>OY744516.1:157755336-157950336 GCA_963556195.1 Sepiola atlantica | reverse complement strand
ATTACATACTCTGTACGTCTGCTAGTTTCAGCTACTGCAGTAAATGTTAAAAACAGGATCCAAAAGGAAATAGTTACAAATAATACCGTAGGCAGTAGATAATGTAAACTATTACTTTGCCTTTATCAATAGTAAACGTGGCGTTTTGCTGTGCAATCAATTAAATTGGACTCTATCTCCCGTAGAAATCTTCAACTTGTATTGACTGTAGGATCAGAATTGCCGCGTTCACTGTTTAAACTACGTGTATGGATGATCCTAATAAGGCGTCGATCGTGTAGTGTCTTGACAAATGTGTTTTTTACTGACAAAAAACGAGGACAGTTTCCTCTTAATTCAGTAAGCCGTAGGAAACTTGCTCGACAATACTGAAATAAACAGTGATGGATTTATTAATCGTAAATAAAATATGATACTTGCAATTGCCCAATTAAGCCTAACATCTTTCGTTGGGTTTAATAGATAAAATATGAATATGTATTCACATAATTTTATCAGCGAATTTAACGGAATTAATTGTAGGCTGATGCGAATGTTTGTAGAGCAGACAAGTCTGCTGTCTTTTTTCTTCTTCCCGTCTTCCCTTCAGAGACTCACAAGCCTTTTTCTGTGACTTATCTCGCCTTCTGCATATTGTGATTGACAAGTAGGGCAAGGAACGGCCACTTTCTTAGTATTGACGAAAAAACCTTTTTTTTAATGTTTGAGATTAGTCATATATCATCTCGTAAATACCTTCAGCCTTTTTTTCACAACAACAATTCTAGACATCTACCGGCGATGTCAAATCGTTCACCCAAGATTAAGCTTTGGGATTTATGACCGAAACTTAGAGGACAAGAGACTGAAGATTATTTTACCAAATATGGTTGGATTGCAAATGGGATTATTAAATGGATTAACGATGAGGCAGGTGACATTTTATTTGGTAACCCTCTCTGTGTAATTTGTTTGATACATTTTCTTTACTAAGATTTGCAGAGTCATACTGAACAAATCAATTACTAATGAAGAATTAGTATCGATCTTTCTAAAAAATACAATTACTACGATATCTAAAACCCAAATACTATAACTATGTTTCAGTGCTATGTTTAGTTTACGATTATATCTCAGACTAATGTATTAACTTCAAATGCAAAATCAAGAGGGTTAGTAGTATAGTAACTGTTCTTTTGCCATGATACAATTCTTTCAGGCACTGCCTTCTCCTTTTTGCGGGGAATAGTGTAGTATCTGCTCCATTGCCATGAGACTATTCACTCAGGCATTACCTCCTCCCTTTTTTGGGAGGGGGTTGTGTATAAACTACTCTCCCATTCTTTGTTGTGAGATAGTGTAGTATCTGTTCTGTTGTCATGATGCCCCCCCCCCCCAGGTATTTCCTCGTACTTTCGGCGTTGCGTAGTATCTGTTCTATTTTCATGATACAATCCTCTCATGAAGTAATCCCTCCTTTGGGGAGGGTAGTGTAGTATATGTTTTCCTGTCATGATACTATTTACTCTGTCAATACCTTCTCATTTTGGGCCAGTGTAGTATATGTTCGTCGTCATATAGGCTAAAAAAGACGCGGCCAGCGGAAGAATATTATTATTATTATTATTATTATTATTATTATTATTATTATTATTATTATTATTATTATTAATAATAATAATAATAATAATAATAATAATAATAATAATAATAATAATGAGAAGAAGAAAAAGAAGAAGAAGAAAAAGAAAAAGAAGAAAACAAAACCGCAAAAGATCTACGTAGAGCACCTTAATGGCAGCCCAGGAACAAGCTACTCGCACTAGGTCAAACACACATTACATTGCCAAAACTGCAGAATCACCGATATGTCGATTGTGTAATAAAAGGGAAAACACCTTAGCACACATTGTATTACTACACTGGATATATCTGCCAACTTTATGAATTTGACCACAATGAGAAGTGGTATGAGCATAAGCCAGAAGTGGGACGGGTGAACGACAATGTAAAACTTATTTGGGACATGAACATACAGACCGATAAGGTTCTTGAACATTCAAACTCCGACTTAATCTTTCTAAACAAAAACAATAAAACTTGCTTGATCATTGATATAGCCTGCCCCTTCGATACCAGAGTACAGGAGAAAGAATACGAACAAAAATATCAAGATCTAAAATGGGAATTAATTAGACTATAGAAATGTAAATTAGTAAAAGTGATTCCCATTGTAATTAGAACGCTTGTAACCATAACGAACCCCACCATTAATTGCTTAAACAGATTGACGCAAACAGCTTGCCTGTTATGGACAATGAAAGTGTTAATGGTACAATTTGAATGTCTAAAGTCAAGGGAATTGACTTGAAGTTCAAAAAATGAAAATTACAACTAAAACATCCAGAAGTTGAGACTACAATTAAATAAATAAATAAATAAATAAATAAATAAATAATAATAATAATAATAATAATAATAATAATAATAATAATAATAATAATAATAATAATAATAATAATAATAATAATAATAATTAATGATGGAATACTGTGGAGAATAATAACACCTTGGGGAGGCTTATTGTCACTCAAATCAAAAAGAAGACTTTTGATCGTTTCCAGCGATCCATAACTTCGAACAGCCATTGGCATAACACAACATAATTTGAAATGGTTATTACTGGAGACTGAAAGTACTAGAAATCTTAGGAGACTTGTTACTAAAAGCCAAAGGAATACCACCGGTTTTTGACGGTGTACGATACCTGATGATAATGAGTGTTAAAACCTTTAGTGAGTAAATACTACTACTGCTACTGCTAATATTACTACTACTACTTATAATAATAATGATATAAATACAATCTTTTCGAATTGCAACCAATGAACATGAAGTTTAACCATCACATATATTGATATATGATGGTAAAATGTACGATATATCATAAAAATGAAATCCCGTGAAAGACAAGATATCTGAAAAGAAGACAAACGAAAAAAAAAAAAATTTTAAATACAGGAAAAACCATTACAGAAACGAGAGCTTTTACTGGTTTTGTTCGGATCAACGAACGTCTTCAGAAAAAGTGAAATTTTCAATTTATTGAAACTGTAAAAAGAATTTGTTTTTATCGTTTGTATTTTTTTCAAACATATATTAATATATTAATGATTGTTGTCAAGTAATCAATTCCTATTAATACATTTTGGTAGATGAATTAGTAGCACAAATATATCTTCTGAAAATTTTCCCGAGGCTTTAAGAAATAATTTATAAAAATAAATAAATAAATAAAGTTGTTTCTAATCCAAGTTCAGTGTTGATTGATGTAATGACCAAAGCAATCGAACTTTAGTTCGATTGCTTTGGTCATTACATCAATACTCACAGAGCTTGAATTAGTAACACCTTCATTTATTTTTTGGTTGAGTGGACATAAATTATTAACACCTAAACCAAAATGTATTTTTCTACATGAAATAACTCGTCTTCTGACCAAATGGGGCACGTACTACTCCCGAAACGATGACCTTCGTAGCCTCTTCATTTTAAGCAGTGTTCTATGACCATCTACCATTCTAAAATATTTATTAAATAACGTTACTCTTTCAATCATCAACAAGTAATACCCATCGTATTTAAGTGTACTTTGCGAAGCGGACTATACACGTAAATAAACAAGACCCGTTGGTAAAGGTTCGTTGATGCAGCGTTGTATTTTTCCTTCATAAGTCAAACATTATATTGTCAATGAAAACTAGTACTTAATCTTTCAACCCATTTTATGTCCTTAATTTAATGCGAATTAATAGTCGTCCCTCAAGGGAATCTGAAATAGAAAGAATTTACTAAATGCGCAATGAGATGATCTTTTCAAGTCAATAAAGTTTCGGCTCAACTTGCAAGCTAAACTTTGCTATAAAAAAATGGTTTCAACTTTTATTTAATATAAAGTCTCATGTTTTATCAGTCAAACAATAAATAGTAGCCAATCACACAGCGTTCATTAATGTCATTGTAACTACACGTTGTTTACTACAAGCGTAAGCAATTCTTGTGCAACGGTTTTACGTCGAGTGCGGCTTGCACAACACCGCATCAATTGCCGCTAGAAAGAATCCCATAGACAATCATAGTGAAAAATATCCGAACAAGTAGATAATAGAGTTTTATATAAAAGAGTTAACCTTCTCTTAGACGGATGCCTTGATAAAGCATCTCTCATCCCCAACTACTGCGTTCTGGAATATTTTGACATTCCGGCGCATAAGTTGCGAACTCACCACAAAGTGCAGTTTTATGCCCTACTTTATTTACCTCCCTACGAGGGTAGACTCAGGCACAAGATCAGTTTGTAATGTGGAGATTTCTTCTTAATTTAACATATCAGATTTTGGTTCCATTTCAATAAACGCAAAAACAAAATGAATTGTAAATAAATCTTATATCTGAACTAAAGTACTTCTTAATCTATTTACACGTCACATTTGTGATATCTCGATTAACTGTGTGTTTGACCTTGACGGGCCTATAATAAACAAAACCCTACGGTGGTATATTTACAAGAGTGTGTATTTACAGAAGTACAAATTAGTATTTTACATCAATACTGGGTATTTTATTTCCTTCCCACCGTTTGAAGATGTGGTACAAGGCCGGATTGTGGGGATAATCAAGCCAGCGCTCCTATAAAAAGGGGCACTTTGGCCTATTACAAATTGTCTGGGCGGAATTCCCCGGTTTGGGCGCCTCAGGCCGTAAGCAATAAACTTACTCCGCCCCAAAGAGGCTAGGCAAAACCTAGAAGGGTGGATATCATAGGACTACAAAGAACCAATTCTTTAGATCGATAGATTAAAGGCCACCGAAATGCCCCAGTTTTTGCCGTACTGATTGTCGAGAACTGATCCTCGACTGGTACTTTCTAGTCAACGTTTCTGAGAAACAAAAGCTGCGTAGAGTCTGCGTCGTAATCTCTTCTATAATAGTGGCTGGAACAGTCCATATATTACCGAAATAAGGTAGATCAATATCACACTATAACACTGTGAAGATTGTATTATATATTTTCTATGAGATTCTAAGTCATTAATTCGATGTCTTAATTATAGTAGCCACTAGTTTCCGATCATCAAATCTATTTTACGAAACATGTTGAATTAATATATATTAAATGAACATAGTTTACCTAATTGTGACAAAATCTCGAAAAACAATAGAGATTTGAAAAAATATAAACGTGTTTCAACGTTTCTATTTGGTTCACTTTTCAATTAGAATTCTAATAGAAAGAAATGGCACCATAAACCCACTATTTGACGCATGCGGACCACTAAGTGTTTTTCTTACTAACCGGATGACATGTTAATTAAAAGGACAGGGAATAATTATAAGCTTAATGCGTTGGAGTAGTCTTTTTCGGAGAGGAGAAGTTAAAGAACGGTTATAAGGATGCCATGAAAGGGAGTTTGCCTATTTATGTAGATAACTGGAAGACACTCGCTTTATACCGTGCATCGTGGATGAATACTGTCAGGGATAAAGGTCGTGTCTAAGCAAACTCTAGTGAATCATGCATTGTGGAAGAGCTTATAAGAGAGAAATACAGTATCCGCTGAAGTTACACAAGGATTGAAGTACAATATTGTAATCAATTAAACGGCTTTTGACTTTGTTTTATAAGGACATTTTGTCGCATATATGTATACCTTGTTCAGCTCAGTTTGCAAGTGAACTGGTGGCCTGATCAAGAATGGTAATATTCATGAACATCCAAATGCGCAGAGGTTCATGAGTTACACTTTTTATCGTTCTTACAAAATGGAGTCAAGCCTGAAAGTGCATTGCATATGACTGAGCAAAATTCCATGAGGAGATGGCAGTCAGTATTTGTTGAGTTATGCCAACTGCTCAGTTATGGATAAAATAGAATGAGTCTTGAGTATGACATTAAATTGCATTAGGAGCAAATGTTAGTATCTGTTCTCATACTACACATTATCAGTTCTGTTCCCGGTCAGTGAAAAAATAATCCCCACATTACAAACTGACCTTCTGTTTAAAGTCTGCCCTCGTAGGGAGACAGAAATAGGGACATAGAACTGCACTTTATGGTGAGTTCGCAACACATGCACCAGAATGTAAAGATATTCGAGAAGGCATGAGGGTCAGCGTAGATAATGGATGCACAATCTTTGTAAAGGCATCCATCTAGGAGAAGAGTAATCTCTCTATATAAGATTGCTAATCGACTAGGTCGGGTAGTTTGCACTATTATTTCCTGTGCGATTCTTTGTACAGGGTGGGCCAAAATAAGGGTCCTATCTTTAAATTTGAATAACTTGAATTTGAATAACTTCCACAAAATAAAAGTTAAACTCACCAAACTTTATGTGTGTGTAGACTGACCCTTCCGAGATTTTTTGAAATAAACAAAACAAATTTTAGCCGAAAAACACTTCTTAAAACTTACAAAAACTAAAGTATTGTTTTTTACACTGTTTTGAGTTTTTTAAGCAAAAATAATGTTTTCTAAATGAGGGTACGTTCCTTAGGGCTAATACGGCTCATGCTTGCTTCGGAAGGGGTCCTTTACTTATTCTAAAAAAAAATTTTTTTTAAATCAATAAATAAAAAAGTTATGAATTTTAAAAAATAGGACCCTTATTTTTGCCCACCCTGTACTTCTACTGACTGTAGATGTTATGTTGTGCAAGCCGCACTTGGCGTAAAAAGAATTGCTGACGCGTAATTCATTATGTTGTACAAGTCAGCGATAGTCATGATTGTCTACGAAGTAGATAGCAAATATATGTATGTATAAATACATATTGCAGCAATAAAAAGAAAAGAAAAGGAAAGAAAATAAATAATAAAAGCGAGAAAAGAAAAAGCGAGAATGTATGAGAGAATAAGGATATAAAAAATCAATTACAAGTTTAGAAAAAAATCTAAGCAAAAATAAGATAAAATAAAAAAATAACGTCCATATTGATGATAAAACTTCACCCCAAAACAAAAACAAAAACAAAAGGTTTTGGTGAAATGCTGGACGAATCAAAATTAAGACAATCTTTCGTAGGGAAGAAGAAAACTTTTATCGCGATTTATGAGAGAATCGATAAGATGAAATTAAAATAAACTAAAACTTCATAAACATAAGCACCACCACCTCGCACTTCACATTCAAAAATATTACCTTTCTCACCATTCCGTAAAGAATCGATAAACCGCCAACCACACGCGTAACCCTTCTCTCACATGAAACGCGGTAAGCAAAAATTCGCCTCTCGTCAAAGAAGTTTATTAAATGTTTGCTGAAGGTCGCCAAGACCAAGAATTGATTTGGAAAAATCCAATCTGCGTCTCTTGTTGGGCGTAGGGGTTCGCGTGTTTGCGTTGGCCAGAACGCGGTATCGGGTTGGTGTGGAGTTCCTTGCTTTGCGCAAACGCGAGGCAGAAGTTGTGTACATATGCATATCGACAAATATTGAACTGGGCTGAGACAATATGTTTTAATGACATTGTTTGCTATCAGAGGATAACTCGGACCATTATAGATATTTACAAAACTTAGTGATGTTTGGCACAAGGCCAGGACGATATGTAAACTTCGATTAGATCAAAACGGAATCGTTTAATTGTTTTATAGTTATCCCATTGAAGGTTTACTATCAGTACTATACACGTTTCAATTTTTTTAGACTAGCATCTGAAGAAAAAGGCAGATAGTACAACGGATAAAGTCGTTCATTAACAGTCAGTTCTCACTGACAGCCTTCTGCGGGATGAGGTTTCAATCGTTATTACATGCAATAATAACTAAGAATCACCGATCGCCGTTAAGACAAGTTAAACGATTGACCTCGCCGTGCGGGACTTCCACAACAACGTTGGTGAGACGGGGATCATTGTGAACTTACTTGGCTCTACAAGTGCCTCTTCATCGATTCTATTCGTCTGCTCTCGGCCTATCAAGCCAGCAGCACATCCGAGGAAACTCTTCAAAATTCCGAATATAAGAATTAAAAAAAATGGCCATTTAAAATAATTTTGATGTACTTTTAAATTTAAATCATATTTTGTCAAATGTTGAATTACGTATTTATTGAATTTATTATGAACACTTCTATCATGTCATAGTTGACGTGACGAGAACAATCTACCATCATGGAATAAATAAAATAATTAAGTTTGAAATTCTGTATAGGTTTCTGAATTCGACATTAAGATTCCCAAGTTGGTAAGGATGCATTTGAAGAAGGTCGGAGATTACATCGACCGAAATGTTGTGAAAATAACACTTGAGATCAGAAGAGTAGTCCAAATAATCTAGATAATAGAGCACTATATACTTTTGTCAGATATGCAAAAGAAAAATAAAACACATGAAGGTTTCTACACTAGAGACAACATTAAAACTGAATAAGGACATATTATAGACAGAGGAAAAAAAATAGAATTCAAAGATTAGAAGAAAAGAAAATAAGAAAGAAGAGAGAAACACATAAATGGATCACTGCTGACCTACCAGAAGGATTCAAAAATACTTTTATCATACTTTTAAATTTTAATCCATCATTGAGAATGTTTTAGTAGAAATGGACGAGTAATTTTGGCGAAGGCGAAATCACAAAGGAAATAGGAGGGGGGCAAGAAAGTCAAATATTGAAAAAAATAGTTTAAGTTGATATTTAAATTGAGGCAGTCGTAAAAATATTGGGAACTGATTCTTAGAAAAAATCTGATTTGACAAAACTGCTGTGTCATGTCAATAACAATTATAGGTTCATTTTATTCTTTAATAATAGTAGAAGCATAAATATATAAACTAGAATGGAATGACTGTATACGTGCATATGTATGATTTAATGATAGAAAATAGAGGAGAAAGTAATTGTATGTAAGATATTTTTACTATCGAAAATGTGTAGATGCAAAGTTTAATTTGGAAATATATGCACACTACATACATACGCATACCCACATTTATTTAATCTAATATCTCTCTCTCTCTCTCTCTCTCTCTATATATATATATATATATATATATATATATATAGAGGGAGAGAGAGAGAGAGAGGGAGAGAGAGAGAGAGGGAAGTCAGTTTGATTCTCAAAATAAGACCCACATACATTTTCTGTTATTCACCGGTTACTAATACGAATATGGAAAAGTAGATATATAATTATTAATCATTCGTATATTAAACTATTTGTTATGGTGCCGCTGACGAAAATTTGGACTCGTCTATTCTCGATAAATACTGGAAGCATTACACTTCTCACTTGTTGATTACAACCCCAGTCCGTTCAGTCACTCATTAACTTCGGTTGAGTGAGAACGTTGGAATGGGGTAATACCAGTCGAGGATTGGTTCTCGACAATCAGTCCGGCAGGAACTGGGTCATTTCGGTGACCTGTTATCTGCCTGGGTGAGATATACTGTCCTGAGTTATCCTAGGAAGTACACCCTCCCAGGTCTTGCCTCCCCTCTTTGTGGAGGAGTTAGTTTATCACTTACTGCTTGAGGCGCCTCACCAGGGAATGCCGACGGGGCTGCCCAGGTCTATTTTTGCTAGGCCAGAGTGCTCCTCTTTTAGGGGCGCTGGCTTGATCTCCCCCCAACTTCCGATCATCTGTCACATATTGCTATCATGGGAAGCAATTAAACACCATTGATCAAACCCCAGTCTACACTGGCAGCCAGTACTAACATACTACTTCTCTTGTCCATCTGTTGTATATACTTTTCACCAATATATTTATTTTACCTAAACCCCGTGCCCGTGTTCTCATTCCGACCCCTAAACAGGGCAATAACACTATTATAATTTTTTTAATATAGTTTGTATACAATTAAAAATGTATATAAATTATTATTATTATTATTATTATTATTATTATTATTATTATTATTATTATTATTACTATTATTATTACTATTACTATTATTATTATTACTATTATTATTATTATTATTATTATTATTATTATTATTATTATTATTATTATTATTATTATTATTATGTTACTAAAGCTGAATAAATGAATGTTTTATATTTCCGAAGCGTCTTTCCTATACACTATAATTACAGGCAACACAGGCTAAAATATATTTGATTTCTAAAACTAAGTTATGTTTACAATACACTACTGTTTTTATTGTTCTAATTAACATTAATTTATAATTAACTTAACATGTCACCGATCTCTTACTTAAGTCTGTGTTTCTCTTTGCTCTTCTCACATGTATTATTTGTATTATTCAAGCTTTTGAATGAAGAATTATCATTAGAATTAGTCTGAATATATAATTAACATAAGATAACTGATGTGTTTCTCAATTTAAAGCAACATTTTCATTAATAAATATGCAACGTTGATATTGTCGTAACCAAACTCTTATATTTCTTAATGTTAGTGAGTATTTAGAAAAAATAATAACTAGCTGTTTTCATCGTTGCCATTTAATTCATATATTGTCTTTAAAAATGATATACTAATATGTAGATTAAATTACAATATAATAAGTCTCTTTGACACATCACTTCATAAGTGCTGGGCATGTCATAAATGGAGCCTCTAATAAAAATCCATATGATTTTTTTGAAATACTATACTTTTAATGACACTTGCCAACACATGAGACTTATCGAAATTACAAATTACAGTTATTTAAGTGAAGTTACAGTTGCACATTTAAAAAAAATGTAATAATCAGAATTTCATGTGGATGAATTTTGTAAAGCAATGCTTTCTGATGGGAAAAATACTGTTCAAGCCAAGCAATGGATTAATAAGTGTTTTTCGGACTCGGACAACGGTTTATAGGTGGTATGCTTACTTTAAACGCGGCCGTACATACACAAATGCTGCTGAACGATCAGGTTGCACAAACGTTTTGGCCAATCATGAGATAGAAGAGAATTGGAAGATAAACTAGGACAGTGTTTCTAACATTTTACATGTACATTTGTCAATGAGCAAGCTGTGGGTGGCGCGTTTGCTCACAAACGATAAAAAAACTACAGCTAGAAAGTTGTTTGCAACTGTTTTAACGCAAAGAAGTGTCCACTACTTCACTCCGAAGTCAGATCGGTCGTAAGCTGCGTGGACAGTAGCATGGGAAAATCGTCAAAACTGATGAAAATCCCGAAGATAAACAGGAAAGTTTTTTTTACTTTTGTATTTTGGGATGTGCACAGCATTTTGTTTGTCGATTATCTTGAGAAAGAGAGAAACATAAACAGCGAATATTATATAGCATTATAATTACGTGTAAAAGAAAGAAATCGCCAAACTGCAAACACAAATAAAAAAGGCAATACTGCTTTCACCAATACAATGCACCGTGTCAAGAATTGATCGAAATGATGAGAAAACTACATAAGTTGAACTTCAAATCGCTCCGCCTCCATCTTATACTCCAGGTTCTGCCCTTAGCGACTACTAGCTATTTGAGTACCCCAAAAGTTGCTTCAGAGAAAGAGATTTGGCTCCAATTAAAAAGTGATATTGGAAACTGAGGCGTATTTCAGGCCAAAGACAAATCGTTCTACAAAAAAAAGCATCGAACTTTTAAATGAAGCGTTTGTAATTAGTGGTTCATCCTAGACGGAGACTATGTTGATATATTGTCAAATTTAGCCTAACAGTATTTTAATTGTTAGGCCCGAGACTTCTTAAGTGGTGTGTTATTTTACATGTCTTTTTTATCAGACTTTACAGAAAAAGTGACGTTCATTTGTTAAATATTAATCCCACAATGATTTCCCTGGAACTGCTACAGTAAAAACCTAACTTAATTTCTGAAACTCACCATGGCTATAAAGACATGGCCACCATACTATGTAACCAGCAGATGGCGTCGTGAACAGAGAGATACTTTTATACATTTCTCCTGAGTATTTTTGCAACTTAGTAAAGCTAGATGAGCTCGCAGTCCTTGTCGGTAACCATTGACCCAATTACACAGCAATTCGTTAATACCATAACCAAATTCGGTGCCCTGCTATAATCACTTTTTAAACCACCGTCTATTATATATGAGGTTCGGAGAAACGTAAATATTTCATGATGTTAATCAGACGTTTTGAACATTAACTTGTTGCTGTAAGTGTTGAAAAGTTTAGAAATTTGAATAGCGGTGTGCTACAACAACGCCACCAAACGAGCGAACTCAACTTTATCTCGTTCCAACCATTTCTCTTTATTCAATTTGTAAGGATTCTAACACCAACATTATTTTGTTCATTCAAGTTTTCAATCCTATTTTGTGGTGGACAACTCATTCGGTTCGTTGCGATTTGCATACGTTTTGGCGTTATAATGGCATAGTTTTCTTGATTGGATCGACACTGTCACACTTGAACATATATATATATATATATATATATATATATATATATATATATATATACATATATATATATATATCGATGTATCAAACAAATACATATTGAATTATAATCTACATACGTATACGTTTCATCAATGTAGAGATAACTGTTTAAACCAGTCGCACATTATGCACCCCTGAAAAAGACTCATTGTAACTTTATTTTGAGCACCCTTACCAATTAGGCTATCTTCAATATGTATGTATATATATATATATATATATATATATATATATATATGCTATCGTATTTTTAGATGTCTATGCTTTGTGCTTTCAGTGTGAACATCACTTAATTTCTCCGCTATTACATGACAATCTCTCGTGGCCTAATAGGACGAGGTTAACGCCTAGAGATTCAATGTGCATCTGTGAATCGGATTCGCGCCTAATGATATTGTTATTTCCCTTCGATGATGAGAGCCATGAGCCCAAAACGACGTCGTACGTAGGTAACATATTATAAATCATTTGTATATATATATATATATATATATATATATATATATATATATATATATATATATATATATATATATATGTGTGTGTGTGTGTGTGTGTGTGTGTTTGTGTGTTGTATACATATACATATATATATATATATTCATTCACAAATTATTTATTTATCATTTTTTAGATTAAAGAATCTTTTACCTACACGTGTTTCACTACCAAGCAGGTACTTGCTTGGCAGATCATCAGGGATAATTAAGTACTCTGAATAAGAGTTATAACAACCGGCAATACACAATGTGGTGTTGCTTTTCTTGAGGCCACTTAAGAAGGGAAGAAAAAAATAAAGTAAGATACAGAATAAAAAAATATCTAAATATATATATATACATAAATATATATATATGAAAAATATATATGTAAAACATATTAAAAAATATATATTAAAATATATATAAGACAAAATAATAATAAAAAAAACAAAAACAAAAAATAAAAAATAATAAAAAATATATAAAAATAAAAAATAAAAAAGTTAAACAGGAAAAAAATAGAGAATGTCTTAGAATAATATCTCGCACATTTTCACAACTTTGTTGCTACTAGGCGAAACAGCAAAAAAATTCGTCCCAAAACAGCAAAAACAGAAAGAAAGAAATTCGTCCCAAATGCACTCCAGTGAAACACTAATGATGAGCGATAATACACCCTCTCCACGGGCGGCACAACTATGACAAATATCTCCCCCCCTCCGAATAAAGACCAAAACAGTCAAAAATCCGTTCCCAAATTACCATTCCAAGCCACTAATATTATTGGCATTCCAGATCTATTCCATCCGAAGGAAAAACGATACAAATGTCCGTTTGTAATGCATGCAGTCGTGTTGGCCCTATATCATTTTACTTCAGTGTAAAGTCTCAGAAACCACGGGGCCCTGCTCCTGGGGCAAACACTTCACTTCTATATGAGATACATAGATATTCAAGTGTTTAACTAAAGTTTTATTTCACCTCCTAAAATGTTAGTAAAGCAATGAAGAACATTAATATTTCTTATTCCTAACCGATCGGTTATATTACTTTCTGGTGGTCTTTTTTTCTTACAGAATTCAACATCGGTTTCCGTTAGATAATCGAAATTAGGCGACGTTGAGCCTTTTCAGTACAAAAATGGGTGACCATTTGGGAATACCAGGTGCTGTATTTGGTCTCCGCTTATCTCCGCATTGATTTTAGTCATCATGCACTTCTCCTTTCCATTGAAATAAAGCAGTGCTGACCTAGGAGAGGTCTGGTTGTAGATTGCGCAGCCCTTGCTTGAAAATTACACACGAACCCACCGTTACAGAGGGTATCCACTGTACTTCAAGACTGAACAGAGACAACGCATGAGCGTACTGTAATTATAGATGAAGTATATATAGGAGAATTCAAGCGACATGGAAGTACTTTTTTTTAATTACATAGAAAACTAATACACCCCCCCCCCTCCTCCCCCAAAACACAGTCGCACCAACATGTATTTTTACATCGGAAAGTGGTCTTGAACGGTCTAAGAAGATCGAAAGACAGATAGAGATAACACCTTGATTGGAAAAGTACAGAGAGTTCTGGAATATTGAGAGGGTTTATTATCACACACATTCTATGGAGACCCCACGTGGGTTTTTATAGATAAATTACCGATAAATCACTGTGTAAGTATATAAAATGACTTACAGTAACTATGTAAAGAAGTAGATGTACTAGAATCTTAAAAGACATGTCAGTGAAACTTCAAGTAAAACCACCAGGTTTTAGCAGCGGGAGATTACAGTTAACGATGGTGTGGGAACTATATGAAAATATTAATGGTAATCAACTTCTCAAAAAGGGTTCAAATATTAGTTCCGAAAAAGTAGTAGAACAATTTAGTTTAGTTTCATACACATTAAGGGATTAATACATTTTAGATAGTGATTTATAAGAATATATGTATATATATATACATATATATGCATATATATGTATATATATACATATACATATATGTATATATATGTATATATGTATATATATATATATATATATATATATATAAGGATTAAGGCATATAACACAAAGAGAAGATAGAAAGCGATATATTAAACATGAGTATTGGCAAGATATAAGAGAAACGTGTAAGCATCTTCCTCCCAGAAGGATAAATCAAGAAAAAGGGGAAACTAAGCAGGAGACGCCGATATATTGTAAAGAGAGATGGGGTGATTTATGTACTTTAAAAGGCAATGTGAGAAAGAGCGGCAGAGTAGAACATTAGGACGAGAGCACGAACTAAAACCAATTTCGAAACAATAAGAACAACATTAACTTGGCTACAATTCTAACTTGTTGACTAATCGATGCGAGCGACACCTAGCGGCGAAGGCAATTAGCGACCTCTGGGTTCTCACAGCGTGAGTCATTCGGGGGACTGTCTGGCCGGAGAGAATTTACATACGATCCTGATTGTAAAAATAAATGGCATTTGTGGTTGTACGTGTTTTTAAGATGAGCGAGTGTCTAGGACAAACAGACGGTGTGAGCCGAGAATGGACAAGGTGGTGAAAAGTAGGTCATTGTGAAAATGAGTCGTGGTGAAATAAAAGCCTTAACTAGACAGACTAGAAGCGTAAGGAACTGGCAAGGGTCACTGATGAAATTATATGTCCGACAGTATACTCAACCAGAATATAAATGTTGATGATCTGTTCAGACAGAGTCGACAGTGAACGTCGTTTTCATATCTAAATCTAATAAAACACCGAGTTTTCCTACACAACCATTACATGAAAATAATAATAAAGCAATAACAGATACAAAGATAAATAACTTAGAGAATGTCAGATATCTATACATAACTACGTATTTATATACACATTCAAATTTAAATCAATTAGAAAACTATTTTGCAGTTAATTACAAACTTGCTAATATCATAATCTTGATATTTATTGAAATAGAGCTGAGTCTCTCTTCTTTCTCTCTCTCTCTCTCTCTCTCTCCCTATATATATATATATATATATATATATATATATATATATATATATATTAACCATTTAAATCAATTTGAAATCATGTTCTCAAATAATGAATTTACGCAATGGTCTAAAAGTTGTAAAAATACACACACAGATATATATATATATATATATATATATATATATATATATATTGTAAGCACAGGCCAATATCTAATGAGCTATCAGAATCCAAACCTTATTAGGTCTATCAACACAAAGAAACAAGAGCCAGTAGAACAACTACCAACCTAAAACTTACTAAACACTTTCGTGAAAACTGTCTTAGAAATGAGATCGAAACACAAAACAAGATTGGCACGGAAATTGACCCAAAGAGCCGCCAGAAATACACCAAAACCTTCCATTGCAGAAAATTGGAAGAATGAGCCAACCAATAACTTGCTAAATATTTTCCTGATAAACTATCCAAATATTATATATATATACGGAAGGCTCTGTAGACTAGCTGAAAAGAAGATCGCACCACTATGATCAGGATAGGACAATAATGGCTGCCCAATATCAAGGTTTGATGACCAATGCTTTATAGAAGATGAGTGTTCTCAGAAACGACAAGTTCAGGTTCTGACACACAGAGTGGAGAGTGTTACGCACCTTACATCCAGTTTAAAGGTTCTGATGGAGGACGTCTATTATATAAGGTGAAAGAATGGAGCGTGTAAATATCTCAAACAAAAACTACTGTGTTGCACTTTACCGTTGTTAAATACTTGAAATACATTTGAAATGAAAAAAAATATCAATATTTTTCGAACATTTTGTAAACATATTAATATAGAGATCAATATGTGGCACTATCCTTGGTAATGTTCTTGGAAGAAATCTTATTGTCCTGGGTACGGACCCACCAGTTCCTGCGCGACACGAAATTCATGTGGGTAGGGGCAAGTTTTTATAAGTCATTAATTCTTAATTTTTAAGAAAGTTGAATTTTATTTTCGGACGCTATTACAAAATTCATAAAACATCGCATCGCCGACGCTGGACAGACGCGCGTCTTGTAGGTCTGACGAAATCTCAACAATTCCGCGTTTGTTTTTCTCGTGACGAAAAAAGAGAGAAAAGCAAAAGTTCAACAAAAAAGAAAGAAAAAGAAAGCATCAACAAAAAAGATACACAGAAAAAGAAAGAACAAGATTCATTCTGCCGATAGATGTTTGACTCCTGACTTTTCGGGGGCACCCAACAACCGTGAGGTATTGAAAGCAACATGTCGGCGCGCAGTTAGGACACATTTGATTGACAAGACTTTCTTTCCACGCTGGGTACTCCATATCCTGATGACGAAAACAGTGTTCTATTCCACTGACCTCAAGGTCGATTCAAGCCATGTCATAAAAGAGCGAACCAACATTGCCTCATGGCAACAGAGAAAACCGTAATAGCTTATGATAGTATAAAATTCTCTAATTCCTGATCTGGGTCTATATCTATCTATCTATCTATCTATCTATCTATCTATCTATCTATCTATCTATCTATCTATCTATCTATCTATCTATCTATGCCTCTTTTCTTTCTCTCTCTCTCTCTCTCTCTCTCTCTCTCTCTATATATATATATATATATATATATATATATACATGAAAATCCACTTCTCCAAACAAAAGATCTTTCACACACAAATGTTCGATGCCATTTCACACAGCTTTACAATAATACAGTTGTCAGTTAGTTATTTTGTGTTCGCGTAATAGTAAATATAAAACATTAAGTTAATATATATTTATCAAAGTTACGTATAGGCGAAAAATATCAGATTAATAGTTCATTTTTATTCATAATTTAATGTGTATTTTCCATAGGTGGGAAACACACAGAAACACGATATATTCCTCTCGTACATCACAATATCGAATAGAAGAGAAAACATGATAAATAATATTGATGTTTTTAATAAACTTTTAAACTATATAAAATAGAAAAAAGTCGTATATTTCCCTATAAACATAGAAACTTCACTACAATGTCCACAAAAAAGAGGATATGTCAGGTGTACCCCTCCAATAAAAGTAATCTTCTCAAGGGGAAATACAATTGTAGCAGAACTGTTCTATTCGGAGAATTACTTTTATCAGTACTGGCGCTGAATTCTTCTATTCATGCATACAGTTATAGAGTATATAATAATAACACAAGAAAACAGAGAGATTGTTGAATAAGTAGGTAGATGGAAATTCCGTATCATACATACTTCTGTAATACTATCGTAGCCCGGGGCGTGTATCTTTGTGTGTCTGAGCTGTGGGGATGTCCCTGGGAGCAATCTAATCGTCCTGGACACGGATACACCAGCTCCCGGGTGGCATGAGTCACATTCCTCTTAATGAAGGTGTAATACACAGTACTGTTGGCATCATTAATTCTCTTCAGATAATTAATTAGGTGGGCTAGGGGATCATTGTCGCTAAATTTAAAGATTTGGTAGAAAAAGCAAACACACATCTTACGTAAAAATATAGCTTTTATTTCTGCAGCATTCCGAAAAACATAAATATTTCGAGTTTGCTGGTTTGGCACGAGATCGATTGCTCTGTGCGAAAACATCTCACCAACTACTATTTCTCTCTCGTGGCAACGGTTAGCCAAGAGAAAGGGAGAGTTGAAGAAAGATTTAGAAAAAAGAAAGTGAGAGAAACAAGAATACGTAAGGAAAAAGAAGAGAGAGAGAGAGAAAGAAAGAGAGGACAGAAGTCACCTGTTGTTATTCGCAATCAACTGGCAGATTTCGACTTTAACCCAGCAGTCGTCAGCCCATAGTTTATTGAACCACCAAGTTTGTTAATATATCGTTGGGCGGCGTCGCACTGCTGTTAATGCAATAACATAAATGTATCGGGATACTTGCAATATGGCGGAATCCTTGGTTTACATACGTATAACAAGTTCGATAGATAGATATCAATAACGATTATATCGAGATATACAATTTTAAGTGATGAATGTAATTTATTGACATTTAAATTGCTGATAAATCACATTAAATTGAGAGATTCCCAAATTCAGTCATATTTCAATCACCTTTATATATCCTGTAATGGACGCGGAATGATTCTTTGCGTCGACTGTTGATCTTGCAATGACCTGTCCTTATCAGCATTATTTCACCTCTTGGCATGAAGTTTTCATATTCCGTTGGTGCTGTAATCCTACTTTCAAAACAGTCTTTTCTTCGGTTTAATAATCGTATAAACAAGACTATCGAAACTACTCAAGAGAAAAAAAAAGAAAATAACGCCTCCTTAACAAGCATACACACTTACCGAACGACGGAATACTACAATATAGAAGATTGTTTTAATCCTATGATTTAAGTCGGGCAAAATCTATTTTAACACAAAATGTTTTAAATGGATATGGATTTGCAATTGTTTAATGATATATTTTCACTTTTCGATGCCCGTACACACCATTATACACATACCTTGTAGTTGTGGACTAAGGTTCTCGCTTGTCTCAGGACGTCGATGTTTAATTTTTAATAAAAGTATATTACAAAAAGAACAGTCACATAAAACATGAGATACACATGCTACTTTCGTACACGTTTGATAAAGAAAAAAGACAGACTCATAGATAGACGGATTGCTGATCCCGCTATATACAGCCGCTCTGTGCACGCTCTCCGCCATTGGAGATATCATGTTAGACACGTCTTTTTGGTTGTAAATATCGCCAGCCAAACAGAAGAAAATCCTCCACCCGGAAATCACGTGGTTTCACGATTTCCGCCTGGGGTCACCCATAAAAGTCTCACTCACTCTTTTTCATTCAAACACGACTCTCGTTATCTCACATGATATTAACACCATTTTAACAAATTCGAAGTTTCTGAAAGGTAAGACAGTATCATGGACCATAACTAGAATGGATTTTACTAACCTTATACTTAAATGCATTGGTTTTCTGTTTACTAAAGCATTGTAAAGTGTTTTATATGACATATGTATATATATATATATATATATATATATATATATATATATAGTAAACGCTTTCATATTTATACAAGTATTATTTGCTACATATGTGCATACATATATCAGCTGCTATTTCTTCCGAAATAGAGCTACCTCAGATCAGGTTAAAATTGAAAATGCTGAAAGAGATATGACAGCTTAGCAATTCGTTTTGTTTTTTTGGGTTATCCCGAATCAACTGAACATTTTATTCATCCATATACATAGACTTAGTACACTTTTTTCTCTTTCATCCTACAAATTTGTCTCTTTCATCCTACATATCTGTTCGTGATACGGTAATAAAACCTCAACACCCAGTTCACTGTGATAGACTTCGGGGAAATATGCCTCACCTATCTAGATGACAAGTGATACAATATCAGGTGGTAACCTAAATATCAATACATTAACATATATACATATGCACATATGTATAAATATTATCTCCTCTCTTATTTTTATTTTCAATGTTTTGATAAACATACATATACACATATATAAACACACCTGTATATAAATATGTAAGATAATGAAGACTGGCAAAAATGAATCGTGGACGCGTCCATTGTGGGTGGGACATCGAGAAAGAAATAAAGGTTACTTGATAACTGTTAAAAAGGAGAAGGTTCCGCAGTGCAAAAGGAACGTGAACAACGACGGATCAAAAACGCGAAGAGCCGAAACGTTTGGTGATCGAAGTATCGATGTAACGGAAGAATGCGAGTTTACCGATATTTATCGCACCGATGAAGCTTTATTGGCTATGGTACCCAAACCCGTCTTGCTGTTAGACTTTTGTGTCCGCTAACTAAAAATGCGGCTGATACGCAAGTTGGTACCATGAAGGAATCCCCTGACTTGTACTTCACCAAAGTGCTTGTAGAACAATTGCTTCAGTTCACGCTCGGATAGACAATGCAGAGCAAATTGCTTTCCAATCGGATGTATATACGAACGAGTTTCTAGCGTAAACCAAGTCTGTGACCTCAGCAAGAAAAATACTTTCATGAGACAAAAGTATGTCAAAATATTGTTTAATATGTTTGCGTAGTCAGCGTAAACCATCCGGGAATGGCAAATACAGAAAACCAAAGTATTTTCATATACGTTCTGCTCTTTGTCATTCTTGTTGGACCTGAGCGGGTACCCTGAACGAACGGTTAATGCAACAAATACACACATACACACTTATATACGTACTTTTTTTCTGAAGTGATAACCTTTTTCTCAAAGAGGTTTGCCGTTATATACTTAAGTTTACTGAATCTTTATCAAAAATCAACTTCGATGTTCACTGTATTTCCTCTCCAGTGTTATTGTTGACATGTTCGTTTGCTACTCAACAACATATACTGAAAACCTCTGAAGATTGAATGACTTGGACTAATTAAAAAAATACACTCATCCGAATCTTGCCATAAAACATGCGTGATATATAGCGGTGGATGATGGATTTCAGTAAATTACATTTGTGTGTAAAAGGAGAGATGTGAAAGCAACTCAGTGAAATCAAGAAGTTTTTAGAACCAATAAAAATTAAAGTTTAGGATTATGTCGCCAGGATCTATAGAATGCAAATATTATATATATAGACTGTTTCGTAGTATTACAGTTTTTCAGTGCGGCTAGACGAGTTAGTGCTTCAATTCGAGAATTGAAAGTCAACCGTCAAGCTGACAGTCGGTGCCTCCACCCCTGCGCTATTATAGGACACTGACTGAATGTAAGTGATATCTCAATGTAAGCATTGTCTATTGCCGGGAGCTCGAATAAGTTTTACCCAATGAGCTAAGCCTTAAAGCTGATGGCAGTTAGCGATATCCTAACAAATAAGCTCTACACAAGAAATAGAGCTTCATATAGTTATCCGCATACAGGCTGTTTCGCTGTATCACTACTCTTCAGTGCGGCTAAACCAGTAAGTGCCTGACGCCGGGATTAAAAAACTCAACCGTCGAGCTGACAGTCGGTCTCTTCTACCTCTTCTCTCCTTCTCTCTCTCTCTATCTTTCTCATGATATATATATATATATATATATATATATATATATATATATATATATATATATACGTGTGTTTGTATGTTTATATGTATGTTTATATAAAGATACATAAATTAAGGAAGTTAAGACATGAGATGGTATATATATATATATATATATATATATATATATATATATATATATATATATATATATATATATATACGTAAATGTGTGTTTATTTATATCAATCCAAGGAAAATGTTGATGACAAGTAAACTATTTTTTCGTAGCGATCGACCAGGATATTAATTGATATGGGAAAGGAAATAGGATTAAATTAGAATGTGAAATCAGGATGCACGACTCCTTCCTCCTAATGGACATTCCCGATAACCAAGTAACATCTATCTATGATAAAAACTAATTATACCTAGATTTTTAAAATATTTTATATTTATTTATTTATTCTATTTTATCTAATCCATTAGTTCAATTTATGCTGATTGAATTATTACAATCAGTAGTATTTATATAATTATTAATTACATTTACCGTGTTCGTTTCCAAAGACACCTGTACCACCTCATTTCCACCAAGGGTCATTTCGTTTAGGAAGGAATTGGCAGAATCAGTACTGATCCGTGCTTAATTTGGGGGGTAATATGGTATTGGGCTATTCCATTTTACCACCGCCACACACACTATCTCGAATAGTAAGATTTACATTTACATTACAAAATTAGAAAAATATCTATGCTGTTCCCATACAAAAGTTCTTCTTAAATGTTTGTTTTTTTATCATTTATTATTTGTCTAGTTTTGTGTTTTTCACTCCACCCACAGTTTTCCTTATCGAAGAAAATAGATTGTAATTTTGTTACCTTACATTTATTCATCCGCCCTCCAACTCGCTATCCAGGTATCCTAATCCACCGCTAAGATTTTTGTTATGACCTAGCTAAAACCAATACACATTACTACCTCGTTACGCATATCCTATATATCTATTGCTAACATTTGAATTGGCCCTAGCCAAATTATCCCAATGAGGAGATCACACCCCCCTTTCTAGTCCCTTCCCTATCTAGGTCTCATGCTTGACAATAGGTAATTATTTCTATGCAAACAAGATTGAAGTATCTCTTGCCTGGCGTTTAACAAATTATCCCAAGATGTCATAATATGGTACGATTCTAATGTGCATAGGTTGCAGTTTATTTTTACTTTATTCAGCCTATACTTGCTATCTCTCCCTATAACTGACCATTTCAATTCGAAGGGAGCCTGTTTGATAACGATATTTCTAACAAAACGACCAAGAGAAGTAATAGGCTTATCTATGTTAGCCCCCCCCCTCAACTCCTGAAAGAGCTCACATGATTCCTAAGTCTATCCTTAAACTCCCACCAGTGGACCCGATATATTACCTCTTATTATTTCCAGTTACTACACTGCATTTGTAGACTATGCTACAATTCCCTTCCAGTGGACAGATATTGCCAGCTCTACAATTACAACTTGACACTAAGCCGCTGTTTGATAAACTAATAAGTGATTAAGATGAAGAAAATTGCATTATTCTTCGCCCATAACTTTTATATGACGTATTTTTCATTAATGTATATATTTTCATTAGGTTTCTCTATATATGATTTGATGGTCTCCGGCCCTCCCTGTCATTTTCACTTCAGTGTTTTGTTCATGTTCCTTCTTTATAACCTTCATAGAGCATTGTTTTTGCTTAAGTTTACATAGTTTTAGTTTTGTTGAGCGAGGTACGAAACCGATTGGCTAGCCTTTTCATACTTTTATTTTTTAAATTTATCTTGTTATGTAATAAAAACATATTGTCTGTTAATTGCCAACATACAATGTTGTACTACAAAAAGTATATATATATATATATATATATATATATATATATATATATATATATATATATATATATAAATATATATATATATATATATAAACGAGTAAGGCTACCAACATTTGTAAAATGTTTTTTAAACGTTTATTTATTACTTTATGTTATCACTTTATAATTATAAAATGATAAAATAACAAAATAATAAATAAATGTTAAAAAAATACATTTTACAAATGTTGGTAACCCTACTCTTTTAAATATATACTTTTGTCTCGTTGGAACTGCACTAATATTGCACTCCCCTCTTTTATATATATATATATATATATATATATATATATATATATATATATATATATATATATATTTTTTTGCATACCCTTCATCTCAACATGAACCCAACCACTATATATATTCCCCATAATTTACAGACTTTCTCGTCTTTTGTCATTTTTGTATTCTTCGTCCGCTCTTGACAAAGCCCACGTGAAATTTGGGCGAAACGTTGAGCGAAAAGGTCTTCCGCTTTTCCATTTTTAATTTCATATATATATATATATATATATATATATATATATATATATATATATATATATATATATATATATATATATAAAGCTACGGCCCCTCCTGCATCGATGAGGGAACACAATCCGAAACGATATCGTCTTCAGGTGTAAAAACCTTTTAATATTTAAAAATATTTATCTATAGTTAATACTTCTTTACGATTTCATAAACTTACTAGAAAAGCCCTGTTTGAAGTTACGAGATTGTTGTCATTAGCAATTATGCAAAGTTCCGCTCGAGCGTCTAACAGTTTCGACAACAAGACGTTTGCGCCCGCCTCTCGAGTAAGGGTACGTTAATTTCAATTACTGTATGTGGCGATTTCCCGTGGCGCGGGGGCATAATCGTTAGGCTCATGATTCTAGGCCGAATCTACTTACTGCGTTCGATCCGATGCGAGCGTCTGCAACCACCACTCCTGCACTTATGAGGGTAGAAAACCCGAAACGATATCGTCTGTAGGTATCAAAACACTATAATATTTTAAAGTACTTAATATATATATATATATATATATATATATATATATATATATATATATATATATATATATATATATATATATGTTAGGTAGAAGGATGAAAAAGAATTAGAAAAGCAAAAGGCAGATCTTTTTTCAATTTAGTTGCTCAGAGCAAGGTATATTCCGCAAAAAGGCAATTTATTCAAATTAAGTTTTTCCTGTAGCTAGGCTTTTCAAAGATTAAAATCTTATCATCAGACTAAATCGCTAGCATAGATAAGTTGGCAAAGGCCAAGATTTAACATTTGAAAAATTAAAATAAAGATTGTGGGGGAAAAAAGCACAAGGCAAAACTCTACCCGAACGCAAGCAAATGTCCGATTGCAAAAAAGTCCGGTGTCAAAAAGTCCAGCGGTGAAAATGAATTGTAGGTAGGTAGGTCGTTAAAAGGCACGAGAATTTACATGAGAGGATTCAAAGTTAAACTCCCAAAACCACATCTTCAGGTGCGGCGAAGATAGATAGAATCCAGAGAGTAAAAGATCCAATAGAAGGTTCGTTCGTGGATGCAACAAGGCTCATTTTTAAGAAGACTTCTTGGGCCGAAAATCATAAAATAAGTTTAAATTGGCGAACAGACAGCGAATTAATATTTAAAGGCTAGACCAAAATTCCAGATTGCCCGTTGAAAAACAAGACCAGTCTGAAGAATAGCAAAAACTCATATGCGACCAGTAGGCAAGAAAGGAAAGTGTGTGGGGGTGTAAGGGAGGAAAAGGGTGCGGGTGTGATATATATATATAAGTTAGTTGAGATCAATAAAATCTGAACATTGTTCCAATAATTCAAAACCAACTTTTCATATGTATATATCAGTACATGAGATGCTATTAAAGTAGACCCCCTTGTCGGTCTTATATTATACGAAAAAAATGACGAAAAGGTGTAGTTATGGTAATATAGATATAGATAGATAAAGATACGTAGTCGGAAAGAAACAGAAGGAAAGAATGAAAGAAGGGAGAAAGACAATGTTACGGCTAAACATTATTTACATTTCATAATTATAATTGAAATTGAAAGCTACAACTCTAGAGAATAAATATTTGTAAATAAAAGTTCAACCTAAAAGGCCAGTTATATATATATATATATATATATATATATATATATATATACATACATACATATGTATATGAATATATGTAAATACACGCAGATCTATAAATATGTACATAAATAAATATCTATTTTCTGTGTGTTTGTTTGTATATCTTAGATAATGAAATTGCTATGACAGAAGCACTTATCTTTCTGAAATACCTAAACTAACTCTCATTTTATCTCCACTTATGAAAGACATTGTCTCATTTATTGCAATAAAACGTGAAAAAATAAACTCATCTTACATCCTTGTTTACTGTCAAATGCCATTTATAATAAGCTTACATGTAATGTTTTTTATTTTCTGAAATAACATTGGGTATCATCAAACAACAACGCTTTGGTCGGCCGAGGTGCCAAAGAATAATACAGAATATATAATGTATAAAATAATAATTAAAAATTCTTTCGCAAAACATTTAAATCCGTATATTATTCTGCTTATTTTCAAACATATATTATGTTCATAAAACCACAATATGTTTTCAAAAGGATTAATCAGTTAATGTTACCATCAAATTGGGCTCCCCCAAAAAAACAGAATCGTTCACATTAAAAATACTTCTCTTAATTAAACTTATTTGCGATTTATTCCGCAGATTTATGGAAATTCTTTCCAGTTATATTATTCTCTAGACAAACGTCACAACTATTATTAGAAGACACATAAGACAGTGATTTTATTTTCTCGCATAATGTTTGCTAATAGGTTTATTAATTAAATTAATACACACAAACACATATAAATGACGAACACGTATATTATACACACCTACTATTCGTCTTCTATTTCTTTCTTTTCTTATTCCTTTCTTTCTTTTTAATCATTTTTGTCTATTCTAAAACATTACAAATTCTTATCCATGCCGTTTTTTTTTAGTCCAGTATTAATCAACTTCTGATTTCAATATATTACACTGGTAAACAACTGATTTGTTGTGTGCGTTTTTACAGTTGATTTAGGACGAATCTGATGCGCCGAATCCAAAAATCACATTGGTTTTGCTCAATCAGATCAAGTTTTTTTTAGCTATAGCCACATGTCGTTTTTTATGTTTTTGTTCACAAGTACGCATGTGTAGAGCAGGTTAGGGTTAGAGTTATTTATGACTAATGTATACTTATTTTTGTTTTGCAGGTGAATGAGACAACTTCGGCAAGATTATCGTGCAGCAATAAGCCCGACGTGTTCTGCTACATACACTATTGCTCATAATAGGAAGCCAGTCACACGTTTCATAAGTCGTGCTTACAATGCTTATTTTGGTATTAAACATGGTGACAAGGATAAAGCTTGGGTGACACACATGGTGTGTAGCCTACACCGAGACTCTGCGTGAGTGAAACAATGGTAAGACGGGCCTGATCTTTGGAATTCCCATGGTTTAGAGGGAGCTGATAAACCATGCCGCAGACTGCTACTTCTGCGCTGCTGATGTGAATGGGATCAACAGAAAGAACCGAGGCAGCCTCAAGTACCATGGTTATCAATCAGCACGTCGTCCTTTAGCTCATTGTGATGAAATTCCAGTGCATATCTTAGTAGAACTTGCCTCCAGTGTTAAAGAACATGAAGAAGAAAAAAGTTCTTAAAGATGATGCTCCAGATCCATTGAAGTTGAATGTTCAAGTTTGCGACCTCAGTTTGTCAAAGGACTCTGCCGAACTGTTGGCATCAAAATTAAAATAAAAACACCTCCTCTCTGCCCGTGCTTGCATCAGCTTCTTCCGCAACAGGTATCAAAGGGTCTTTCCGTGTTATCTCTCGAGAGAAATACTTGGTGTACTGTGCTGATATTGCACAGCGTCTATTCAAGCTTAGAGTGCCACAGTACGAACCCAAAGATTCAAGACTGTTCATTGAGAGATCAACAAGCGACCACTGAATTGTGTTCTGATACTCAACGGCAACTAGTTTGTATCTGTACTCATCGCTCACTCGGCTACACTTAAGAAGTATGAAGCGGTGAAGTATGTCTTGGAAAAAGTGGTCATAATCAGCATAAGTGGTTTATTTCTGTTGACCTCAAGATAGTTAGTTTTTTATTGGGAAGACTATCTGGCTTCAGCAAGTACCCATGTTTTCTTTGCATATGGGATAGTAGAGACCGTTCTCAGAATTACACGCAGAAACACTGGCCTGTGCGGGAGGAATTGGTGTCTTTCAAAGAATGGAACGTCATCAACGACACGCTGATAGACAGAGACATAATTCTCTTCACACAGCTGCACATCAAGCCCAGCTTAATCAAGCAATTTAACAAGGCTCTGGGGAAAAAATAGTACCTGCTTCACTTACTTGTGCCAGACTTTACTTGGATTAACAATGGAGAAGTTGAAAGCTATAATTTTTGACGGTTCTCAGATCCGTCAGCTCATCAGAGGGCCAGCATTCGAAAACCCAATGAACGAAGTGGAACTGAAAGCGTAGAAGGCATTTGTTCTGGTAGTGAAAAACTTTTCACTAGCAACAATTAGTTCAAAAACTATTCAGAACTCGTCAACAACATGCTGACTACTATCAGACACCTGGGTTTCAACATGAGCGTCAAGATGCACTACCTATTTTAAAATATGGGCATTCTTGAAAACCTGGGTTCAATGAGTGCCGAACAGGGGGAGAGATTCCATCAGAATATGTAATAGATCGATACCAGGTATCAGGTTCGCTGGGACGCACTCATGATGGCTGAATACTGTTGGATTCTGAGGAGAGACCCTCTGCCACTGAGCATTTCAATATTTCGAAGAAACGGAAATTCAAGCCCTGAAGTTTAAACAATGGTGAAGCACCACGCAATTTACGCGTACTTAGCTTCATCAATGCCCACCAGTCAAATGACAGTAATCAATGTTTCTATTAGGTAATTAATATAGGTTGTTAGCAAAACATTTTTTCTCTTAAAACATATTTAGGGCCATATGTGTTGACAAAAATAAGCTGATAATGCCACAAAAATGTAATCAATTTTGTAACAAAATCTGATTTATTTCAACTTAACACAAAAAATCTGACATGATGGAGAGGAACGGATGTCATTTCCTGATTCAGCAGTGCAAAAATACCGTAGGTCAGTTGAAGAAATCTAGACAACATTCAAGAAGTAAACAAAAATGTTGCCCAGTGTAATCTACCGTATCTATCACCTAATTATATACATGCCTGATACTGTATTTAGCATATATATATATATACACACACTTATGTATACCCACACAGATTCATACATGTCGCAAGATTCGAAACTACGCTATGTCGATTTTATATTTTCTTCAGTTCTAGACATCGAAGTACTGTTTTGCACTCTGGCGAAAAGTTGTTATCTTGAAGTGTGCGCACGTTCCAAGATCCCAAGAAAAATCTGTTGTATTCTTAATTGTTTCGACTGGGTGAGTGGATATCCAGCCAACCACAGTTTGCTGCCGAAGCTTATGTGAGCATGCAATCTTTATGGCTCCTTTTTTCGCCCCTTGCCCAGCTAAAGAGAAAGCAATGCTGATCCTAAATACGGCTGCTTTGTCGCCAATGGAGGACAGGAACCACACAATTGCTCTAAGGTTTTGTGATAGAACGGCGATCACTCATCAGTCTTCAAATATACAGTGATTCAGTTAGAGACTCCCAGCAATACCCTTTATCTATCCCCGTCGCCTTCTCAACATAGCCAATAGACTAGCTTTGTATGTCGGACTTATTACACACATATAAGTTATTAAAACAAATTTAGTTGCAAGAAATCCACACAAGCTTTGATTATGGTAGTGAAGGCTTGTGTACCACCATCCACACTTTTTGAAAATGCTGATAGCACACTATCGGGGCAAAAGTTTGCCACATACAGCATGAAAAGCATACATCACGTTTAACATCAGGATCAGAGTTTCCGATAACCTAGATGCATGCCTTAACAAAGAATGATAGTACATCACTCCTAGTAGTTTTACAGCGCCCCAGACACCATGTAAATTTGCTTATAACATGACTCGTGCTCCGGGGTTTCGAATCCTGCGACCAGTATGACTAATTACCTCTACACTGACGATTCCCGAAAAGATGAGATGTATACGTACGTATATATACACATTTTTATAATTATATATATATATATATATATATATATATATATATATATATATATTCAATTTAGACTATACATTATAGCGATCGGCCAGTGGAACATCTGTCTTCACGGAAACACGGGAAATTACCCCGATAGCTTTACAAGTCGGCATTGGTACTTCTCCGTGCGATATATATATATATATATATATATATATATATATATATATATATATATATATATATATAGTAAGAAATGAAAATATATATGGCCATCAAGCTACACAGAGGCTCACGTGTTTCATCCCCGGGGGGAATCGTCAGGCTAAATGCCTAAATTTAGCCTGACGATTCCCCCCGGGGATGAACACGGGAGCCTCTGTGTAGCTTGATTGCCATATATATTTTCATTGCTTACTTCCTAGCTCTACTTACGTATCGAGCACTGTTGAAGTAAATACTGAAAACTGATACATAAAAAATTATATCTCCTTATAATATTTTATGTGGATACATGAAGTACTAATATATATATATATATATATATATATATATATATATATATATATATAAATATATATATATATATATGCATATATATATACATATATTAAGTAATATACGTTTATATACGTGTATATATTTATATGTATAGGATTAATTCATGAAAAGAGTTTGAAAGCACTTCTGTTAATTAATATAATTTGATGGTAATCTGTCTGCCTGTATGTCAGTCTATCTCTCTCTCAATATATATATATATATATATATATATATATATATATATATATATATATATATATATATACATATAAATATATACATATATATACATAGAGATACTTCACATGAAGTATATATATATATATATATATATATATATATACATATATATACTTATATATATATATATATATATATATATAGATATATAGATATATATATATAAAGTTTAATAAGTTTAATGTATTTTGTGTGGATTCTACAGTATTCAATGCCAACGAAAATAAACATCTACGTGCTAGAACTGTCGTTGTATTCTCGAATGGAATGCAAATAACATGAAACAATAGTTGCGAGGAAAAGTGGAATGAATGGGACTAAAATAGAATGCAAAATGTTGAGTAGAAAAGACACGCCATTTTGCCTTTGTCCCAAGCGAATTCTCAGAATATTTTCAACGAAAACACGTTAATAAAAATTGCTATAAAAATCAGTCTAAGCTAAAAGCCATAATAAAGATGCGTAGGACTCTATGGGGTTCTTGTAAACTAAATATTACACTTCCTCGAACACGGGCCTTATTTCCTTAGCACAATAATTGGGACTTATATTCTAGAAACCATTTTCCAATTCGTTTCTCGCCTTTCAAAAAAAAAGAAAAATAATTGTATTTTCGCGCGTATTTTTATTGTTTTTAGTTGTGTCCTCAGATATCTATGAAAAGCACAGTCGGTAGGTCTCTCACGTTTTGTTTAAAATAGTATTTTCCTTGGTGTTATTACTCTGTAAAAAGGTCGGAAGGGAGACACGAACTCGAAGTTATATATCGAACAAAAGTATAATACAACAAAACAAGAGTGGTTGTACGTCAGTCTTGACTGCCAGTATAGACATGTGTGGTTCCATGTATTTACTTCCTTCCCACAACAAGAAGATGGGGCACAAGACCAGAAGCTGGGGAGAATCAAACCAGCTGCCCTAAAGAACGAGCACTCTCGGACAACCTCGTCGCTATTCTCCGGTCGGGAGCCTTCAACAATACGCAATGAACTTACTCTATCCCAAATAATGAGGCAAAGCCTGGGAGGTTGAAACTCCTAGAACTACCAAGGACTAATGCCTCAGCCCGACAGATAAAACGGTCACCGAAATGACCCAGTTTCTGTAAGGCTGGGGTAGATCCAGGTATTTTATTCCCACAGCAGGAATATGTGACACAAGGTCGGAAAGTGGGGAAAAAGTCAAGCCAGCGCCCCTAAAGAAGGAGCACTCTGGCCTAACAAAAATAGCCTTGACAACCCCGTCGGCATTCCCCGGTAAGGGCGCCTCAGGCAGCAAGCAATAAACTTACTCCTCCCCAAAAAGGGTAGGCAAGGCCTGGGAGGGTGCACCTCATAGGACAACCCAGGACAATATACCTCAGCCCGGCAGAAAAAATGCCACCAAATGGCCCAGTTCCTGCCGGACTGATTGTCGAGAACGAATCCTCGACTAGTATTACCCCATCCTGACCTCAATCAACCGAAGTTAATGAGAGACTGAGCAGGATGGGGCGGACCCAGGTATTTAACTCCCTCCCACAGCAGGAATATGTGACACAAGGTCGGAAAGTGGGGAGATCAAGCCAGCGCCCCTAAAGAAGGAGCACTCTGGCCTAACAAAAATAGCCTGGGCAACCCCGTCGGCATTCCCCGGTAAAGGCGCCTCAGGCAGCAAGCAATAAACTTACTCCCTCCCAAAGAGGGAAGGCAAGGCCTGGAGAGTGCACCTCCTAGGAAAACCCAGGACAATATACCTCAGCCCGGCAGATAATAGGCCACCGAAATGGCACAGTTCCTGTCGGACTTATTGTCGAGAACAAATCCTCGACTGGTATTACCCCATCTCGACGTCCTCAATCAACCGAAGTTAATGAGAGACTGCACAGGATGGGGCGGACCCAGGTATTTAATCGCTTCCCACAAAGCAATATGTGACACAAGGTCGGAAAGTGGGGAGATCAAGCCAGCCAACGCCCCTAAAGAAGGAGCACTCTGGCCTATCAAAAATAGCCTGGGCAACCCCGTCGGCATTCCCGGTAAGGGCACCTCAGGCAGCAAGCAATAAACTTACCCCTCCCCAAAGAGGGAACTCAAGGCCTGGGAGGTCACCTCCTAGGAAAACCCAGGACAATATACCTCAGCCCGGCAGATAAAAGGTCACCGAAATGGCCCAGTTCCTGCCGGACTGATTGTCGAGAACGAATCCTCGACTGGTATTACCCTATCCCGACGTCCTCAATCAACCGAAGTTAATGAGAGACTGAACAGGATGGGGCGGACCCAACACTGAGGAGCAGGTGCACCCCGTATTTATGGTAAGTTGAAAAGTCCAATCAGTCCGTTATAGGTAAGATACAATAACAATTGGTCTGTCAAGCTTAAGTTTTAACTAACATTTTTCTTGGTCTGTCACGCTGTAGTTTGAAATAGTATTTTCGTGGCTCTGACACGCTTACGTTTTAAATATAAAGCACGTTTATCTATCACGCTTAAGTTCGAAATAACATTTTCTTTGAGTTGTCACGCTTAATTTTTAAACCGTCTATTCTTTTCTCGCTGTTGCTCTCGATATCTTTAACTTCAGTCATATGTAACGCTCGCGAGTAATTACACCTGAGTATTGACCGGTGATGTTCTTTTAAACATGGTCGAGTCACGAAGCATCGCTTAGGGACTTGGAGTTGTCTGTAATCGTTCTGTTTTTACTCAATCAATCAGCTACGAGACGCTATTTTTATGAAAGTTTTCATCATTTTTGTTGTCATGAGCGAAATTTTGTTGGCGGTAAAACACGAATAGAAAAATAGACGCTGTTTTGATTCTTCATCACCCTTGTGCATGCGTGGGCAACACACTACGCTAAATGCCAAAATACCAAATTGGAATATCTAAACCATAATACCGGCTTGATTATATTAACTAAATAAAGTATATATATATATATATATATATATATATATATATATATATATATATATATATATATATATATATAGTACACGTATTGTATTAGTTTCTGTAGATGTAAATCCGTTGAAACTCTAGTGTTTATAAAAGGGCACAATAACAAGTAAAGCTGCTCCGCAGTATAATTTTTGTATTTAAACACACATTATTGGTTACATATGAGCATACATGTTTCGGTAGTACTCCTCGCAGAGAGTCAACCTCTTCAGACCAGAGAAGACAACGAAGCCTTGTCTTCTTTGGTCTGAAGAGGTAGACACCCTGTGAAAAGTACAACCGAAACATGTATGCACATATGTAACTAATAATGTTTGTATAAATAAAAAACATTATACTATATATATATATATATATATATATATGTGGGGGGGTAAGTCTAGTTGAATACCAGGGCATTTATTTTTTGCGTTTTTTAATGTTCTTAGTAATGTTCTGGATGCGGCCACAAGCTTTCGGTCGGAGGTGATAGTTGGTATAATACGGCCCGAGGGTTCTTATTTCAGCCATCTCTAGCGTTTCCATCGTCGTGACCTTCATCTGTAGTATTTTCTTTGACAAGACACTCCTTGTATTTTCTGTTCGGGGAATATTTATTATACTCGTCATTTGCAACGACGAGGAATATATATATATATATATATATATATATATATATATATATATATATATATATATATATAAATATAATTATTTATAAATGTATCAAATTAAATAAACATTAGTTACAGTCGACACTAATTAATTCGTGTTTGAACGCTTATGCGTCTTCTCATAACTGTAAAAGCTTTGCTTTTTATAAAGCAATTTAAAAATGTCTTTGTGTTTATTATTTTAATATCGTTGAACTTAAATAATTAATATATATATATATATGTATATATATATATATATATATATATATATATATACATATATTTTTTGCGTAGACTCGTTTTATTTTATATATATATATATATATATATATATATATATATATATATATATATATATAATTAATATTTGTTTTTATCTAGATACGTATACGTTTAATCCTTACGGGAATCTTCAGTGCGGAGAAGAATTATTCACTACGGTCGCCAGACTTGAACCCTAGAACAAGAGTTGATTTTCTTAACTAAATCCCAATATTTTAGCTCATATGACGTTGTCAACAGCTCAGTAAACTGGCGAGAGATTACTCCTATTTAAAAGACAGCTTATCTACTAAAGCAACTGACTCGTAACCAGGTGACTTCCCCCCCCCCCGATATATATATATATATATATATATATATATATATATATATATATATATATATATATATGTATGTGTAAGTTTGTATATGTATGTATATCTGCATATATATGGATGTCTATGAGTATGTAAATCTATATTAAAATAAATGTTTGTTAATCTTTTGCGTGTAAATGTGAAACTGTCTGTGTAACGCTGCATTTGAAAACATGAAGCTGATCTTCCGTTTTTTGTAAACGATATAAATATTCATTATTTTATTTTATTTCATTCTTTTCCTATACTTTAAAAGACTTTCTTTCTTTTCTATTTTCGTTAATTGTTGGTATAATATTTTTCTATAATTTTTTTTATGTATTTATTTGTATTTTTAGCGAGCATTATTTACACATAATTATTTCTTAAAAATGTGTTTTCTTAAAATATATGTATTTAAAAATATTTTTAATTTAAGAACTTTGAATTTATCAATTTATATATTTTCTTTTAAATCGCTTACCGTTTCTTTTGTATATAATTCTTTTATTTAATTTTATTTTTATTATCATAAATTTTATTAATATTATTTTTATTATTATTTTTGTTTTGATTATAAAAATTATTATTTTGTATTTAAGTTTATTATTCTATGATTATCATTGAACTTACTTCTACTTAGTGTAATTATTAAGCAGCAAATTATATTAGTTTTCGTCTATTTAAAAAATGTTGATCATCAATATAGATTTTAAGATAAGTAGTTTGAAATGTTCCTATTAAAATAATATCTCTTAAAGTGAATTAATGTCAATGTATCTATTAATTATCTTTTCAATATAAATACTCATATTTTTGTATATTATGTTTATTAGTGTATGTTTTGTCTATACCTGTACGTTTGAGAGGCTTTCTACCTCCTATTGTGCCTTAATTTATATGTTCGATTTCATTGCTTTATATGGTATTAGAAGTAGACTGTAACTATAACATCCTAACACTCACTCATACTGTCGAATTACTGTATTACTGAGAGTGGAAATACTGTAGTCTTGATGCTATGTTCTAACTTCAAACTTTGTGTATATACTTTTAACCCAGTCACATAAGGCTACATTCTGACAAAAGGTAAAAATAATTGCCACACAAGGCTCCCTTGCAAAATGGAATTCTATAAGGTTTCTATTTTAACGTATTAAAAGTCTAGAAAAATCTACTGATGCGAAATATGCAAATTTAGCATTTTTTATAAACAGATGCCCTGTATTTTTCATTAGCATCATGCATGCTACTAATCGCACATTTATAGGTTAAAATTAGAATATGAAATGATGTATATAGAATGCTTCTTTACTTCCATAGCAAGGATTAATCTATATAAAATGTATTTTAGGATTAACTTAACATTTTGAAACTATTATCAAATTATTGGGATATTTCATGGAATTATTTTATTAGATATATTACTACATCATTATGTTTTAATTACAAAAAAAAATAATGAATATATTATAAATTACTACCACACACACACACACACACACACACACACATACACACAACGAGGTAATGTTTTAATCATCGTTTATTTGTAAGTTTATTTGCCCGTTTATTTGTCAGCTTTATACAAACATAATCACCAGTTTTCAATGCCTTTTTACCAACGGTATATCTTGGCCCAGGGAAGTACCATGATACATTCTGAATCTGATCGAGTCTAGTATCTGAATTTAAGATTTTTTAAATTCGAAAGATCCCTATATTTCATCATTGAAAAAGTTTTAAAAAATCACATCTCAGTCAATCCGTGTAAACATTCCTATGTTTATATAGTTTCTCATTTTCAAATACATTACAAAGTGTAACCTACACAGTAAGGTAACAAAATACCCCTTGGTTGAAGGGATGTGCTCTCCGGATACTTTTCTTATTGCATTAATTTGCAATCAACTTACTCAATGTAATCTTCAGGCACGTACAAATGAGCACAAGCTTTACTACAACACTCTACTACTGTGTGTTGAACTATTAAGTGCATACATCTTAGATGCAAAACGTGCTGTATTACAATATTGTTGCAGCAGCTGTTGTAAAAGGCAAGACATTTAATTGACTGTGATTATGTTTTATGTATCTTTTGAGAAAACTGATGATATCACACTTTGTTGACGTTCCCTTTTGGTTTTTTTCAGATGCAATAAGGCTTTCTTTTGATGCCCCACACTAACAGAAGACCTCATCACAATGCTGTAAGTCTTTTATTTTAATAGCAACTGCTTTGCCTGCATTGGGTAAGCATGTAAGGCATGAAGAAATGGTAAATGTAAGCATATGATGGGGTTAAGTTCAGATTTTAACAGCAGTTCTAATAATAAGATAGCGTAACTATTCGCGTGGATACACCGACACCGTGCTTGTTCCTAACACTTATAACACATCAGATCGATTTGCCAAGAAAATTTCGGTATTCGTTGCTGGAACCATCGTTAATTCACAGTGTAAAGATACAGTATTTACGCCTCTTCCTAAATAGATTATGTATTTTACTGAAAGTTCTTCACTATAACCATCAACTATAATAACACATTTGTCATATTTGCACTGTACGTGCTTAATAGATACATAATATATCTATCTAAATCCAAGACGATGATGCGAAACGATCCGAAACAAAGTGTATACCATTGGGAGGTTTGCATTCTTTGCATCGAAGCTGGTCGCATAAAGCACTTCCTAGAATTGCTTTGCTTGCAGATCTTGTGAAAGAAGCAAGGACATGATACATAGATGTTGTTTAAAGATACAGTTCATATTAAAATACGTCTTGTATATTAAAGTTTTTTTATTGTTGCGACTAATGTTCGGCGTTGAAACAGTGCTTGTAGATTAATATGCACTACTTTTTTGTCAATAACACATCTGTTATTTTTATTCAAGGGTAAGTTCCAGTATTTCTATCACCTAAATGAATTGTTAGATGCTTCATTGCCTTCCATGGATTCGAGAATCTCATAGCCAACATTTTCTGTTTGATCTAAATTTACTGAATCCGATACAACAATACGTAAGATAATGGTGTGCAGTTACACTAAATTTACTGAGGGACTTTCTGGCTTTTTTGTATATGTGCAGTCTCATTTTTGTCGGGTGTCAGTTACTTCTTTGTGTTGTTTACTAATTTTATAATTGACTCCTGTAAATTGCTGCATAACTTGATTCAGTTCAGAACAAACCGGACAGCTTTAATCCACATGATTCGCTGCTTTTCTATCCCTTGTCAGTCTGCCAGTGGATTTGTATATTTCGAATAAACAATAAAATCAGTGGACAGTCCCGCTCAGTATCACGATGGCAAACCACATATAGATCATTTTTAAAAACACAATACAAATCAGGATAGTCTTTTGATAAGGTAGCCATTTGTTGAAGATATACACACATTGTCTTAGTATAAAAACTGTGAACTGCAGTAACAAAGAATGATAGCATGTCATACAATGAAGCAATATGGATACTATAATTTCTTGTTCTTTCAGCCCAGAGAAAATTATCCGAAGTGTCTAGCATTTACATATATTGCAACCACAAGCAGCAAGTACGATTAGTTAAATTTTCTTTTTTTATCTGTTTTAACTCTTCATGGATAGTCATTCTGTTATCATAGATTATTCATTTACCATTGTATTTGGATTAGCAATTAGTTTTGCAAATATCTTTTAGCTGACATTATTTAACTTTCATCTAAATTAGTACCTCTCACTAGAATTATATTAGATTAATCTCTTCATGTGTGAGGTGAGTCTTTTCTACACATCGAGTTTCAGTGTCAACTATAGAAGTGTGTGGCACAGTCAGTTCTAATGTGTATGCAACAAGTAATATATTAAGTGCATAATCTATTAAGAAATAGCCTCTTATCTCTTAAGCAATGGTATTTCCACTAAGCATATTTTACACTGAGTTGTAGCCATATATCTCTCCCTGAACTTCTGGCAATCCTGCTTTTTCTATTAGATTACCTATACACCCAAGAAATCTCATCTACATGTGTAATCCTCCAATTCACAGCGCTACTGATTTCAGACGGCTACTAGATGGCTTATTAACTATAATATTTTGAGCCTTCTGATACAGTGGATGGTCAAATGTTGTAACACGAGTTGTGTTTTGATTTTACTTGTTCAACCTATGAATATCAATGTAGAATACATACATGACATATTTGATGTATCTAAGTAAATGAAAGACAAAATAACAACAGTTGCCCTTCCCGGATGATTTCCTTTGTATATCATTTATATGAACTCTAACAACGCTGGGCATGGACATTGCAGAAACTGTCCACAGAATATCAAGTAAATATGTGGATTAAGGAAAATTATCACAATGCTGAAGATGAGTTTCTTCATCAAAATTATGTAAATTATGTTTGTGCTAATCGTAGTAAATTGGTACTTGTCCAGGCCTAAGACTCTCATTAGTCGTTACTTCATGCTGGGAAATCACATGCGTGACAAATTTACCTGGTGTTAATATGGAAACCATACCCATCCGATGAAATATGCCATATCCATCAAGGATTTGTATATTGTGGTCAATAGTGGCTACTGCATATAGCATAGCTTGACCTTCTGTAACAATGACATAACAGTTAGAGAAGCACTTCGCTCAAATATTTGGACTTCGTCATATAAGCTACTAACCCCATGTTGCTGTAATTAAGCAATCAAAAACATAGAACCAAAATGGTGATGCATTTTCATGACTAACCATAATGGTAAAAGAGCAATCACTATACTTTGTCGAATAGCTTAAATGATAGCATGTTCCAGGGATGCTTGTCTTTTCTCTGTGTTTTTTTCTGCTGTAATAATCTGCATAAAGCAAGCAACCCTATCAATGTTTTCTCTAAAGTAAGTTAATCTGTAAATGGATAATTTTAGTTTGGAGTTATATATTTATTTCATTGTTTGGCTGTCCTAAAGTTTGTACTGCACCGTCTGCGATAGCCTGCATCCTTTACATGTAACTAATTTACAGCAGATAATCCTTCTAATACTGTATCCCTCTACTTATCATTCCGGGATTTACATATTTTGTCTATAGTGTTATCAAATGTTAATGATTTCACAAGATGATAACCCTGCCATCTTTGCCTTCCTTGGAATTTGATTGATGTACCACACTTGAAATTAAAAGTTCTTGTTCGGGATTGTAACTTACAATTAAATGCTGATATATCGACCCACTCCATGTTTTTGCATTTGCTTTTATAATATCAGGGTTAAACACTTGTTTTCTACAGTTCTTATGAACACGTTGACCTCAGCATATAAAAAACCTACTTGCATATTCTCCACATGCTGTGTTGATCTTATCACTTTCTATTTTGGCTTATTGCTACTGTATCCCTAAGAATGCTACCCATAATACTTTCTTTACAATGTATGCACATGCATGTAGTGCTTGCATTAGATATTATCAAGTTTGTAACAAAAAAAGAAATGGACAGAACAAACCAGCAGTGTATAATCGATTACACATTTATCTCACTCAATTATTCATAACTCCCGACCTATGATATATATTCTAAGGAATTCTGTAAACACCGACCAATATGTTTTAGTTTTAACCTCTTGATATTGTTTTAAACAAGTTGTTTTTTTATGAAAAAAAATGTTCAAATGTTATTTTGTATCAAAAAATTTGTTTTTTGTATGTATGAAAACATTTACGTCGTAAAACATTTTGGTGCATGGAAAAACAATATTATTATTAAACATTGAATAACAGTTCGGCTCTCCAAACTTTACAAAGTAAATTAGAACTTTATTTTAGGATGAGAAAAACATTTAAGATCAGCAATCGATTTTATTGAAGACTTTAGAAAAAAAGACAAAATGAAAACGAGGTAGTTTACATTTCTTTGTAATAAACACACACTATTATCGCAAATCGATAATCGGTAGATTTTTCCAAGCTTTTAATATGTTTATATGGACACCTCATAGAAATGCATTGTGAAAAAAAACCTTGTGTTGAAATGTGTTTAACCTTTTTCACTGATTAAACAAGACAATGTGTGTATATTGTCTCAGAAACCATCGTACACGAAACTGTTGTATATGTTTAATTCTTGGAATGTATTTAAATAAATATGTCATAAATTTATTTACCTCGCAATTATATATAATATATATATATATATATATATATATGTATATATATGAATATACATACACACACACACACACACACATATATATATATGTTTTTAAATTCCTGAAACAGTTTTTCATGGTAAACAACTGATGATCCCTTAAAATAGTGTTAGAAAATAACTGTAAAAAATAAATTGACTTACATGAGTGATTTTCCACTGGAAGACTTGAGACTATAAGTTTTTTTTTTTTTTTTTTTTTTTTTTTTTTTATATAGTTTTAATGGTTGAGAAACTTCCGAGACTATATATATATATATATATATATATATATATATATATATTAATTCATGTGTTTTGGGAAGAAGCTGATGATAAACAATTAAAAAACTAATAGTTAAATGCACATAACGTGTGTATGCCACGACTAGGACATATAAGAGTTAACAGCTCCATTAGGAAAACAAGTGAATGATGATGAGTACGGATTGTAATCCAGGCTTCGCTTGCCTGGTTTTTCCTTGTTTTCTTTGTTTTATATACGAGCACTGAAATACATGTATAGGGTAGAAGAGAATTTTACATATATCTTGCTAGTAAGCGGAAGCAATTATATGCTGAAAACAAAAACAATTTATGTGAAATGATGTGAATCTGCCCTTCTAACCATTTGACATGGATTAAAATAAATAAAAATATGTCATACTATAGTTCTAGCGTCAAACTATTCAGCTATTACAATTTCCGGATGTTATACAATTTATATTTATAGTATAAAAACCTTATATATATATATATATATATATATATATATATATATATATATATAGGCAGCAAGTCCTTATCTAAGCAAGCGTTGTTGTACATTACGGAACTTTCGCGTTTGTATATTTTCCTCGTGAGGTTCTCAAACCGTCGAGCCATCTTTCTGGTTTTAGGTGGAAATCCGTATATTACTTCGCCGATAGTTTTTAATTCCGTCATTTTCTCGAGCGCTTTCAACTTTCGCAGTCGTCTTAGGATTAGAGTTTTGTTTGTTTTTTTTTAATTTAAATAAGAAACTGGAGTTAGTGTTTTATAGTTATCGCTACGGCCGAATGAAAGAGAGAAGAGGGTGTGTGGTTGAGTTCATTTTATTCTATCGTTTGTGTGTTTGGTTTTATTGTTTACTTATTTATTTTGTTTGTTCTTATTTTTGCTATTATTTATTTATGCATTATTATTTATTCTTATTACTATTATTACTATTATTTATTTATTTATTTTGTTTTTACTTAATTTCCATTTAATTATGGAATACTTTTAATATGTTGGTACCTGTGTTGAAAGCTATTTTGTTAATGTTAGGCTGTTTAGTTTTAATGAATATTGCTTCTAGTATTTTAAGTCTGTTTGTGCAGTTATTTTGTGTATTATTTAGATATTTAATATTTTCCGTATATCGGCCGACTGTAGTCTTTTGTTTTGTGTAGTAATGTGACGTTGGATGGTGCTGGTATCGGATAAATGGTAAGTTAGGCGTCGAGAGAGAGTTGTTGTAGTGTGGCCAATATAGATGTTATGTATTTGTTCTGTTTGGGTTGTAGGGAGACATTCCTTAAAAGGGCATGAGAACATGTATATAACGTTAGTTTGGCTGAGAGTTGTATTGACAGTGTTATTTTTAATAATTAGGTTATTTGTTTTAAATTTTGTATAGTAAATTATTAGTTTGATCTTTTTTTGTTGGTCGTTAGGTTTAGTGTATCGTTTTATTATGTGAAGTATTGCTTTTTCGTCAAGTTTGTAGCTAGGGTGCGTGTGGTTTTTGTAATAGAGGTGGATCATGTCTTTTTTGTTATGGGTTTTATTTTGCGTGTATGGAGTTTATATATGATTTTATTTGTTCGTCGACTATTTTATTGGGGAAGTTGTTGTTAATTAATGTTTGTTTAATATTGATTAATTCTTTATAGAATATTTGTTTGGATGAGGATATAGTGTGTGCGCGATGAATGAGATTTTTAATAAGAGCTATTTTATATTTTTGTGGGCATTCACTATGATAGTTGAGGAGGCTCGGATTGTTATTTGTGGGTTTTTTATAAGTTGATCTCGTGTATTCTGTAGGATTGCTGGAGTCGATTAATACGTCGAGAAAGGGGATGTTATTGTTAATGCTGAATTCGGTTGTGAATGTAAGTACCGAGTTGTACACACTGGTACAAACACTTGAAACCCACTCGGTACTTACATTCACAACCGAATTCAACATTAACAACCATTGAAATAGATATGATAAAAGGCAACATACCACACACCATAAACCAACATTGTACATGATGTATCAAATCAATTGAGGAACCACATTGAATCGTATTAAAAGAAGATAGCGGAAACAACAACTCTGAATAATATGCTAATTTGCGAAAACACTTATGTAAATTCGGAAAATCAATTTCAATCACACTGACGTAACTTTAAACAAAAAAACACACCTAATGATGATAATATTGCTGACACTCAATCTTTAAACTTCTAAAACTAGGCCCACTGAGGATGAAAGGGAAGTTTTTTCATTGTGGTAACATGACGATTTCTTACTGTGAATCTCTTACAGGGAAGAACGAGCGATTGGGGCTCAGTCGAAGAACTCCCATGGAAAAACCTATAGATAGAGGGATACTAGTTACGTCTCTGTGAAAAGAGAGACAGTAAGAAACAGAGGTCGCTAGTCAATATATTTCGAAGTCTATTTTGTACATTGCAAAAGCAAGTAATAATCTAGGCTGAGCACATCCCTAGATCTCGCAAGATTACTCCATCTTAAGATGTATATGTTTCTTATATCGGTAGAAGATTGGTTCAAGTGCCAGTTACTTTCTTGAAAGGTAGAATGGTATAACAATTATTCCAGCAACATAAGCAACATATTTGATGTAAGCCTTCTATTTTAGATCTTAAGTGAAAATCAAACTTAGGAACTTGGGATGAGAGCCATTCATTTTGACTAGGAAAAGAATGATCCGAGCGTTAATAGTGAGATAAAAGCAGCTCAGATTTAAAGGTGTTAAAAGTAACAAACACTCTTTTCAAAATTGTATGATCTGCTCTAGATCGAAATAGATGAAGAATCAGCAAAAACTTGATCACCAGTTTTGTTTCTACGTGCGGCCATAGACACTGCTGTCTTCTGCCTATATGTCAACAAATAATCTATATGATTTGGAAGATAATTAATGAAGATAAGGAAGATGATCGAGCTAAGAGCAGATCCTTTAACTTCGCTAGCGTTGATTCTATGTGCTTCAGAATATGCCCCCCAACGACTATTTTATAGGTCTATCAGAGAAAACGTATTGTGGGGGTTATTCACAATTAAAGTTTAACATTGAAAAATGTGGATCCAAGAATATTAAAGTTGAAGAATAATAAACTATATAAACATCTCGAAGTAAGTGAATAATGTTATTGTGTAGATATGTTTACTAATACATTTAAAGCTATCAATTATATTGTGTATCTTCTATTGAGGTAAAATTGAACAATTAGATGGATATTTAGCCATTGTATTTAAAAACACCCAAAAGTTGTATAAAGATTTGAAAAACCTGCATATATAATATTACAATCAAGCCTGTATTCTACTGTAAGTTTAAGAATCCGATTATAATATTGAGACTGAAATGCATACAACGAAGTCACTAAACTAGAGAAAACAATAACATATTCAGGTAAATAATAGATGAATCAGTATCTCTTACTTTACTATAGAGAATGATGGATAATTTAATTTAAACTTTCAACATAAGTAATGACATTCGAACTATGTTGAAAATATTTTAATATATCTCCTCGATCAGACAGGTTATTTTCAAGGCTATTTTATAACTAGATCTATTAACGAATTAATGTTTTTGGTTAATATAGGTTTACATTTTGGAACAAGTAGCAAGGTTATCAAATTGAGAACAGAAATTACATAGAACATTTTAAATCATGATAAGTTTAATCCAGAAATAATGGTTAGAGAAAATGCACGGAACAATATATAAACCATATGTTATGTTGCATAAACAGTGTAAATATTTGCTCAAGCATAGTTAAACGATTGAATGTAGAAGACAATAATGAAGACAGATGGCCACGGAGGCGCCACAAATAAATATTTAAAAATAGTGAATAGTCTCACATAGTTTGAAATATGTACGAAATGCGACATTTTGCCCCATGTTTAAATGTTTATATATTATTATAGTAAAGCTGTGTTAATGAACATTGCTTTTCCCAAAGTCTTCTTCCTATATCTTTTAATCATACAAAATACATATAAGATATTCTGTTGGGAATTGTGTTATGTTTAAAAAATCGATTAACATTGTTCTAGGCAGATGTAATTTTCAATGAACTAATCAATTGACAAACCCTTACTAACCTCTGTATCGTATGTTGGCACTCTCTCATTCTACGTTGTTTGACTTCCGCTCAATACCTCTGCTATCACTATGTCTGCAACACTTTCTCTTTCTCTTCCTACCTTACTCTACCTCCTAATTTATTAATAGTCGAAGTTAATCAGGAAAGGAAATAATTTAATGAAATAACATACTTCATTATAAACAAGAGAATATCACTACGAACAGTAAAACTATTTAACCCGTATCTGAAAAGGTAAATGGAGGGAGGGATACAGAAAGAGAAACAGGTATATAGCGAGCAAAACGAGCCTAATTTTATAGCATGCCTGTTGTATTAATTCTTTATTTAACTGGCTTTGCAAACTTACTGTCCCTGATTCAAACAATCAAACACGAATTCGATGGGTGCGCCAATCTTCTAATGTTGATATGAATTGGTTGAACGAAAGAGAAATATTTTGGTTTAAAATAGATCTAATCTGATATAGAATGATTTCTTAGTGAAATTGGTTACAATAAATTGTCAAAATAACAGATGAAAACAAAGTCGTTGTTTTCTGATAAGAAATATAATTTAATGAAGTAACAATATTTACAACAATAATTTTATTATTACATAAATGTAATAATAAAATTGTGTAATGCGAAACTATGGGTTTTTAGAATATAATGCTTCATTAAAATGAAACATCAGTTGCAATAGGAATACTGGAAGATAAACAAAAAAATACCCAATCATTTTAACTATCCTATTGATTTACAAATGTCTCAACATTCAATTCAAATATATGTCCATTAATAAGGCGCCTTTACCATAAACCGACAGATTTGACATAATGGTTAGTGTGTATGCTAGAGGAACGGGAGACTGAGGTTAAAACCTTCAGTAAAATCATACCAAAACCTTCTTTTTCAAGATAAAATTTGTAAGAATTGAATATTTTGAAATAATTTCGAAGTTGTAGTGAATTTACGGCTAAGTTGTTACTGTAGTAAACTAAAAATCGTATCTGCAAATCTCTAACAGAATGTTTTGGCATATATGATACTTGGAAGCCGCATATCAGCTAGTAAAATATATATTTATATATCCTTTATGTATCTGTACGTATCTTCGCACTCTTACGTAAGCTACGATACGAGCACATATATATTTGTGAAAATTATATCATTTTTGAAAAAAATACACATTCGAATATATATATATATATATATATATATATATATATATATATATATATATATATATATACTAGCAGAACCCGATCTGCCGTCGTTGCCTGGAGTGTGGCGATATGAAAGAATGATTTAACTGTGAAATAATATCAGCCGAAAATATATTTCGAAAAAAAATTGCTTAGTTTTTTGAGTGCGTGATCAGTAACCTATATTTATTAAATAAAAATAAGCACCCACTTCCGGGCCGTTTAGAGGTAATATGATTTGATGCTGTATGTATGTATGTGTGTGTTAGCTGAACGTATATTACAAGTATTTCAATTTTGTGTTGTTTTTTTAGGGGGGGGGGGCTTACTACATTAAAATTAATTGCGGAAACAAAATTTGTTTTTTTTGTATATTCTGTTAACCATAATACACAGTAATTCCATTACCCTTCCGATAACTCTTAGTCTAGGGGTGTTGCCAGTCGGACTTAGGGTTAGTAACAAGTAATTTTGAAACTGCATTAAATAAAGTAAACCCTAATAGCAACTGATGGGTCCGCCATTTTAGATTTGTTACTGTCTCCGAAGGAGGAGTTATCGACGAAATCTCATATTAAAAAAATTAAAACACGTTAAAAAATTTAAAACTATGAATGTCAGTAGAAAAGTAAATTTTATAGCGTTTGGTAGCACTTATTTGTTGTTAAATTAATAAAAAGTGAACACAAACATTACTGCTGAGAAATTTTTCGATTAAAAAAGTATGGAAAATAATGTCGAAATCTACTTCAATCTGACTAATTTAAGTGACTTAAATAGTATTTAACAAAAATATTACATTTTTGCCCTTAAATCAAAGAAACACAGTATTAGTGACGATGGACATTTTTTTATCCCCATTCATATTTATTTCGTCACTCTGCAGTAAAAGCTTTATCTTTGATTTTTTTAATTTACTTCCCCTTATCCGTTAGAAGATATATATATATATATATATATATATATATATATATATATATATATATATATATATATATATATTATAATATGAAATGAAATAATAAAATAAGGTGCCAATCAAATTTTATTAGCATTCAAAGTTAAAGCAAAGTATCTTAATGTCCTTAGCTCATGAGTTTTCAAAGATAATTCTACTCCTCAGAGGACCATTACCGCAGTGATATTTCTACAGGTAATAAAATTACACTTTGAAAATATATTAAAATATTTACAAAAATACATAAAAATATATAACATCAAATATATCAACCCAAAAACATACTTTTTTGTTAAATCTATACAATCCATCCAAGTCATACAATTTAAAAAAACATAACCAGGAAAGATATCCAGAAAGTTGACTGAAGATTAATCCAGGTGATGAGTGACAGTCTAAATACCAGAAATTGAAAGAATTGAAAAAGTTGTCAAGTCGTGAGATGCGTCAGCAATCGATGAAGTGAAAAGTATCCAATGTTTATGTTAATTATTACAACGATAAATAAATCAAATCAAATAATATGAAAAGTTCAATAAACTCACTCAAAATTCGAAAACACCTGATCTGAGCAGTACAAATCAAATCAAAGTTCGCTGGTTAAATGGAGAATCCGTTAAATCTGAATTGAACAAAATTAAAATTGAATTGAGTCAACAAACACGGTCATTTCTTCCCTCGGAGCGAATAAAAATAATTAAATTTTGAAAGTCTTCGCTCTCCCGCGAGCCAAATAAACAGGACCCTTTTTCGCCGAGTGGAATGTTTCACTATATATAAGATATTAGTTGACGCTTATATCTTTTGTTGGATTACTTTATATATATATATATATATATATTTATATATATATATATATATATATATATGTGTGTGTATATATATATATACATATATGTTGAGAGAGAGATAGGTGTAGCAACACAATATGTATATATATATATATAGAGAGAGAGATACACACATATACACACACACACACACAAATATATATATATATATATATATATATATATATATATATATATATATATATATATATATTGGAAAACCTGAGCCAAATCAAGTGTGTAGAGGTGACCAAATGACCCTTGTAAAATTGCTTTTCTGCCAGAAGTGCATTTGCCCGGCTAAAAACAATCAGCGAACGAAACTGTCGTTTGCCTTCCGGTCATGTTCCGATCTTGACGCGTGCCGTCAGGAAGAGCTTTCACGCTAAAAGCCGGGCCGTTGTAAAAACATAAATGGTGCGTAAATCATAAGAAAAACATAAAGAATAATAATAATAAGAAGAAAAAGAACAGAAAAACCTAATAAAAAAAACAGCAAATAAATAGAGGAAAGACGTCCTTTTTCTGTAATTATAATAATCATTAGGAAAACATTAACGGCACTATTATTGAAAAAATAAGAAACGAATGTCAACAGAAACAGCAGATCATAAGAAACAGCTGAGAATAAATAATGAATTCGTCAGAAAAGTTTGCAAAGATAAATAAAGTATGTGTGGTCCGTTTACTATCACCATTATGTTAACAATCTAACCAACCGTTTATCACGACATGTTATGGAGTTTTGGCAGGCTAATATAAATATATATATTTACTACTTAAAAGTTATAGTGATGTTGGATTGTTTTTTTCTTCGTACGCGAATAAATACATGTTATTGGTTGAAAAAAATAATAGGCAGAGTACATGTTCGTTAAACAGTAGTTTTTACGGTATCAATACCTGAGTTCAGATCCTGTGTAAAGTATAAAGGATTTTTTTAAAAACTACATACGTGTTTTATAAATGTAAATAAATTAACATAACATAATAGCATACGCATATCACATAACTATTTTTAAAAAACTAAGTCACTATTTTTTTTGATAATCCGTAAATAATTGCTGAAAAGTGTATTAGGCATTAGTTCAAAGCGACTATCTTTGCTTAAATTGGAAATAAAACAATACGTAAAATATTAATCGTAGTTACTTACTCTGTCATGCAAATGCAAAATTCCGTATGTTTTCCACGAAATTTCACAGTACTATGAAGGGTTAGAAACTAAGTAAAAATTGAAATAGGCATACCCAGGTAGTGTCCTGTTCAAAGGGGAGGGTATAAACTAGTAAAAGTTTAAAGAGTTAAAGATAGATATTGGATAAGGCCAGAATATTGAAATCCCATGGGACCAGATTAAGAAAGCTGACTTAAATAATCTTAAATCGTGTCCATGCTATCGATCGTACTGCAGACTGGTCAAAAGAATGGTCAGCTCCAATAAATCCAGATTCTATTTTAGTAAACTTTATCCTTCATAGATCATATTTCAACAAACATTTGTTAGATTTTTAATGAGATTGAATGACACAGATGAAATAATAATGCTATGTTTTCATATTTTGTTCCATTTGCAGCTTTTCTATAGAACCACGAGAATGTCTATGGGGATCCTGTATTCGATTCATGTAAATAAACATTAACAAGTGTAGACAAAATATGCGACCAGAGGTATATTAATACCTTTTATAAATAAAACGAAAAGGTCATCCCTGAGAGGATAGTAGTATGACCACAGAACAGATATTATATTACCCCGTAAAAGGAAGAACGAATGCATGGGATGACTGTACCATAAAGAACAAACATAGACTATACTACCCCCCAAAGAACACATGAGATAATGCCTGTGAGGATGGTATTATGATGAACAAATATATATTACACTGTCCTGAAATGAGGAGCTAATATCTGAAAAGATGGTATCATGACAGCATAAGAGATAATACACGATTTCCAAAAGAAGAAGGTAATACTTGACATGATGGTGTCATTAAAACAGAACCGACATTATATTACACGTTCCTGAACTGAACATTGCATGATAGTACACACCATATAATTAATAACAGTAATTGTAAAGTATCGACCTCAGAAAGACTGATACCAAATCTCGGTTAGTAATATATAGTTCAGGTAATTATGAATCCATAATAATAAATATATTTCTTTACGTATTTGACAAAAATATATCATACTTTCTCAATTCTCCCATTACGAACATGTTCCTTTTTGAATGTAGCGCCCCTAAAAGATAAAAATGCACATTTTCATTCAGATAAACCAATACAATTCTCAGTAAGTTTTGTGATACTTCCAGTCACCTCCGCAGACAATTTGTTATATATACAATGTTATGTCTATTATCAATATTCTAATCACCAACATCTTTCATCACAGATTGTATCAGGTTAGATATAAACCAATGGTTGCATTATCTGTCCGTTTGTTGGAATGTTAACACCCAGACCTATCCACCTTCTGAGAGGTTTCCTGTGATCGCCAGCACTTGAAGCATATAAGCAATAGTTGCTTGCAAATATTAATGTATTTGAGACAAAAACAAATAGATTACATTTTTGATATTTCATTAAAATTGCAATATTTGGCCACTTTGATATTTTTAAGCGGCAAATTATACGTTTACTTGCATCAGTAGTAAATGACTAAGACACATCATTATTAATATTAATTTATGCAGGATAATGGATAAATATTCATAAATGTATCTTTATATAATTGAAGAGGTCATTCAGTGTATTTAAATTCGGAAGCCATTACCTTCAGTTGAAGAAAAGCAAGTGTTTACTAAGGTAAAGCTCTGTACATAATTAATGTAAAAAAAAACATTAATATCCCATTTTAAGTGTTTAGGGTTAACAAACAAACAACGTAATTTTTATATATTTTACTAAAATTGCAATTATTGTCAATTTGCGAGAAATTTCCATCCTCTCGGAACAAAATCAAACTTTAATGTGATATCAATTACTTAAGTTATGTCAGCAATCATTGATCGTCACTGGTTTATGTCAACAACAATGAAAGGATATATATATATACACACACCCACACACACACACACACACACACACACACACACACACACACATATATATATATATATATATATATATATATATATATATATATATATATAGGCAGCATCTTCTCTTGAAGGCAAGTATAGTTGAATATAACAGACAACTCATGTCTAGATACCCTTTGGTAGATTCTTTACATAGTCCGAATCGGGATCTTAGTTTTAAAGGGGAATTGGCTGATGAATTTGCCATAATTTGGATTTGTCTGCCAAGTACTTTCAGAACTATCCGGGCCCATCTTCAGGGGAATGAGTTTAATCAGGTACAAACCATGTTTTAGTATTATAGAAAGTTTTGGCGCGAATTATGTACTAAGTACGAAACTATATTTAGAGCTATAGAATTTTAGAATATTATTACTGATATTAAAGTTAATTCTATCAATTAGGGTTGTTTGGTTTTTTTATATAGGGCTTCTAATATATGGATCTTTTTGTTAGTACGATATTTTAAGATTTTGGTATTTTCTATTAATATATATATATATATATATAAAGAGGTGTACTAAAAGCGAACTTTTAGGAAAGGTAAAACCCTATTGTGAAGAGTATACAGCTCAATATCCAGGATAGAGCAGGTAGAAATGAAGGAGAATGGAAAGGAATTAGAGAAAGCAAAAGCCAAATCAAAATTCAATTCAAAAGTTCAAAGCAAGGTATATTCCGCAAAAAGGCAATTTATTCAAGTTAAATTTTCCTTAAGCCAGGCTTTTCAAAGATCAAAATCTTATCATCAGAGGAAGTCGCTGGGATTGGCAATCGGACATTTGCTTGCACCCTGGCACAGTTTTGCCCTACGTTTCTTTCCCTACAACTTTTATTTTATTTCATTTTTTCAAATTTTAAATCTTGGCCAATGCCAACTTATCTATCCCAGCGACTTCCTCTGATGATAAGATTTTGATCTTTGAAAAGCCTGGCTTAAGGAAAATTTAACTTGAATAAATTGCCTTTTTGCGGAATATACCTTGCTTTGAACTTTTGAATTTAATTTAGATTTGGCTTTTGCTTTCTCTAATTCCTTTCCATTCTCCTTCATTATATATATATATAGATATATATATATATATACGCGACATTGGTAATTTTCTCCATACTAAGATACATTTTAACCCTCTGGGTTCCACCGACAGATTTCTAAATGCCAACACTAATTGAATCACATGAACAGTCATTTATCAAACACTTATGAGGATTTGGGACGATATCAAAAGCCAGCTGTGCTGCCCAGCGTAAGAGCATGTTAATCTTTATATGGGACAATCCAACGCGTTTTTTCTGATCAGCCATTCTTGAGTAATTTAAATAGTAGAAAATAGACAAAGGATGACATTACAAAAAGGTTAACAATTGATAGAAGAAGGGGCAGAATAAATGAGAAAAAGATGGCGGATTCTACCAAATATGGAGGAAAAGCAGAGATAAAATTACATCAAATAATCATTTAGACGCAGGAACTATCCAACTATTGATTTCATATAAAATGAAGAAGATGAAACAAAAATGAAAAAAGAGTATAACACTAAAACGAGGTAAAGTATTATGAGTGAAATGCACCCAAAACACGAAAGATAAACATGTTATCGATTCTACTAGAGATTTGGCAAAGTAATGTTTAGATTGAATATAAAAATAGCCAAGAAATCTGGGTTTATTTTAGTAAAATTATTCTATAAAGATGCCCTCTCAACTAATATTTATCAGAGGAGTATCGTTAGGATTTAACAAAAATATATAAATATATAGTGTATGTGACTCTAACAACGTTTAGTAAAGATTTAGCGAATAAACAAATTATTTCTGCTTACACACCAAATTAAAAAAAAATGGTTGGCCCCAAGCAAGGAATATAATCACTTAGAGTAAAACACTCCTGTTATAAGGATCATATTTATAACGTGGTACTCTGGGAGAGCAATTATGTAGTATAATTACATTTAAATGTCTGGATGTTTGTACCGTAGGGGAAACAGTGTGCGAGAAGGAAATTTCAATGGAAAGCGATCCGAGGAAAGAAGTTATAAGAGTATAACAGCTTCCGGTATTTAGGGACTTCTACAGTGAATGAGTGGGATTTTTCTACCGGTCGGGTGAGTCGTGGATATTTCCGTTAAGGCGATACAATACAGTAAGTTACTTAGAGTACATTCAATGAAAGTACTTGTAAAACAAGCGCAAGCATGCAATACTATGACGATTCCAGTGTTGCACGCTCGTAAGACTGTGCGGAACTTATTAGGTTAGAACTTCTTTTTTAAACTCTACAAAAGATGTAGAACTAAGTGGTTAGTAAACCGGTCCAGATGTGGAAACAATATCCATGCACATGGGAATAGTGGCCTTAGAGATACATAGGATAATAGCAGATATGAGAAGTCTTCATCCAGGTAGGGAAACTACTTTATTTGCAGCAGATTTGGAAACTTATTCTAACAATGATTTAATTCAATTCGTCTGAAAATGACCGCCGGAATAATTTTAGCGTTAGACACAAAGACAATGGTGCTATCTTCCATAACAATCGGTGGTTGGAAAGATTATTGTTAAACAGAAGAACCTTTCTCTTGTTAGCGTTAGTCAGTAGGTAATGCAATTAGTGCTGACCTTTTCCAAATAGAAATGTAACTGGGAGATAAGATTTTGAAGGAATCTATTTTTATATAAAAGTTCAGCACCAACACACGAACGTTATTGCAACACTTTGGAAATGTACCATCTGGCAATATAATTGCGAGAGAGACAACAGAACAAAGAAATATTTTGTTAAAATCATTGAAGTTTTGTAATGAAACAGTACGAAAATATCGATCTAACATATTAGTATGCGTCTTTGTTTTTAGTTAAGCAATAAACAAATCATAAGTTAAACAGCCAACAGTAGGAAAAAACACCAATGAAATAGAAGAAACATGGGATAAATGAGGTGAAAGATCATCAACACCATATGGAAAATAACGATGGATTAAACGTAAGTAGACAGACGAGTGAAGACGCTGAAACGCCACTGAGATGAAGAGATGGAAGACAAGAATTGACAATTAACAGATGAAGGGCAGCAGGACAAGAGTTAAAACAAATCAGCTCAAGTGACGAAGAGAGAAAATAAAATAATGTGGAAGAGAAGAGAGATAAGAGGAAAATCAAGAAAACAAATGAAGAATGGCTTGAGGTATAAGATTGAAGATAGAAGAAGCATGCTGTAAAGGTAATAATACGAACGAAAGAATAAAAGACAATAGTGAAAAATAATCAGACAAATAAAGAATAAAGCAAAGTGAAAGAAGAAAAAAAAGAATTTCAACAGAATATGATGCCCGCTTCCAAGCCTGCGGCGTTTTAAATGGTCTGTAAAGAGCGAGTAAAATTCCTGACTCATTCGGAAGAAAGTTCGAAATTAACACCGGCCTGTGATGAAGATCAACTTAACTGTCAGTTGAAAAAAGCATCAGATTGTGTATTTCTGAACAAAATCAAAACAAAACGAGAAGTCGATTTTTCTTCCATTAACCGAGTTCAGATTATTTATCAAAGTTGAGGGAAAATATGTCATACAATTTGTCAGGTTTTACTGAACGTATTTAACAAAAACAAGTTCAGAAACTATTTCATTTTTTGTATAGTTGTCAGTAGTATTTAAATTGTCTCTGTAAAACTCCCTCTTCTTCACCCTTTCTATATCAATTTATATTTGTTTGTCTTTTGTAATATATAGACTTAAGATTGAAAAATATGATCCATTTTTAAAATGATGAAATTATAGCTAAACTTATAAAAGTACATAGAATATATCACATGCACTGGAATATTTTTCTTTCCTCTTCCGGCTTAAAACTGGGTAAACATTGTTGCCCTTTTAATGACATCATCGTTTTATCTATCTATCAACCTAGTCTTTTTTTATTTCTTTTCTTACTTTAGTTCACCCCGAACACTATAAATTGCAACTAGGACGTATGCAGCTACTGTAAATAAGGGCTAAATATATAGGGAGCAATATTAGTTATAAGCTATAAATATATAGATGGCATTGCCAAGACAAGCAGTTCAAGGATATACGCGATTAGAGTAGAACATTTCCCGAAATCCAGACTTCTACAGTGAAATGGGTGAGAGTATGCTGCTAAATACGTTTATCGGGAGTATTTACGTTGCAGATCTACAAGTGCAGTAAATTTATCGGATGACATTCCGTGGAACTACTTGTGAAAAAATTTACATGAATGCGATATTGTGGCGATGAGACTATGGTTGAAGATTGGTAGACTGTATAACACCTATAAGATGTGAGACTCTTTTTTGATGCCCTGTCAAGAGGAAACGTCTAGTGGTTTGTGCACAAGCCCAGATGCCACAACAATACTCCATGCATTAGCGAATGATGGCTTTGTATGGATATAGGATACTGACAGGAGTAAGGCGTTTCATAGCCCTATAGAGGGACTCTACCTTCTTTGCCGAAGAAATACCACCATCTTCTATGTATTTATACCAATTCATGTTGCCAGTGAATGTTAGGCCGAGGAGTTTAAACGATTGACTTTCTGAAAGATTGCTATTAGCTATGGCGATCGGTGATTTAAAAGGGTTCGTATTTTTTTTAAACGAAATTGGCTTTGTATTGGTAGCATCGAATGTGACTATATTTTGAGCTCCATTCTACTCCAGACTAGACGTCCTGTTCTAAGTATTCAGCCATTGCCTTATAAAATGTTATGTGGATACATGAAATACTAATATATATATATATATATATATATATATATATATATATATATATATATATATATATATAATTAATTGGGAGACCGACAAGTTCCTCGTGTTTCCTCCAGTACCGTGCAAACGGAGCGGTACCATGTCGAGGCGAGGGCATATCGGGAACAAAACCGGGACGACAGATTTGTTAAAAATAGAATAATTTAATAATTTAAAATTTTAAATATATTTTAATATAGGTAGGTACATCTTTTGACACTAATCACAAATATTCAATAATATTGAGATCTGGGGATCCGGTTTTTGGATAAAATTTTCAACTTCCCTCGAATGTTCCGGGTGGCATTAAGTAACAACCTGAGCTGTATAAATTGGTGTACAATCATGGTGCTTTATTATGCGGAAAGTTTGCGAATCCATTTGGAAAATGTTTTGCAACCATAGGATTAATTTTATCTGATAACATTTTTAAATAGCTTTGACAGTTAATTCTGCTATAAAGAGAAATAATTGGGCCGTAGGATTTTTGAAATATGACACCTTATCACTACAGTTTGTCATCATCGTTTAACAGTTGGAAGAATTATTATTAGTTAAATGATTTTCCAGCTTCACGCATATACCCGGCCAATGGTTAGAAGATAATCTAATGTATGACTTATTCGAGATAAATTACGTAGGTTCTTACTACGATCTAATCATAGTAGTTTGCAGATAGAATCTCTTCAGTAAAAACTGATTTGGGCAGCTCCCGGCCCACAGTTTTATTGGTGACCGGTTCCGCGAAATATTCATTACGTTCTAAAGTAACTTGAAAGTTATATATTTGTGATTCGTTCGTACGATTCATTTAAAAGCTCGGCGGTTCATACCAGGAGTTTTTCTTTTCTTCTATCGTTTTGTTTTCTCTTCTCGTTCTCAAAGGCTGGCATTTCTTTTGAGAAAGTACTTCTTGATGCACCAACCATTCGGGCGGTTTTGCTTACGCAAGAACCTGTCATACGATTTGACAACTGTGAAAGTTCGAAAGAACTGTAATTTTCATTAATTCTAATTACGTTTTTATCTGAGGATGGCTTAAAAAAAGGCAATTTTCGCAGACTAAGCACATTTTATAGTAAATTTAATAAACGTAAAAATATACGAGCTGTCGTTGCACGGTTTTATATACATTTCACAGTCATGATATTAGGATGCTGGATTATTTCATTATTTTATTAAATTTGTTGATTGATATTAAAAAATGAAATAGACTCAGATTTAATATCTAACTGTAGTTTTACGATATTATCTATATCCTAATATTCCCCGGCTGCTATAATCAGCTGTTTCTATTTTGAAATTTTAAAATTTTTGTTAAGTTATATATATATATATATATATATATATATATATATATATATATATATATATATTATTTTAAAAATAAACCCATATACACTGCAATCATCAGTATGGAAGGAGATACGCCCCGCCGGTCACACGGTTCGCACCCCGATACCCGTAACACAGCTCACACACGAATTGTATAGAAATGGGAAGTAAGTTAACATCTAAATAGCAAACGCTGTGTTTGCTATCAAGCAAGCAGCCGAGAGAGAACTCAATGGGCGTGACCTAGAGTTATGCATTATTATATAGTACTTGGGATTATATATAAATATATTTATTGAGCTTAAACACATATTATTTTGCCAAACCACTAGCCCCACACTTTTGAGCTATTACAATTGCTTATGTTCAAATATATAAGTTTTGACTTCAATGCGACCGTTTTAAATTATCATTCCCTACACTGATGAGAGCGAAAGCTTGACACGCTGACATGTAGCTATAAGGCATATTCCGACAACGTTCGTTAATACTCGAGTCAGTCTTTTTATATGTGTCTCTTTTCGCATAAATAGTACTTAAATTCTCTTCTTGGCGTGGTCACGTCTCGTGGCCGTATGGTTATGACGCTTGCTTGCGGAGTCTAGGTTGATTCTGTAGCGGAGGTTTCGACCATCTTAGATTATCATTCCCTACACTGTGCGGGCTAAAGCTTGAAAGGCTGGCATATGTAAATAAAACTAATTCAATATTATTTACTTAAAAATAATATTGTTGTAAGGCTTTTCAATTAGATTGAAGTTGAGTTCTGTTCGGAGAAGTTAAAAATAGACAGACACGTAGCTATATTCTGACAACGTTATTTGAATACTTTAGTCAGTTTTTCTATATCTGATACCTTTCGCATAAATATAACTTAAATTCCCTTCTCGACGTTGTAATGTATTGTGGCTGCATGGTTATCCGCTTGCTTGCGGAGTTTAGGTTTATTCTGTAGCAGGGGTTTGAACCTTGCGACTGTCTGAGATTTTGACTCCATACACTGATTAGAGCTGAAGTTGAAATAATTTAATATAATATACTTCAAAGTAATATATATATTTTTAAATATATATATATATATATATATATATATATATATATATATATATATATATATATAGGTTAGTAAGAGGCTGAAAAGAGTCCGGCATAGCAGACCAACTATATGTCAACTTTATGTTCTGTAATACATGTATAAATAAATATATATGTATTTTTAAAAATTCAATTCAAACCACATCAAATATAAAGAGACACCAGTTCACTAAATATCTGTTTACTTATTACTAGCATACAATTGTTTCGGCCTAAAACCAAGATATCTTCAGTGCTCGTATAAAAGAAGAAAAAAAAGGAAACTTCCAGGCCAAAATAAAAAGGAAAAAGTTAAGTTAAAATTCCTTATGTTCTTCTTTAAACGAGCACTAAAACATACTCCGAGAATCAGATTCATTGGATACATGAACATTTTATAAATATCTTCATGGTAGGCCGAAACATTTGGATGCTAGTTATAAAAGAAACACAGATCTCGCTTCCTTAGTTGTGTCCTTTAGTACTCACATTCCATGAGCGATGTTTCTAAGAAAGGGTGAATAATTGCTGTTTTCTGGTTTGAGATCTATCCATCTAACACGTATTGTTAGCTACCTGTTGACCGTGAAATATTATTTTTTTGGCTTCATACATTAAGTTGCTTCATACTTTGTCAGGGGGGATGTAAATTAGAATAAAATAGTGTAAATCTTTCCTTCTTTTACATTAAAGTAGTTAAATTAGATTAAAATATTATTCTGCCATACCTCTAGCCCCACACTATTGACATATAACAATTGCTTTGTGTTATGAAAATCATATTCAAATATAAATATTTTAAATATATATATATATATATATATATATATATATATATATATATGTATATATATGTATATATTGTAGTCAAAACTGAGTTTGTAATTAACTTATGTCTTATTGTCTTATCTGACCTTAGCGATGACATTATAATAGCGTGTTCATATAAAAAAATAATGTTTTAAATACATTCTACTGAGTATTAAATAATCAGACTTGTAACGTTAGTGCGGTTAAGCGTATTTTTTAAACTCTGAATAATAAATAGAATATGGCTGACCGACCATGTTAAAATCTGTATTTCCCTTGTATGAATAAATTGGATGTATAAATTTTGTTGTGTATTTTTGTTAGAAAGTTTCTTCCGCGAGTGATTGTTGGTTTTCAAAAGAGCTGAATAAATGGAAGATCCTGGTAATTACATGTTTATTCCTGCTTGTAAATTTGTGCCTGAAACTGTCGTCAAATAAGACATAATTTCATTAAATGTCTGTAAGAAATAAGTGCATATAGACTTGGTCATTGGAATTTAACACACCATTGTGTACTTATATATATATACATATATATATATATATATATATATATATATATATATATATATATATATATATATATATATATAATGTATTTACAGGTAGACGCACACGCATATACACTCTTATATATAAATATGCATGTATGTTCATATTCCTTTAATTACTTAACATTTTGTGCAATAGTTATCGATTTTCATAAAAATAATAAAATATTACATATGTAATATTATATATATATATATATATATATATATATATATATATATATATAACAAATTTGACGCAATAAAACTGCAAAACTTTTTCTCACAATCTGTTTATTCATTTTGGGATTTATTATCTGAGTCGAATTCATTCATATATTTTTTACTTGTATATGATTGAAAATAATTTTTAATATAGTCACATCTCCGAGGGGAATGAATAAAGCATGTAACGGTCATGGAAATCATTTCGAATTCTAGGCTTAATAATAAGTAAATGTGACATATTTTCGAATACAATTATTTAATTAATATTCTGAATTCTATATGAGACATTTAATAATCTTTTCACATATGTGATAATTAAGTTCCTGCGTCATGGGATGTCGTCTACATTATGTCTGCAATGCTTTTAGAATGTACAATTTTGTTATAGTATTGCCGCTGTTTAATATATTGGTGTGATTCAATAAAATGTGTCTATATGCTAAAACATGACTGTGTCACATATTCATATAGCAAAGTATTAGAGAGTTAAATAAGAATATTTCACAGCATTAGCAATAAGAAAATATGAACACCTCTCAGAAACATGAAATCTAAATAAGTTGTTTCGGTTCCATATTTTTTATTTCTGAACCGTGAAGTAACATTTAACCACGTGTGCTTGCTTATTCTATCGGAACGTTGTGGTTTGTAATATAGCGAAACAAAATGACATTAACAACCTATACGTTGAGAAATGTAGACGTCAATATTAAAAACATAAGCAGAAAGCCTAGAGTCAGAGGAGTCGTCTAAAGTAGAGGCAAGTTTAAGAAAACACAGAAAAAAGGGTAAGAGTTAGAAGTGAAATAAGCAAATCATCTGGCATGTGGTAAACAAAATTGCGGAACAGAAGAAAATGGCAAGCTATAAAGACAAAGAGTAGAAAGGCGAGACTAAAAGGACCTAAGAAAAATAGAAAGTGAGTCATCGGTTTACTTTCGGCAGCTTCGTTCATCTCACTTCCATGAACGATGTTTCTGACAAAAGTGGAAGAATTTCTGTTTTCTGAGTAGGGATTTATCCATCTAACACGTATCATTGGCTATTTTATTACTTTCAAGTTGTATTTATTTAGCTTTTTACATCAACTGTCTAAAGCGATTTCCATTTTAAAAAATCGTATAAAGTGTTGATGGAAAATAGTGAACACACTTGTTGAAGGAATGGAACACAAAATGGGTAAATATAGAGAAATTAAACAGGGATCATTTGTTATCTCTTGACATTGCAAAATAAAATGTAATAACGTAGATTCTCACGTTGTATAGCCGATTACGAGATGTAAGATGTAGCAATAATATTGAAAGTTAAACAATAAAAATATGTAATAACGTTTTGGCAATGTTGTAGTAATGACGCACATGCGTCTCCACAACGCTAATATCGAGAGATTTTAGCTTTAACTGTACCGTCGAAAGTGAATTGTATTGGACAATGCGTATTTTTAACATTGTCAATTAGCCTTACCTAGTAAGATCTTTATATACCGCTTTCCAGCCATTTAAAAAAAAAACTCCATTAAGCTATGGTGCCACCACACTCAAGATTCGGATCATCAGTTTTGGACGACTATCCTGCTAAGAACATTACCCGCTTGATAACTGTTCTGACTTATGTAACTAAGTAAATACCTACATTCAGATATCTGCCATACCCTGAACGCCTTGGATTCGTTCACACTCTGACGTCAAGCGACTTACTTGGTAAACATCTACACAACAATTAACAATCTCTCTAAAAACACACCAGATCACCTTCCTGATCTTCATGTACCTGCTGCACGCATACATGCCTAAGATATCAGAAAAAAACACGGCTCCCATGACTGCTTGCAACAGTTGTTGACTGCTAAGATACTGCATAATTTAAATCCTTTCTAGTTCTCGTAATTCAGCAAGGCTACCACTGGTACACGTATATACAGATGCATATATATCATGGCAACTACACATTTAATTTCCATGACAATTGTCCATTATCCCACACGCGATAGTTCACATTTAATAAGTTGTTGTTTAAATCAGTATACACAATTTTGAGTAACTTTGAGCAGTGTAGAAAATGATTTTATTATTATGATAAAATTATCATATTAATAGGCCGATATTCCTTATTACAATACATCTTAGTTCATCAACGTTTGTGCCCTTAAGGCTTTTTCCTCATAGCCTTTTATAACACAAGATACACTCCAATAATATACTAGTTCTAGGATTCATTTTCAAGGCTAATATTTTAATTGTTCTAATTAGCAGCAATTTATAATAAACTGGTCAATTAAACCATCTTTGTATTTATGTCTATCTCTCGCCTCCTACTCTTTAAAATTTCCTTGTTTTTGTGAGTATGCAGAATAATATATTTCTCTTTTCTCAACATGGGCATCTAATTTACTAACGTTTCACTGTACATACTACAACACACGTTTGTAAATTATACGACACATGTTTCTTCACATCGATATAAAATAAATTATTAAACGGCTAGATAATAATAATAATAATATTAATAAAATAATAATAATAATAATAATAATAATAATAATAATAATAATAATAATAATAATAATAATAATAATAATAATAATAATAATAATAATATCTCTTAGTAGAGATGACTATTGATCCCCACGCGGATTTCTGTATGAAACAGAGTTATTGAACGACATGTAACGAACGAGCGTCGATTACAATAACGCAAAATAACAAAAATAATGTATTTGAAAAAGAGGGACACTATTCAATGAATATTCTTATTAATTGCCATGCGGATTTCTGTATAAAACCAAGTTATTTGGGAGCTTGTTTTTATATTGGATCACTCACTATTGAAATTGTGACAGCTGGTAAGTTGTTTGGTTTAATTGCAAAGCGTTTTCGTTTTTTAATTATTAAAAAAATAAAATAATATAATAATAGTTGTGGTAGTAATAATAATAATCATAGCAAGTAATAATGATGATAATGATAATAATAACAATTATCCCAGCCATAGGGGGTTTAGAATCTTCAGCAAGCCAAAGCGAACGCAACATCTCTAAGGAAAGCAAATATCTGATGTAATGGAAAGGCAGTTGTATATGCCAAGTTGACGTCTGGCATGGTTTAACTACATTTCATGCCCAGTATTAGGTCGTCGGCTTTGGATAGAAACTCTCCTAGAGATCGTATCTCAATAAAAATACTAGGGAAAAACCCTTTCACAAACCATTCCTCATATTATTTAAATATGAGTGTTAAAAAATTATTAAACCGAAAATGACGTATGTGGGTCCAGATCTCAACGAACGAACGAGGCTTCCCAAGTCGTCATTCAGCGAAACGTTCGAAACACTATCACTAAAACTAGAACTAATAAGACTAAAGCCTTAAATAGAGTTATGAAGTGTTAGTTGAAGAGTAATCCATCTAAGAGACGATATAGAAAGCGAATGCACCAAAACTGGAATGAGTTAGGCCTGTTTGAATTATCAGAACAAAAACTTGCACGACAAGACTGGGTGATTTGAACTAATGAATGGTTATCTGCTATTGACATTGAAGAACTAAACAGGGTAATCGAGAGAGAAGACTTAGGCGAGCTTGGGGAGATAAACACACTTGATGTAGTTGAAGAAAAGTCTATAGTAGAAACAACAACAAATTCTGGGAGCGGAATCGGTGTAATTAATGGTAATCAGACTGTTTCCACAGATGCAATCGTAAAACATATGATAGAACATGAGATGACAGAAGATATAGATATTTTCAGATTGTTAGACGAGAAGCTTAGAGCTGGCAATTAGAACAGCTACCGAACCTGAGATTTGTCAATAGTAAAATACTTAAAATTTTCAGAACAAAAGTGAATGATGTATTGCCATTTTTATTAATAAATAATGTTGATCTGTGTGATAAAGTTATTAAAGCTGCTGCCAATACTGTGTCAAATTTACTTAGAGTAGAAAAACAAAACAAAACAAGTAAAGAAATGGTACTGGTGGAGGAAACGTTTAAATGATCAGATAAAACAACTTCGAACTGCAAACTGTCGAAAATGGCGAACTAAAATGTTAGAGCGCTAGTGAAAGATTAATTCGTAAGTCTTACATACACCGAAAAGGCTTAAAGTGTGCAACTGAAGAACTGAACCAGCGGGTCGTTGCTAAGACTGCAAAAGTTAATAGTTACAGCGACAAAATTGAGCAGTATCTCATTTTTGAACGACTAGAAGAAATTGTAAGAGGGAATAACGTTATAACTGATACTAAATAATCTCCTGCATTCTGGAAAACATTTGGGAAAAGGAAGTAAAGCATAAAAATGATGCCGGATATATCAAATATTCTGATAGAGAGGTATTCTGTAGAGTAGAAAAGTAAACGAATATAACATTCACCGTTGAGATGGTGAAGGCGAGGGCTAAAAACGTTCAAATTGGAAAGAACGGAGTCGAGGGATACTTTGTTTTAAAACCTTCCGGATCCCCCCTCACGAAAGTCTCTTCATGACGACAGGTAGCTTCCATTAATGTCTTACAAAGGGCATCACAGTATTGATCATAATATATAAAAGAAAAGAGAGTCAAGTAACACACTTCAGACCGATCACTATCCTCTCATTTATGTGGACACCTTTTACTATCATATTGTCTGAAAGTATTTATTGTCATTTTGATAAAAAACAGTTTGCTGCCTGAAGAACGGAAATACCGCGGAAAAAGATTACATGGCAGCAAAGGTCAGCTTCTGATCGATAAAATGATCATGAGAAACTGCAAACGAAGAACTACTAATCTTGCAATAGGATGGGTGCATTATGAGAAAGCATTTGACATGTTGCCTCATTCATAGATACACAAATGTTTGAAGAAGATCGCAATAGCCTTTACCATTCAAACAGCTTTAAAGAATAGCATGAAGACTTCAGAAACTAATTACACTTCAGGAGGTGTTGTATTAGGTAAAATATAAAATCATGAGAGGGATTTTCCAGGGCGATAGTTTTTTCTCCCTGTGCTTTTTGTCCTTAGTTTGATCCTAATGGCACTTCTCTTATGTAATGTGAAGACCGGGTATGAACTTAAGAAAGGAATTCCTACAGTCAACCACTTACTATTCATTGATGACCTTAAAGTTTTGGGAAAGAATGAACCCCAACAAGATACTCCAATAAACACAGTTGAATAATTTAGTGACGACATTCGAATGCAATTTGGCACTAATAAATGTGACATTCCTTTCATAAAAATGGGTAAACTTGTCCATTCAGATGGCCTAACACTCAAAAAAACAATCTCGATAAAGAATGTAGATAGTGAGAGTGGCTAAAATACTTGGGAATACTGGATGCAGAAATAATTAATGATAAAGAAATGAAAGACCAGGTCGCAGCTGAGTACAACAGAAGCGTAAGGATTATCTGTAAATCACACCTCTACAGTCGAAATACAATCTATGCTATCAATGCCAGAGCAGTAGCTACTATTCGATATACTGCCGCTATACTTGATTGGAATGCAGATGAACTAAAATGTGTAGATATCAAAACACGGAATATGCTTACAATTTAAGGAGAATGTGCAAAGAAAGGAGACGCAGATCGATTGTATCTACCTAGAAAGGAAGGTGATCGAGGTCTATTTAGTGTTGAATATGTTGTCTATATAAATATATTTATAAAAGTAAGGAGATTTTTCTTAGTGAAGTGAAAAGAGGGAAAATACTAAGAACTAGAGTGAAAAATATCAAAGTTTACAATAAATAGCGTTTAAATTATTTTGAAAGAAACTACGCACTGTATTCTTTAAGACTACTGCATTTAGAAATTGGTTGGTCGGCGATGATCTCAAGAGATCGACTGACGGCACCTCAATGGCAGCCCAGAAACAAGCCACTTGTACTTGGTCCATCCAACATAACATTGACAAAACTGCAAAATCACTGATATGTCGATTGTGTAATGAAATGGAAACAAGTCTTAGCGCATATTCTATTTGCATACCCTATTCTAGCACAACATCAGTATAAAAATGAAGGCATGAAACATTCACTCAAGTTCAACGCAGGTATATATGCAAACTTAATGAATTGGGCTACAGTGAAAAGCAGTATGAGCATAAGCCAGAGGTTGTAGAGGAGAACGAGAATGTCAAACTTGTTTGGGAATACTCATACAGACTGATAAGATTCTTGAACATTCCAAACTCGAATTATTCTTTCTAAACAAAAAAAACAAGAGAACTTTCTTAATCATGTATATAACCCACCCCTTCGATTAACAGGGTACATGAGAAAGAATACGAAAAAATGAATAAATATTAAGATCTAAAATAAAAATTAGTTAGACTATGGAAATGTAAAGAAGTAAAAGTGATTATCGTTGTGATCGGAACGCTTGGAACCATAAGGAAAAGCCACCGTAAATAACTTTAACAGATTGACGAGACAATTTCTTTCTCTAATTCTTCAAAAGTTCTGTTAAGAACGGCGAAAATTTTAAAATACAGCTTTAATTCTAAAAGTGAAGAGAAATAAGTTGATATTCAAAAATGAAAAATCTAACTAAAACATCCAAAGGTTGAGAATAATAATAATAATAATGATAATAATAATAATAATAATAATAATACTAATAATAATAATAATAATAATAATAATATAGAAGTAAAGATATATATTATTTTTAGTTGTGCTAGCAGTGTATCTTAAAATATATGTAACAATTTATGAATTTTCGAATTAAACTAAGGTCTAAAAATATTGCTTGTTGTTTACACCTAACAGGTGATTTGTACGTATATTAAGAAGTATATATATATATATATATATATATATATATATATATATATATATATATATATATATAGAGATACTTTCCAAATATGATCTAAGGTTAAGATTGGATTCTAACTCTCACTGATGAAATATCAGTTATAATAGCTGTTGATCGATAACATCGACATGCCAGTGTCGCAAATTTCGTACATGTCTGTGTTAATAAATACATAATACATTTCTACTCCCACCACCATAGCAATATCAAAACAGGTATAATTATAGGCTTCTTCATACGCGCCCTTAGAATATGTAGCCCCCAACACATAAGTGAAGAAATAAAGTACAGTTTTAATACCCTAAACCACTGCAATACCCCACACATTTTATATTTAATGCCAAGAAAAAAGCCTTCCAAATATTCTCCAGAAACAACACACAAAAAAATCAGACGCCAAACACCTCTCTCATAGACATACCCTTTCTCTTACCCACGCATTCCAATAACACATCCATATGCAACACGCTTAACACACTAGGCATTCCAACAATACAACTCACATCTCAATCCATAAAACAAACATTAAACACATGAAGACATTTCCAAAAAAAACCCACATCCCATGCCGGCTTATACATTGTCCCATGCAATGACGTCCATCAATTTTACGTGGGAGAAACACAACGTGAATTAAAGAAAATATTGAATGAACACAAAAGGGACATAAAAAACAACAACCCTCTCAGTGCACTTTTCTCCCATGCACTAGAACATGGTTATGCCTTCAAATTTGAACAAGCCGAACTCACAAAATACATCCACAACAAATCCCGGCGAAGATTGTTGGAAACTGCACTCATCACAGCCCCCAACACCATCAAGCAACGAAATTGCTTCTTTAACATATCACCCTTAATAAGCAAAAATCATCTTTACTGAACAAAAACTCATGCCAGATCATAGATAACATTTATTTTTATCTCTGATCTTAATGACACTCTCCCACTTACACACACCCATCCTCTTTCTCCATGAATCTTTACTTTTTTCTAACTCATTCTTTTTTCCCCTCACATTTATAACACAGCAAGCCGATGAAACTTTATCACTTTTCAAAATGTTTCAAATATTTCATACCCTATCACAGTAAATCACCCCTCTCCCCCTCACCCATTCCCCCTCTCAACCACTTTTTTCGTACTCTCAATCTTCCATTCCTCCCACTCTCAAATCCCCTCATTTTCTCAAATCCTCTCTAAGACCGTGACTTTAACCCATTTACCAAAATCATAGCCCCCTCCTTCTTTTCCCACCCTCCATTTCTCTGCATACACCCCACACATACATCACCATTCACCATGAACCCAAACATTCCAACTTATTTTTTTCCCCTTCAGTCTGTTCAAATACCTCCTTCCTCCCTCTCCTCCACCCTTCCACTCCCTCACTCACTGTCATCCACATTATTCCCGCTCATCCCCCACCTCTTTCTCTAACAACCAGCCACAGTATCCTTGCTCACCCCATCTTTCCACTCTTTCCCACTCACTTTCATAAACATTCATGTTTCATTCCTCACTATTGACTCCACCAAGCACGGACGTCAACCCTACTATTTTCTCCAGTAGTGGCTACTATTTTCTTTCCTTTCTTCCCAATATTTCAACCCTATATGTGTTTGTACTTGCATGACATTTTTCTTTATATTATCATCCTGATGAAGTCTTATAAATAAAGACGAAATGTTGATGTACACATACAAAACCAAAACATCCCTTTTTGGTTTTCCTTTTTCATTTTCCCATTACATCGGATCACCTTCATCCTTCTCTACCCATATATATATATATATATATATATATATATATATATATATATATATATATATATATATATATATATATCAAGCGACTAATCCAAGTTTTAAACGAGTGTACATAGGTGGGATAAGCACTGTTTTTATGTCGAGGTACAAGAAGTATAACATTTTTTTGAATAACCCCATCATCTAACTGTAACTGGTTTGAGATGAGTCAATATACTGATTCAACTAAAATAATTGAAACATTGTGTTTTAGGTGGTTTTGTGCTAGGTAGGGTCTAGTCAATTTTCATGATTTATCAATACATCTGAGAGGTTTACCAGGTTTTCACATGAAATGGGTAACAATAATGCAAACAACTCTTATAAAATATCAAGGGGTACCCCTACACCCATTACCCTTGTTGCATTCACCTTGATTCATTTACGTCATAGTATTTTTTTTAAAAAACTATTCACTACTCATCATCAGCTTCCACTCGATCATTATTCATATTGTCCAAATTTCCATCTTGGCAATGCCGACATGCACTGGTACATTCTAGTCCATGCCTCCTGAAAGTACACCTTTGGGTATTGCATCCTTCCAAACCCCTACTATGATGGCACAATTGTATCACTACATACTATATAACCTGGTATTTAGTCCCGCAAAGAATGAAATTTACTGGCAGAAGACGTTGGTAGGACCGTTCTCGCATGACGAACGTCTAAGCTCTTGAAACTTTCTTGCAGAGCATATAGTATCAGGGAGTCCTTCTGATACGCATTGAACAAAGCTGTCATGGCCTTACAACCATTGATTTCCACAACATCCTGGCTTTGCTTTGGTAAAGATAATTCTTTTAAACAGTCTGTTATTGTCTTTTCTCTCTTGGCGATTCGTTTGAACCTCACCGGCTTTCCTATTCCGAATAGCTTGGATACCGATCCACAAGATAATTTGAATGACCAGCGGCAGCGAATATTAGCATGCAAGCAGTGACAGCATTGAGATACAGTTCCTAAGAATCCATTCGATCAGCTTCAACAAGTGCCCTAGCAATTCTTATAAGTTTATCCATAGTTTTCTTGTTTTGGATGTCTTTTCCAGTTCAGACCTTTTCAGAGTTAGACTGTTGTAAGTCCTACCAATGGAATCTGATTCCAACATTGACTTCAAATCACATTCACCAGTCTCCATTAGCATGTACAGCCGCTCCAGTACTTCTACTTGGTCCTGAAAACCAGGTTCATCCTCCAAGATTTCTGCACCAATCTGAGGTGTAAGACACTGATTCACCAGCAGGTGGCCACGAAACGCTCGTTGCACCGCCTTTCCACTCATCATGTGTGCGATGACATTTTCATCGTACTGCATCCATGATCTCATTGAGTCCACGGCCATTCATCACCGTCCTAATAGTGCCGAAAACATTCATGAAGGTATTGAATGTGCCAAGCAATAGTATGACATTTCGAATTGGAGTACCGCCTGGAACAGTTTATCAAAGGTAATAACAGTCTGCATGTTGTGATTTAATGAAAAACCGCATAGGTAATCTAGGATTCACAGGATAAAGGTTTTATCTCCTGAATTCATGTATATCATGGGAAGAATCTCTACCAATAATGTTCCCGGATATTCGAACTCCTTATGCGTCAAGTGCATTATGCCTTGCCAGATGAGAATAGTCTGGTTGCAGCGAAATTATCTTTCCCAGAAAATGTCCACCCTGCAATCACATACTATATATAGTATCAATAATCGTCATTTCAATAAGTTGTAAGTCCGCCGGGTTTTGTCTTGGTATACCATGACTGCCTTGCTTCCCATATAGCCGCAATCATGTCCATCGCATGGAAGGCACTCTTTCCATCCAACGTTATGATGTGGTGATCCGTGTTGTCTCCGGCAAATAAAAGGGACTGATCAAGAATATCCATGTCACTGCTTAACACATCTAGAGCAAGGGGACATGCTACGTTCAGTTTAAACCTTTATACCTCTGGGTCTGATGAAGCAAATCCAATGGATGAGAGACTATCAATCAAGTATGGTGACCTGTACAAATGGTGCATTTGCACCGGGAAACCTCTAAAGGTGAAATTAGGGCTCTTGAACGCACTGCTTTAACAAGAGCATGTCCTATGTCAGCTATCTTGGTGGATGTGTCTTTCCCAACAAACAGATGCTGCAACAAGAACCGCAAAGCTGCAAGAATGTATGATGCTGACGCTAGTTTCAGTTAAGTTGTTGTTGGATACGTATCCTCCAATGGCGCCGCGGCCATCTTGATGTCAGCTTTGATGAGTTTCGCTGCGTTTTTTAGAATTACTTGTTTGTTGCTTTCTCATTGTCTGTCGGGGGTGAATTGTAGTATTCACGAATAGTGGCACATATTTTTCCCTTAATGCCACAATGTTTGCGACACACAACGGCTTTCGACTACAAATAAAGAGTTTCCATATCGACTTATCAGCTTTGTCTTGAGGTACACATTTACAAGTTCAGAAAAGTATTCTCCCATTTTAGCTACAAGGTCCGATATCGTTATCTATTTCTTATCGTTTTCCTCCAGGAATACACCCACCCTTTCGAATGCTTCATCCGGATTATGTGTTTTGGTCTTTCACTTTTTCGACGTTTGTGTGCTTAGCATTGTACGAAAGTTGATGTTACATGACTGGTGGTACACCCAGTCTGCATCGCGAAGATCGCCAACAAAATATTCGAGCTGACCTTAAACAGCAGTGACCCACTCATTCCCTCTTGTTTTGCAATGAACCAGGAGAGTTTGAGCAAATGCATCAGTTTTCACATAGCAAATCCTTCTCTTGCTTTTGCGTTTATATTCTTTTTTCATAGTATTAGTTCCACAGAAAAAGTAATGCATTTTACTGTCATTTTCCCAGAGAAACACGATCGCTCCTTTTTACTGGCCGAGCAAAATAATTATTTTTTTGTTTATTAACCGAACATGTTTTGTGAACACTAGTTCCAGCTTCATCAATGACTCTGACACCTTTTTCAATACTTGCACGGTTGACACCTACAGCACCCTTTTCTCGAAGCGCAACGGTCTCCTCACAGTCCAAATAAAATATTGTTTGTTTCTACTGGCGGCTGAACTCATGTTTGACTGGGATAATATACGGAAACATATGTTTATTAGTACAAGGTGATTAGTATAGAGCAAGTGAATTGTTTGTAAAGGCAATTTTAGGGCAGTTTTTGGTGGGGTAAATCGTGGTCTCTCTAAATTTTTCAGTTGTATTCTCAGGAATCCTTTAGACTAAAAAACAATTTCATTGATATACAGAAGTAAGATGCCCGATTAATAGAGGTAAATACTAATTCAGCACTGGTACCCATAAAAAAATAATCACCCATATGTCTGTTTGTGAAACTGGGCGAGTGTAATAAGGGGTTTAGGGGTATGAGTACCAATGTGTGTGCAATAAGGTGTTAATGGATAGGGTACTCCTAGATATAGTATAAGGGACGATTTAGAATCACTGGTAACCTTTGCATGTAGAAGATTGATTTTGAAAACCGGGCTAAAAATGTGTATTTTGCATGTTCTATTTTGTGTTAAGTTAAATGGGTCATGTGATCAACTTGTGTATTCATATTTAGTAGTGACATATGAGTATGCTTGTTTGCATGCGTGTCAAGATGCGTGTGTATAATTTTATATTTTGTTAAGCATGTGCATAGCTTTTCTCTATGTGGCTGATATTATGTGTAAGCCTGGTGAGGAAGAGGATTGCAAAAATTCGATTTTTTTTAAAGAAAAATATGACATGTTTATTATTTGACACGGCGCCACTGTTATAACATAGCATTAAGCCGAGTATACTTATGTTTAGATCATTAGCAGTTGATTTATTCCTTTTGGATTTTTTTACGTATGTTTAGATCATTAGCAGTTGATTTATTCTTTTTGGATTTTTTTATTCCAGTATGTTTTGTGGTTGCATCGAGTGTGCACGTTAGCTCAAAACATATATTAATTTGTGTAGAAAACTTTAAATGTTTATATTAAATATATCTATTACGGAGTATTTGCATATATATATTATTTAAGTTTTTGATAAGGTTTAATGATATGAACCTAAGGTCTTTATATGAGAGTGCTTAAACATAAGTAAAGCTATATTTTGGCTACATATGTGCATACATGTTACAGCTACGGCATTATCCAAATCTAGCATATTCAGGCCGTTGGCAGAGAAGACTCTATAAGACGAGTAAATATTGAAAATGATAGCATTACAACCTATGATGGTGCCTACTTTTAGGAGAATGGAAGATACACCGGGAAAATGTATAAAAAGAAAGAAATATAAAAAGAAAATATATTAGAATTCAATTTGAGAGTCGGCAAATTTGGTTACAGAGGATAAGTTCTGCAACACACACACACGCACACATACACACACGCACATATATATATATATATATATATATATATATATATATATATATATAATTAATTAATTAAGTTCAAATATTAATAAAATGAACAAAACCATTACTTTTCAAAAGTGCTCAATATATATTAGAGCTTTTATATATAAATAAACATAGTTTGAGTATCCGACAATTGTTTCAGGACCTCCTCGGCTCCTCCTCAGGGATGTACTCTGAGTATATCCCTGAGGAGGAACCGAGGAGGTTTTTAAACAATTGTCGGATACTCAAACTATGTTATATATATATATATATATATATAACCCCTCTGCACAGCGCCGATGGTGATCAATCAAAAACGTGTGATATCCTGTTCGCGGTGCCGGATTGTGATGACCGATCGTCGTAGTGGCAATACAAACTATATAGAATGCAAACTCCTCGGGAAGGCGACGATAATGATGATTACGTCGCCGATCTTGTCGTCTTGTCCAGCTACAGACACACTCCCACGTTGACACTGCTTATATCAGCGAGTGATCACTGGGCGAACAACAACCGGTTGGCTCTGTGGGGGCGAAATATCATTCAAAACAGAACAAAAGGAAAAGAACAATGTTTAACAACTTGGTCGTGGTTTTTTGTATAGAAGAGTAATTATTGATGAAACAAAATAATTGATTTTACATTGGATTTATGTCTTCCGTACTCATAAATCTGTTTAGCAAAGGTTGTTTGTTCTCTGTGTGTGCGATTTTTTTACGCAATTAGCTTTTAAAATCATAATTTAATGGGCAAAGGCGAAGGCGATGGCGAGAATTTCGTTCGGTTTGTTTTCTTCTACACACGCCACCTCGGTGCAGCCGGGCGTCCGTCTAACTTTGTCTCAATTCTGCGTTGCTGGTCGTGGGTGAAATATAAAAAAAACATTATTTTATTGAAGATGTCTATCGTCGTACACACCACCTGTCCGCCATTCTACTCCCTGTGTGTCTTCCTCTCTCAATGAGGGTTGGGACGGCGCTTCACTCCCACTCTCTAATATGAACGGGGTCTTCTTTTAAGCCTGGCGTTATCGCCAAAAACTAACGCTTTCTCATTCTGTCGCACAGCTGGAGGCGCTCTGTGCCCGGCTCGTAATTAAATTTGACTGCCCCAAATAAACCTCTGTCAAGTAGGTTCTCCCACGTCGTAACGTCTTTTAAAACAATATTTCAGAATTAAATTTGCGATATCGAATTCCATAATCTCAACCTCCTATCTGGCAACTGTTTCCTCGCCTTCGGAGGTAATGGATTCTGACTATCTTGCACAATTCCGCGAGACCAGCGTGTGTCTCGTTCTGTCGTTTGAGTAAGTTCGTTTCTACGTAAAATATATACAAGTTTTATATCTTCACTTCGTCTCGGTGCAGGGCCCTCAGTCGTACAAAGAATCACCACCAAGATGCATACTAGCGCGTCACAAGGTAACCCGATCCCTATGGGGGCCGGATATATATATATATATATATATATATATATATATATATATATATATATATATATATATATATATATATGTAAGTAAACAAGAAAATACATCATCATATATAATAATATACACACATATACGCCCATATCCATACATACATACACATATCTTTATATATACTTACAGAGTTGAATACAAATTCACACACATACACACGCATCTCTCTCTCTCTCTCTCTCTCTCTCTCTCTCTCTCTATATATATATATATATATATATATATATATATATGTATATATACATGGATACACACACGCATATATATATATATATATATATATATACAGATAAACATATATGTATAAATGTATATAAACACATAATCGTGTAAATATATATCTACAGCTAACATAATCTCACAATTATATACCTGATGTACAATATATATATATATATATATATATATATATATATATATATATATATAAACAATAGGATGCTTAATTCCAAGAACAATTTATTTATTACTTTTTGAAAAATTAAAAGATTAATGTAACTTGGCAGTTCGTCTTGTACACACGTAAAACTATATATATATATATATATATATATATATATATATATATATATATATATATATATCATAGATTTTTCATACATGTAGATTATTAGGATCCAGGAACTACTAAAGCAGAAACAGGTGAAGATAATTGACATAAGCCGAGAGGAAGTCAGATGATACTGCCGGTCGACTGTCATCCATTAAAAGATTACGATCGTCTTTACCTCATATTACGGCAAATATCGTCACTTTTTAACTCTTATTTTCAGTTAGCGACACCCTCTCCCTATACAACACCATTAGTTGAATGAAAAGTCAAACGCTGTTTCCTGTCGGCCAAACATCTGCTGTCATCTGTTTACATTCACGAATGGCTTGAGCTCAATTTAGTGCAAAGTACCGTCACTTGATAACACGACTCTTTTCAACACACCCAATGTCCCGCCAACACTTCTCAGCAGAGATAATATATACAAAGGATGAGGGTTACTTATGATATATCTGGATAATTGAATTTTTCTAACTCTGTAGGGAATCTTTTAATTCCTCTCCACATACTGTGAGTGAGTAATCCTTTTTATGTGATTTGTTTGGCACACTATTTCGTTCATAGAATTTGCTCGCCACTAGTTAACCTTAAACATTATTTCTCTACAATAAAATGCAATTTTGTAATTGTTATTGTTTTTATTATATATATTCACCTCTTCTTTTACTATTCCCTTTACACATATTCGTCTCTTCTTTTACTATTCCCTTTACATATATTCGTCTCTTCTTTTACTATTCCCTTTACATATATTCGTCTCTTCTTTTACTATTCCCTAAGAAAAACATTTTTTAAATTTTAACTTGGGGTTAGGTCGTCGTTAAACTGCTCGTTATTCTTCTTTATTGTCTTTGAACTGGATAATTCCATTCCTCACTATATTCTGTTGATAATAAGTTATCCTAGAGGCCTACGAACGACTTCTGGACAATTTCCACTTTTTTATATTCATGATTGTCACGCGCTGGCTACCATGATCCCGATGAAAACTGTGTATGACGACAATATATATATATATATATATATATATATATATATATATATATATGTCAATAAAAATATTTTAACTTTGTATGTTCAGGGAACTCACCTCCATCATATAATTATAGAAAACGAAGCATTACAAGTCTTGATGATACGAATGAATACCGCATGTGTTATTTATCTCAATGATTAGCACTTTATGTTCAACGCAGCCTATATATTATAACTCATTAGAATACAAAATTTATGACATTCATATAATCAGGCTAAAAATATAAACATCAATGAGACATTTTTAAGCACATATGTTTAAAAATGTTATAATCACCTCTGCAGAAAAAAGGCTCTATATCGTTAAGTTAAAGGTCCAGGTAACAATGGAATTATTAAATTATTACAAAACATATAATACAAATACTAAAGAAAAGCAAAAACATATTTTATTTATACGTATTTCCTTTCATGGATGTCTTAAATACATGGATGTAAGTGCCAAGTGTATATATTTTTTCAAAGAAAAGGGTAGATCTTATCTTCAAAGTACGTATATAGTTCCAGGTTAGAATATGTTTATGGACATTTGTATTATATTTCCTCAACAATAGTAATATAAACAATAATCAATTTCCAACTTAAAATACCTATGGATGCAGAAATTACGATAAAAACATATTTTTATATTTCAAGAGAATTCCAGATCATCCAATGATTTTCAAAAGATTATCGTCCATAAGTATAGATGTAACTCGAACACAATAGTGTAACTCTCCTTAAATTAGGGGATGTAAATCTTAAATCGCATATTAACATTCACTAATCTGATCTAATTATTATGTGCACTGATCTCAACAGATAAACCGATAATTTTATGCTCTAAATAACAAAATCACCCCACCTTTACGAACCCAAAATCAACTACGTTAAGCGACTTGATATATAATATGTTATAAGAGATACATATATTTTATAATATATTAGGCCAAGGTGGTTTTACGTAACTACTCAATTATGAATGATTACGTTGTTATTTGATATAGAATTTGAAAATTATTTTTCCACAAATTTATTGAGTCCTAATTTTGTAGGTTATACTAAAGTCTATATCATCCTATGGTATTTCCAACTAAATAGTGCCAAAAAGGGTATATTTTTCTAAGCTAGACACATTAGTCACGTAACTCTGGGTAAAATTAATTTATCATACATAGTTTTGAAATTAATTATGACCAGGGTTGTGAAGGTCAATACATTTTATAGAGTTAAATTCTAGTTGTAATTACTCCCAAATACTGTAATTACAGTCTAAATGATTCCTGATATAATAAATTCAAAATTATTTACTAGTTAAAAAGTCAGATATCATATATTTGAAGAGCATACACAGACACTTATATACATGAGTATATATTTATATGAAAATACATATATACCCACTTAAATACATATATATATATATATATATATATATATATATATATATATATATATATATATATATATATATATATATATATATATGAAGAAAAAAGTAAAGAAAATGGAATAAGAAACCCACGGAACTTACAGCAATTTGACTGAGACACTAAATAAACCATTCGGAAAATACAAAAATAAACAAAAAGTCTCATCAAGCAAAAACACTCCGGGTTATTTTATAATGTTTGCGTAAATATGCTGACTAAATACACACACAATATATATATATATATATATATATATATATATATATATATATATATATAAATATACATATATTCAAACACAAATATGCACATATACACAATACCTACATATATACATGTCGATATAAAATAAAATATAAATAAATACACATAGATACGCACATGTATACATACACACATATACACACGAATTGATACACCTATATATATATATATATATAGATAGATAGATATAGATATATACACATAGATATACCAACTTTATCGCATATAATTACATATATGTTCACAATTCAATGTCTCTATCCGACAATTAATATTATTTTATAGTAGCATCGATTACTATAATTATAACTGCTGAGATGTGGGTTATATGCAGAGAGCCGTATACTCAAATAGCTTCTTTATTCATGCTGCCGGCCTCAGGAACTCTCTTTCTCTCTCTGCTCCCTGTTTCCCCGACCGTACCGACATGCAGGGGTGTAAAACTAATATAAACAGACACTCGCTACATAGCTCCCAACTTAGGATGACACTCAAAACCTACACTCTAATTTTCAATCACCCTTACGTCTACAGTGGGGGCCTGCCTTTTTTGGGGCTAAAAATGATTTAAAAAATAATACTAATATTTTATATTTCAAAGTAGGATTAAATTCGGAACATAACTTACTGTTCATTCTGTAGTGTAGTTTGTACACCCATAAGTATTTTAAAGTTGAGTATTCCTTACTGTCGACTATTTTTTTTTTCAGAAACAATTACTCATTTTTTTATATACTATTTCATAGACCATATTATAAACTGGAACTATATACGTACTTTCAACAGTGAATGAACATTGTTGTAAAATATAAATACATTGGAATCCAATAATTATAGCCAGCAATATAAAAAAAGAAAACAAGTATTAAAAAAGATCCAATTTTATCTGGATTTTTCAGTATTTTTATTTGATCTGTTTGTAATAATTCAACAATTCCATTGTGAACTGAATATGCAAGGAAGTGATAAGGAGACATTTTCGTGATAAAGAGCGGAATCTTTTTAAATTTCTTGAACATAAGTACGCAAAGATATGTATTGATGTTTAATATGTTTAGTATTATTACATAATATTGCTTATGTTATGAATTTCGTATTCTACTGAATAATATATACGAGCTCTGTTGGACTTAAAGTCTTTATCATTGAGCTAAATTACACCTGCAGTATTCCCTGGTATTATAGAGCAACGCAAATCAGACAAAGGTCGACAGAAGAGAAATAGCAGAGAGGACATTTTGAGTGTGAAGAACTGAAAGATAAAAGTAAAAGAACGTCGGATGAAGAATCAAAGGAACAAAAACGTTAATCAATGAAAAAGAACAGAACAATTTAAGCCTCCGGTATTTCAAAAGGTCCGTAAACAGTGATCGATATTCTTGACATTTACTGTCTACTTTCTTCTCTTTTTCCCGACACCCGGAGCGACATTTGACATTTACTGCCGCCAGTGATGTGGATCAGATTCTGGGCCAGGCAACACATGCAATCACGCTGTGAATTTTGGAAGAAAAGGAACTGAAAATAAAAAGAAGTCCAATTGTTTCATTAACGGCATTCTAATTATACATGAACGTTTTGGCAAAATATGTCAAATATTCTTGTCAGTTTTAATTAAAGTTATTAAATAGAAAAAGAATACCCGTTGATTTCTGCAACCTTATTAGTCGTTTTACATGGTTCTCAGGTGATATTGAATTTAACTTCTCTCTGTACATTTATCTGTCTCACCTATTTCTAATAGAGCTTTAGTGTGGCTGAATTTGAAACTATATTATACATTCTATTAATGTGCTGCTGTACTACCTTTTAATTGTCAATTCAGTTTCCATATACAATATCAGACTAATATACTGTGCTTCAATGGCTAATCCAGATGTGTATTGTATTATCATTTCTGTTATCATGATACAATCCTCCCAGTCTAATCGCTTGTTTTTGAAGAGGTAGGGTATATTAGATCTATTATCATGATATCATCTTCCCTGGCATTGTCTCCTTTAGAGTGTAGTGTAGTTTATTCTTTCGTCATGATATTATTCTTTCAGGCATTACTTTCTCATATTATTTTGGTGGAGGTAATGTCTAGTATTTGTTCTGTGGTCATGATACCTCCTCCCTGGCAGTATTTCCTTTTTTTCTCGGAGGTTAGTGTACTATATATTTGTTCGTCATGATAAAATTCTCCAAGGCATTACGTATCCGGTGTTAGCGTCGTATGTTTTCGTTCTACATGATTTCACGCCAGTGTAGTATATGTTGGTTCGTTATACCATCTTCCAAGTTTAGCAAAAATATGCTACCAGTGGGAGTAAATATATTGCTAATTCTTATAATGTCTATCACTATCTATCTATCTATCTTTCTGTTTCGCTATCTTTAAAAGATAACATTGATTTCTCTAAAAATATAAAACAACAGGTATGTACACATATATATATATATATATATATATATATATATATATATATATATATATATATATATAGATAGATAGATAGATATTTCAGAGGAAATTTTTTTAATCAATGAAAATGGCGGGTGGAAAACGAAAATTGCTAAAATTTTCCTTAAGGCCTTATCGTCTGACCCTCTAAGAGGAAACGTCAGAATGATAAATTAAAAAACTAAGAAAATCGAATGAGATATGAGGGGAAAAATTGTTTCAGTTGGAGAGGGTCAGATGATAAGGCCTTAAGGAAAATTTCAGCATTTTTTTTTCCACCCGCCTGTTTCATTGATTAAAAAAAAGTTTCCTCTGAAATTAATCCTACGATTTTGTTGTACGCAAAATTTACTTATATATATATATATGTTTTGTAAATATACTTCAGCTGAATTAATCCATGTATGTTTATCTACGGCTTTATTTCTATATATCACACAAAATACTTGTTAAAATATTCCTTTTATTATGTATTAAGTTATGTTATTACAAGATCCATTTTAATTGTTCTAATTAGCCGTAGTCTGCAATTTGCTAACAAAGTTCCTAATATCTTACAAGGTTTCTATCTATAACTCTCATCCTTTTTCACCGTATGTATTTTGCCCCTCCCGCTCTTATTTACACATTTTTGATTTCTTTCGCTTCTCTCACACTCTCCCTCTATCTCTGTTTAGTAAAAGTTAGAGGTAATAAAACTTACTATAAAACATTAAATAGGAATAGTCCATTATAAAAAATACGGAACATCACCACATATATTGATGTTATTTAATTCATTGTAGGAGCGAAAAAGAAATAACTAGATATGAAAGTGAGGATATAACGAACATAGAGATTAATTTTAGAGGTCTTTTTATTTAAAAGGACAAAAAGTTTGCAAACTCAGTTTTCTCTGATAAAATCAATCTAACTCGAGATATTATGTGACCAAATAGTTCGCATCTTTCCTATTTTTTCTATATATTTAGAAACTATGTCTGTGTGTATGTTTGTTCACCTATAATTCTTAATCGATTTATGTAGCAAATCCAAAACCATTTTTGTAACCAGCACATTACAGGGATTGTATACGAGCATAGCAGTAGATTAATGAACCTTGGAACATTTATTAGTCTTTCTCTACATAGACACCACCCATAGTTATATATTTCTCCCATCGTTTGATGCAGCTCTGCACACCGTTTTTGTAGAACACCCCAAGTTGGTCCTCCAACCACGTCGTAACTTCAGTAATCAAAGATGCACCATCTGGGGAACGCTTTCCTTTCAAAAACAATTTCATAGCCACACGCCCGTGCATCTGATCTGGCGACATGCGAGTTGTGGACCGGAGCGTTGTACTGCGGGAGGAGGATACATTTGCTGATCATGCCCCGCCTCTTGATTTTGATAGCTTCTCTTAATTTCGTCAAAAGTGAAGTGTAATAGGCTCCTGTAATTGTAGTACCCTTTGCCAGGTAATTTGTCATCACTACTCTGTCTTGGCCCAGAAGACTGTGATCATGACCTTGTCAGCGGAGGGCTGCACCCTTGCTTTCCTTGGACGTGGTGAATCCAAGTGCTTCCACTGCATTGACTGGGCTTTGGTCTCTGGATCATAGTGATGGGGCATAGTTTCATCATGTGTAATCAGTCTTATGAAAAACTTTGACGTCTGGAAAGGTATGAGCAACCTGGGAATCCCTCTGGCACACACCTTATGAAGATGCAAATGGTCATAAATTATAGTTTCCACAGACCCTGTACTAATCTTGACCTCTTGGGCTATTTGGCGAATAGTAATGCGTCGATCTTCCAAAATGTCAGCCACAACTTGACGGACAGATGCCTCATCAATCGAAGAAGAGGGACGACCAGGTCTGAGAGCTGTTTCCACAGACTTCCGGCCATGTTTAAATTCACGATACCAACATTTTACAAGGTCATATGATCGGGCATCACCTCCATAAATTGCTTTCATTTCATCAAAAGTCTCCTCTGGTGTGCGTCTTTTCGAATACAAAAACCGGATCACTGCGCGACACTCTACTGGCTCCATTCCATACCTGACTCTGTTCAAGCACCTGTAAATCAGAAACCACAATTAGTTCAGAGTTGTGTTTTGCAGCATAATCCATACGGATATAAATCATAAGACATGCACAATTTCATTTATATAAGACAACTGGAAGTGGGTCAGATGAATTACTTATTGAACATTCCTTGTAAGTCTGGGTTTTAATATTTTCATGGTTATTCTAGAATTCAAATATTTCTGATTTGAATGAAATTTGAAAAAAGCAAGATTCTCAAAATTTAAATTTTTAAAGAATTCTGAATTCTTAAACCATAAATTTGAACACTCGCTACTTTTAAATAAAAATATTTACGATTTTTATGTAATTTGAAGCGTCGATTAATAATTATTCCCCAAATGGAAATAACGTGGTATCAGCTCTAATTTGAACATTTAAATATTTATGAGTTGCACGAAATTTTAAGCCTAGATATTAGTCAACAATTTAGCACGATTCACCACATTTCAATTACTATGGATAATTTTAATATACACTAGGAGAGCGCTTAAGCCCCAAATTCCAACATATTTAAATTCAAATATATCTTATGCGTACGTGTTTAACCATAGACATTAGGCACAAAAGAATACATATTCGCAAAATTTTATTTTATTTGGATAACTTAAAGACAGACTAGGATATCGTAAGACCCACAATTTAAAATTAATTTTAAATCCACGAAAATTATACCTCTATTTAGATTCATAAATATGTTAATCAATTAAACTTCTTGTAATAAAACGTATTTTTTCGACAAACCTTTCATTTCACGTAAAGAAATATGCAGCATTAAAAGAGAAATTTGATTATTATTCTATAATTTTGAAACATTGAGCCAACAGTTTGAACATAAAAGGATTGAATGTCTGCAATTAAATAATAACACACACCGCAATGAAAATCTTATAAAATATATTATTTAAAAAATTGAACAATTTAATTGGATAAATGCAATTCATATAATCTTAATAATTAATTAAAAATATATATATATATATACCGATGGTTCGGCATGGCTGAAAGTCACGCATGCCATATTCAGCTAGGCGTGTCACTGCCATATTATCTAATTGAGGTCTGTGAGTGTCTTCGTTGTTTGTGTTTTATTTAAAATCAATAACTGTTAGATTTAGGTACAGCCAAAGGCATACATCTTGCTAACTTTAACCGAAATGATTTCGTCATGATACGAAAATAACACTGTATTATGAAAAAGATTACAACTTTAATTATTTATATTTACATTTGTTGGCAGAATTAATAGTGTTTTGATTTTCTAAGAGTGAAATATACTATATAAAAATAATGAAGAACAAACTTCACGGCCCAGGAGTCAACATGTAATTGTCTTATTTCGACAGCAGTCCTAATCGGAACTTATATTGACTCTCCTGCATGAATGTTAAATTGGAAGTTGTCCCGATGTTACGCATCCTAAAACCTTTTAAAATACTCCGAAGAAAACTGAAAGTCTGGGAATATTTATTAACTGATGTATTATACTTATTGTTAAAATGTCACAAAAATCTGAGTGGTTACAAAGGGCGTCTACCACATCTTTGCACACTTTACATGTACCTAAATTAAAATAAATATAGCTCAAATACATAATATAATACCTTGTTATCCTTTTAAGCCAACCCTAGCCCTTCTTTCTATAAAATTTAACGATTTTTGTAGATATTATAGACTCTACTCAATCATCTCAACTAAGAAAATATTCAGTGCGTACTGAAATTTCCACTTACATAAAGTAAACAGGCATTCATTTATATTTTCGGCGTTAAAGTATATCCTAGTTGGGACTAGATATCTGCAATGTAAATTAGTTCTCTAGAAGCAACTTATTCTGCTATTCTGGTTTAGAGCATGTCGGTGAAAATCATAAAAGAACCCTCAAATCAATGGCCTAAATATGCGCATAAAGATATCTTAAGTTTTACGCTCGCTTTCTACATTAAACCGTACTTCCGAATCTCTGTATATCTTTTTATTACACCAGTCTAACTTCAAATTAATTTCTAATGTGCCCTGCCATTTTAAAATCAAGATAACAATTTATAGAGTGTTTATAAACATAAATTCAACTAGATTATTATATTAAGCATTGCGTTCCCTTATTTAGTAACTATCAAAGATATTAATCCATTTTCCATCCAGCTATGTCTAAATTTATGTTAGATTAGTTCGTATTTGGAGATGTATCTGTTTAGTGATTCATCATCAATCATTTATGATCGCAAAACATAATTCATTTGTTTTCATCAAAATTTATCAGGTATGTCGGAATATAACAATGGAAAATATTCTTTTAAAGTGAATTTAAATAAAAAGTAACCGCCAACAGTCAAGCGCATATCAAGAGAGTCCGACGACCGTCCTATCAAAGACAAGGAAATATTTATCATGAGAAAATAGATTGTTTCGGTGTTAGTAAAAATGGAAAAGCAGTGGAAATAAATAAGTTTAAACAATTTATTGAAAGTTATATTGGAATTTTTGATAAGAAAATTAATTTTATTTTCAGCATGTAAAAGAAAAACGGAAACAAATCGAATGTTTTGTGTACGAAAGCGAAGAGTATTCTTTATCGTGAGTAAAATACCATACGGAGGTCTGAGAACTATAAATAATTCAAAGAATATATTCTTGAATTATAATACGTTGTGTTAGTTATATCTTGACAAAGCCTTATTTACAAATACACCGAAGAAAAATAATAGCGTTTACAATTTCATAATGTTGTTTGTCTTCCTCACTTATTTTGCGCGTCATCACAAACTCTTGACTGAAAAGTTCTAATAAATTAGAAGAATATCCGCCAGAAGAGGGCTACGCTTAATTCACAAACGGTTTTGCAAAAGAGTTATGCCCTCGGACAAAGATTAAAATCAAAGTATAACTCTATTAAAACTTATGTCTAGAATCACTATTCTAATTCGTTAGATGATTTTGATGCTAGAAAATGTTTTAATTTAAGGCTTTATAAAAGAAACTTAAATTCATCGAATGTTGCTTAATTCATGTCTAATATAATCTAATACAAATCTGAAATATATAAATGTTTAAATTAGAAGTTGTTCCGATGTTACGCACCCTAAAACCTTTTAAAATACTCCGAAGAAAACTGAAAGTCTGGGAATATTTATTAACTGATGTATTATACTTATTGTTAAAATTTCACAAAAATCTGAATGGTTACAAAGGGCGTCCCCCACATCTTTGCACACTTTACATGTACCTAAATTAAAATAAGTATAGCTCAAATAACATAAAGACTGTTTTCAAAAATTCATAAGTATTGGTTAATTAGTTAATGGATGAACTGTCTACATGTAAATATACAATAATATACTCCATGCCTGACTTGATATAAATAGATATATGATGTATCGATCTCTGTCTATCTCTAACTATGGCATTAAAAATAAATGCTTGCACTTAAGTGAAACACAACTTCTCTGAAGTAAAACATTACGAGGATGCAATGTTGGTTTATACTTTGAAATGGTCTTTATTACATTAATATCGTAGGGTTAGCGTTGGAACCGGAGATTAATAAAAATCAAATACGACATTTTTATTTATTTTATAAAATGAAGCAAGTAAATAACATGCTAATATGAAGTTAAATGTAGTGGAACTTAGTCCATTCTAAGCAACTTAATATTTCTTTTAACGCTACTATTTTCCGTCAGTTAGCAATAAAAATAAGTAGTCCTACTTGTCTACTACTAGTATGACATAACTCCCCCTAATAAAACATATCTCATAACATTGTTTTACTCAAATAATATTGTACTTATTCCACATTTTAATTATATGTAATATTGTGAGAATGAGAGTATGTGTATATTTATGGCTTGTAAGATATTATACGTACTTGTATGTAAGTGTTTATATGTGTCGACATATATATGTACATGTGTGTATACATATGTACATATGTATGGATATTAGACGTTATGAGTTTGTAGCATTCACTCCTACCCCTGAATTTAATTGGGGGTCATTACTGGCACGCCTTGTGGCGTCGATTGCTTGGCACTATAAGTGTGAAGTTCTTCTTGCTGGTCAAGATCCCAAAGGTGTGCAAAGTAAAGTGTGATAGGGAGTAAAATGTGAGGTAGGTGAAAAGCTGAAGAAATGAGAGTGGCTTATTGGCTAATTCTCTTCGCTGATATCCTTTGCCACTTATATATATATGTATATATATATATATATACTAGCAGGGCTACCCAGCGTTGCCTGTGGCTATGGAAAACAAAATAAAAGTCGGTAAAAAAGTGTCTGTAACACATTTATATCAAATCTTTTATCTCTCTACGTCTCTCTTTCTCTCTCAATCCATCTCTCTCTATCTTTCTCTCTTTTCTCCTTCCCTACTTTTCCACATCTCCCTCCTCCACACCTATTTCAACTCCGCCTTAGCCTATTGTTTTACTGTATTGAAAATAATAGTAATATAAGTCCTTTACCCGAGCATTCAGGTTTAAATTTATTGCACCCGGGCAAAACCGAGTTTCCCTCTCATTCCTTAAAAATATAATGAAATTTATATTTGTTTTAATTTATTTCCGGGCACACGCCGAGTTTCTTATCTTCCCTTTCCTTCCTAATAATATAATGACACCTATATTTATTCTAGTGTATTCCCGGCAACGATAAGATCATTGTCTTCCCCTTCTCCACTAAGCGTATACCGCATAGAAAATGTACTACAGTATTATTCCAAATACCTGCTTTATCTATGATATTGATCACTGACACCCGAGCAACGCAGAGTACATTTTCTGGTATAGAATAGTATAAAAAATACAGTCAAAATCTTTCTCCCTGGCATCGCGGCGTTTAAAAAACACCTTCTATACGTAGGATTGCTATATTTAGGATACTGATTACACCTGGATACAACCGAGTAAAGCCACCTGCTCTAATTTATTTATATTCAGTTATAATTATTTTGAATGATGTAATAGTTATTCCGACGATATTCATAGTGTTGGGAATCATCACTTAACTTTTTACTACAGTCAGCTCTATTTTCCAGAGAGTACTGTCTATAATACTTATATTAGCTGTTTCAGATAACACATTTTAACGAAAATAAAGTTCAGACATTATATTACCTTATCATTCTAATCATACTTATTACGAATGTTTCAGGAATCTAATGCTCAGATTATGTTTAAAGATATGATGTCAATGCAAAACAGATTCCAATATTCTAGTCAGATCGTCGATCTGTTTCTACACTCGGCAGATCTTTTCTTCGAGCCGGTTAGAAAATGTGCTATGGTCATACAGTCGTGCTCAATCCACTTGTAAATTATAATGATAAAATACTGCACAGTTAAGTAGAACCCATTTTACATTGTGAAAAAAACTGCATTGGCGGACCAACTTAGTAGAAAATCAAATATGGCTGCCAGATTTTTAGTTTTTACGGGGTAGTACTTCTAAATAACTTAATGACACATTGAAGGGTAGAGGTTCTGTTATTTGTGATAACATTAAGTTTAAGTGAATTATAAAGTGAGTATTTAAAGAAAGAAATTATAATAATAATAAAGTTTAAAGTACTTTACTAACTTTACAGGATATAGTAAATCAATATTCTCGCAGCGAGACGTTAATTTTGATAATAAATTAATATATTTTTCAAACGTACTAACTCCAGGTTAAGTACTTAGAACTCCATGGATCTTAAGTAGTTACTCACACGGAGTTCAAATGACGTTTTATTAAATTTAAACTATTAAAAATATCAGGTATAAATATTGGATATACTGATTTTAATAATTTATTGCTAAAATACTAAAAGTGAGGGTTTAATATTTAGTTCAATACTATATTGTACTATGGTGGTATCGATGGGTGGTAGAGTGACGGAGATGGGTACTGTTGGGTGATTGTAGATCTAGAATATAGTAACTACCTTTTTGACCAACTTCGAACATAATTTGCAACATTTTATCATTTTCATGAATTAAGTAATATTATAACGATACATAACATATTATATCAATTGAATCCTATATTATATCTATCTGATCTATATGGAGTTGATTACGTTTACTATACTGATAGTAGCTGATTAATTGTGAGGTAAATCTATTAAATTAATTTAATTACCATTAAATGTCTCATATTTATACTTGATTTTATGTAATTAATTGGCAATGATTTCTGATTTTCTATTTAAAGTAACATCGTTATTCTTTAAAATAGTTAGTGTTTCGCTGAAACATAGATTATATTTACTTTACTCGACTTAATTAAATTAAACATTCTAATGAGAATGAGGACGTTTATAATAGGGGCTTTCTTAGTACTGCAGTAATTAGATTCTAACCAGATGTGGGAAATCTATTTATTGGAAATATATTCGTACGGTATGACCAGACGAATATTTAATATCATAATCAGATCAGGCTTAAGCTAAAAGAAAAATCAAGGTTTTTCTCGATGCCCGTACATCCGAACAACATCACATTGATGCGTGTGTGCCTCAGGGGTCGATACAAGCACCTTCATTATTCATGATCTTCAAAACTACCGTCTTTGATGCAATCGCGTCAAAGATAAGTATATTTGCTGACAAACGCACATATTCAAGCGAATTGCTGAATTCTCGGTAAATAACCTTTATTCTGTAATAAAATTGGGTCTACAATAGATGATAACATTCAATGCTACAAAGACAAAGTTTCTTTTCTCTTAACAATTATAAGACACCTTTCCTACCACTAATTGCTATGGTTGATAGCACTCGTCCTGAGAGTATAACGTTCAAACTTCTCGGCGTAATATAAACAGGCAACATGAATTTGAATAACTACGTAAGATATACTGTCAAGTCCCCGGCATAGAGTGTCGACTTCCTCTACTTTTCTCACATCCACCAGTATAAAGCCACTATTCGGCTGTGCATGAAGTACGGTTTCCGCATCTGGGCTCGTGCACCAACCAATAGTCTTACACTTTTGGAAAGGGAGAAAAAAGAGTCAATAATTTATTAGGTTATACACTGTCTGACATATTTACACTACTGTCTAATTGCTGCAATTTTGCACCCTGCGCATGTTTCCAAGTACTTAATAAGAATATGCCTCAATGAACTTACTGCCCTTGCATCCCCTTAATATCAATGTTTTCGAGTACCCAAACTAGCATAAAAATCACGCTTCTTCACCGTAAACGCCCCAAAGTGGCAGATGATTTTCTACTCTAATTGTTTCTTTCCTCGGGTTTCTTGCTTATGAAATTACCCCGTGGTTTCCGTTCCCTCGACCGTGTCAATATACATAAATGTAAATGCAATGTAAACTCCTCAATAAAAAATTCTCCTATAACTCCTGTCAATAATCAAAGTTAATTAAATCTTATTGACAATACAACTTTTTTGGGGAACGAATAAAAGTAAAAAGGAAATAGCATTACAATGTACTTTTACTGGCAATAATATTAAATCATTATATCATTAAAAATTACTATAGAAAAATGAGGTTTTTCATAACCGTTTCTCTTAGTTTCTATTATTATGTATTTATTTCACTGAATACACAGTTTAGTATTCTTATAGTTGACTTATTACTTACGTATAGCAATTTCTATGGACGATAAAATATATGATATCACAGTTATATTGGAAGGTTATATTTTCTTCAATCGTGTCATTTAAAATCTCTCCCCCCTTGAAACTAAAATCTGTTTGCCATATTTTATTTTCTATTGAGATGCATAAATTAACGCAGTTTTGTTCCAATAAGAATTACTCTCACTGGTATACCGTTACGCCCTGGACTTTTCTCCATATAATTTACAATTTGACTGATTGCTACAAAAATATTTTCATAATAATCATGACATGACTTGAGTATTTAAACTTATTTTGCATTATTTTTAGATATTCAAACAACAGTTCAATATTTCTGAAACGTTCGTATAATTAAACAAATGAATTAATGTGTTTTTTTAACTTGGTTTTGGTTGAAATACATTTTTCTGAAACAGAACGCCCCCACCACCACCCACAAACACACACACACACACACACACACACACACACACACACACACACACACACACATATATATATATATATATATATATATATATATATATATATATATATATATATATATGTGTATTTTTATTTATATTTAGAATTGGTTATATATATATATATTCAAATATAAATTTTATAACAAAAAATATTATTATAGCTCAATAGTGTAAGGCCAGAGCTATGTTATATTCAATAATCTTTATGTAATTTTATAGCATACCAAAATTATGAAGGGCAGATTTTATAAAACTTTATGCAGCATACAATTGTTTGGGCTAACACCATGATATTTGTAAAATGCTCATTTGCATTTATTTCTCGGTGTGGCTAAATTCAGTGCTCATTATATAAAACAAAGCAAAAAACAATGAAACACTAGGGAAGCAGAGCTTAAAATAAAATAATTATCTAGAGAAAAAATGTAAAATAATATAAGGTAATGTAAAACCAAGCACATTAAAACATTTGAATTATTTTAAATATTGCAGGCTAATTAATAATCTTAGGAAATGCTATCCAACAGTACACAAAATAAAACAAAAATTAACATTAGAAAAACATAGAAACACTTTTAATTCCCTTCTTTCACGTATTAATTGATGCTGGACTAAAGGTATAATATCAGGCTGCAGGGTCAAAGGTGACTTTGCAATTGGATTCGAATTCATCGACCGGCATTAAATCACATATTCTACACTGAAGATTGCATAAGCATGACACACTAGTGTCTGTAGCTAATAATAATAATCTTTTTATATAAAAGTATATATATATATATATATATATATATATATATATATATATATATATAAACAGCACAATCACGTTGACACACCGGTTCCCGTTAGATCATCAAAGTTAAGGTGTTACATGTGCTCTCTGCTTATCTCGGCATTATGTCCAGTCGTCTTGAACTGCTTGTCATCGGAATCAAGCAGTGCCGACTCAGGAGAAGTGTTGTCGGAGATCGCGCAACACTTGCTCTACTATTAAACGCGAGGCCAACCCCTTGCGAGGCACTCATACGGGATAGTTCATCATTTATATATATATATATATATATATATATATATATATATATATATATATGTATTATTATAGGTTAAATGTCTAAGTGTAATAGCATTCTAACTAGACAAAGAAAACCCAACCTTAAATATGCATTCATTAAAAGGGAACCAACCCAGTATATCAGACACCAATAAATACTGCAGCTATTAAAATCAGTTAAATGGTTGGGACTTAGAAATATTCAAAATTATAATATATTTATTATTGAGTATAGAAAAATTCCTTATAATGTGTGCTTATGAAGCGAGTTTATAACAATGTCTCAGAAACAATCGTACGCTATAATTCTGTTGATATGGACTTTTTGTAACTTGTATACTTAATGATGAATATGTCATAATTGTGTATATTATTAAGTTCTCATATATATTTATATACATAGTAGTTCACATACACGGATGTATGTATATATATATATATATATATATATATATATATATATATATATATATATATATATATATATATATATATATATATTATAATATAAAATGAAGTAATAAAATAAGGTGTCAATCAAATTTTATTAGAATTCAAAGTTCATGCAAAGCATCCTTAAGTCCTTAGCTCATGAGTTTTCAAAGATAATTCTTCTCTTCAGAGGACCATTACCGCAGTTATACTACTACAGGCAATAAAATTACGCTTTGAAAATATATAAAATTATATACACAAATACATAAAAATTCATAACATCAAACATATCAATCCAAAAACATACTTTTGATTCAACAAAAGTATGTTTTTGGATTGATATGTTTGATGTTATGTATTTTTATGTATTTGTGTATATAATTTTATATATTTTCAAAGCGTAATTTTATTGCCTGTAGTAGTATAACTGCGGTAATGGTCCTCTGAAGAGAAGAATTATCTTTGAAAACTCATGAGCTAAGGACTTAAGGATGCTTTTCATGAACTTTGAATTCTAATAAAATTTGATTGACACCTTATTTTATTACTTCATTTTATATTATAATATTAATGCTCTATCCAGTATATTGAGCTTCAGTTTTTTATCCGGATGTTTCACTAATTATAAGATATTAGTTGACGCTTATATCTTTTATGAGATATAAATGTATATTTCCCTTTTTTCAATAGATGTTCTCAGAAATCAAGAAGCCATCCTCGGATTCACCCTTGATCTCTATGTGAGATACATAGATATTCGAGTGTTCAATTATACTGTTCTTTTATTTATCAAAAGTTGAGTTAATAAAGAAGTGAAGAATACTGATTCTTCTCTCGCCAATTGACCAGTTTACTATTTTATAGTATACCTTTCATGTGGTCTATTTGTCTTACCGAATTTCAGGCTGAGAACTTATTTGGGCTGGTGGAGTACCAAGCTTAGTGCTGTTACTAGAGGCAACACCACTTGGAGAAGGTGTGCCGTTCCTCGTACGAGCCAGTTTTGCCATACAGAGGGGATCTTATTTGGAATTCGAATCCTATGTTATTTTGAATATTTGGTCAGCGTTTACTTGTAGGCTGAACTATCCTCATGCTATGTTGTCCCGACAAACCCCTGTACAAAAATATCGTAGACGCTCGAAGACAGTGTCTTGGAGGAATTCCAGTTCTTTTCCCGGTCAACGTGTATGTACGTGTCTGCTAAATACATTTTAGTTTATTAAACCTAAGAACTTCGGAGTATTATTATAAATAGTAATACTAATAGCATTATTGTTTATCAATATTTATAAACCCTCTTTAATCGCTGACGACCACGTTTCGGTTTATATTTACTGCACTGTTTATATTTACAGTTTTTTTAAAATTCTGTGGTTGATACGTGTCCGTCGCCTGATAGCGTCCTCTCGCTTAGCATGCATTTTATCAAGGTAATCATTGACTATTATACATTGAAATTTCGCGTGTATGGATATATAATAGTCTCACAGGATTTTGATGTTTTCTTTCGGTGTGAATTGTGGTTGTTCGTAAGTTTGGCTTTGTTCCCAACGAACATACGGCTCTATTGTGGCTACTAGTAATACTTGTTAAAAGAAACAAAAAGCAACTAGCCATAAAATGATCGATCGTCTCTTTATATTCAACGCAGAGAATCATTTCTTAATGCATCATTATAATTTGCTTGAATATCTCTTATTTCTCGCTGATAACGACATCTGACCTCAACTGGAGTCTGCATGACAGGAAGTTGCTAAAATATCCCAGTACACTTCGTTTCCTTAAATTATTATTGTAACTCACGTCGTGTTCTAGCACTAGTAATCTATCGCTGATAACAACCGGTGCTTATCCCGGGATTTGAATGACATCACGTCTCCTCACTACGCCATTATTTTCCGTTCCATTCCAGTTGAAGTTTGCCATCCCATGTATTAATCTTTATACCTCTCAACCATTTTGTGGGTAATATTTGTTGGTGCCACTGGCCTTTTCCTTTGCGACATTTTCTTATTATTTTCTCTTAATTTCGAGTTGTTTGATTTCATTCTATAGTTATTTCATTTTAACATATTTGTGATCGATTATTTCATAGTATTTATCATTTGCTTAAAGTTAGATTTCTTTATTCTGAATGCGTCTATTAATAGGCCGAAAACCCTGATTCACTCTTCGCAGTAGCAAGCTTAAAAATCGGCGAGAATACGTCGTCTTACTTTGTCACTACATACGTAACAGGAATAAGTGTAAATTACGATCAGAATAGGTTTGTAGCGTGGATCCTGGCTTTGATAAAATAAAGACGACGTCAACCTCTTTTGAAATGTACCAAGACTCACGTTGACAATTAAAATGTTACATGTGGTCAATGAGAAACATGGAAACTAAAAGAATGATGTGAATTATTTAGTATGTGTCACTATTTACTAAGTGCTAAATTTACAAAATTATTTTAATTGAGAAAAACGATAAAAATGGTAAACGAACAAAACATATTTATATATTTACACTTTAACAGTGGTATACAATATATTTTGAGGGAGTAAATTGCTCGTTAGTGAAATACTTATGTTTATAGAATATCCTCAGTGTTAAAAAAAACTACTGTAGAAGTGTGTATGTTTATATTTATTTTATTGTTTGTCTTTGCTGTCAGTAAGATTATACGAGGCATTGTTCCGATGGGGGTTTGTCAGTGTGCTAATATGCTCCCTTTTTAGTGAGTACATATGTGTGTGTAAGTGAATACATATGTGTGTGTAAGTGAATACATTTGTGTGTGTAAGTGCAGTAGTCGCTTGCTTCCACTGACCTTGAATGACAGGAGAAGGAAAAAGGCGTTATGTCGTCCTCGTTGGATGACTTGTCTCTGGCTAACTAAACTAACCGTGTGTTTGGTTGTCGTGTCGCCGTTCTTATTAGAAACTCGTCTTTCAGAACGGCCTCTCAGGTTTCTTCTTTCGAACGAGGAGGGATCATTTTCATTAGTTTAAAAATGTTGAGTAAAAACATTTATGTGAAATTATGTTTTTTTATTTATTTCCGGAGGGGACGTAGCAGAAATATGTTGATTTGACAGCATACCATGTACGTGATACAAAAGAAAGACATGGAAAAGAAAGAGTAAGCAAAACAAGCGGAGAAAGAAAGAGATTAGCTCATAGAAACTAGTATGTTTTCACATTCACTCATCTGGAATATCTATTTGTTAATCTACAACACTTTTTTATATCCAAACTATTTATTGATCTGGTAATGTCTACAACTCTATCCTACAAACATTAGATAAACACCTTTCGCATCGATATTAAGAATGTAATCGACCACACGTTATCATTCGGAGACGTATCGGCTGCTTTTAGTCGGTTACATACCGTATTATATAGGTGATGGTAGTTATATCGACGTGCGTGTGATTCGCATCCGATTGCGTCTCAGGCGAGCAGCTAAGGAGGATAAAGAGACCCTTTTATCGTGAGCCAGCGAACTGCCACATCACGGCGGATATTCCACATCCGAAGTTCATAAACATATGGATCGGTCATTAAGGTTCAATTGATTGCCCTCGGAGCTCTTTAGATCTTATTCGTTTCGACTTCACCTCTCGTTGGGGTCGCACATGTCAAGCTATTTTCTCGCATATCCCGTGACTTGCTTATCTTGAAGCAGTCTATAAATTAATAGCTTTAAAGGAATCGATTATACGAAAGATGTTTATCGAAAGAGAAGCTAAGCGTTAGAGATTCGACGCTCGACAGGATATTCACAATAAAGAAATTGCGATGCCACTTTAATTAGACTGCAATGATAATTTCGTTTATATTAAAATATACTAATACGTCTGCAGATATTCAGGCAAAAAGGCACTCGAGAATAAGGATTACTGAGGCGGATGGATTGTCCGTTGAATGGTGAGGAATATTATTAGAGGATTGAAAATAATGTATAGGATGAACACAGTTTGATTACTTATGCGGAAGGTTTATTATTAAGTATTTGTTAACATTGTATTTGAAGACTATTAGATTGCAGTCTGCATGGAATTAAACTCGTGGTAATGTGTTCCACAGAAAGGAAAGGTTTTAGAAAGTAACTCTCTTCATGCACATTTCGTCTGCCACTTTTCACACGGAGGAAGAAGAGGACGTTATTTTCACCTGTGGTAGTTAGACGAGTTCTTACTGTGAAATCTTATGGTTCAGAGATTTTAGAATTAAAATCCTGTCGCTGATTTATTCATTTTATTTTGTAGAGAAAAATCCCTTGAACACATCGTCATTTTGTATTATTTAGATTATTCGAACTTCTGATCTTATATTGGATGGTATTCTCACAACGTTTCGGTCGAAGTAATCTCCGACCTTCTTCAGGTGTAACCTGTCGAACAAGGGAATGTTTGTACCGAATTCTGTACTGAATTACAAACGGAACCCGTTATTTAATTCAACGGGGTAGTTTTCTCTTTTTCCGTCAGCCATGACCGAGTTGAAGTTATAAGTTATTCGTAACTGTATTCTTATTATTATTGAGAATAACTTCCAAGATGAGAACAGCAGTTCAAATAACTTAAATAATACAAATTATCAATCCTTATCTAAAAATTCCGAAACGTAGCATAGTCAATTTTGAATGATTATGATTTTACCTATGTTGATTTCAGTCTATTTTCAGCCTTTTCCCGTCATAATTATTGCGTACAATAAATTGCATTTAGTTTAAGCGTAGATTTAATAGGTTTGTTGGTAAGTAGAAGTATTCGTCTCTAAAAATTGAAGTTTAATGAATAGTTTAGTAATAACACGGATTTAATAAATAGTATAGTATAAAACGTTCATGATAACAATAAATATGGTATCTTTCACAATAAAATCCAAGGGAAAGATAACTCTAATTTAAAAAATCTTATAACTAGAAATCACATTATATAAGGAAACAGGGGAATTCTTATTGGCTGAGACTGGAGAACTCAAGTCAATATAAGATGTCGAAATTTTACATTCGAAAAATAAAAATGTCAGGGTCTGTATTACTTCGCGTCCTGCATCTGCTGCCCTCATGTCAAGGTAGCCGTCTGAACTGATATGATGCGAAAGTACCCGAAATCGGCGATGAGCACAGTATATCCCTGACGATCTCCCTGGTTACATCTAGAATATATGTTTTTGGACTAAAATCCGAAACAACATGTTCAGCGAAGGGAAATGCACTTTAATGAACATGTTCAAACAATTTCGTACTTATTATTAAACTAACATAATCCCCGCCCTGTACGGGTAAAATTAGTAACCTCAACACTTACGTATCGCTGTTTGTTGGAATACAAAAAATAAAATAATGTCTACTTACAAAGATTAACCTCAAAATATAATGGTACTAAAACTTTATGTCTAGAGTATTTATAATAATTGTTCTCAAAATCCATTACATTGTAATTCTTAAAAATCACTAAAAGTGAAGGCTTGAGCTTAAGCGGTATTAGGAAGAAATACACATTCAAGGAGTCTTGCTTAATTGGTATCCGATGATTATGGGTAACATTCAATGCAAATACGATATATTTACATATTAAAATGGGAAGTTGTGGCCGTATTATTTTTTCTAAATAGCATTTCAAATGCTAAAACAAATTGAAATTCCAGGAATATTTATGAATGAATATCTACTTACAATCTGTCAATATATTACAAAATCGAATTTTGAGAAAAGGGGTTTACTCTCTTTTTACAGTCTATGCATGAAACTAAATTAAAATACAAATAGTCCAAAATACGACTCCTTACACCTAGTAATTGTGCTCCGAAATTCATAATGATCGCTTAATTAGTTTAGGAGTGAATCTATATATATATATATATATATATATATATATATATATATATATATATATATATATATATATATATATATATATATATATATAACTATCTAAATATAAAAACTATCTATTCATAGTTTAATTTCATTTGTGGTTATTTTATTTTTCTTCGTTGTCTTATCTTTTGTAAGATAGTATTTATTTACTGGTATTTGGCTTGTTGTATTCTGTTACCTGAACTATTTTTTGCATTGTTTGTGTGTGTGGCAACATAAGACCCGGCTAATTTTACATGTGATTCTCTCAGAGGAATTCCTTATCTATCGCATATGTAGAAATAACAGTGCACTATCACATACCCTGTACGCGTTAGATGTTTACAATAAAAACCGTTTATCACTATAACCATCGAAAAGAAGCGTTCTCAGACCTATGTACACATAGATGATATCACCCTGAAGTCATGCAACCGTGTTGACAAACACCCTGTATGCTCACTAATGTTTATATATTAGGTCGTTATGCACGATGATAGTTTCACTAATAACGTAACTAGCGGGAATATGCCGATGCATCATCCGGTTTAATGCAGTCCGTAAACTGCAGAAATACCAGCTTTCATACCATATAATACACCTGCATTTCATTAAAGTATCCAACGTTCGTATTACACATTATTTAATTAATTTTAACAAACAAAATAAAGCAGATATAAACAATTGATGAAATAGTAAAGTAGCAACCAATTTGAAATAAAATGCATTTCACGATTAATAAAACAACATATACTATATGAGTAATAACACCTAGAAATACAATACATATATCCAACGATGTAATTGAAAATAATTGATGCAGATAATCGATATTAATACGTAATAATACATTTTAAAAGATATCCTTGTTAATAATATGAGAGATTATGACGGTGAAAAGATTTGAACTGGTAGTGATCATATAGTAACTAAAATATAATTACTAACAAATAACATGAATATATTGTCAATGATCCTATGTCTTCGACCGCCTTCTTACACCGCTGTTTTCTACAAAGATAACACCCAGGTCAAAATTCATTTCTGGCTTAAACTGAAGAGAATATTCTCTTGACCGCATCTGCCATACTGTGTTTATCTCTCTCAGGTTGACCTAAGATTAATTAAAAGCCAACAACAAAGGATGTGACGTCCATTAACCCGTCTATTGGAGGGATTATATTGCTTGGCGTTTGTATATTATCTTAATTCAACTAGAATGGAACAGAACACGTAATTTTGACTAGTATTAAACATGGATTACAATTAGTAAATGTACTAGCAAAAATATTCGACCATAGGGAGTATATATAATGTAAGTGTTAGGTTAGCTAATGAACAGAGAATTGTTACAATTTCTTGTTAACGTACGCTGCCCCCCTCAACGGAAAAGGTAATGCCTGTGGGATGTATCTCATGACAAAAAACAGATGCTACACTATTTCCAAATGAGAAAGTAATTACTGTTCTAATAACAACATAATATATACACATTATACTTTTAAATTGGCCATTGAAAGATAGTATAATGGTACATTAATAGAACTAATATAATATAAATTTTGCTTCAGACAAACATATACCAACTCTCCATTAATAATAAAATTCTAGGAGTTCATTAATAGAAGTAAGAGTATAGTTACTGGTAAGGTAGATAGATATTAAATCGCCATTAGTAATCGAGTACATGAGTTCATTAATAGAAGTAAAAGTATAGTTTCGACTTAAGACAGACGCATAGCAAATCTAAATTAATGATTATTTCTACAAACATTACCATAGACAAAATTGCAGAGATACAGTATTGTGTAATGTCTTCTAAATAAGTAAATGCGAAAGTTTATTCCATCTATCTTAACTATATTTGGATCATTTAATTCTAATGATATAAGAATATATTGTAATACCTTATATATTGACATCTCTTACTCACTCAAAAAAATCTCGATTTTGCGTATTTGCATATTTATTTATTCATAACATTTTTATAAATTAATATTCTGTAACATACCTTTCTACTTTGTATTGTCAGATTTTGTTCTACATACGCAATCGCTTTATCGCTAGTACTATTATTATAATTGTAAATAAAATAAGGTACACAGATTTTATTTAAAAAATGATAGCGTTTAAAAACTTATTTAGAATTCTATTTTCAAGGGAGATAATTTGCTTCTGGCTTTAGTAAAGTGTCAAATATCGCTGTGATGTCGAACAGAGGCCACGGAACCATAAAAAAAACATTTTTTGTGACTAGGCATTTTAAAATTAAAAAAGAAAAATTATTGATTCAATTGGAATATTTTAATGGGTGGTGTAGTGTAGTATCTGTTCTGTTTTCATAAGTCTGTCCTCCCCGGAATTACACCATCCGTTTTAAGGGTGTGTAGGGGGTATTCTCCTAGAACAAAAAATCCCCAAGACTAGATTTAGTCAGAATATCTTTTAAGGGGAGGGGGTAGTGTAGTATCGGTTCTGTTCTCATAAGACCGTCCACGTAAGAATTACTTTCTCCTTTTTGGATGAAGGGAAGTCGTGTTCGTTCATCATGATATCATCGTCTGTCAGGGGGGGTCAGTCTAGAATATGTTCATGTACAATAATGCTGGCTTAGGAAGAACGATAACTCAAGTTTATAATAAACTTTTTTTAACTAGAAAATTATAAAAGTTGTCATTCTTCCTTAGCCAGCATATTAATCATTGTTTATAAAGCTGGCGACAATATTTTTCTAGCCAATTTTCATTTAGGCGTTTCACTTGGACAATGAAACTTGCCATGTTTTTTTAAATTGTATCTAAATAAATAAATGCAACAGTTTTTTCCACCTATTCTAACTATTCTGACATTAAAACGGTTTCTGCTTATTTAATTCTCTGTCGTACATTTTCATTCGTCATGATACATTCCTCCCAGGCATTACCTCCCGACGGGGGGAAGGCTGTCCAGTATACGTTCGTTCCTCACGATACCACTTTCTGAGGATTGCCAGTTTTTTTTGTGTGGGGGAGTAAGCGTACTATCTATTCTGTTGGGGGGGGGTCAGTGTATGTAGTCTGTTCATCATGATATCATCTTCTCAGCCTTTCATTTGCATATTTATTTATTTTAAAGTGTCTAATGAATCAATATTTTCTAATCTGATAATAATTAAATACATGCGTTTTTTATTTTTTTAATAAATTTGTTTCTATTGGTGTGGTTGTTGTTTTTGTTGTTGTTGCTGTTCCTATTCCTATTTACTTCCTCCCACGAGAGCGGAACTAGGCATAATGTCAATATTTAACGCCAAAAGAGACCATCTCCGGCAAAATGGGTACTCTGAATTGAAACACAAATTTTAATTGCCTCGGTCAAGAAGGAGTTCTCCTTCACTGACTAAGAACATATAAACTAAGTGCAGACTCAGTACATATACTTCATGTTATTCCTAGCCAAAAGGGCAAGGGGTTAACAAGTTGGTTGTCATGATGATGAAGATGATGATGAACTAAAAATCTGTCATAGAAAAGAAATAAACCTCATCTAATCTTTCTAAATTACAAAATAAGTATTGTGCATCAAGTAATTTTTCTCTTTTCAATTTGCATGTAGGTGCAGACGTTTGGCAACTCTTCTTTTCGCTTTACAATCTCCTTTTTTTACAAAAGTGAATAATTGTTTCAGGAGACTGAAGCATATATCCCAATTCTATTAGATTTATCCTGACTTTAATCAATTTTCAAAAATTGTTGAAGTTTCCTCAATTTTTATCGGGTTGGCCAATTGTCGGCTGATGCGATTTCATTGTCTAAGCGTTTCGGGACCGTCCAGATTTGCCGAACGTCTGCACCTACATGCAAATTGAAAAGAGAAAAATGACTTGATGCACAAGTATTCTTAGAGGTGCACAGCTTCCTGTCACTACCTCTACCTCTTGTTTCATTCTGTCGTCTGTGCTTAAGGCCACAGAAAATCTGCTAACAAAACACCCTAACCATAATCAAACCTTAACAGAAAAAAACACTTTTACCTAAATCTAACCCTAACAGGAAAATACCCTAACGTTACCCTAACAGAAGAACACCTCCTAACCCTAACAGAAATTTGCTAAAAGGACACCTTAACTATAACCTAACCATAACAGAAGAACACCCAAACCGTAACAGAAAAAAACTACCTAACCGAAACCGTAACCTAGTCTGTAGGCTGAAAAAGTATTGGAAAGAAACAAAATGTAAAAATAATCATTAAACAAACTATTTGCTATACGTTTTTTCACTATATTGTCTTTGCTAAAAATAAATATTTATTCATGAAATTTACCATACGATAAATGCTATTTTCCTTCATTTGAACATTTTTCTTTAAATTTTTAAAGATTTTTACAAAATGACATTTGTCGTTAAAATTACCATATGATGTCTTTTTTCTTCTCTATTTAGTTTCCCTTAAGTATTCTTGATTGTTAGCGTTTTAACGTTGCCCACCGTTTTTGATGGTTTACGTAACCTGTGTGAATGTCCCGACAATAATGTGTTGTGTAAACTGCAGAAGTACGAATAAGTTAACGAGTCTGTTAATATGCATTTAAAATTTTATTGTTTGCACTGAGACAGTGTAAAGTGAGATGTTCCACACAATACATCATTTGATGTGTCTATATGTAAATAATCACATCGAAATAATTGCAACGAAATACTTACTAACTTAATCTTATGAGAGGTGAATAATCGCATCAAAATATTTTAGTTAATTGTTTTATAATTTTATAGGACGAGTTAGGAATAATGACTGTGATTTAGCGTTTATAATTCTTACTGATGGGATGTGAATAATCGATCGAAACAGTTTTCATAGTTGTTAATGTTCAATCTGTTTTACAAAAAGTTAAATCGAAAAAGTTTCTATAATCATGCGTAATGGGATTTGGATAAAATTGAGTAAAAATTAAAATAATTCTAGTTGTTCCAATGCTTTATTTAATGTACTGTTTAAATTATGAAAATAATCAGTGTTTATTTTTAAATGTATGTTTTATATTTAATTCAATTTCTAATTTTAAAGTTGTGTTTTAATATCATTTATTTAATAAATATTTCTATAACATATAAGTAGTTTACGTTTAATTTGTAACCATAGAAGAGATATGCGATCTACTGAACCCATTTCTACTACATATTGTTGTTTGGGGGGTGACAAAGGATAAGGTTATGGAAATTATTTTGTGACGTTAACGTAAATTATGTCATTAGCGTTGTTTAACATGGTTTCACATTAACTAAAAAATGAAGTACATATGGCTGATGTAGTTTAAATGATATTCACTTAATCCTGACAATGTCAAAAGCCTTAAAATACATCAGGAAAACACTATATAAAAAAAGAAATAAAACAGGTATGTTAGTCGTTGTTTCGAATTTATTCATCAAACCTCGCTTATCGGTGCGATGTATCGATTTTATAGGTGTCATTAATTTGTTTATTTTCTTTGTGATACTTCGAATTAATTCAATTACTTATACGGAAACACATTGTACCTAAATGGTATGTGGAAATAAGTTTTTCTTTTCTCTAATGTGATGCTTTAAATATTTTTAAATATAATTATCCGCTGGCACGTGTTTCGTCTTATATATATATATATATATGTATATATATATATATGTATATGTATATATATATATACATTTATACACACACACACACACACATATATATATATATATATATATATATATATATATATATATATATATATATATATACAGTGTGCTAAGATAAAGAAAATGTGAACATTGTACCAAGAATTGCAAAACCAACGAATTATATGACGTACGGTCGTTTCCAATACAATTTGAACATATTTTATTGAGTATTATTGTTATGATAACTCCAAATCGTTCTTCATCAGCGCCCTTTATAACGTAGCATATATATATATACATATATATACATATATATATATATATATATATATACATATATATATATATTTATGCATAGATTCGTAAATATATTCGTTTTATTTACGTACTATACAGTTAAGTGTCCATCCCAGGTATCCAGTTTCTACGTCCCTGTATTCGCCGGAGATTTCATAAAATTTCTAGCTAACAAAAACAAGGGCAGTTGTCAGCCTCTCACTTGATGCAGTTTGAGAAAACATATCTGAGACTTTACCGGTGGTGAACTATTCAATTAATTGTATAGAAAAATATGTAGTTGGTAAATCAAAACTGATATTTTATAAATCAAACAAAGACAACCAGGACATTTGTATAAAAGGTGAGTGCTGGTGAGTATTCAGAACCAAAACGTTAGTTGAAAATATTACATATATGTAATCGTATCAGATCGCCGTGAAAAGATTCGTAGAACTGCGTCCAGTGAGAGGGTGGCGACCGTCTTTGTATTTATGATCTCTTTCTTTTTATAAAATCACAAACGAATCCAGGACCCCTTCCTATGACTTACAAGCGATCATTATACGAGATAAATAACTATACGAGTGTATTTTTGTATGACAGTCGCTCCAGACAAGGCATGAAACCACTTGATGTGATGATTTAAAAAAAAAACTTCAAGGTCAAACACTAGTCAACGATAAGTGTTATATGGATAGATTCTGACCTCAAAACCGCAATCATTCCCCCTTTGTCAGACACATCGCTCATAGAATGTGAGGACTAAAGGACAAAATAATGGAAGCGAAGGTTACGAGGCTGCCGAAATTAAACCTAAGGTCCACTTTCTACTTGCCTAGTGTTCTACTTTCTACTCTACTAGTGTTCCATTTAAGTTCTCCTTTACCTCTCAAACGTTGAGTTTGTAAGGAAGATGAACATTCATTGTCCTCTCCCGAATTTACCAGTTAATACGCTGTAGTATATCTTTCTTCTCGTCTATTAGTTTTCCTGGATTCCAGGACAATAATTCATCCAGTCTGATGACGTATCCAGCTTAGTGCTGTTAGTAGAAGCAACATCACATGGAGAGGCTCACTATTCCTTGCACAAGCCAGTGTGGTGTAGTCATACGGAGAGGAAAATATTTGGGGTTTGAATATTCTGTTATTTTTAATATTTGGTCAGGGTTTACTTGTAAGGGAGAAATATCATCATGTCAGCTTGTCCTGACACACACCGGTACAAACAGATCTTAGACACACGAGGACAGTATTTAGAAGGCATTATAATTCGCATCAATAGACATTATATTCTCATCAGTAGGCATTCAGATTCTCACCTGTAGGCATTCAGATGTTGACCGTAAGCATTCAAATTCAGTACGAATAAAATTACCTAACAAACATAAAAGCATTAATGGAAATAAACGTACGTAATATGAATGCTACGTATTATAGTATGTAAATAAAAACGCACGTTCGGCTTTTGATTTTACGATCGATCATTTTGTTTATTTTTCTTTGTTGACACACGATACTCACTTCATTGCTTTGAGAGTATATGAGTGTAGTTAATGGAAATATGAAAATTACCCGGAAGAACGAAGCAAACGACAATACAAATAGCCTTTGTCTTTTTAAGACTAAGGTCAATAGAATTCTCTCGTCTTTGCGATAATCATATTTCGCACCTTACATCAAGTGCCTTAATATCTGAATGAGTGATCGGAATTAAAACTATGCATTTTAGTTAAGTAATATTTCGGGTGAGGATGATGCTTTGTATTTTTAATCGAATTTTAAAACGTACATGGAAGCATTACACTATAGTTTGGTCATTAAATTCTAAATAAAATGTACCTGTTATACAACTAAAACTAATCTATAACTGAGGTGATGTTACGATAGTGAAATTATTGTCTGTCTAGAAGTTCATTTGATTTATTTTACGCTAATACTTTTGTGATTTAAGTAAATATACAATTAATAAGAAAAATGTATATGTCATTTTCTAATTGTTTATATGTAGTAAAATCGTTACTTACTGAACGCGTCGCACTTCGAAATCGCAATCACGTCCAGCATTAGATGAACACCTCAATTTAAAAAATGTTTATCAATGAAAATGTTTATAGACCAGTAAGAGAATCAAGTAATTGTATACAAATGAATGAAATATTTAATCTGAAAGTGAAAGTAGATTGGAAAATGGTGAAATACGTTTTTATTTTCAATGTCGTAAGCCTAGTTTTCTTTTAAGGAGATTAATGGAGAATGTGCCCATCTTATAAATATTCCAGACAGGAATAAATAATTCACTGGAGAAACCGTAAGAAAGTAACATCTTAACATCCTAACATCTTAAGTTTAACAACAAAAAAAGCAAAATTGGTCAGGATCAAATAGCGATCTATCAGATGTATTGTATTTCTATATGAGTCTTAGTTGAAAAATCCAGACACACACACACATACATATATATAAAATATTTATAAGTAAATATTGAATTATATTTTTACCTACAGACGACGCGTTTATAGCTTATTGCTCTCTTCAGTGTAGGGAAGTGACATTATATATATATATATATATATATATATATATATATATATATATATATGTATATGTATATGTATATATATAATATTGATTATGAAATTTGTATGGTAGGGTAATCAGCATTATATATATACCTTATGTAAATGTGAGTTTAGAAATATAGAGTTTACAGTGTACAATGGCTAGTGTCTCTCAATATTGTGCTCTTCAGATTATGTTTTTTTTTAGATTATAATAGGAGTTTAATAGAATAGCGGCTATTACGAAATCTTAAATACCGTTACCCAACTTATTGTGGATCTAAGTCCAACAAAACATTGGCACACACATGAACATGAATACACACACACACACACACACACACACACACACATATATATATATATATACATATATATATATATATATATAATAAATATTTGTTATTGTTTATTATCTATGTACGTATACGTTTCCTCCTTTTTCAATCGGGACTCATCAGCATAGAGATATGACTATTCACTACCGGTCATGCGATTCGAAACCCCGGACCTCAAGTATTTTTCAACACCAGTCCGACGTCGCTAATCGCTGGGCCAATTGTAAACAGCGAATAAACTATGATAATTTTAACACTTTAACGGCGGCTTTGACGTCGGGGCATTCTACTTCTATTAAGGGAAGGAATGATGCATTATAAGCAAGTGACGTCATGCTGTGTTAATACTACAAATTACAGTGCTCTACTTTCAAGGAGCGACAAATAATAAATATTTGTTATTGTTTATTATATATATATATATATATATATATATATATATATATATATATATATATATATATATATTTGTCGTTACTTATAATGTTAAATGCTTATACGCTTTTACAATGAGAATTAACCTCACAATTTAGTCACGTAAGATCGGTATTTGAACTTATCTTTGGCACGCATGTCCAACAGGAAGTTTACCCAGTCGACTAAAGACACTGGTTAAATAGACGAAAGGTGCAACATACTGTAATTCTTCTTGTTGTCTGAAAGATTTTCACACTGCCTTTCCGCGTGAGTGGGAATCAACTTTGGAAAGTGTTTCTATTGAGATGGTGGGTTTGGTTTGAAGGAAAGGTGAGCATCGGCTGGTATCTCGGCACTGGGCATATTGTCACAGAATTCACTGCATCGGCTTCCATGATTTCCTCTGGGCCATAGGCAATAGGACAAATTAGATCAGCAGAATACTGAAAGGAAATCTGGCAAACGAATAAAGGTTGGAGATCGAATGATTGAGATTGGTGAAGAGGGAGAACACTGGCAAGATTTGAACTGTGCTGCTCTTTAAAAGAATGACGAGAAATAAAGGCGTACAGTGGATCTAAATATAAGTATATGCAATCGATTTATGTAGTCTCATATATCAATGCGGTACAGTATACAAAATTAAGTATGACTGCGGGATTGGTTAATGGATATCGACGCTGATTATGTGAGCGCGAACAGTTGAGTTAAAATGTTGGCAGATCTAATTTTCTTTTTAATAAGGCACATGCAATGTTTGATATTCTATGAATCTTCTATTATCTTCTGAATGGCATAAAATAAATATTTACAATACATAGTGTTGTTACATATTCCAAGTGGTCGTCTCCGTGTTGAATCTCACTAAATCATCTTTATTTAAATAGAGTTAGTAATGTATATATGTTTATATATGTATATGATGTACTTCTATACCAATTACCCGATCATTATGAATTTTGGAACGCAGCTTCGAGATTTAAGAGTTAGTAATATAGGCTATATTTACTTTTCTTCAGTTGTTGTAATGCAACAACAATTATCAGGCATTAATTTATATATATTCTACACATTTCGGTTTCTTTGCAGTAGGTGCAAGTTATAATTTAAAAAATTATATATATCAGATTTGCAGTGAATATTGTTCATATTTATTTGACACCAATTAAGCAAGATTATCTGAATTCCAATTTCTTTTTAAGCCGCCTTCAGCGTAAGCTTTACATCTTTTCTGTAATTTATTTTTATCAAAATTATAATAAGTATTCTAGAAAGAAATTTTAATATCATTATATCTTGATTTTAATTTTCGTAAGAGGACAACTAATAGGTGCAAAACTGTTCTAGTTGAGACCTTATTTTACCCGCCCTGTAATATGTATGCTTCTAATTTTCCAATGGAATTCATTTATATCAATTCTTTACTCAAATCAAGTTATTACAAGTATACATTCCCTGCGTTCGTGTGACCGATCCTGCAGACTGGTGACAAATCTTGGCTCGAAAAGTAAGGCATCTGAGACGCCTATCACATTAATTACTCTGTTAATTAATTAAATCAACACAACTTAAAGGAGAGGAATGATTTATTCGCCATGATTGTCCGTATCCGTAAGGTTCAAATGTGCGAGTGGAGAGACAAAAAGAGAAGATATTTATTTTAGGTATTTTAACACTTTATCAGACCATATGCAAACAAGTCTTTACAGCTCTATCGATTCCTTCAAACTTTGCTAAATTGCTACCGTCACTTTCTCAAGCATCTATCTCACGACAATTCTGTTTTATTACTTCGAATTCTCAGATATACAATACATTTTCTTAGCTGGATATATTAGATCAGTAGATTTATACAAATAGTTTTCCCGTAGACGTGCAGCCAAATACTTTGGACTTATCTCTCTATCACTGGTGATGACTGCAACACGAGTTTGGTCGCATTCGCAGTTTAAACTGTTTAGGGGTTTGATGCTACTAAAGTAGTCTATTGTCCAGAACCTTGATAGTAAATGTTGTGCTTCTTACTGACAAGGAAATGGGGTGTCGTATCTTCTTGATCCTATGTGGTAATCTTTGTCGAATTGGCTGAAATAAAAAAACACATTTTGTTGAAAAAAGTTTGAAACATTATTGTTTAATAAGGTCCTTTATATTAATCTAATATATAAAGTTAAGACGAGTTTCCCATGTACCTCTGGAAGAATACGAAAATTACCACATGCATCACAGTCTACTATATTCACCACTTTATTACGCTTATTCACTCGAGCGTGTTTTAGTAAATTTGTTATTATTTTTATCCAGCTAAAACGAAATATTATCTTTGACCCACTATCTTAGACTCTCTTCAAATCATACTCAAAATACTTGGTAGTAAACCCTTTTTCCCCTAACACTTAGGTACTAGACCCCCACCAACACCGGTAATTAATAAACAACGTCTACTTTTCGAACAATTGTCTGTTATTATTTCCTATTTGTATGCAATTAATTTACTACATAATGCAAAACATAACGCACATATTTAATGGACTCTCTTCTTAATTCCGTGTTATTTCGAGAAAATCGGATTACGTTATTTCTACTTATTACGTATACATTCATATTCAATCCAGGTTTTAGACAATGCAAATAACGAACATAGTTCTTTGCATTAGTTCATCTTTCACCATGGCAGCTACATTTTTTTCAATGACTCGACTTCCGAATTAAGTTACTATACGCCTAAATACTCGATATCGACCATAACGTGTACATTTTCTTATTCGTACACCTTTCACACGCAATATACCTAAAAATTAAAAAAAATCGATTTCCTGGTATTAACATGTCAAAACCTGTGACTGGTGGACCATACATTCGGTCGTCTTACGCCAGATCGTACGATAACACGCATGCCAGCTACTGCCTTTTAAATAACATATTTTTCATAGCTTTTATACTTGCTTTCATGGCCGAAACGTTAGCAGCGTAAATCCACGATATAGGGGTGTATGGTTCGATCCCAGTCGTCTAACACAAGTTTAAAAGAATAAATTCGTTAACATTGTTAAACCTCTGCCTTCAAGGGAGGTGGAAAATAGGACTATGGGCCGAATTTTAAAAAAATCAACTTTATTATGTAGTCATTTGAAAATAAATTAATGTAATATGTAGTACTTAAACTAGTGTTAATATAATTCTGATGTGACCTATTCGCGTTCGGTCGGCTGTTGACACATGTTAATTTATTCTTTTCTATTTCTCACGTGCAACGCTGGGAGACAGGCCCACTTATTAGTAAATAAAATAAAATATTTGCAAATGTTCAAATAGACTTAGCATCTCGTGTAAGGGTTTACCATCTCAGAACAGTATACATTTTAAGAGTACTCAATATCTCTATTCTATAAAGTTATCTAGTTTCTTGGATCTCAATATTTTCAAAACTGTTAACATTATGTTCAAAATAAGTAAAATTAAAACACATCAATTACAAAATATCAGACAATACTTATCCTGAAGTTCGGTTTTATGGTCAAAATTATACATGGAACAACGTTAACTATTCCTGATTTTTTCTATTTTCTTAATTACTCACAATGGTTTTCCGTAGTCTTCTAGGGCATATTAAAACTATCGTTAGACAAAATTGTGGTATTTTAGAATATTCTTTCTCTTAAACTGGATATTCTTGTCTACCCTATTGCACTATACTTGTTAGGTCGAGATAAAGATTCATACGTTTGAAAAAGGTATTAGTGAAAGTTATGTAATAGTTCTGACAGAACTCGAACACTGCTCACTGATTCAGCAATATGTTTAACTAACCATTACACCATATTCACTTTCCCAAGTGAGTTCATTTCTTTCATATTCTCGTACAAACTTCGAAATGTCTGCAGTTTTATAATCCTTATTTCATAGATTTATTGAATCCTTCTACGAATTCCTTGTTTCGCATATTGAAATCATCGAATAATTCGTTAATATTCTGAGACATGTTGTACGATCGTGTAAACATATATATGACGATATGAATCATGTCAACAAACTTAAGCACGGATTAGATTTAATAATAATTCAAAATATCGAAAATAAAAAAAAGTAGAACAGATTTTGGTGACAATTTTAGTTGACACACTCACAAGGATGATAAAGAAAATGATGTGTGTTTTAACAGCAACATAACGTTGCTGTGACGTCTGAACTTATTTGCCAGTCAATCTGCTCTTCCTTTATTGGCTCCAAAGCTATTCGACTGAACTGCACCAGATTTGGCATTAAGCATTCTGGAGATATATCAACTAGTATGAATGAAACAAAACATGTTAAAGTTTCTTAGATATCATACGGATATGCATTCCTGCATAAGTCATCTACCTAATTAAACATCTGAACTTAAAATCTAAAACTATTGAAAGTTGTTGCAAAGAAAGTTGTCTCTCTGTACCGTGCTAGAAAACTTCTCACACCTAACAATATCTTATATCTCTACAAAGCCACCATCCGCCCGTTCATGGAGTATTGTTGTCACATCTGGGCTGGTGCACCATCAACTAGTTTCTCTCTCTAAGACAAGGTCCCAAAAAAAAGAGTCGTTAATCTAATGCCCCTCGCTATCTAGCAAGCTCCAGAACATGCCCCATCTCCGCAATGTTGCACCCTTCGGCTTGTTTTACAAGTACTTCAATGGAATGTGCCTCCCTGTTACCCCGACTGTACCGACATGCAGAAATTTAAACTAATGTGAACAAGCATCCCGCTGCACAGCTCCCAATTTAGGATAACCATAAAAACGTTCACCCTAATTCTCAGTAGTTTCTTACATTTACAGTGGCAACTTGTCTTGTTTGGGGTTAAGTATGTTAAAAAAGAATATTGAAATTAAAATAATGACATTCAAATTATGAATTTGACCGGAAGTTTTTAATAAACCAGCTAAGCAAGAGAGTCGTTAAGGAATAGATTACTGGGTATAAAATTGTATAAGGCTAAAAAAGGCAAGTAAGTTTGTTTAACTCTGCCCGAAGCGTGCACTCCTGTATTATTCAAGGAGTATATATATATATATATATATATATATATATATATATATATATATATATATATATATATATATATATATATATATATATACGAACTCAGATATTCAGAATAACAGTAAACTTATATATATGTACACACACACATACACACATATATATCTATATATATATATATATATATATATATATATATATATAGAGAGAGAGAGAGAGAGTGGGGGAGAGAGATGTGTGTATATATGCTACTACTAATAATAATCAGGTATTAGGTAAAAGTATCGTTGCGTTTGAACATTGGAAATAACGATGATCCGGCAAATAAGGCATAAGACAATCGCATAACTAATATCTACAAGACAGTATCCGGACTTAGACATTAGGAGGACGAATAAGATACACGACCGGACAAATATCTTCAAGTAAGTTTTGACATCAACATTGAATATATCAATAATGCTATACAACATATACAAATATTATATCTATGACAGCAATAAAGAAACATAAATGACTGATTTTATTTGGAAAAATATTTTAGCGAACTTTCGGCAGAAATTAAATATATAGAAAAGAAAAAAATAATTGAATTTAAATAAAGAAGGTTAATGACACTTAGTTCTACAAAAGCTACCTTAGAAAGAACTCTATTCAGCAGCAAGTATGGTAAAATGGTCGCAATTGTTAGGGGAGAGCCGAAGGCTCTTTTTTAATTAGCTACTGCATCGAAGTGTAGGGGAGGGTATCCGTTATTTTCTCAGGATTACTCAACTTCCCCTATGATCGTTTACTTTATAATACTATGTGTATAGCCATGAAGCATCAATTACCATTTTTTGAGTTTTTAACCTAACACGAGCGAGGACTGAACCCGAGTTTCCCGGCACATTAGCAAACACTTATCACTATTTTAAATAAGCAATCAGCACTAAAAATATACATTTGTAATTATATTATGACCTCGTTAGTGAGTGCGTAATTTTTTGCATTCAAAAGAAAATATTTATATAATTTCAAAATGTTGTCGCGGTATACAATCAACGATCTTAAGGAAACGTATACCTGACATGTCATTTCAATGATAACGTATGGAATTTAAACCTTTCCAGTAAGGGTTTAAGATATGTGTTTTCTGGAGAGAAAAGAATGATAAGATGGTTTTGTAATGTGCGTATTAAAGAAAGGCTTAGATCTGATGACCTCCGGGCAGTATACAGAGGTGTGTACAGGGTAGGATACTTCGATTGTTTCGTCACATTAACGACCAGTAAGATTCTTTGGCTACGTAGATATACACGATTTAGAAAGAGTGCTTGTGTAAGTAGCAACTGACAGGGGTAATCAAGGAAAACGTGTAAGGGAGTGATGAAGATATATTTTAGAGAAAAGGGGGAATAAATAAAGACCTGATCAGAGATAGATTAGTTTGGAAGTCAATTTTCAAAAGCTTGCGAACACATTCCATCATATAAAAATGTCAAACCGATTACAATGATGATGATGATGATGATGATGATGATGATGATGATGATGATGATGATGATGATGATTAAATAATTAAAATATATTTAATCTATTGATTTTATTAACAAATAAATGTTAATTAAAAAGACTTGAAAAATACAGGAACTTCTTTTAAATATTATACTTTTGTTGCTTCTAACAGATTTCTTCATATTGATTTCTGTTCTCATAACGTTTCGGTAGTTTTGCCCGTCGATCTTCTTCAAGGTCCTTATGTCGAACTCGGTTACACCGATGGAATCTGAAACGGAATGGTATGTTGGAGTTCTGTGGGTCAATATTTTGCATTCCATTCGCTGTGATTTGTGACATTCTTACAGTTATAAAAAAACAAATATCGTGCGGCCTTGGCTCAGAATCAAACTCAGAGACACAAGATACTGTGTGTAATTTAATCAAAGTTCCAGTTGTCTCGGCCATGTGTCTTTGGAAGACATTAAGTTTTGGTAATATCTTACATTTGTGGTGTTTTAGAAATCTATGTATTATCAACATGTGACGCGGTTTTCGACTTTTCGTATTAGTAATTCCATTTACTCAATTCATTTTTTTAAACGAACTTAAAATTATTAATTTTTATATGATATCATTATCCCCTCATTTCAAAATACAGAAGAGATACGATATTTAGAATTAAAAAAACGGAATCTGTAATTGTATCGGAATCGGGAATTTAAACAGAATCGCTAATTTTATCGAAATCGGGGTAAATATTGGAATCGTCGTCCTATCACTAATATATATATATATATATATATATATATATATATATATATATATATATATATATAAACATGTAGTCATTTATATGCGAGGGAGATAACACTTTCACACTCACACACACACACACACACACCCATATATATATATATATATATATATATATATATATATATATATATATATATATATTCAATCTTAATAATACACTATTTGCGAAAATATCAATTCAGATTAGTCATCCATTTGAAACACTATCAACAAAAACAGACCGGACGGCTAACAGTACAGAATCATTCTCCTCTTCTGTATTCCTGCTGCCACCCGTGCTAGGTTCTGCATGCGTACAGGTTATCTAATGTCGCGGGTTTTACCCCCTAACCTGGTTCAAGATCGCTTATTGGAGAATATTTTATATATTTTTGGATGTATATCAGTAGAATCACGATCTATTATATTTCTTAATTAATGAGATCACATCATCCCAACTGAAAAATATTTAAATTTTGAATGTTAAAATTTTCATGAAGATACTTGGTTTGCTATTAAAGAGAATGTGTAGTAGAGACTATGTTATATAAATTAAAGCCAAATGTGTGAGAGGTGACGGTCACTCAGACACGGACAGAAAATCTGGATCTGGCAAGTTCGAATCTAGTTTTTTTCCACAGAAACCCCTTGATTTAGCATGTTGGCAACTTTTACCTGGTCCCTTACGTAAGTAATTTATGTCTTTCTTAAAAGACTTCAAACTAGAGAAATGTTTTAAGAGAACTAATGCGAACAATAGAACACCCATGAGAAATAAATGAATGAGTCAAATCATATATAAATATATTTGCTGTACTAATAAGAATTTAAGTATAAAGTACTATCGGAACGAACGTATGCCACACTTATTACTGAAATATACTTGTGAATGTACCTTACATACAGATATATCCTTTATACTGAAGCTGTGTTAATCAACGTTTGTTTGTAAGGTTTTATATATATACATTATATTTACATATGATGCATGCAAAATTCGTCCTTGGTTTTTGAATTGAGTTATGTTTGTAAAAAATCTTTATGTTAGTTCTTCTACTAAGTCTTAAGTGTCAATTGATTCAATAGGCTACCGATTTCTTACTAATTTTTTTACACTTTTTATTATTTGTTGGGTGACAACCTCTTATTTTCTAAAGTTTATATCACTTACGCTCTCGACTGTTTTCTTTTCTTTTTATTGAGAGTAGAAGATAATAAAGGAAATGGTAGAATAGCTTGGAATAGTCTATTATATACCACGGGAATAACTAGTAGAGCAACTATTTACCTTGTGGCCGAGTATAAAAGAGAAAAAATAGAGGAGATAGAGAGAACATTTAAAAAAATATTTTACTGACTTTCCAAACTCGATTGTTCATGATTATAATAATCTAAGATGAGCGAAATGTGTGATTAAACTAGAACACACACACACTGACACCACACACACACACACACACACACATATATATATATATATATATATATATATATATATATATATATATATATATATATATATATATTAGCGTGAGAGTTTCTTTTAATTTTAGGAAGAATAAATAAAATAAAATAACAAATTTAAAAAATAAAATGAATATATATATATATATATTAAGACATCTCTCTCTCTCTATCTATATATATATATATATATATCTCTATATCTATATATGTATGTATGTACATATATATATATATATATATATATATATATATAAAAACTTTACGTATAAAATATCCTAACAAAAAGGAAAATCGAAAAAATGGGATTGCCGTTGTTTCTAAAATCGCTCAAAACACTAGTAGTAAGTTTCACATTCATTTCTTTATTCATTACTTTTGTTATTCACCTGTTCATCCACTGATATGCTTTTGACTTTCCACAGACGAGTATATATATATATATATATATATATATATATATATATATATATATATATATATAGTTAGTAAGTTATAAAATATATATTTATGGCACTTAAGCTACACAGAGCCTTCCGCGTTTCATCCCCGGAGGGAATAGTCAAGCTAAAATGCATTGCGTTAGTTTTGCCGGCTGTTTTTATATACACGTGTTGCTAGGAAACCAATCAGATTCTTTGTTGTTCCCTTCTCATAAACAAAGTTTCGGTTGAGTTTACTTTCTATTTTCTGTTCTATTGTTCTGTTTTTTTATAGAATGAATTATTTCTGTTTCTTTCTTGTGATCTTAGCCAATCTTTGGGCTTCAGAAACAAATGTTCGGTTTATTTTACTTCTAATTCCCTATTCTATTGTTCTGTTTTCTATTAGGTGGCCTACTCCTGTTTATTTATTGTGTCAATATAATGCGTGACTTATTTTTACTCGTGCTTGCTTGTATTTCTATTTTGGGTTTTAATTTTAATCTTTTATTTTTTAGTTTAGTTATTTTATTTATTGATTTGTTTATCTATTTATTCATATTTTATTTATGTATTATGTATTATTAACCTAAGCTACATTTTATTCTGTGCAGGCAGTTGTTAGTTATTTGAATTTCACACTTTCATCAGTTCCGTGGGTCGTTAAACTTTAGGATTTCAAATTTCTTCATTCAGACATAATCTACATGGGTCGTCTAACTTTCTACATATGCTAGCCTGTCGTATTATTTTCCATTCAATAATTGGTGAGCGTCCGTTTTATTTGAGCTCCCAATAATGGTTTGTTAGTAGTGTTGTAAATTAAGCGTTTAAAAACATGTGCTGTTGTGGTTGTAATATCTGGTTTTAAAATTTAGGAAGTACTTCTTGTTATTCGGTCTTTCTTTGGAAAATAGTGTGGCTCTGTCACTCTCTCTCTATTTTTCTTTGTCTCTCTCTCTCTCTCTCTCTCTCTCTATATATATATATATATATATATACAGAAAAAGAGAAAGAGAAGGTGCGAGAGAGCTCAAGAGAGAAAGAAAAATAGTTATTTTAAATACACTGAGATGAGTCAATAGCTATTTCAGACTTCAACTGTTTTATCGTGTCATATGAAACTAAATTCACGTCTACATTATTTAAGAAATGAACTAGTGCCAAATATTGAAAAGGTTGCCAGATAAAAACAAGTTTCATTTCACGGAATGAAATACTAAGCTGTATTGAACTCAAAGTCATGAGACGACCCTTGCAGCACCTTGCGTATTCAAAATCAGTACAACATATTCTTTTCACACGGAACGATGTCTTAGAAAGAATCTTTTAACGGCTAAGAAATGCATATCAGGGAAGTCTTAATATATCATGTCTATCTATATTTACATATATAAATATATATATATATATATATATATATATAAATATATATATATATATATATATATATATATATATATATATATATATAATCGAAGACGTTGGAATTTACGCCCAGCGGTAACTGACCCTTACAACTTCGTATACACTGTTGGTCTTTGACCCCTATTCATTCGTGGCCAACACCCACACGTTCCGTCTGTCCACTCTTATTCTTCATTGCCATGGAACTAGTGATTTGGCGATCAAGATATTCTCCTTGGCTTGAAACTGTTTTTGATCTAAATATTGGTATCGATCCGGGACAACTAGCCACAATCGCTGCGAAAATATTAGTTCGGCAAATAAGTAAAGTTTTTGAGTAAAATAACAAAATTAAACAATAAATAATAAGTGATTTGAATGGATGATAGATACATACTATAAATAATACCACTACTACATATGCATATATAAACTAAGGTTAGACTGTTCAATATTTCATTTACCGGTATATCTTCTTAAACACAAACTGCGTAAAGTATTCTGCTTTTATGCGCTATAGTCCAATTCTTGATCCGTAGTTTCAGAAATTGCAAGTTTGTTGCGTTTTATTTATTCAATCATTATATCTTATCCTATCAGCTGTTTTATTGATTCAAGTACGCGGGTAGGATTGACTACGATAATGAGTCCTCATTCTTTGACTTAGAGGGCAGTAATAGAAATGAGGTATAAATATAATTAGAGCCACTTTTTCGTATTACACGACTAGTTAGATGACTTCATATTTAATTCTACGGTGTTAATACATAAACACTTACTAAAATTACGTTTTATGATCATTAATTTTGCAAACGATAAATAAAAATGCATCTTCATGATATGAGAATAACATTGTAAATTGGACCGTAGATATATTCGTTTCAAACGAGAACTGTGTCAAGTGTAATCGCGGCAAATGAAAGAGATTTCTTGTGATATGAACTGAAAATATCGCTCATGCTTACGTAACGGATTATTAGTTTTTAATTATTGAAACTAAATCATGTATATAATTTATACTTTTCAAATAAAAGGTATAAAGCCAATCAAATACCTTATTTGAACGTATACAAATTCACTAGCAGACCATTTTCTTGTGCAGGATTTTCTGCATTTATGTCATTTCCTATATCTTTAATTTCACAAGATAACATTCGTAATGACTTTTCTCGTGGCAATTGTCAAGGGTACATCTATTAACGATGGAACCAAGAAAACGGCGAATGAAATCTTTGAAGGGCAGTGAGCATTTTGTAACGCATCGGTCAACATTGATTCACAGACATTTTATGGCTGGAAACAGAAACCATCAACGATATTAGTTGCGTAAGTTTATTTTTACTGTATACTTATTGTAATAAACATAGCCATGCATCTCTCTCCCTCTCTCTCTCTCTCTCTCTCTCTCTCTCTCTATATATATATATATATCGTATTACACACTTGAAAAATAAGTACGACTTCAAAATTCAGAGAAGTTTAAATTATTTTCAATTTCGGATATTTTATTTTAAATTTTCTACAGATTTTAAGTGCGCACCGAGGGCTGCTAGTACTTTCTGTCCTGTCGTCAGTCGGAGGACGGGAACATCCTTCTTGGTTATTAGATTGTTTAGTTAAATAAATTATTTAAAGATTGATTTAACCATTCTTATGTACGTTTGTTTTTCCCGTCTATAAGTAACTTTGTATTAATACACACTGAATTATTACTTATTTTTTAGAAGTAAATAAAGGGAAACATTAAAAGACACGCATTGAGAAGGACATTAACTCAAAAAAATTGAAAGTAAACAGACTACGGTGCAACACCGAAAATATATAGTTAGTTAATAATTGTTACACCGGCCGTTCTAACAGAAGAGAAACTACACCGGATCTCACTATAAATAGTGCGAGTAGACAATCAACAGGAAGAAATGAAACAATGCATTGTATTCTATCATTTGAACAACAGTAGCTGAAAGTAAATAGTTACTCCATACATTTCGAAATAACATTAGTTCGTAATTGAACAAAACCGGTTCGATTGAATTAGAAATTTGCATAAACGATTTTATTTTATTTAAGGCTTACGTTGAACAAGTACTTTGAAATAACAAGAAATATGACAGATAAAAGGTCAGCAGCAGTCAAATCGCTGTCCCCGGGGAAAGATTAGCTAAGCTTGGGGTATGAATTATCTAGCGTATATTTCGTCACGTAGCTATGAGAAAGGGGTTGATAGCTATGAAGCAGTCTAGTTGAAACACGCAAGAGCGTCGCGTGCGTAAAGATAGGGTATTCCAAACTAATTAGCGATTTCGATTTCTCTCTGTGTACCTGCAAGTTGATTATAGTTTAGACGAAGATACAGTTAAATAAATCGCCAACTCCTCTATCTAATCTGCATTGAGTCAGCAAGAAAGCACACAAGAAGAGCAAACAGCAAACAACTCATGAGTACCTATTTGATCGTAATGTTTCTGTAAGGTTGATAGCAACTTTACTTGTTTCGTGTATTACGGTATTTAATTCCCCCCAACCGCAGGAATATGTGACACAAGGTCGGGAAGGTGGGGAGATCAAGCCAGCGCCCCTAACGAAGGAGCATATGGCCTATCAAAAATAGCCTGGGAACCCCCGTCGGCATTCTCCGGTCAGGGCGCCTCAGGCAGCAAGCAATAAACTTACTCCTCCCCAAAGTGGAAGGCATGGCCTGGGAGGGTACACCTCATACGAAAACCCAGGACAGTATACCTCAGCCTGGCAGATAAAAGGCCACCGAAATGACCCAGTTCCTGCCGGACTGATTGTCGAGCACGGATCCTCGACTGGTATAACCCATCCCGACGTCCTCAATCAACCGAAGTTATTGAGAGACTGATCAGGCTGGGGTTGTGTATAACATAATGTTGATGCCTTCGAGCGACTGAATTTTTCCAGCATGGGAATATAAAAAAAAGGTTATCACATACAAAATGTGATATGGGTCTAAATTAAAGTAAAAATGGAGAACAAATGAGACTAGTTAAAAACAGAATTCGACTAATAATTAGAAATATTTATTTCGGCAGTCGTTGCTTTCAAATGTTCTTCTAACGTTTCTCTCAAGTACTTTACGATTGTCGTTCCTTACAAGTCTTCCGTCAACTGTCGTCGATTTAAGGCCTACTGCGAAATCGGCCGGTGGAAATAACTGGCTACTTTTATCACAGTTAGCGCAGCTTTTGTGCACGACTTATGTCACTTATAGCGGGGAGATGGGCCCTGTCAATTATAGTGACCTTCCCTGAATCGAAGCCGGTCATTGCGGATCAAACGTAACAATCAAACCAGTGAAATAAAAAGTAAAGACTGGGCGATTAAATAAAACGCAATTCACATGTATTGCTAAAACATCTTTACATAAATCATGCATACGATTAGTATCAGTAATACGATTAGACATAACTCCTCTCTCTCTCTCTCTCTCTCTCTCTATGTAATAAACAATTTGTTTATAATGGGTATGTAAAGGATTAATGCGTAAAGATTATTTATATCCTGTATTATAAGAATTGAGATATTTATTTGATACACAAGTTCGAATGATTATACATTGATTTCTTTTCATTGTTTCTATAGATAAAGAGAGTGGCGTTCCTTTTTACTTAACAGTTACGTAGTATTTGTGGCGATGCCTAAAAAGTGTGTGATATGCGTATCTTTAATTGTAGCGCTAATACAGTATGTGTTTCTCCAGTTATGTATGTCAATACGATGTTGACTTGAGGATTAGCAGTGATGCTTCAGTTGCCATGAGTCATTAGTTTACTATAGAGTTGTAGACGGCTAGCTAACAACTGCACTTTGAGTTTTACCTGTTATGGTGGAAAAGATAATCTATAGCAATTTCCTCTAGGGATTGTCTTTCGAACCTGCTTTTGCACCATGAAAAGATAGCTTCAGTTTTTTCCAAGAACATCTGATTTCTCTTCATAGCAGTAAATGAATTAAGTTATTTTTGTAAAAACAAAACAATGAGGCAGAAAGAAATAACAGTTTAAATATAGTAATAAGATAATGATTAGTGATTATTTCCGATCAAAATTAATGTAATCTAATAGCTCCAATAATTGTGAATATCACATGAAAAACATTTCTATTAGTAAAATGCAATAGTAAATCACGAAAAAATATAAATCTGTAAAGCAAATCAAACAGCGTATTCTTAAAGATGCCAGTAAAATAAGTGTCCTTTCACTGGAGCTTTTTCTCTCAAAACATTATAGTTTTGGCTGTTCTAATTTATTCTTATGTTAACTTTCTTTTATCTCTCATATTATTTTTCAACTTCATACGTAAAGTTTTTATGTCGTGTCTACGATAAAAGAACGTCATCGATACTTCAAATACTAATATAAACAGTCAAGAACATAATCAATATTATTAGCTTAAAAATCAGCTCAACCTCACATGACCCTGACTATTTAAATTGATCAGTATGAATATATAAGTTTGTTTGTTGGCAAGTAAGGTAGCTATTTTCAAGAAAGAAAAACGTTAAACACCTATAATTTAATTGAGCATTTTTCGCCCATCAATGTCTGCCTCTGGCATTCAGTTCCTCTTCATCTCCCTTTTGATATATATATATATATATATATATATATATATATATATATATATATATATATATATATATATATATATTAATCGCATTTTTCCTACAGGTTAAATATCAAGTGAATCGTTTTTTTGTTTATATAAGGTGCTCAATAAAAAATAAGGCTGTTTATATCGTATGAAGTTTTATATATACCCACATTATTTAGCTACACATTTGCGGACGTATTTCGGTAAAAGATATGAATAGCCATAATATATAATATATAATATATAGATATAGTAGAGAAAGCATGATAGCTAAGTGGTACAACACGCGGTCTGAGGACCTGGGTGTGTTTGGTTCGAATCAAGTTCGTTTCTACACCTGATAAATATATATATATATATATATATATATATATTTATCAGGTGTAGAAACGAACTTGATTCGAACCAAACACACCCAGGTCCTCAGAAGTTCGTTTCTACACCTGATAAATATATATATATATTTATCAGGTGTAGAAACGAACTTGATTCGAACCAAACACACCCAGGTCCTCAGACCGCGTGTTGTACCACGTAGCCATCATGCTATCTCTATTTTATATATATATATATATATATATATATATATATATATATATATATATATATATATTTATATATATATATATATATATATATATATATATATATACTATATATATATATATATACATATATATACTATAGATATATAACACACATACATATATATTTTTTATTTTTTCAATTTTTCAAATCGTCCATTAAGTGTTTCCGTTAAATTGTTGTATGTAAGTTACACGTGTTTCTTGTTCCATCAGTACATATTTATTTTTAAACATAACTCAATCCTATAACTTAGTTATAATTTAGCTTGTATTTTTGTGATAAAATCATATCAATTAAACTAATTAATCAAAATGGTTTGGAAAATTATTATTGAAAAAAAATATGTACATATATATATATATATATATATATATATATATATATATGGCAAACGCTAAAACGAATCGTTACGAATCTTTTAATATATATTTTAGGCAACACGGTTAGTAACATGGGTACATTATTCTTTTGTAAATGTTTACATTTAAGAAAGTGCATATATATACATTTTAAAAATTATTTATATATTTTAGATTTTTATGAACCAATCATTTTTCTATTTTTTAATATATATTTTTGGCTACACGGTAAGTAACAAAGGCACATCCATTTCTTTGATCAATTCAAATATTTAGAGACTGCGCCTCACAAAACTTGCACCACCCCAACAACTTTGGAAATACAAAAAAAATAACAGAGAAAAGGATTGCACTCATCCGAATTTGAGTTATATAAAGTGATGCTTTTATTACAATCAGCGGTCGCATGAGCTTCAATAGTATGTATGTGCTTTGTAAAATCCTACACTATTTAACTTTGAATACTTATGTATTATGAAATATGTATTCTAAGAAACAGCGTGAGTAACGTGGGCATGTTATTCATTTTTCTGTCAATTTTACAATTTAGCGGTGCTCCACCGAAACAATAGTATACCCCTTAAAACAGGAAAGAAAATGAACATTTCAAACTAATGTTATATATATATATATATATATATATATATATATATATATATATATATATATGTGTGTGTGTGTGTGTGTATATGTTTTCTAATTCAACATTCACATCTCTTCAAATGTAGGATTATTTTATAACATACATTCAGCTATAACTGTATCGTGTGTGACTAGACCTATATTACAACGTTTTAATCACTTTACCCTGTGAAGATCTATCTTTCATCAAAATTTGTCATGGTAAAATAATTAAAACTTCATATATATATATATATATATATATATATATATATATATATATATATATATATATATATATATATATATATATGCTGTTCCCTATTGATTTCCAGACAAATTGTTAACTCTCGGCGATCTACGTTGTCTCGGTGTCAGGAAAAATGATTTCGTTTTTATTCGATTTTATCGATGTTTATATTTAATCCGCTTACTCGTTTCTGCATTTCTTACTGACACCAAAAATAAAGTTGGAGGAAATAACCCTATCTTATTGAAACCATACTTACAATTACCCATCCGACTATCGGAAAAGACGTTAAGAAATCAGTCGAATTAATTGAGATTTAGTTTTTCAAGTGGATGGTGTTGGCATCGAGAGTGTTTGCGTCTTGTTCTGTTTAGGTTTTCAAGTCGGTATTTCTTTATTTCTGAAGATTTATTATGTCTATAAAATTAAAACTTTGCAGAATTTTTGCGCTTCGCAAAAAATGAAGGAACAGAATTATGCTTAGCCAGAGTTTTAGTAATATCCATATGAAATCATAGAATTAGGTCAGTAAGTACATTTTTTTAATATAAATTAACAATTTTGATGAGATAAAGAAAAGAAAATACTTACTGTTGACTTTTAATTTCAATTTTAAGATTACTTTTCGAATTGATTTCTGTATATAGGGGGCGTCTGACATGATATTTGCTTTCTTACTTCCCCTCAGGACTTTAACTGGTTTCGTCTGGAGGCTAGAAAAAAGCATGTTTTTACTTACTAAAATATTTATATTTTTTACATACAATTAAATACACATTGGTATTTATTATAGACTTAACGATATATAAACAATAATTGTAATTAAAAATACTTTTATAAATAATGATTGAAGCAGTAAAAGAAATATATAAATGCAATAGACATAAGACAATGTAAAGATAAGTTTAAAAAAATGTACCAAGCGAAAAAAAAGAGATAGATAGAACCAACATGTATAGTGATTTTTATGTTGAAAACGAATTTGGCTCAGTTTACGATTCGAGAAGGACCAAATAAATTATGCCTCCCACGTCTGAAGGCTGCAGATACTTTAGTTCAAGATAACTGCTATCATTATTTTCCTTTTTTTCAATTTAATTTTGTTTCGTGTTATTTTCTGATCTGCAGTAAAACAATATTTGTTTTAAGTAGTTGTTTTTTAATTTTGCTTTTCGGCGATACTTTTTGTTTTTTGTTTTTACTAAATACAAAAAAAAGATGAAAATGGTTTTCCACATTATCAGTTTAGATGATTAAATAGCAATGGCTGACCGGACAGATATAAATTCAAATGGGACAGCCTCCTTTTTTATAAAATATTTCATTCCTTTCTTTTCTTAAAGTTGCTTCTCTATTCATTTTAGTCTTATTATACATTACATTTTTCTATTTTACATTTCTTGCATCGCTTTCCTTTCTTCTTTAGATATAACATCAACTCCACTCAAGAGAAAAACAGCTAACAACAAACAATAACACTTTTTCCTTTCGCTACGATAGACAAAGCAAAATAAAAACGAGAAAATAAATAATAAAATGAGAAACGGAAAAAAAATGTCTGATATTATTCTTTTCTAATTCATTTCAATTTATTTTGATATTATTCCCCCTTTCTTTCTTTACAGATAATTCAATTCTTGTCTTCTTTATTACATGATCTCAGTTTTTACGCATCCGTCTATTCTTATGGTTTTCTCTTCTTTCTTTGTTTTGTATACATTCTTTGTTTTCATCGCTTTATTCTAAAATATTACATTTACTTTTTGCTCTTTTACACAATCAGTTTTCTTCCTCTATTTGTCATATCTCATCCTTCTATCTTTTACTCTATGTTTTCTTCTTTTATTTTACATTATTTCTTTTTGTTCTTAGAATTAATTGTTTCTATTATTTCTCCAGTCACTAGTCTCTACTATTCTCTCTTTTCTTTCATGTTCTTGTTTTTTTCTTTTACTTTACTTATTTTATCTCAGCTTTTCAAAATAATTGGAAACCTTTCTTTTTTTCTTTCTGTATTTTTTAACCTTCTCTGCTTCATTTGTCCAATAATTTTCTGTCTCGTTTTCTTTTTTATTTTATTCCCATATTTAATGTTTCTTGTTCTTTCAGGCTTAATATTCCTTTACTTCCTCTGATTTACCCTTTTTTCATTCGTCGTTTATTTATTTTATAATCTTTGTTTTCCATCGCCTTTCTTCCATTCGAAATTTTCATTCATTCTCATCCTTAATCATCCACGTTAGTGTCGGTTCATTCTTTGACATCCCTTTCTTTGTTGGTCTATGTCCCCTTTATTTATGAGGTTTTTCTATCATTCTTTCTTTTTTTTCCTGGCTCATTTATTACCTTTTTTGTATTGGAATAAAGTTTATCCATTTAAAACATCCATGAATTGTTTTGTTCTTTGTTCAATGCCAGTCAAACAAATTAAAACCCGTGTGTCATTGTTGGAAACAAATAGTCCCAACCCGACAGTTAATTTTCTGTTCAATTAAACGCTTTATTGTTCAAACTCACTCACAAAGTCACGCACACATGCGCACTGAGGTTGGAAATAAAATAAATAACCAATTAACAATTGTAAAGGGGCCTATACGCTGTTGAAGTCCTTGTAAAACTAGTGTTCCTGATCTCACTCACTCTCAATGTACACCATCTATAATATAGATCAATGTGTAGTTATTTGCCTTCAATAAACAAATGTACTAATCTCGGTAATACATCTCTGAACATTTGTAAACAACAAATAAATTCATTTGAAACGACATAATTTATTCCTCTCCCAATAGAAAAAAACCTATACAAATACCAAATGTTTGAAACACGAGCTGGTAGCTGTACCACATCGTGTGGCAAACATTTTGTACTTGTATTTGTTTTTTCTTCTTCAGATAATCATCTTGAGAAAGTCTTATAATAAAGATGAATCGTTGAATACGAAAATAATATTTATTTTTCAATTTCAATATATATATATATATATATATATATATGTGTGTGTGTGTGTGTGTATCTTGGCAGCATCTTTTCTTTAATACAAGTATCAAGATGTCCGTTATTTTTAATGATACTTATATATATATATATATATATATATATATATATATATATATATATATATATACTATTTAAAAATAAATATTATTATCAAAATTAACTCATGCCAAACCTGCAATCGTCAGTATGAGAGGAGACGATCACTGCCGGTAATGAGAAAGACATGTTTTATTCCGTAGTTTAGGCGGTTACCAATGCTCCACCGCGCATTGTCTAGAAATAAAAGTAAACAAGCTGCGCATGCGTGGTTCCCCTCTGTATGTGACTCGATGTGGCAAGTGTAAAATGCAATAAATTTGGGCAATTTGGGGCATTTTTGACCCCCATTGTACCCCCTGGGGGCGCGAACCAGAATTGTTCTGAGGTCAAGGATGCTCATTTCATATCCATAACAATTGCCTCTATATTCTGGCCAAGTTTCAGAAAAATTAAATGGATGGATCAAACGTTATGGGAGAAAAGGGTCATTTTTTTCCATTTTGGGAGCTTTTGACCCTCTGGGGCCGTTAACCAGATTTTTCCCAAGGTCAGTGATACGTATTGTCTATTAGGAACAATTGCCTCCACATTTTGGCCAAGTTTCAGAGAAATTGAATCGATAGGGGTAAAAAATGTCATTTTTTTGCCATTTTGGGGCCTTTTGACCCCCTGGGGGGCTAACCAGATTTTTTTTCAAAAATCGGAAAATGTCACTTTCTAACCTGACAAAACTTACAACTTCATGTAAAATTTCAGAGAAATTCAATGGATGGTTGCGGAGAAAAATCCGGACGGACGGACGGACGGACGGACGGACGGACGGACGGACGGACGGACGGACGGACGGGCGGAAATGCCTCAAAACATAGGTCCCCTGATTTCATAAATCGGGGGACCAATAAACATCTATATAACAAACACGGCAGCTATTCAGCAAACAGTCGAGATAACCCAATGGGCGGCGGCCCAGAGTTATGCAGTACGCAGAATGACGGCTTGTTGTACACTTAACTTAAAGTGTTCTATCTTGCGATATATAGCCACTTAAGCCTCTGATTACGTCTGTCTATACTGAAAATGGCGTCTCGCACGCTGCGCGAATTTCCCTCCGATATTCTAATCTTCAATTTTATTTTTGTTATTTCTTTTACCTTTTTTTTTTTTTACCAGTTCAAGAATTTTACCCGGAAATTTGGCCGATATATACGTCGCAGTCAAGTAAAACTATGTTATTTCATTTTTCATTGATCTGTAAATCTACGTCGTGTGATCTCCGAACACCCGAGCAATAAATTAAAAATGATTTAAAGAAATTAAGTATAAAGGAAAAAGGGAATTTTAAAATTTTAATTTATGAAATTTTGATTCATAAAAATCAAGTAAAAATGAAGCTAATAAAAATACTACATATAAAAAACATATAATAACAAGCCGCGCATGCGTGGGGCATTTTTGACCCGCATTGTACCCCCTGGGGGCGCGAACCAGCATTTTTCTGAGGTCAAGGATGCTCATTTTATATCCAGAACAATTGCCTCTATATTTTGGCCAAGTTTGAGAAAATTTGAATGGATGGATCAAACGTTATGCGAGAAAAGGGTCATATTTTTCCATTTTAGGGGGCTTTTGACCCCCTGGGGGACCCAACCGGATTTTTACCACGGTCAGTGATACTTATTTTCAATTAGGAACAATTGCCTCCATATTTTGACCAAGTTTCAGAGAAATTGAATGGATGGATGTTATTTGCCATTTTGTTTTTTTTTACCCCCTGGGGGGGGGGGGGGGCTAACCAGATGTTTTTTTAAAAATCTGATAATGTCACTTTCAAACCTGACAAAAGTTACACGTTAATGCAAAATTTCATAGAAATTCAATGGATGGTTGCGCAGAAAGATCCGGACGGACGGACGGACGGAAATGCCTCAAAACATAAGTCCCCCGGTTTTATAAATCGGGGGAACCAATAAATAATAATAACTATAAAATATAGAAGTATACACTATAATAATGAACATTTAAAAAAATTAAATAATGTTTTAATATCATATATATATATATATATATATAGAAAAACAAAAAACAAAAACATTTTGGTCCCAAGTCGTTCGGTGGAAAATCACTTTTTTGTAAGTCAATTTAGTTTTTGCAGTCACTATATTAGTTTGCTTCCAAGAATTTACGCTAGTCTTAACATTATTCAAGGGATCATCAGTTGTTTACCATGAACAACTGTTTTGGGAATTTACAAACAAAACAGTATTTAATTTCATGGCTTCCCAGCAGAGTTGATCAGACCCCACTTCGTTTAAAAGACAACAACAATATATATATATATATATATATATATATATATATATATATATATATATATATATATATATATATATATATATAAACTATATTTAATAAAAAACAAACTATTTTTGATATATAACACCTACCCGTGAAGAGACATCTAAATATCAGGAAAACTAATAAAACACTTTTATTAATAAGAAATGATGAAGGAGACTCAATGAGAGAATTGAATCCAAACAATGAAGCTCACCTAATCAAATTTCCCGTACGATTTCTGAAAAGAAACAATCTCTAAATAAAACAATGTAAGTTATTTTCAAAATATTCCAAAAAACTGCCCGTCTTGAAATATTATTCCCCACCCCTCACACAAAAAAGAAGCAATAAAAATGTATCCCATGGCCACATGAGTTACGAAGTTGTTTTCCCTCAATTCTCCCTTATGTGTATAGTCCAGTGTCTTCGTTTCGGCATGTATTTAGTGTGTGTTATTTTTACGTCTATTGTTTATATATTTATTCCTGCCTGTAAATATTACATCAATTTACTCAATTAAATCAGGAGGCCATTTTTGTGTGGAGTTGGAACCGACCCAAGCGATGTTTTCTTAATCCTCTGTAATTACATATACACATAACTATTATATTCTTATATTTTAACTTAAGCTCTCTACTGGTGTTCTCTCCTACTAACCTTATATATATATATATATATATATATATATATATATATATATATATATATATATATATATATAAATATATATATATATATATATATATATATATATATATATATGTATATATAAATAAATTAATGCGAAAGTTATTCGTTTATTTTAACTATCTTCATATCAAAACATCTTACCTCTTTCTAATTCACTTACGTTAAAATATATTTACATACCGTATATATAGTCACAGAAAACCTGACTAAACACTTTCAAAGCTATACATTATTCGCATATTTACTTTTAAAACATTGATTTCATATTCAGTATTATTCACTTATAATTTGATTCTGATATTTTACTATATATACGAAAAACTGTTTTTGCTATTCATTTCTTAATTATGATCAGTAGAAATATTATTTTAAACGATTTAATGAATTAAGTTTACACTTTAAAATCATTACTTATGTTTTATTATTTGTTTTTTGGTTACACTTACGCACGCGTATATTCACACAGCAACTACGTCGATAATTTTGGAATAATTCCTTTAAAAATTAAAATATGCATTAGACGCAATAATTACCAAAGGTTTTCTCTTAATAGTTAAATACATGCGTTTATTATTTTAAAAATGAATTTGTTGTTGTTGTTGCTGTTCCTATTTACTTCTTCACACGGGAGAAGAGTTAGGAACACTATCAATATTTAACGTGGAGAGAACCAAGCACCCCAATAAATGGGCACTCTGATTTTTATAGAGTTCAATTTTCGTGGTATAAAAGGATTACTCCTTCACTGACAGAGAACATAACAACTAAGTGTGGATTCAGTACAGATACTACATTTTGTTCCTAGCCACAAGAACAAGGAGTTACCATGTTGGTAGTGATGATGATGATGATGATGATGATGATGATGATGATGACTAAAAAGTTACTAATAGAAAAGAAAAACAGATCCTTGAATCTGTCTAAGTAATTTTCTTTAATATTCATTAAGTTTTTTTCTGTATCCTAAATGAATAAATGTGAATGTATTTTTCATTGATCATTCCTATCTAATAATCAAAACGAGTATCTGTTATTTAAATCAATAATACAACATTTTATTCATCTTTAAACTTCTTACATAATTAAAATATATAAAGATGTGGCGCAAGGCCAAAAGTGGTATGGGAGTAAACAGGGGATCTGAGGGCGCGTCCACTTGTCTATGCGCTAAAACTAGTATATAATAATGGCAATAATATTCCAACGTGATGAAAAATGATAATAGGAAAACACCAATTATTAATATATTTATCAACGCTTCGTCTTTATTTCAAGACTTCTCAAGTTGACTGATCTGAATAAATAACATAAAAGTACAATATTTGAAAATATGTACTGCGTTTGTTACGTGAAATAATAGTTTTCAAACGAATCATAATCGCACCGGATTTTTGAATTGTAACAAAAATGTTTTGTTTAAAAAAATATTTTCATGTCACAAACGCAGTACATATTTTCAAATATTGTACTTTTCTTTTATTTCCTCCACGAAATCAGCTTTCTGTGGATGATTTATTTAAAAGTATCTCAGATACGAGTCAATTGGAAGAATGTAAGTAAGAATGACACAGAGGACGTAGGTATTTCATTCTGTACTTGTTTGGAATCATTCGCACACACAATGAAAGAGACCGACAAAAACTAAAATAAATAGACCAGAAAGCAAGTTATATAGCATATGGCACACAAAATATCGTAGCTGAAAATTTGGATTACTTTTAAGTGAACCACAATTTATTTAGATGATTCTTTTACGAATTACGTGCATTGAAGCGTAAGAATGCAGATTTGATTGTTTTTCATAGTTTAGTATTTTTTTACTGATGGTTATAAGTACAACCACACAATAAATACATATTAGTTTCTACTCTGTCATTGAGAGGTGTTGGTACATTACCTATGTATGCTAATTTCCACATCTACTTAGCTTTCGTCGCTTTATAGCTAGTACAAAGAAACATGTTTGTGAAATTTCGTAGGAAAAATACACTATTAAGTATTTACGTCTTAGAGTAAGTAACTACGATTAATCTATTTACGTATTGTTTTTATTAGCCAACAAATCATAAATTATGTTTTTAGGCAAAAATTATCACCTTGAAACTAATGCTGAATACCCTTTTTCTCTATCTTTTTCAGATTATCACTAACGGTCACTTGATTTAAAAAAATATTTGTCATGTGTTTTATATCATGTTAATTTCGTTACATTTCTAGAACACATATCAAGTTAATGAAAATAGTGTAGACTTATATGAGATTTGAACTCGTTTATTGACATCGTAAAAACCACTGCCTTAGTAATGTGTACTCTTCTTATTCATTTTGGTCAAGCAAATACATCTTTATATTTGCATACAAACAGACACACTCGCAACACGTCACAATTTGATGTTTGCTTGTTGCAATAATTATTATGCGAAACATGTATTAGATAAAATTTGAACAGGTTTTCAGCTGAATCTGTTAAGGTTATTATTATTGGCAAATTTGAAAGATATAGAATTGTTTAATTCTTAAGTTTCAAGCTATAGTCGACATTTACTAAATATTACCACGTACAAAACATAAGTTTTGTGTATAAAATAATTTATTCTAAATTAATAATAACAATAAGATAATTATTAAATTGTTATAAATCTTCTGATACTTATGGAACTGGATCAATTAAAAAATATGTTTTTCATATGATCCTTTCGCCATTAAACTCTTATTGAAAGATAAAATAAAATTTTATATTCAAATTCATAAAAATTTACAACCCGTGAGCAGATAACTTTAATAAATTCTGGGAGTAAGTATATAGATAAAATGAACATATTATTTCTTTTAAATACAAGTAAAATGTAATTTAAAGTGATTTCACAATATGAACCCATACAGAGTTAATTGTATACATTGCTAAATATGACATGCTGAACTAATTTATTATATTTACGAATTTAGCCGGATTATAGAGTTTTACCATTTTTATCAATATTGAAATAAATTGTTACACATTTTAATTTAAAAAAAAAAAAAATTAAAAGTTGCTTTGAGATTTTAAATAATTACTAATTTAAAGATATATACACGAAAAATATGTCACAGTTTTTAAAGTTTATTTAAAAACTGTAATCAATCTGTATTATTTCAACTGTAGAATGCTATATTTTATTTGGATTATTCGGATTACCATTCGTATCTTGGTTGTTAGGTTGACATCTTCATCAGCTTTTCGACTGAACGCCATTCTTTTCTCCCACCTTCTCTAAAACATTCACAATCCTTGGTCAAGCAATAAAAGACTGCAAATGTGATCGTATATTCTTAAACAAATATTTCGTTTCGTTTCTTATAGACAGTTGTAAATCAGTCGATGGCTTTTACGAATAGAAATAAATTGATTATTTTAAATCATCAAAATACCGATAAATATAATTATTTAACTGTTACCGTTTTATAAAAACATCTTCACCGTAGATATTCTTTTGTTTAATGTATTTTTTTCATTCATAAAACGAAGACAATCTATTTAAACAAGTACATTTCGTTTCATTACGTTCTTATATATTACAGTTATTTCATTGACCTAACCTATAATTGCATTTAGTGATACCAGATATAATCGAATAGAACTTTCAGTAGAGTTTCTTTATTTCTTGAAATATGTAAACCCCATTGGAACTTATTTAAATGTTCTGTTTACATTTCGATTTCAGTATAACACAACAAACAAACACTAATTGAATTTATATATATATATATATATATATATATATATATATATATATATATATATATATATATATATATATATATATATATACCTTCTTTGTAATATAGCACGAAAAAATCCCATATATATATGTATATCTGTATATATATATATATATATAAATATATATATATATATATTTATATATAAATATATATATACATATGCACATATATATATATATATATATATATATATATATATACATATATATACATATATATATATATATAAATATATATATGTAAATATATATATATGCATATATATATATACATATATATATATATATCTGGTGACGGTGGCTAAGTTGTTAACGTTGACTTAAAACCTAAGTGTGCCAGGTTCGAATACAGTTCATTCCACAGGCACACGTTCATCTAAACCCACACGTGACATTGTGTCTAACCTGCTTGAGAGGAGGTAAGTAAAATACACACATATATACTTACTATATACTCACACTTTATCTAAAACTATTAGTACAATCATACACATTCTCGTGATTAAACGGGTTTTGAAATTGTTAATGATGTTTTAAACTTTGCATAGATTGCAATTTTTATAGTAAATGAAGCAGTCTCGTTAATATACGTTTTAATTACCTGAACCTGTAACTCACGCTTTGTTTTAACAGCTTCGGTGATCGTTAAATATTTACACAAATATAGGTAAATTCGAGTCATTTAGGTTAATGTCATGTGTATATTGACGTTGTACTGACAGTGTAGTCTGTTTTTAATTGAATCTATCGTCAGAGCGTAGGTCGATAGTAACACCCGTTATAATAGACATAGGAACTAGAATACAAATCTGACAGCATTACGGTGTTGCCCTTCGAGCATGAACTGAGGCACTACCTGTTCCAACACCGTTCCACTGTCACTCCTGCTTATATCGCGAAAGTTCATTAAATATCGGGCTTTAACGGGCAGTAAACTTTTATTTGAAATATGTAGAGAATCTTGGCTCGCAAACACGAGTTTTACTTCAGCAGAGTGGAACAGCTGCCAAAGCTACAAGCAGCGATCATATATATATATATATATATATATATATATATATATATATATATATATATATATATATATATATATATGTATATATATATATATATATATATATATATATATATATACAGGGTGATTCATAAGTCACTTCACTTAGCTATTTTAAAATGATTACCATATAAAGCACAAACATACTATGAACTTTTGATGATTGTTATTTTACTTTCTAATTACTGCTATTTGTTATTTTAAATTTGTTCGTTTATATATTTGTTTCTATATATATTTATTTCATAATCAATCAAATATGCTACAAAGAGTCGTAAATTCCTTGCAAAAAAATGGAACTATTCATGCAGAACGAAGGTGGAAATTTTGAAAATTTGCTGTAATTTTAAACTCCCATAAATGAATTTGTTGAATAAACTTTCTGTTTTGCATTACCGTATTTTCTAACTTTAGAATTTCAGAAATAAATAGCTAAGTGACTTATGAACCCCCTATATATATATATATATATATATATATATATATATATATATATATATATATATATATATGTCTGATGATAGCGGAAGCATAAAACGACGTCGTATTTAAATATAACATAATTTAATATTTATTAATCAATACTGTTATAAATCCCCTTTAAGAGTTAAAAGTTGGGCACTGTTTGGAGATATTAAAAAAACAGACATTAACATAAAGCTATAATACAAAGCTTCGACTAAGTTCTTTGATCTTTCTAAAATGTCTGGTGTTTACGGCACGTAATATTCGCATAAATATAACTTATTTTTCCTGTAGCTATCAAGATAGAGCTGAAGCTTTCGGAGCTGTGGCTCACTCTGTGAACCGGGTTCGCGGCTTGTGAGCGTCTGAAATTGTAGCTGTCTTACACTGATGAGAGTGGAAGCTTGAAACGACGTTTGAGTTGGTATAAAATAAGTAAATATTTATATATATATATATATATATATATATATATATATATATATATATATAAATATAAAGAAAGTGAGAGATAGATAGAGAGAATCTGAGAAACAACCTTGCTCAGACGATATCTATTTAGCATACATTCATGGAACTAAACCTACATTGTTTCCACAGGACTTCCTCGCCAAAAGACAAACTACAACTGCAATGATTCCATTTTTCCGACTATTATCGTGCCCCTGCTTTTGCTAAGAGGCGCTTTGCTGTGTGTATTTCAATGCCATGGAGGATTTCTCTGGATTTCATCTGCCGATAATGGCATCAGTTATTTTGTACCATTTGTCTGTATGTTCAAAGTGTACTCGTTCGAATAGTTGCTAATTGACTAAGTTTCCAGCGTAGTATTGTCGGGGTTTCTATGATCTTTGTTATAGATTGTTGCATTTACTTATGATGATGTTTACTGCCTCCTCTTTTTATACATAGTATAGATTTGATGTCTCCTATCTTTTCTTATATTTGCGTTCATATAGTTTTTTTTTCAATTGCGTTGAATTGTGCAGTTGTCGGTAGCGATTTTGTTTTACTTTTCAAGTTTTTTTTTGTAGCCATGTGTTTTCCCGCTTACAATCTCTTAGATACGCCCCATAACCAGTTCAGTTTATTGATTTTCTACCGATCTTCCTTTTCTCACTGTTTTGTTTACATTCATCAAGTGTTAGTATTGTTCATGATGACGAATCTTTTGGCTGCGGTAATCAGCATCTCAGTATTTATTGCCGTGTGTTTATCTAGTCATTTGTCATTTAATTGCCTTACACAAGTTTTAACATTTTCAAGTAAGGTTTCTCATTCTCGCTTTTATAAATACGATCGATCAACAGCACCCGTCAGATGCAGTTCTTTTTGCATACTAATTAGTTACCTTGCTGGTTGATTTAGGTTAACGAGTTCTTTCTTGGCCAGTTTATAACACGCCTAGTATATATTACTAGCGGTATTAGCAATGTTCGTATTTCTTGTAATCGATTTATCTTTCAAGGAGAGTATAAAGTGGGCCTTTCTTACTTTCGGCAGCTTCGTTACTTTCGCTTCCCTTATTTTGTCCTTTAGTCTTCACGTTTTATGAGCGATGTTTCTGACAAAGGGAGAAGCATTGCTGTTTTCTGCGTCAGGATCTATCCATACAACACTTATCGTTGGCTGGGGTTTGTACCCGGAAGTGGTATTCTGTCTAACTCCTTACGTCAAGTGGTTTTATGCCTTGTCTGGAGCGATTTCCATTTACAAAATTGCGTCCGCTTCATGAATGCCCACTCATAATTATTGTATTCATCAAGTGCCCTCATCTTCACGTCGACACTCACAAGGTTGCGCCCGCTACGCTCTCTGTTGAACATGTCTAACGTAACGAGCAATTTCCGCCTCTCATACGCTCAACATAGTCGGTCGATCCCTCGATCGCTTTTATGACCCCTGTCTGGAAGGAATCTATTCTATTTGATATATAAACTGGCAAACGTCCCTCTCTTTCTATTTACCAAAATTAATGGCCATTCTATTAGTGATGTTCTCATTTATATTAGAAAAGGATTGTATGTGTTTTTGCAGTCTTGTGTATTTTGTGTGAAATTTAAGCTTTAGAGCAGGGATTCTCAGTCTTTTTTAGCTTTTTCCTCATGTATCTAGTACTCCCCCTAGAAAGTGTCTGACTCCACATGTTCATTCATAATAACAATAATAACCAATACTAAAGTAATAGTATTTAATACAAACGCTAGCTTTTAGTAGAGACCGGCGATGCACACTGTTATTTTTGTGGCCCTGGATCCAGTCTGTGTTTGCTGATATGTTGTGCAAATTATCACCCCCCTGAAATTGCAACAAAAGGAGGAATCTCCCCTGGTTGCGAAACACTGCTTTATAGAGTATCTTGTAATATAGGGGCAAAGTTGTAGCATTAATGTTCATGATATTCTTCTATCAACTTTGCACTTCACCTCTCATTTATATTGCTCTTCTCTTTTTTACGTTATGCTCATCCTACTCTCTCTCTCTCTCTCCTATTCTCGCTCTCCAGTTTTTCTCTCAATCATATTCTCTTTTAGTTTCTGTAATTTTATTTATTGGTATTAAACTTTACTTCCCACGTTTCCCAGTCTCCCTTTAGTTTCCGCATCGTTACACCTCAGCAACATTAGCAGCCATATTAGCAAAACACACTTTGCGCATGTCCAGCCAGCAAACGCCGCGCGATTTATTACTGTTGTCTGAACTAAGGAGCGGAAGAAACTGTAGAAAGGAATCAAAGGTAGTACACATTAACAAACAAAAACCCAACAGGCAAGCGTGTGAAAGACGGTCAATCAACAAAAAAATAGATACAAAGATAAAACATAAATTGCCTTGTTTGATGCACTCACGCCATCTTGGACTGTTCTCGGGTTTCTTTTCATGCGCAGGCGCACAGAAGTCAGATTTAATAGCGCATAAACATGGCGTCTTTTCATCATCTTTGCGATAACGGGGCAGACATCAAACCACTAAAACCAGTACCAATACTTACATTAAATGTAATACTTCATCATGCCTTTCACTTTTTTCTCTTTGTTTTTATTTTATTGTACCTTATATTCTTCATACACGTTATTCTTTGATTTGTTATCATGTGATCTTCTATTTTTGGTTCTTTTTCTATAATAAATAATATTACTAACATTAAGTAATGGTCAAACGGGTATAATTACGTTGGTTAATTTAAGCCTAACAGCTCTGGCAGATAGGAATATTTCTTACAAACAGTTGCAAGCGTCTTAAAGATGACGTTTCCTCTGCATACGTTACAGAATCTGATATTTTAGATTGTATTTGTCCAGCATTGATGACTCTAAATGATACATTCATGCATTCATATTACATGCAGTTTTATTTGTTGATATATATATATATATATATATATATGGGGGAAATGAAAAAAGGAAAAACCAAAAGATGTTTTTTTTATGTATCCATCAACGTTTTGTCTTTATTTGTAAGACTTCCTCAGGATTATAATCTTAAGAAAAATATCATGCAAGTACATAGAAATATCGGGTTGACATGATGGGTTGATGAGAAGAAGTAGTAGCGACTACTGGGTGCCACTGACTTCTCCCAGCTCATACCCTGGTCCTGTGCCTCCAGTAGTGGCTACTACTTCTTCTCATCAACCAATCATGTCTACCCAATATTTCTATGTACTTGCATGACATTTCTCTTAAAATTATCATCCTGAGAAAGTCTTACAAATAAAGACGGAACGTTGATGAATACATAAAAAAAAACATCTTTTGGTTTTTCCTTTTTTATTTCCCATTACGTCGGATTACTCTCATCTTTCCATTCACTGTGGAGGTCCCTAGATGACGGAGAGCTTTTTATTCAAATAGCTTCTTTTCTCGTGCTGCTGGCCTCGGGAACTCCCTCCCTGCCCCCCTTCCCCGACAGTACTGACATGCAGAAGTTTAAAATTAATGTAAACGGACATCTCGCTGCGCAGATCCCAATTTAGGTTGACCCTCCCCCCCAACCTTCTCTCCTTTTCTTTCTTCTCAGTAGCCCCTTTTTTGAAATCCTCCATATTTAATTCTGTTGCTTTAACTAACTGACTGCTCAGTATATATATATATATATATATATATATATATATATATATATATATATATATATGCTCCAATATAGGTGAAGAACTCTGGTGAAGAAAATAATTATTTCCACTTGGTAAGAGTTCGATTATAAATAATAATATAGTTATTACATCTGAAAACATCAAAATTATAATATATACTAATATATTCTCCCCGTAAAAAAATGACCGAAAATAATTATTCTTCGCAAATGTTTGAACTAAAATTCATATAAAATCATAGTATAACGTCATTAATTACATTTTTAAAATGTCAATTATTAATATCATTACTGATGACCTAAAGGATAACAGAACACCAACTATCGAGTTTTTAGAGCACAGCAAATCATAGAATTAGGTCAGCAATTTCATTTTCCATATATAAATTATTAGTATAATTTCTGATGACCTAAAAACATCAACCGTTTACTTTTTTTTATTAATATAATGTCTGAGTACATGAAGACAAAATAAACCTGTTCTGTATTTTGACGTCGCTGAAGTATCGGCAAACAGAGTTACACGTTGTCTGATACTGTGTTCAGGACCTCCAATGTAAGTTTTTCTAGTATTTTTTTTTATATCAATAAAATAATTATAGACAACACTATTGCGTGTTGGAAAAAATACGCAAATAATGTGGGATGACTCAAAGCAAAAAGAAAACTATTTGTTGACTTTGTCTGTTGAATTTGCAATTTTATTTTCTTCTTTACATTTTCAGCCTTTAATTATTGGGACCTAGGAAAGCGGCGATACATTAAAAAGTGTCGCTGAACATTTTAACATCAAAACCGTTAAAGGATGTGAAATTGTTAAAAATGAAATTGGAAGATAAAAATCGTCGCACACATCTTAAATGATTTTACACCGAAAACCGACTTTGTATCTATGTTACTTAACATTTAAAAATTAGTTAAACAAAAAAGAAATAAGGAAAACGTAAAAACGTCTATAACTGGTATGAATAGCAAAATGGAAAAAAAGAAAGAAAACGTCTCATGGTAAAAATTGAGTAAATGCGCACATTTGTTCATTCATTTCGTACCCATCAGATAATTCTATTATTGGCATTGTTTTCCCCAATATTTGTCTAGTTAGAATGCTATCTTTCTTACGTGTAGATAACCACAATTATAGGCGAAACTGCTGCTGTGGAACGAACTGGATTCGAAATTTGCACACCCAGGTTGTTAACCACTTAGCTATCGCCATCTCCTCACGGAGTTTAAAATATGCTATTTTCGTTATCCCTTCACTTATTTGCCGAGCATTGTTTGTGTGACGGGACAAATATATATATATATATATATATATATATATATATATATATATAGCTCTTTATTATAGATTAGAGTATTTTCCATTTTCTTTTCTTTATTTATTTGTTTTTACTACTATCGTCTGCTTTATCTGATGAATCGTTTTTTTTATTATAAGTTTTAGAAGTGCAGTTTCCTCAGTTTTTTTTTCTACTGTGCTTCTTTCTTTTCAATAATCCGTTTTCTTATTTCATTTTCTTGGCCAATTTTGGACAAATCTCTTTATCCAAGTTTTAGCATTACCAGAATTGTCGTCTTCTTAAAATTTATTTGTTCCGTCCCCTCTTATGATTTTTTTATATTTTTCACTATATTATCATTCAATCATTAATTCATTGATCCTTTCGTTTATTTTTTGATTCACTCGTTCATTCATTTTTTAATATTATATTTTGCTTAGTTTTATTACAATTTCTTACAACTTTTTTTCTTTTTGATCACTTTCATTTTATCTAGCTGATCCCGTTTCATCAGATACACAATTGCCCATCATTCCCTCTATCTGTATATTCACGCTTGCTATTTGAGGGATAATATCACTTGTTCTCTCCCCAATCTTCGAATGAACTTTTACTGTTTTCTTAAAACACCACACAAGGCAATCGTTTAACAATTTCACAAATTCCTTCTGGAATAAAACCATATTTGCTAAAAATATAAATCTCAATCTATGCCTGACTTCCCTATCAAATTTCCCATATGAACGTCTTTCAGCCTTTGGTTTATCGCCGTTCAACGATGTGCGGGACACCTTAGTAATTGTCTCCTCAGGAGGAGCTGTGATCCTTAATAGGTGTCACCCTTAAATGAGCTAACACTTCTATCATTTTGTCTGTGAGCTAATCTCAAATATAATGTTTATCAAACCTATCTCTTGGCTTTACTTGAACTGAAGAATGCAATAACAACTAAAATAAGGGAAAGATCAAAAGATGAGTAGGTCAGAGTTATTGACCATTTCACACGTTGTATCCAGGTGTGCTTACCGAACTAAATATGAGACTCATAGCTAGAAGAAGAGTATGTCAGAGTTGTTGAAACGTTTTGGTAAGACAAAGATATGTCGAGGAATGGGTCACCTCCCCCTACTTCAAATAACTCGTTAGAATGGTTGCGACTTTTGGGATCATCACATTAGGAGCAGGTGTGCCACTGAATGGACTTTATACTCACTGTACCATAACCTTCCCAGCTATTTTTGTGTGATGTTAGCTGAAATATAATATTTATCAAACTATCCAAGACTGTTCTTGAAATGAAGATAGATCATAACAACAAATACTCGAACATTACCAAGGGTTCTACTTGAGAATCCTGCATGCCGTGTCCAGGTATGCTACCCCTGTTTTACATATCATTACTTTTGTTTGTTAATCGTGTTGTCTTTTTGTATCGTCATCTTCCCTTTATTACCAATTCTCTTCCATCCTCCATTCTCTCATTTCTTCCGTTTTTACTTCGTTCCCATCCTCATTTATTCCCCCCATCCATCATTTTTGTTTTATTATTCTTCGCTTTATTCCTGTCTTCTTTCCTTTGAACATTTCGTCCCGCCTTTGTTTACTTAATGATATAAACACACGCGTACGCCCTCTGTACAGAATGACAGAAATAAATAAATTATCATTATTAGAAATATCAAAGAAAGAAAAAAAGGTGTCAACCTGAAAAGGTTTACAAAAGAAAAAAACAACAGAACAACAATCGCTATAGAAAGAAGAAAGGAAAAAAGAAAGAAAACATGTTATTATGAAAAAAGAGGTGTCAATATATTTCGGAGTTTACATCAGACGACGGGGTTTGTTTGACTTTCTATTTGCTGTCTCCCTTTTTCTAAACACATGCAATTGTTTCGTTCAGCACGTGTTTTTACTCGCGTATACACTGGATTCAGTCTTCTAAAGATTAACCGATCATTATACATTTTGGAACACATTCGTGAATGTTTAGTTACCTCCGATGTTGGTGACATTTTAATAATTGGTATACATTAATGAATAATTATTCTTCAAATTTCAGTTCGTGGTGAGTAATTTAAATGATTTCTAGGGGACATAATATAAGCATAACATCCTATATAAAAATTCAAATATTAAAGATTTGCATTGAATTTGATCCATAGGCATAATACACCTATTAAACAAAATTCCCTGAATATCATTTTTTCTCTAAGACCCCTTAAGCTTATGCTTTTAATTTTAGACATAATCAAGAATCAAAATCATGTAATTGATTTCTGTCAACATTAGAAGACTGATTCATAGACATAATGTTTAGCATAATTGTATCTTTATTTTAATCTATATAACGATACATGAAGTTAAACAAAACTGTTCCGGAGGAGAAACTATTTTACCCGTGCTGAGACGGCTATTTTTCTAGTATATAAATACATATATAAAGTAAGTTATGATAAACAAAATTAGAACATTATTATATCAGTTCCAAGTAGTAAAGCACAATACATACTTTGCGAACGATCGTTTCTAAACTAATTTGGAAAATGTTATTTCGTATTATATTATAGATGATACCAAAAAGTATCTTCATAAGCGCCTATTATAACATTACATATAGAAGTCAAGCAAGAAAAAATCAACTTTTGGTATCATTTCGAATAACACCCTCCACACATATATATATATATATATATATATATATATATATATATATATAAAGGATTCAATGAATCAGAACATTACAATTGTTACAAGAATTAGAACATACAGGTCTAGTATGGCGTACGATCGTTTCGAAAGCATTTTGGAAATACTTTATTTTATTTTATAAGTTGATAAATGTAATCCAAAACGTACTTCATCAGCGCCTTTATTATAGCTCTGGTTGACTTATCTATCATCCATCGAGCTGATACCTATATCTACAGTGCTCGGTTGTAGTAATGCCCGTTCTAGGGTGTTTATACTTAGTGCACCTCGACCTTAGGTCATATACCCTCCGTTAAAGTCAAAATTCCCTTTGATTTAAACTTATATATATATATATATATATATATATATATATATATGTGTGTGTGTGTGTGTGTGTGTGTGTGTTTGCGTGTGTGTGTTCGTATGTTATTCGAAATAATACTAGATTTTTGATGTAGACTTTTACTAGCCAATATGGGGAACAGAACATCTTATGATGCAATTTAACACTACTTCATTTGTAAGATCAATAATTATAATAGTAATGAAAATATGTAAATACATAATGATCAGCGTAAAAGTATTACTAAAAATAAAAATAATAAATGATAATAAATAGATTATAAAATGAATAATATAGCATAAACTAAATAAAGTAGAGGAGAAAACGGAAAAATTAAAATAATTTGAATAAAAAAAAACATATAATAGTGAACGTACGATAATTCAACAAAATAAATATTATAATTATAATTATAAAAAATATTTCATCATAATAAACATAAAATAATTAAAATACAAAAAATAAAAAATAAGAAAGATTGAAAAGTAATTAAAAAAGAAATAGTTAATTTTGTTCAAAACATATTGTATGTCGATATTAATAAAACATACATATATACAAAAAAATAAAAAGCGCTTTGATCACAAAATAGAAGAATTTACAACCCATGAAAGTAAAAAAATATTTAATAATATTAAAAAGCAAATACAAGACATAAACTAAACGATAACTCATTCATATGTTAAAAATTGTTATACTTCTCATGAACAATAAAGTTATTACTAATTTGTAGAATTTCCTAAATTAGTGATTTTTTAAACATAGTTCATCCCCTAAACAAGGCAAGCTGCTACTGAAAACGTAAGGGGCTACTGAGAATGAGGGTGAAAGTTTTGGGGGTAATTGTGAATTGGAAGCTGCGCATTGAGATGCTTTTTCACATTGGTTTACATTTCTGCATGTCAGTACAGTCGGGGAAACAGAGAGCAGTAACAGAGTTCCGGAGGCCGACAGCAAAAGGAAAGAAGCTATTGGAGTGGACGGCTCTCCGGCATCTGAGGACTTTCACAGTGAATGGAGCTGATTATAAGTTTGATCTAGTGTGTTTACGTCGAGGAGGCACCAAAGCAGAAATTCATCGGAGCAAAATTTATTGAAATACTTGTAAAACAGGCACACGTATGCAACATTGCGGCGATTGGATAGGGGCCGGAACTTTGTTGATAATGAGGAAACCTATTAAATTAGCGACTTTTTTTAACCTTGTCTAAAAAGTAGAGAATGGTGGATGGTGCATCAGTCCAGATGTGGCAAAAATACTCCATGCACGGACAGATGGTTATCACAGATTAGTCTAAGTATACAATTTATACTATATAAATACTTCAACATATTTATAAAACTATAGAGGTTTTAACTCATAAAACTTATAAACTGAACATAAGTAAAGAAAAAAGTCAGGAAAAACATAGGTATAGCAGAAAACAGTAAAAAAGCTATGTAAAATGAAACATAATTGATATCTATAACAAGCAAAAGTAAATTAACACAAGATATAGCCTGGGAAATCAAATTATAGAGGATATTAAAGGATCTACATTTACATAAAAAGGATAGTAAAATAAAGGGAATTTTTAATGACTAAAAAAAATTTCAGAAACTTTAAAGTGGTTATATTTGTTCCAAATTGTATGAAAGCAATTATATACCTCATCTTATTTATTTGGTAAAAACCTTAATATTTAATGATCAAAAGGGATTCAATCTTACTTAAGGTGTGTTCAAGGATTAGTAGCATCTCCTTTTTATTAATAAATTGCCATTTGAATTTGAAGCCAATATTTTGATATTTAACATCACAAATATAATAGGCCAGAAATGTATACCTTAGAAAGGCGTTTGTTATTAAATGTATACAGGTGTCTCGCGATTCTTTTTGTCATCAATAACCTATGCAAACAGCTTCATTTGTATCATAGTGTATTATAGTAGGTATGTTTATTGTCATTTAGTTCAGTGATGCCCACAATAAGATTACCACTATTATTAGTAATACCTTCATTAGCATTATAGTTATCACTACTATTGTTGCCCTGAATATTGCCCTGTGTTACAGTACATTGGTAAATCACACTCTAATGGCTGTAGGAACAATTAAACGGGCATAAATGTATCTCTATACAATCACATTAAAGGTTAGAATGAACTAGGTTATTGTGTTTTGTGGCCTATATTAATTTTCACTCAGTTAAAACCTATTATTCTTTGTTCTAAGTTAGGAACAGTAGGGAAAGATTTGAATTGTGTTCCCATTAACAAGTTCATTATATTTATGCGGTGCTCTAAAATTATCTTCAATAATGTAAAAAATATTTTAGGAATATTGGTTTGGACATTTTTCCTGACAGTCGGTTAAACAATAGACAATTGCGTCGTCTATTTTTACCATTTTTCGTTTTGATTTGGACGGCTATCGAGTATTTTTTATTACCATATTGTTGAGGGATAGTTCGATTTACTCGACTATTCGTATTCTCATTACTGGGATTCGGTATTGGTTTTCTATTTATATCCATGTTATGGGTGATAAATTTAAAATTACAGCTCATAGCTTTTTTAATTATCATACCTATTAAAGTTTTGCTCACAAGACCTAACATATTCAATGTTTTTTGTCATAACTCGAATTTCTTTGGGCATCGTTATAGAATTGGTAGCTTGCATCAAATATATGTAGGTTTGATGAGATATTAGAAATGTTTATAGCTACATTTTGTACTCAATAATTAATCATAGGTCAATGATTGTTGGATGTTTTATGGACATATTATAATATTTGTTATATATATATAAGTAAAAAAGTTTAGAGTTTAATCAAATAAATAAACTACTTTTCTGTTCACGTCGGATGTAATTTCAATCCAAAGTTTCTAAGATCATACCGTCTTTTGTGAGTTCTTTCCTATACTCCATTCGTAGATATAAAGGTTAAGAGAGCATATAAAAGTATCCCCCGATTCAACATCGTCATTGGAATTTTGATAGATCTCATTTAGCAAGGAACTACCCACAAAACCAGTAACTACGGAGAGTCCGTCGAATCCATCAAGACATAAAATTGGTTAAAGGTAACCTTTCTAGTCCTGAATTCACCATCAGAATGTACTATGTATTTCCTGGCTAATAGGATTCAATAATTTTACTTGGACTTAAGACTGAGTAATTTGTTAACCCTGTATATAAGGACCATGTTCAATAATATTGGTGTGATATTATGCTTATGTTTTAAGTTGTTAATTGAGATAGATACTCGATTAAAGCAAATACAAAATGGAGTTATTTAATTTTGTCTCTTATTGTAGAGATTATGCTATCAGAACTAAATCAGATCTAGATGGGTTGTTATTAAAGTCAGGTTCATGGCCCTAGAAAATAAATATAGGGGTGCCTGAACCATTATTTGAGTGTACCTATCTATCTGAAGGTTAGAAAGTAAGCACTTCACCTCTAAATTAATTATATTAATGGTATCGTTTTGGGTTGATTTATAATTTTTCTGAAGCTCTTTAAATATAATTATCTTATATCGGTCATAGGTCATAGTATAAAAGTTTTTAGTTTTATCAGCATGAACTAAAAAGTAATTGTTTTTTTTTATTTTTAGCCAATTTATTTATATGTCTAAGTGAATCAGTTTAATATCTTTTTTATAGTCAAATACATAAATTTATATATACATTTATATATATATACATAGTAGAGAATAGTAGTTTGCTTGAAGCATTGCTGGGTATAGTAGTAGTAAGTTTTTGAAAGGCTGTGGGCAATGCAATTCCGGGTAAGATGCAAGTTGAAAGGAAAGGAACAAAAACAATAACAATAAATCGAATACGATATAAGACTTACTATTTATTTTTCCTTTTTTTTCTTTTTTTTTTTAATAAAGACTGATTTGTATTTATTAGTATTTAAATAAAGTGTATATATATATATATATATATACATATATATATATATATATATATATATAAATATATATATATATATATACACTTTATTTAAATACTAATAAATACAAATCAGTCTTTATTATAGATTGGGGGATGAGATTTAGTAATTCGCTGCAATTATGTCTGTACTTTTATTATGCACTTCCTTTAATTATTGTCTGTCTTCGATACAGCATTTTCCCACTAATAATAAGTATTCACTTACTGCCTAAAATATTAAAAAGAAACAGTTTTTTATACAGCATAATACGATTTATATCAATACGATTAAATTAGTTTCGCACTTTTCGTTCCTGATCTTTTAATAGCGAATCAACGTTCAACCCAAAACGATAGCATTAATATAATTAATTTAGAGGTGAAGTCCTTACTTTCTAACCTTCAGATAGATAGGTACACTGAAATAATGGTTCAGGCACCCCTATATTTATTTTCTGGGGCCATGAACCTGACTTTAATAACAACCCATCTAGATCTGATTTAGTTCTGGTAAGCAAACCTATATTTGATAACATAATCTCTACAATAAGAGACACCATTAAATAACTCCATTTTGTATTTGTTTTAATCGAGTATCTATCTCAATCAACTGCGACAGGTTTCTTGGTTTGCGCATTGGTCCCTGGAAATGTAACTTCTTACAAGGATCCTTTAGCTGTACTGACAGGCCATGCAAGTTACACTCGGCGTATAGTTTGATCTTGATCTTCAGTTGGAGAAACATTTGGCGGAAGTATTGAAAGCGATTGAAGCTGCAACTCGACAATTATTCTTTAGAAATATTTCATTACGGAAGAGTGCGGAAGTTTGTGTTTAGCGCATCTATCCGATCATCTCATATCGTCTATCAGTTCTACCGCTCCCTATCGGGCACACTGCTTTAACTGCAGCGGGATCCTCTTGAGTTTCATGGCTATAGTTTTATAGGCATACTAGATTCGTAAACATATGCTACGGCTTTACTTTTCAGATCGCATATGTACACCATGTGAGGGAAACGGTGACTTCTGGAAAGGATACACTAAGAAAGCTTACGCGGCGTTAAAAGGGTTACTTGCCGGTAAGAGAGGCACAGAGATTGTACCGAGGTGAGTGTTCATTTTATTGCGAGTGTCAACAAGCACTGAAGTTCTTCTTACTGGTTAAATAATAAAGTTTCCATGACACTCTGCTGTCTCGAAATGCGTAATATTGAGATTATACTGAGGAAATCCGCTCGAGATAGTAGAATTGAGGGACTCGGTTTGATGAAAGTTCGAAATTCGCTCAATCTGACTTTGAACACTCAGGTTAAGATGCTTTTATAACTTATCTGACCTGGCTTATGATAAGCAATGCTCGCAGTGAAGAACTTGACTTTAAACCACGCTACCCTCTATTGTCCTATCGTAATGCTGTTAGTCATGTTAATCGAAAGCTTCATGGTTTTTATACTTAATTTTAAGTTTTCTGAAATAGAACATATTAATGCTGTAGCAACTCGTACTAATCTGGCAGGGCGATTCAAGAATTCATTAAAACATAAATGATATTATTATTATTTATTCGTTAGGAGTTGTCACAGTGTAGCGATATTAGATGGCGGCACGTAAAACAAGTGTTAAAACGGTATTTTCTACGTAGATTTAGAGTAGGCAGACCAATGGAAATTAAAAACTAGAGTTAGGTACGACGTGTAACGGACGTTGCGTCATAGAAGACAGTACGTGGCAGAGAAGCAAGACCGTTTCTGTCTCTTGAGTGTCAAGACAGACGGACGTCGGTTTTCGATGCAGTTCATCATAATGTATCTGCTGTAAATTCCTTTAAAACCTAAACCGAAATCCAAGAGAAAATAAGAGAGTTATTTATTGTTCCTTTTGTTTTGTAACTTTAGCAGAGCTGCAGATAAAAAAAGAGGCACAAAAACTTCGGCTGCTTCATAAAAGCAACGACGATCTTTACAAATAGACGGAAGTACATATTCAGCAATTACTTACAACGTGTCAACAAAAGACTCACCTGTTTTGTTCGACGAGAAGACTGCAATTCGTCATTATCAGTGATCGCACAGTTGTAACAATATGTAGTATTCATGTAATCTTAGTGACAAGAAGTCTCCAAAGATCTCTAGTAGTCTCTATTTCTTATTGCAACAGCTGTTTACCATTGACATTTCACTGATTTGAATGGTAATAACCATTCACGGGATCCCAGATATAGTCTGAATGTTGCTCTACTTCATCGTCTTTTTAATTCTCCTTAGCACTTCATAAACAGTTTATCTGGCACCAACTGATGCTGGTAAAACAGCGTTTTGAAAAAGTAGCTGTCATAACTTTTTAAATTTCATATCTATCGTAACAGTTATACTTCCCATACGTTCATATAATGTTGTGTATATGTTTCTAGTTTTGTTTGCGAACCTTTATCTATTTCAGTTTACCTGTGATTGGTCGGTGTCGTCTGGTTATCTTTATTGGTTTCAGCACTCGAATACTTTTCTTAATTGTTCGGCTGTTTTCAACAGTGTAGTACTTTGTATGGTGTAAATCTTCCTTCTGATACTAATTCCTCCTCCTCACGAGTAATAAGTGATCGCTCAATAGTGAACATATGTAGTATTCTGTGGAATCTAGGTGACAACAAATCTTCTTAAATTTTAGTACCTGCAGTTTCTATCGATCATTAGAGCCATGCACTTACTCTTATCGCATTGAATGTTAACCATTTTGTTATTCTTAATAAAAACGATGGCTTTCTCTGTACATTTGAATTACAATAGGTTTCGTCAGGATAACAGTAATCTCAGTGTCCTTTCAGTAGAGGTCTGGATCGTGTATTTCTTCATCGTTCTTTCGATTCTGTGCGATCCTTTACAATTCTCGGTGGGATCAACTGTTGTTGGTTCCACTATAACAAAATGACTGGACCCTGCAACTCATTTTGACAGATAATTGTTATAGTTTACAATTGGGGCCTCGCACTGAGAATGATAAAAATGAAAATAAGTAGATCTCTTCTCACTCACAAATATTGTTTCTATTTCTGGGCTGAGAGTCGCTCTGCTATGTATTCTTTTGCGATAAAGTCTTCGTATGTCGCAGCTGTAAGGCCCCAGGTAAGATTGAAAGCCGACCCAGCTAGCAGGGCTTTTATGATTTGAGAGATAACCGGCGCAGGTGACTCTATACAGAGTCGCTCTCTAACCGAGACGTGGGAAGATACGCACCGATTGAACAATATGTAAGTTGCGACCGACCCATTGACAGAGAGGGCGAATAATTGACATAAAATGTCTAGCCTGAGAGGAAGACTTATGGGAGAAAACTGTAATCAGCTTGGCCAAGTAGAATTAGGTCGGACGACGCCAAGTTATCCTGCCTTGATAATAAGAAGATGCGACAATCGCTAGTTATTGAGAGAGAGAGTATCGAGTTGGAGTTGGCTTTGATTTCTGAAGCGTTTTCAGAGAAGAAACTGCCGTTGTCTTCTCCCTCCCCCAAGTGAATTAATTTGCTCAACTCGGGAAGGAAACGCGTTTATCACCGATAGTCCATTACGTACCGATCCGAAGTGGGAACCCTTAACTCCGACCAGAACGGGATCTATTAACATCCTAACAAGAGAAATACCTTTGCCCCCCCCCTCCAATGTACGCCACAGTTTCAGTGAAGTATATGTTCTGATATGTTATTTTGAATTAAAAATATTTGTTGCACATTCTCCACGCTCTTAATTTATAGATAGTATAAGCTTTATTCTGCATTTGTCTTTAATGCTTTCTAACCAAAATTATATATGGTATACCATGATAATGTGTCATCCCATGATTTACAGTTTTTGCGTTGTTTGAAACACCTCGTTAAGGTTTGTTTTGTATGACAGATTTTTTTGATTAGAAAAATGTTATTCACTAGTAAGGAATCAACACAGAGTGTTTGAAAGATATGGGCGTTATCTGATGAACCTATAGTGTTAGCTAATAATATAATAAAGTATATATTTTTAAAGATTAAAAATGTATTTGTAATTTTTGTATGGAACTATTAATTCCAGCTCGCGTGGTCACAGCTTGTTGAACACAGCACAACGAATGGGCCTGTCAAAGGCAGAGGGGAAATGTCAACCAGCCACTTACCTAAGTTCCAGACTAGCGTCAATACCACGGTTTTACGAATCTCTAGATATAGTGGCGTATTAGATATATTAAAACAGTAACTATGTAATCAGAACGCATGCGATCCTCGTGGCATCGGACGATATTCAATGCCGAGTCACTCAGAAAACATCACAGTGAATTACTGGGCCACGATCATATAACATATAGAGGGGGAAATACCGATGTAATGTGTGCGTGAGAGAGATAGATAGATTGTTGTTTTAAATACCTAGCATCGCGGTAGTTACATTTATAGATAAAAGCAAACCAGAATCGACGCGATTCTGAGAGAAGGAACATGACAAAAAGAAGCTTTTTCAAAAATCAATGTGAAATCATTTCCGGAATATCGAGACTTTTTATGATTAAACAGAGAAGGGAAAGAGGAATGAGGAAACACTGTCACGTCCTTGTCGTTAATGGAGCTCGCTCGGACGACAGAAACAAAAGAGTCACAGACATCGTTAAATCGAAGAGTAAAAAAATGATTGCAAAAAATGAAAAATCAAAATCAATTCGAACAGATTTTAGTCCAACTTCAGGATATGGACAGAGTGTAAAAAAAAAGTTAACAGATAAAAAATCATGAACAAGAAAAGTGTAATAATTCGATTTTTTAACATCATTTTTAATGTAAGTTTATTGATTTGAAATCTGATTTGTTTTGATTTCAATTTGAAACAAAACCGATTTATTTTTGTGCATTTTAGATAGCGTTTAGGTTTTGCGTAACATTCTTCAAACGATTTCCTTTGTCTTTAAAACACGTTTTTTAGAAATGAATTTCTCGAGTAAATTGAAGTTTCATTTTCTTGTAGATAAGGGATATGTTTTGCTGCCATTGGATTAAATAATTATGATTAAAACATATTTATTGTCTTTTTTCCCGATTTTATGATTTTCTGTTGTTTTTACTCTTTTATTTTACTTTCCGCCCTTTTTTCCTTCTTCCTAGTCTTACTTCTTTCTTACTCTATTTCTGCTTCTTACTCAGCAACTGCTATTTATTTTCCATTATCTCGTGTATCTCTGTGGAACACATACGGAATTACGAGAAAAAATGGCTAACATAACCCGTAAATGTTTTAATAATATACCACTAATAAATTGGTTAAAGGAATTCAGCAAATTTCCAAATTTAAACTTCCAAATGACGATTACGGTATCCGCTCGCCGGAGCAAAGTAGTTCATATAGACATGTGATTCGGAAAGGCACACATTTGAAAATATCTGACGAATATGATATATACTAGGTAAGGCAGATTTATAAATGATATACATAGGTTTACATATTTAAAAATCGTGAAAAGTATACATTTCAATATAAAAACTCAAGCGAGGACTGTAGATATTTTAAAATCTAAGAAATCGCTTTCTTTGTCATATCCCAATTTTACCTCATAATATCGCGCATTGTCCGTGGCCAAATCGATAAGGAACTCTTCTTACCAGTCATGTGTCTAGGTAGTAGTCTCGTTAAAGGTGCATGTAAATATTGTTTTTATATTCATACATTACAATAAATGCTTCTAAGCTTTGATAGTTTCATATAGAAGTATTATAATCATTATTACCTCCGGCAAAGCGGAGTTTATGTTTTCTGTCGTGTTTGTCATGATAGTTGTTTTTGTACAGCCAAGCGTCTACATCGCTTGAGCAATTGTAACTAAACTTGATCAAAATAGCAATAATGGTCCAACTTTGAACTAATTTAATTTTTAGATATCAAGGTCAAAGTTCAAAGTCACAAAAATGTGCAAAATTAACCCTTTGGGCGATAACGTCGGTTCTGTTAGTCACATAGACGCGCTATTTAGTCAATATTATAGCAAATGAAGTCTCACAACCAATATCAATGTGACGTTGACTTTTGACCTCGACCATGAAATGTTAGGCCTAGGTTGAAATTTCGACGGAATTCTAAATTTCCAATTTTTCCAAATTTGATGTATGTATCTGATGCTTTTCGGTAACAGTAATCGCCATGTAAAATGTTGGCCTGAGCAGATAAATAGTTTTTTGCGTTATTAACGTTACCATTGTAAAACTAGAATAACACATTCACTTATCCTTAGGTAATCAGTCGGTTGTATCCAGTGTTACGACTGATTTATGTTTTAGCTTAATATTAATTGAAAACATATTGGAAGATAAATGCACTCGCGTAAAATAAAACGAAATTCAAACATCGTATTACGAAATTCAATCAACCAGAATGCATTTCCGTTTTTATGAAGTGAATCAGTCATTTTAATTGCCCCTTACTAAAAAAGAATATTAATTGTCCCTTACCAAAAAGAATTACTTAGTGACGTTCGCAATTTTAAATTAATGTTGTAGTATTTAAACTGTAAAAGATAAAGTTATTTCTGGCGTTATAATTATTTATAAATCCTCAAGTATTAACAGATTAAGATCTAATAATTTTATAAATGTATTGAAAATATAATACCGAACAGAAGTAGTTATGTCTTTTCATGTGCTTCAATTCATAATTTAATGCTTTGTTGTATATATTGAAATACAAAATACATGCTAAAACATAACTCAGTTTGTGGATTGAGTAATGTTTGAAAACCTTCCATTTTAATTGTTTACTTAACTGCAATTGGCAATTGACTCAGTGGTCTATCTCTTACTAATTCTCCACATATAGCGCTGAACTTCTCTCTATGTAACTTGACCCCGGCTCTTATTGTATATGGTACCGATCACTCTCGCCTCCGTCCCTCTCTCTTTAGTAACTGTGGAAGGTAATACAAAGCGAAAACAATAAAATATAGAACTGCCCATTCTAAATAAGGCAATATCATCAGTGTAATGATGTTTTTCAATTCATAATAGTAAGAAATAAGAGAGGGGGATATATCGAGCATAAAAAGAATGATTTTCTATTTTTATTTTTATTTTTAAATATTTTACGGTCTTTGGGAGACTTATTTATACTGATTCAAACAATCTTATCGGAGTTAAATGGTGACGCAACGTTACATTTCTCTAATATATGTCACATTTCTCTAATATATATACACACACACACACACACACATATATATATATATATATATATATATATATATATATATAATAAATTTGAACATAGAAGCCTTTAAGAATACAAGCTTCACTTATTATTTCTTTTTTTACTTGAATCCTATTAATTTCGGAATAAAATCCATCATCAGAGTTCATCAGTATTGTGTCATTTTTATTACAAAGACGTTATATAACAAACCACACACCATTTTTTTTTGTTTATTTTCTGAAAAATGACACAGTTCTGCTAAATAAATAAGATTCCAGTATAAAACATCATAATAAATTAATATTGCATTGATAAAGGCTTTTATTTTAAATTTTAATAATTCTGACCCACCAATGCTTTTAAATGAACGATATATATATATATATATATATATATATATATATATATATATGTTAATATATTTTCAGATTTTATCACATTGTTTCTGACTTTCTTTGCTTTTTGAATTTAATTTTGTCTTATTATCACTTAGTTATATTCCCTTTTTTTCATACCCCTATTTGCTTCGTCTTTTATAGTTTCTCCTTCTCTCCCCCCTCCTCTCTCTCCCTCTCTCTCTCTGTCTCATCAATTGTTTAACTTGTTTCGGTTCTCTAATTTCTACTTGATTTTCCATATACTTCTTTACCCGTCATTCCATTTTTGTTTCTTTTTTTGCTACTTTCTTTTCATTGTTATTTTAATTTTTCCTATAATTTCCCTGACTATTTGCATTCATATCTCTTTTATCTTACTTTTTTCTCTCTTAAATAACGTTCTTACCGTTTTCTCCCCTCTTTCTCATTAATTTACCTTTTTCGTACGCTTTCTCGTTATTCCTATGCTGTATGTTTCTTACGTTCTTTCCTTTTCTTATCTTTCTCTCTTTTGTCTACATTATTTTCTTATCTCTTAATTTCTGTATTTCCTCCTCGTTTTCCTTCTTTTACTCCACTCTTCGATGCGTTGTCTATTTACTGATTTATATTTGTTGCTTCCTTCCAATTCTTTCTTTCGTGACAACCTTTTGTGATTGCACAACACTATTTGTCTCATATGAAAAACACCCACCTGTCTCATGTTCACTGATTTGTGAAAGCCAGACTATATTTTTACCCAAGCACGACAGAGTTGTTATGACAAGGTCATATTGTGGCGGACAGAAGGGCATTGAGATCCAAAATATATAAATCTTTTTCCAATAATAGATAACCAAAAATCAAATCCAGAACGTACCACCATAATTGGAAATATCTTTCTTTCAAATATTGGAAAAATATTTTTGAACTCTGATTTTTAATATCGGTGTCGAACGTCTGTTGTACTATACCTTACTGTATTTTTCAATGCATATATTTAGTTATTGAAGCTACAAGAAAGTTTAGTTTTCCGATGTTAATCCCCACACAATTAAGCCATACGTATATGTCTACACATATTGTAGCAAGGTTAGATCTTGGAAGTGTAAACATAAGGTTTATATTTTTAATTCCATATAAGGTTAAATGAAGCAGTTAAACAGACAGTTCATCGAGAAGTCAATAATTTAAGTCAAAAGTTAGACTCACGTGTACTGATATTTTCACATCGAAGGATTACGTGACATAAATGTTAGATGTTTTTTATCTCTAGGAATAACGCATTCATGTGAGTCTCAGTCTTCCATCACCTTATGGGTTTAAATGAGAAAATGCAGTTGACTTAGATTGAAATTACTATAAAAAATAAACACATACCGGAGCAAATAAGGAGGGTTATGTGTTGTTGTTTTAATTGTTTGTATTATATTAGCGTCAATGGGGATAAAGATAGGAAATAGCTAAGCCTACTACTCCTACCACGACAGAGAGAGAAACAGCTGCTTCCTGTCCACAACACAACACCGGTCAGTTGTTCAACCCACGCAAAGTTGTTTATCGTCACGTTAACGTAAAAGTATGACTTTTATTTTATCTTGGAAATGAAATGACAATATACATTCTCTCAAAAAAAGCAAATTAATTCTCGATAAATATGAAAGCACACAGTAACATTCGAAATAACTCGTGCCAATATACACTCATATACATAATAATTCATACAAATACGTTATTCTCGTTCATTGTAATCTCGGTTTATATACATTTTTGTGTATATAATTCCATCTGCTCTTGATAATTTATTATTTCTAAATACGCGAAAGCGTTCGCCAGACATAGCATAGACGCAGCATAGCATACTTGTATACCTCAAGTTTTTTTCTTAATCAATGTAAAATTAAAAAATGTAATACAAGAAAAAACGATGTTCTTTTATTGAGAACCATTGTTAAGTTTACACTATGCTGATGTAAAGCAGATATTATTGTTTATGTATCGCTGAAAATTACCTAGTCTTTATGATATGTTGTTGTCCATCGTAGGGGGCAGGTGTAAACCGCTTGTATTGTCCTGAAGGAAATTTAGTCATGTGCAAACTAATAGTTCAATTATTATGCTATTAACTTAGTCGCCAAATACGCCAGATTTCGGTAACAATAACTCCTGAGTTATATCGGCTCCGTGAATAAAACTTATATTGTTTACCACACCTACACATGATTAAATGTAGGTTTCGCTCTAGCATTTATTTACAGTACCTTTGTGTGTTTCTTATTGCCTATAAGTTCTGATTACATTGAATAGGCATATGCATGATTGTAAAACTCTAAAATAAAAGAAAAATGCTACATAAAAAATATAAACATATACTGTATTCACTTTTTCTGGAATTTGGTAAAATGATAATTCGCTTCGTATAACTTTCTTATCCTGAGTCTACACTTATTAATTCAGCTGATGCTGTACATTTAAACCTAATTTATACGAAATGTAAATTTCAATATTCGCCGATGTATCAGATATGACTTTTATAGTTTGTAGGCGCGTATTTTCCAGATCTGTTGTGTGTTTGTTTATTTTTAAGGAGTCTCTTTTTTCGTTTATATATGAAAATAAGTTAATTTCGAATTTTGAAAAATCTCAAACAATTTCTCAGATTTGAATCAACATCCGTTTAAGCTAAATATATAATTTTAACATCTATTCACATAAAGTTGGGTATGTGCGTATGTTAACATATTTGAACTAATTAACTGATCATTATGAGTTGTGGAACAAAGCTTCTATACCTAACGGTCGTAATATTAGCTGCATTTAGTTTAATTTAGATTTACGTAACGGGATAAAAAAGAATGGAAGCAATTTGTGAAAATTTAAATACCTCCGTTTTCATAAAATTGTTATAATTGTTTTTACACATCAATAAATAAATATACTTCAAATTTCAAGAGTATTTTAAAGTATTTTATGGGGCATCATATTAGCACAGCATCTCATTTCTAAATATTTGAGATTTACGTTGACTTTGATACATAGAGGACTTTTCATGAACACTGGAGTTTCAACTGATTAACATCTACGGAGACTAATGTGATACATGTACTATATATATATACATATATATATATATATATATATATATATATGTATATATATATATATATATATATAAATATTTATATATATGTATATATATATATATATATATATATGTATATATATATATATATATATATATATATATGATTATTTTTATTTACACAGACATGTACACAATCTGCGACACTGGCATGTCGATGTTATCTATCAACAGTTATAATAAACTGAGATCTCATCAGGTAGAGTTAGAATCCGATCTTAACCATAGATCATATTTTGAAAGAATAAAATGGAGAAAAAAAAGAAGAAGAAAAGAAATTTAAAATGTCAAATTTCAGGAAGTCACGTGGTTTGGAATCGTTAAGAATCAAAAAGTTAAAATCAAAATATAAAATATAAAAAATAAAATAATATAAAATATAAAACATAAAATATAATAAAATAAAGTAAAAAGAGAGAGATATAATAAAAAGGGTAGAATAAAGATAGATAGATAGATAAATAGAAATATAGATAGGTAGTTAGATAGAAAAAATGAAATCGTCTGTTGATTCAGACAGAAAGTGGAAAGGGAACATACATGCAACATAATCTGTCAACAAATCGTTGAACAGTTTCTTCACCTTGGGCGAACTACATATTCTAAAATCAGCTGTAATTCGAAGCAGGCTATATGTGCATGTGTGTTCAGACGTGTGTGTGTGTTCTCAAATCAGTTGTAATTGGTATATGTGTAAGAGCGTGCATGCGTGTGTGTGTGAGATGGGGGAGGCGGGGGTTGTTAATCTATTGTGTCACTAATTTTATATTTACAGTGTTTTATTTTCCTTTAAAGTTTATCAAATTATCATTAATTAATTAATAAATTAAACAAACTTCAGTACATGTCTGTGTAAATAAAAATACTCATATATAAAAGCTCTATTTGATATTGAGCACATTTTAATAAACCCGGTTGAAATTCTTTGGATTAATACCCTGTGGATGTTTAACCTGGATTATATATATATATATATATATATATATATATATATATATATATATATATAGCATTATTATATAATGATATCCAGTATATTGAGCTTCCGTTTTATCCGGATGTTCACTAATTAAAGATATTAGTTGTCTCTTATATATTTTGTTTTATCTTTTGTTGGATTAACCTTATATATATATATATATATATATATATATATATATATATATATATATATATATATATATATATATATATACAGAGAAAAACATATACAGGAATGATACTTTATTGGTACAACAATACAATTTAAAGAACTCGGTTGTGTCTTCCCTCTCTGGATCAAACTCGCGTCCTTCGCAAAGCAAACAAATAATATATGAGCGTTATGTGTAATGCGTATTTGAATTCAGGTGTCCGGATGTGTTGAGAGATACATCGCTTCGAGTTGCATAAATAGAGAGGATAAAGTGTGTTAGGTATGGTGTAGGAAGAAGTTTTCAATTGTTGCGGATTATCGGGGTAAACAAGAGAAAATAGCGCTGCTTGCAAATTGTGTGGTTTCTTTATTATTACAAACAACTTTCACAGTTATTATTTAAAACTGAGTTTTAAGATACGTACATATATGAAAGGTTCGAATGCAAAACGCGATAAAGCAAATATGGTTAAAGCAAGGGTATCTATAATACAGACCTAACAAACACGTGACTGGGATCCATGATTGAAGCGGGCATGTAGAAACCATTACCAAGAAAAGTTTTAATTAGAAATTTCGAAGTAATGCTCAGTAATGAGCAACTATACATATTATTAGGGAGCAGCTAACAATAATTGATTTATTTCTATCAAATCAAATGTAAAATGTACAAAAATATAAAATAACTAAATATTCTCCCAAAATAACTTCATTCACCATGAATTAGACACATTTTTGATATTTAAAAAATCATGAATCAATTTATTTATATTGACTACTTGATTACAGAAAATATAATGACACAGTAAACAGAAAGAAAATTAAACATTTTACAAAAAGAAGAAAATGCTTATTTATTCTTGATACGATAATAAATATTATACACCGTCTTTATAATAAAATCAACTTGCATTATACAATATATGTAAAAAGGGGGGGGGAATGTAAAACATCTGATAGCTGCTTGGACAATTATCCATTATCAATAGTGATGATGCTGTCATGAGATATGTATGAACATTTTTATTTGATAAATAATATTTTAAGATAATTTCAAAAATTTTAGGTCTGGTATTTGAATTGCCTAAGGTGAATCAAACAAACAATTTTGTTTTGAATATGTTGGATAATATAAACCTATGCCTTCTTTTCATATTGAAATGAGGCATATCAGAAACTGACATAAGGTTTTACTTATGATAATTATTTTATCTGAATGGGGGATCAATCACTTAAGTACAATTAAATTAATAAGTTTAAATACTTTTTAAAGCTTCAATTGTACTATATGATTATTGAATTCTATTGGTGATTTCGCTCCGTAGTCGAACAAAATTTAGATAACATTGATTTTTATGTCGGTCATTTAACAAGGTTTTTAAGTTATGTATTTTAACAACAATTACTTTTGTTTGACTATATGTGCTCTGTTCTGTTACTTAAATCAGAAAAAAAGATTCTGTTTTGTTTAGGCGATTACGTGTGAACACCCTAAAAATCTGCTATTTGCTGGCCATTCTAGTTTACTCAGAGCACTTAAGTAAAACATTTTTACCAATATACCTAAACTCGAGTGGCAAGTTCGTAAAACAATATAATCGTCTAAAATAAAGTAGGACCACTATTGTCCCGCACTCTCTAACAAAACGCACAATATTGATCTCTCATAGAATAATAAAACTAAAAATCGGTTAACTGCCTTAAACCACAAGAATAGCTCCCAAATGGGGAACATTTAACACATGTCCGCCCTTAGTTGTGGATCCCAGTCGCGCGTTTGCCACGTCTGCATCATGGATCGCTTTGGTTTAAAGACTATAAACAATAAAAGGGCGACTGAAAAGGTTAAACATGATTTAAGGGTTTGGTAGAATGTCGAAATGCAACACACTATGTAATGATACCTTCGCAATTTTGAAACTGACGGTTATCGCGTTTGCATTTGAAATCTACATCATTTCACAAAACTTGTATTTAATTCAGCCTGCATTTGTTTCGGCTTATATCACAATATCTGTAAAATGCTCCTGTGCATTTACTTTTTGTAGATATACTCAGTCCTAATTATATAAAACAAGGCAAAAATAATGACAAAATAGAAAAGAAGAGCCTAAATTATATTCAGTACTCATTATACACATCATATCCTATTTGTACTTTTTTATTTTTCTTCAAATTGAATAATGATCACAGTCTATCCTAGTGGTAACATATACGTATCTTATGTTTTTCGCAGTTTGTATTGTAATCATGGTGTAAGCCGAAAAAAATGTATGCTGAAAAAAAGAAGTTTTCTGAAATAATGTGGACTTGTCCCTCATAACTTTTATATGGTATTATATGGTATTAAATTACATGAAAATATCGAATATATATATATATATATATATATATATATATGTGTGTGTGTGTGTGTGTGTGTACACCCATTTTTACTTCAGTTGAAGTTCTCAGAAATCAAGGGGACCCTTTCTTATGGGCTAACACTTGGTCTCTATAAAAGATACATAGGCATTCATATATTCTATGAAAGTTCTCCTTTCTCTATCAAACGTTTAGTAAGTAAAGAATTGAAGAACATTATACTATAGCAATGCGATGTGGTTGCCGTGAGATGGAAAAGTGAAAAGAAATAAACGCAGGGAGAAAGTGAAACTCAAAACGATTTATTAATAAATTCACGAAAACTGATTAAATACCAAATAGTATTTTTTTTTCGGTAAGTAACAGATCGGCAAAGGGTAATCTTAAATTTTCGAAAGAAAAACTTTCATTATCAGAAGACAACAATAGAAGACCGAGAGGGTCGAAAAAACGGGAAACAAACCGGTGTCAGATCATCGTAATACAGGGGAAAACAATTGGCAGTAGGAACGCAGAAAATGTCAAAATTCCATTAAGCAATCATATAACTAAGGTTAAAACATTATAAACATTAGTTTAGTAATATACCAGTTTTTTAAATTTTATTATGTTTCATTTTACATGACTCATCAATTAGTCTTTTTTTTTTTTTTTCCATTTATTCTCTTCAAATCTAAATTTAAATTTACTGTCAAAGGGAGATAACTTATTCTAAATAATATATTCAGACTCTAGAAATGAGATTAGAAACTTGAGAAGGAATTTGAGTTGTGAAGTGGATAAAGCCAAGGATGGGACCTTTTTTTTAGCAGGGGAAGGGGGGGGGAATAAGAAGAGATTATGGGAAGGGGGAGGATTATGAAAAAAAAAAAAAAAAAAAAGCAAGTAAGTTGGGGGTGGGAGTGTGAGGAGGTGGGAGTGTGAGGATGTAAGAATCAGAGGATGAAGGGAGATGACAACTCGAATCTGTTATTCAAGGTAGGACGAAATTTAGAGATTAGGATAGCTTCCGAAATTCGAAGCTGACCTATATTGCGGACAGAGTTGAGGATGCGGACACTAATGGAGCGATGTGTGTTGCCACATGAAATTAAGTGTTTATGGAAGGAAGAAATGTGGGTGTTTAGATGCTCTTTAATGCGTTGGTGTAGAGGCCTAACGGTACTACCGATGTAGAACTTTTGACACTTAGAGCATTGTAGGTTGTATACTGTATATGTGCGGAGGCAGAGGCCAGAGTTGGGGATGGGGCAACTAGCTAGAGAGCAGGGGTCTGGGGTGTAGTGGCTTCTTTTGGATAAATGTTGTCGGAGAGAGGTGCCTGTGTGAGAAAGTTGTATGTTAAGGTTCTCACTACGTATGGCATTGCGGATAGCAGAAGTGATACGGTCGCTAAAGAAGGGGAGTTTAAGGAAGCAAGTGTTGGTGAGAGTGTGGTGTCTACGTCTTCTAGTGTTGTTAAGGTTAGATATGGTAGTTAGGGGGAAGCCGTTGGTCAATAGAGTTTGGTGGAAGGCTTCGGTGTGTGTTGTTTTATCGGAAGAAGAAGAGCATTTGTCTTTTATGCGGGTGATTTCTGTTTGTGCGTAACTAATTTTGGATTTGAGGGGTAGTGCGGATTTGTAGTGGATAAAGAGGTTCCTGCAGGCGGGTTTTCTATAGAAAGTGGTGTGGAGAGATCCGTCGTCATTAATGCTGAGTTTGAAGTCTAGAAGTGAGAGAGAGCCTGAGGTGTTGGGATGTTCGATGATGAATTTAATGTGGGGGTCAGAATTATTAAATGTATTAAAGATAGAGGTAGCTTCCTCTCGGGATGAAGTGAGGATCAAAATGTCGTCGACGTATCTCGAGAAGAAAATATGGGAATGGCAGGTGCTAAGTGCTTGCTGTTCCAGTCTGTTCATGTAAGAAATGGCGAGGAGGCCGGAGATACTGGAACCCATGGGTAGGCCAGAGACTTGTTTGTATGTGTCTTGTTGGAACTTAAAGTAGGTGTTATCCACAATGATACGTAGGAGCTGATGAATGTCTGTAGGGGTAAGTCCAAAACAGTCAAGATTGTTAGAGGAGATGTGGTCAGTTATGAGGTCAATGGCGGGGTGTGCGGGAATGGGGGTATAAAGGGAGACTACGTCAAGGCTGAAGATGTAGTTGTTGACGCGGAGCTGTTGGGGTTGGAGCAAGTTGAGTCTATCTATTACCTGGTCAGAGCTGCTGACGTGTGCCGGGAAGGTGGGGAGTAGCGGTTTAAGTAAGTGGGAGAGGAGCCAGGAGATCTTGTAAAGAGGTCCCTCAGTACTGGAGACTATAGGTCTGATCTGTAGGTGGTTGCTGGTTTTGTGGGTTTTAATAAGATGGTAAAAGGTGGGGAGTCTACTGTTTCTAGTGGTGAGATTGAGCCTATAAGCCTTGGGGAGATTACGTCTGGAGCAAATTTGGGACCAAGCGTTGTTAATAGAGGTTTGTATGCGGGTAGCAGAGATGTCATTATCGGGTGTGTAAAGGGATGTATTGCTGAGGTGTTCTAGGGCGAGAGTATTGTAGGATTCTTGGGAGATAATGCAGAATTCCTTGACTTTGTCAGAGGGTAGGTAGACCAGGTTTTTTTTCTTAAGGCCTTTGAGGGTGAGACGCTGGGAATGGGAGATATTTGGTGTGATACGGTGTTTTTCCCGTTGTATTATGGAGAAGATCTTATGTTTGAGATTTACCAACTTTAGGTCTAAAGGGTGGTTTTCAGGAGGAGGGTGTAGGGGGCGGTCAGGTTGATAAACGGGGAAGGGGTTGGATGAAAAATTAGGGGGATCGGTGGGGGTGGAGTCGTTAAATGGGTCCAGGGAGGGTGGTTCAAAGGCTGATAACCATTTCAAATGGTACGCTGTCCTGCAGTGTTTCGATATCGAGGAGGGTTTGGTCATTAAGTTTTTGTGTAACGAAGAATTTGGGTCCGAGGCTGAGGAGATCAGTTTCTGTTGCGGAGAGAGAACACGTGAGGTCAGTGATAAGTGGTTGGGTAGTAGTTTGAGGATGGAGAGGGGGTCCGTGTACAGCTCCATAATTGGTAAGTGGCTGTAAGATCTGTTTTTGGTAGAGCCAGTTGAATTTAAGTATGAGTCTGTTTTTTTTCCGTGTGGAAACAGTGGTGGAAAGCTTTGTTGACAGATGTTGAGATGCAGGGTGGAAGGTGTGAGGGGGGGGGGAAATTTGCTATCAGACATAGCGTTCATATGTTGGTGTAGCTTGCAATGGAGGTGTTTGATGGTTTGTTTGATACAAAAGGTATGTATGAACGAGCGTGCAGAGTGGAGAGTGGGTAGGTAGAAGCATGATGGTAGGTGGATGTTCTTGATAGTGTTGGGGAAGATTCCATGTCTGAGGCATCTCTTCAGGAAGTTGATCTGGCAGCCGGTCCTAGCCCGCTTCTCCGAAAGTCGGAACATTTTCTTGGTGTATGCAAACTCTGTCTGGCCGAGACTGAGAGATAAAAGGAGATTGTAGTTTGCTTGAAGCATTGCTGGTAAATGTAAGTGTAAATTAGTCGTCCAAGGCTATAGCAATGCGATGTGGTTGCCGTGAGATGGAAAAGTGAAAAGAAATAAACGCAGGGAGAAAGTGAAACTCAAAACGATTTATTAATAAATTCACGAAAACTGATTAAATACCAAATAGTATTTTTTTTCGGTAAGTAACAGATCGGCAAAGGGTAATCTTAAATTTTCGAAAGAAAAACTTTCATTATCAGAAGACAACAATAGAAGACCGAGAGGGTCGAAAAAACGGGAAACAAACCGGTGTCAGATCATCGTAATACAGGGGAAAACAATTGGCAGTAGGAACGCAGAAAATGTCAAAATTCCATTAAGCAATCATATAACTAAGGTTAAAACATTATAAACATTAGTTTAGTAATATACCAATTTTTTAAATTTTATTATGTTTCATTTTACATGACTCATCAATTAGTCTTTTTTTCCATTTATTCTCTTCAAATCTAAATTTAAATTTACTGTCAAAGGGAGATAACTTATTCTAAATAATATATTCAGACTCTAGAAATGAGATTAGAAACTTGAGAAGGAATTTGAGTTGTGAAGTGGATAAAGCCAAGGATGGGACCTTTTTTTAGCAGGGGAAGGGGGGGGGGAATAAGAAGAGATTATGGGAAGGGGGAGGATTATGAGAAAAAAAAGAAAAAAAGAAAAGCAAGTAAGTTGGGGTGGGAGTGTGAGGAGGTGGCAGTTTGAGGATGTAAGAATCAGAGGATGAAGGGAGATGACAACTCGAATCTGTTATTCAAGGTAGGACGAAATTTAGAGATTAGGATAGCTTCCGAAATTCGAAGCTGACCTATATTGCGGACAGAGTTGAGGATGCGGACACTAATGCTGCGATGTGTGTTGCCACATGAAATTAAGTGTTTATGGAAGGAAGAAATGTGGGTGTTTAGATGCTCTTTAATGCGTTGGTGTAGAGGCCTAACGGTACTACCGATGTAGAACTTTTGACACTTAGAGCATTGTAGGTTGTATACTGTATATGTGCGGAGGCAGAGGCCAGAGTTGGGGATGGGGCAACTAGCTAGAGAGCAGGGGTCTGGGGTGTAGTGGCTTCTTTTGGATAAATGTTGTCGGAGAGAGGTGCCTGTGTGAGAAAGTTGTATGTTAAGGTTCTCACTACGTATGGCATTGCGGATAGCAGAAGTGATACGGTCGCTAAAGAAGGGGAGTTTAAGGAAGCAAGTGTTGGTGAGAGTGTGGTGTCTACGTCTTCTAGTGTTGTTAAGGTTAGATATGGTAGTTAGGGGGAAGCCGTTGGTCAATAGAGTTTGGTGGAAGGCTTCGGTGTGTGTTGTTTTATCGGAAGAAGAAGAGCATTTGTCTTTTATGCGGGTGATTTCTGTTTGTGCGTAACTAATTTTGGATTTGAGGGGTAGTGCGGATTTGTAGTGGATAAAGAGGTTCCTGCAGACGGGTTTTCTATAGAAAGTGGTGTGGAGAGATCCGTCGTCATTAATGCTGAGTTTGAAGTCTAGAAGTGAGAGAGATCCTGAGGTGTTGGGATGTTCGATGGTGAATTTAATGTGGGGGTCAGAATTATTAAATGTATTAAAGATAGAGGTAGCTTCCTCTCGGGATGAAGTGAGGATCAAAATGTCGTCGACGTATCTCGAGAAGAAAATATGGGAATGGCAGGTGCTAAGTGCTTGCTGTTCCAGTCTGTTCATGTAAGAAATGGCGAGGAGGCCGGAGAGACTGGAACCCATGGGTAGGCCAGAGACTTGTTTGTATGTGTCTTGTTGGAACTTAAAGTAGGTGTTATCCACAATGATACGTAGGAGCTGATGAATGTCTGTAGGGGTAAGTCCAAAACAGTCAAGATTGTTTGAGGAGATGTGGTCAGTTATGAGGTCAATGGCGGGGTGTGCGGGAATGGAGGTATAAAGGGAGACTACGTCAAGGCTGAAGATGTAGTTGTTGACGCGGAGCTGTTGGGGTTGGAGCAAGTTGAGTCTATCTATTACCTGGTAAGAGCTGCTGACGTGTGCCGGGAAGGTGGGGAGTAGCGGTTTAAGTAAGTGGGAGAGGAGCTAGGAGATCTTGTAAAGAGGTCCCTCAGTACTGGAGACTATAGGTCTGATCTGTAGGTGGTTGCTGGTTTTGTGGGTTTTAATAAGATGGTAAAAGGTGGGGAGTCTACTGTTTCTAGTGGTGAGATTGAGCCTATAAGCCTTGGGGAGATTACGTCTGGAGCAAATTTGGGACCAAGCGTTGTTAATAGAGGTTTGTATGCGGGTAGCAGAGATGTCATTATCGGGTGTGTAAAGGGATGTATTGCTGAGGTGTTCTAGGGCAAGAGTATTGTAGGATTCTTGGGAGATAATGCAGAATTCCTTGCCTTTGTCAGAGGGTAGGTAGACCAGGTTTTTTTTCTTAAGGCCTTTGAGGGTGAGACGCTGGGAATGGGAGATATTTGGTGTGATACGGTGTTTTTCCCGTTGTATTATGGAGAAGATCTTATGTTTGAGATTTACCAACTTTAGGTCTAAAGGGTGGTTTTCAGGAGGAGGGTGTAGGGGGCGGTCAGGTTGATAAACGGGGAAGGGGTTGGATGAAAAATTAGGGGGATCGGTGGGGGTGGAGTCGTTAAGTAGGTCCAGGGAGGGTGGTTCAAAGGCTGATAACCATTTCAAATGGTACGCTGTCCTGCAGAATTGTTTCAATATCGAGGAGGGTTTGGTCATTACATTTTTGTGTAACGAAGAATTTGGGTCTGATGCTGAGGAGATCAGTTTCTGTTGCGGAGAGAGAACACGTGAGGTCAGTGATAAGTGGTTGGGTAGTAGTTTGAGGATGGAGAGGGGGTCCGTGTACAGCTCCATAATTGGTAAGTGGCTGTAAGATCTGTTTTTGGTGGAGCCAGTTGAATTTAAGTATGAGTCTGTTTTTTTTCCGTGTGGAAACAGTGGTGGAAAGCTTTGTTGACAGATGTGGAGATGCGGGGTTGAAGGTGTGAAGGGGGGGAAATTTGCTATCAGACATAGCGTTGATATGTTGGTGTAGCTTGCAATGGAGGTGTTTGATGGTTTGTTTGATACAAAAGGTATGTATGAACGAGCGTGCAGAGTGGAGAGTGGGTAGGTAGAAGCATGATGGTAGGTGGATGTTCTTGATAGGGTTGGGGAAGATTCCATGTCTGAGGCATCTCTTCAGGAAGTTGATCTGGCAGCCGGTCCTAGCCCGCTTCTCCGAAAGTCGGAAATTTAAATTTAGATTTGAAGAGAATAAATGGAAAAAAAAAAAAGAAAAAAAAAAGACTAATTGATGAGTCATGTAAAATGAAACATAATAAAATTTAAAAAATTGGTATATTACTAAACTAATGTTTATAATGTTTTAACCTTAGTTATATGATTGCTTAATGGAATTTTGACATTTTCTGCGTTCCTACTGCCAATTGTTTTCTGCTGTATTACGATGATCTGACACCGGTTTGTTTCCCGTTTTTTCGACCCTCTCGGTCTTCTATTGTTGTCTTCTGATAATGAAAGTTTTTCTTTCGAAAATTTAAGATTACCCTTTGCCGATCTGTTACTTACCGAAAAAAAATACTATTTGGTATTTAATCAGTTTTCGTGAATTTATTAATACATCGTTTTGAGTTTCACTTTCTCCCTGCGTTTATTTTTTTCACTTTTCCATCTCACGGCAACCACAGCGCATTGCTATAGCCTTGGACGACTAATTTACACTTATATTTACCAGCAATGCTTCAAGCAAACTACAATCTCCTTTTATCTCTCAGTCTCGGCCAGACAGAGTTTGCATACACCAAGAAAATGTTCCGACTTTCGGAGAAGCGGGCTAGGACCGGCTGCCAGATCAACTTCCTGAAGAGATGCCTCAGACATGGAATCTTCCCCAACACTATCAAGAACATCCACCTACCATCATGCTTCTACCTACCCACTCTCCACTCTGCACGCTCGTTCATACATACCTTTTGTATCAAACAAACCATCAAACACCTCCATTGCAAGCTACACCAACATATGAACGCTATGTCTGATAGCAAATTCCCCCCCCCCCCTCACACCTTCCACCCCGCATCTCCACATCTGTCAACAAAGCTTTCCACCACTGTTTCCACACGGAAAAAAAACAGACTCATACTTAAATTCAACTGGCTCCACCAAAAACAGATCTTACAGCCACTTACCAATTATGGAGCTGTACACGGACCCCCTCTCCATCCTCAAACTACTACCCAACCACTTATCACTGACCTCACGTGTTCTCTCTCCGCAACAGAAACTGATCTCCTCAGCCTCGGACCCAAATTCTTCGTTACACAAAAACTTAATGACCAAACCCTCCTCGATATCGAAACACAGTTCTGCAGGACAGCGTACCATTTGAAATGGTTATCAGCCTTTGAACCACCCTCCCTGGACCCACTTAACGACTCCACCCCCACCGATCCCCCTAATTTTTCATCCAACCCCTTCCCCGTTTATCAACCTGACCGCCCCCTACACCCTCCTCCTGAAAACCACCCTTTAGACCTAAAGTTGGTAAATCTCAAACATAAGATCTTCTCCATAATACAACGGGAAAAACACCGTATCACACCAAATATCTCCCATTCCCAGCGTCTCACCCTCAAAGGCCTTAAGAAAAAAAACCTGGTCTACCTACCCTCTGACAAAGTCAAGGAATTCTGCATTATCTCCCAAGAATCCTACAATACTCTCGCCCTAGAACACTTCAGCAATACATCCCTTTACACACCCGATAATGACATCTCTGCTACCCGCATACAAACCTCTATTAACAACGCTTGGTCCCAAATTTGCTCCAGACGTAATCTCCCCAAGGCTTATAGACTCAATCTCACCACTAGAAACAGTAGACTCCCCACCTTTTACCATCTTATTAAAACCCACAAAACCAGCAACCACCTACAGATCAGACCTATAGTCTCCAGTACAGAGGGACCTCTTTACAAGATCTCCTGGCTCCTCTCCCACTTACTTAAACCGCTACTTCCCACCTTCCCGGCACACGTCAGCAGCTCTGACCAGGTAATAGATAGACTCAACTTGCTCCAACCCCAACAGCTCCGCGTCAACAACTACATCTTCAGCCTTGACGTAGTCTCCCTTTATACCTCCATTCCCGCACACCCCGCCATTGACCTCATAACTGACCACATCTCCTCTAACAATCTTGACTGTTTTGGACTTACCCCTACAGACATTCATCAGCTCCTACGTATCATTGTGGATAACACCTACTTTAAGTTCCAACAAGACACATACAAACAAGTCTCTGGCCTACCCATGGGTTCCAGTCTCTCCGGCCTCCTCGCCATTTCTTACATGAACAGACTGGAACAGCAAGCACTTAGCACCTGCCATTCCCATATTTTCTTCTCGAGATACGTCGACGACATTTTGATCCTCACTTCATCCCGAGAGGAAGCTACCTCTATCTTTAATACATTTAATAATTCTGACCCCCACATTAAATTCATCATCGAACATCCCAACACCTCAGGCTCTCTCTCACTTCTAGACTTCAAACTCAGCATTAATGACGACGGATCTCTCCACACCACTTTCTATAGAAAACCCGCCTGCAGGAACCTCTTTATCCACTACAAATCCGCACTACCCCTCAAATCCAAAATTAGTTACGCACAAACAGAAATCACCCGCATACAAGACAAATGCTCTTCTTCTTCCGATAAAACAACACACACCGAAGCCGTCCACCAAACTCTATTGACCAACGGCTTCCCCCTAACTACCATATCTAATCTTAACAACACTAGAAGACGTAGACACCACACTCTCACCAATACTTGCTTCCTTAAACTTCCCTTCTTTAGCGACCGTATCACTTCTGCTATCCGCAATGCCATACGTAGTGAGAACCTTAACATACAACTTTCTCACTCAGGCACCTCTCTCCGACAACATTTATCCAAAAGAAGCCACTACACCCCAGACCCCTGCTCTCTAGCTAGTTGCCCCATCCCCAACTCTGGCCTCTGCCTCCGCACATATACAGTATACAACCTACAATGCTCTAAGTGTCAAAAGTTCTACATCGGTAGTACCGTTAGGCCTCTACACCAACGCATTAAAGAGCATCTAAACACCCACATTTCTTCCTTCCATAAACACTTAATTTCATGTGGCAACACACATCGCTCCATTAGTGTCCGCATCCTCAACTCTGTCCGCAATATAGGTCAGCTTCGAATTTCGGAAGCTATCCTAATCTCTAAATTTCGTCCTACCTTGAATAACAGATTCGAGTTGTCATCTCCCTTCATCCTCTGATTCTTACATCCTCACACTCCCACCTCCTCACACTCCCACCCCCAACTTACTTGCTTTTTTTTTTTTTTCTTCATAATCCTCCCCCTTCCCATAATCTCTTCTTATTCCCCCCACTTCCCCTGCTTAAAAAAGGTCCCATCCTTGGCTTTATCCACTTCACAACTCAAATTCCTTCTCAAGTTTCTAATCTCATTTCTAGAGTCTGAATATATTATTTAGAATAAGTTATCTCCCTTTGACAGTAAATTTAAATTTAGATTTGAAGAGAATAAATGGGGGAAAAAAAAAGACTAATTGATGAGTCATGTAAAATGAAACATAATAAAATTTAAAAAATTGGTATATTACTAAACTAATGTTTATAATGTTTTAACCTTAGTTATATGATTGCTTAATGGAATTTTGACATTTTCTGCGTTCCTACTGCCAATTGTTTTCTGCTGTATTACGATGATCTGACACCGGTTTGTTTCCCGTTTTTTCGACCCTCTCGGTCTTCTATTGTTGTCTTCTGATAATGAAAGTTTTTCTTTCGAAAATTTAAGATTACCCTTTGCCGATCTGTTACTTACCGAAAAAAAATACTATTTGGTATTTAATCAGTTTTCGTGAATTTATTAATAAATCGTTTTGAGTTTCACTTTCTCCCTGCGTTTATTTCTTTTCACTTTTCCATCTCACGGCAACCACATCGCATTGCTATAGCCTTGGACGACTAATTTACACTTAGATTTACCAGAAATGCTTCAAGCAAACTACAATCTCCTTTTATATATATATATATGAAAATTGAAAAGCAAAAACCAAAAAATATTATTCATGTATTCATCAACGTTTTGTCTTTAATAGAAGACTTCCTCTGACGAAAACATCACACAAGTACATGTTAGGAGTAGATGGTGGCGGCGGCAACTGGCTAACAACCTGCGGCCTTTTAAGCAGAAAATCAAATTATGAGATACAAATAGATGTTGGCAGTTGCAATTATTAGTAAGCAGGATAGGTATTACAATAATTGCGGTGAGAGTGGGGACGAACATTGCTAGCAACTCGAATTAATTTTAATTATGAAGGTATGTGGGATTGAATACGAGATATGCCCATAGCTATTTTTAAATTCAACTTTCCTGAGGAAGTCTAATAATAAAGACGAAACGTTGATAAATACATAAATAATATCTATTGCTTTTACTTTTGTCAATTTCCATTACGTCGGTACACTTGCTTTGTTCCTTTATTATATATATATATATATATATATATATATATATATATATATATGTGTGTGTGTGTGTGTGGAAAAAGATAAACGGAAAACTAATTTAAATACAGGAGAAAAACATGGAACGAGAGATTTGACCGGTTTCGTTCGTATATACGAACGTCTACAAAAAAGTGAAGATTTGAAAAAATATATTTCGATAGCGGCACAGACAAATGAAAAAGGAACAAAACGGAGAGCCAGTTGTGATTAGTCCATGCTAGTAATTTTACATAGTATGATAGATAATCTGGGCAAGAAGTCATTATTTATTGTAGTTATGTTTTTCGCACCTACGGACTAGTATTGGGATGTGTATGGCCGTGTGAAAAGGAAAGACAATTGCAGACGCTAACAGAGAAGGGTTAGACACAGTGTGGGGGAATTGGAAGAAGTGGAAAAGGAGTTATTTTTAGCCAGGATAAGATCTATAGTTGGAAGGTATATATATATATATATATATATATATATATATATATATATATATATATATATATATATATATATGCATGCATATCACTATATACGTAAATATCAATAAATAGACATACACACAGCCAACCACGTTCCCAGTCAGAGAAAACTTGAAAGTATGACTATGTGAACCATACACATTTATTTAATAGTACTCAATAACCAGTAGAGCTGTACATGTACATACATACAACAACACATAGCGCTATACACATATACATGCAAACATGAAACTGCTAAAAATACCTCGACAATATATATATATATATATATATATATATATATATATATATATATATATATATATATATATCGACACATATGCATACACAGCATCTATTACTACTGGTGATTTAGTATTTGTCTGTCAATAGGGAAACTATATTATTATTTATATAAGAAATACACATTTTGTATCTATGTCTCTCAAGATAAATATATAATATTACTTCATTTTATTACGAATAAAGATTTTGTACCTTTGTGTCGTAAGCCGAAACTATGGTATTAATTATATTAAAATTGGAGATCTGGTATTTGTCTGAAGCCGAAATTAAAATAATACTACCTTTTTATTCTACACTCATGTTTCTATACTTTTGTAAGATTAATATATTATCTTTCAATGCTCAATGCAGGGGTGGTGTAATCTAATATCAAACACACTCTCACGCATTAGTTTGTCTTTTTAAAAGTTTATATATGTTCGTATGCTATGACACATACGCATTATCTCCTCCTTTATAAGGGAGTAACTCACTAAAGGTTCTTTGGTCATGATACATTTCTGGCAGACATCACGTCTTCCTCTTTTTCTGGGGTGAGCAGTGTTATATTTTGTCTATTCGTATTGTACTATTCTTCCAGGTATTAACTCTTAATTTAGGGGATCATTGTAGTATATGTTTATGTATCATATATGCTAGCATATTGATTATGGAGTTTTTGTGTAAGTATGAAACCGACCCTATACTATTACTATTTTTAATACTTAATTGAGCAGTACCGTAGTGTAATACCTATTCTATTGTCATAGAACCATCCTCACAGGTATTAATTCTTCATTCCACGGCAAGTGTAGTATATGTTCGATTCGTTATGATACGATTTTCTCAGGCAATTTCCTCTTCTTTATTTGTGTTAGGGAAAGAGAATAAAGTATATATTCTGTTGTGATGAGACTATCACCTTTTTAGTTGAAGTCAGTGTAGTTCGTTCTTATTATATACTAGTAAGAAGTCAGACTAAAGGGTGCACATTATTACTAGTTTATTATTAATGAAGATTTTGTATATGTCTCTGAAGCTGTAACTATACTATTACTTCTATCAATATTGTACTATTTTACATCTCTCTCTTTATATATATATATATATATATATATATATATATATATTACAAATAAAAGTGTGTTTTTTACTGTTAATCGAAACTATACTATTATGTTTATTAATAAAGATGAATTTCTATCTGTTTGCCTCAAGACGAAATTATACCATTAAAATATTTTAATGACAAAATTTAATAAACTATACTATGTTAGACTCATGCCCGATGTAAATGCTTTAAAAAATGTTGTTTATTCTTGGGAAATAAGAAAAATAACATTTCAAATTGTTACAAATGCACAAGATTGACACCATTTGATTAAAGCAGGAAAACAAAACTAGTACTACTACTGATATTCAAAAGTAGCATTCGTAGTAATGGTTTCCTGTTTATCTGGGAGAAAGTTTTCATACATTTCACGTACATTGGAATGGACGCGGCTATTCAACCGACTCCTGGAAATGTATTATTAAATGTAAGTGATTTAATAATTTGACTAAATAAGAAAGTATATTATAAAATTACAGTAATTTAACTATATTTTTATTGGTTTCCCTTAAGATTTATTCACGAAAATATGTATATGTATTAAAATTATTAAAAATAATTAATGCTAAGGATGTATTTATTAAAGTAAGCTTGTAAATCCATATTTTATTAGCCGTACATTTCACTTCGTAAAACATGATAATGATGTAAATGAATATATATCGCGTAACGTGGTAAAATATAGTATATAAGTCAGTAGTACAAACAATATAACAGCTATTTTGTAATGAGTAAACGTTTTTAAATAAAATCATTTGCAATAAAAAATTTAAACGAAATAAACGGTCACACAATGCCTACTATAATATGATATATGTATGCGTTTATTTATCTTGTTTTCGGTTTATTTTGTCTATATATAACAATGTATATATTTTTATAAAGCTACACTTCTTTTTATTAACTGTTTATAGTTGGCCTTCTATTAACGTTATTATTTCTAACATCTCCCTTTCATGATGATGGTAATCATGATCTTTACATTTGGTTTGTAGCCAACTTATTTGCCCATGTAAATGTACGATTCATTATTTATTACAATGTTTCTTATAGATGTCTTCTATTTTTTACTTTTATTTCATTTCTAAAAATCTAATCATCAGGACATGAATCTTCTCCTCTTTTCTTTTTCTTTTCGTTATTTTTGTTTTCGTTTTCTTCTTCTCTTTGAGCTTTTCCTTTGTCTCTTTTTTATCTTACGTGTTTTCCATTCTTTTTTTAATATTCATGATTATTATTTTCTTCTTTTTACTTATCTTCTAGTTATGTTCTTCTCCGCTTCATCTCTATCGTTTTTTCGTTTGTATCTTTCTATTTCTATTTTTTTAACTTTTCGTTACTTTTTCTTCTATGTCATTTTTACTTTCTGTACACATTATTTTCATTTTAAAATGCATTTCTTATTTCCTTCCTTTCTTTCATCTTTTTGTTCTTTTTCATTTTGCATCTCTTATTTTTCTTGATATTTTGCTTGTTTTTTTCAACTTACTCCTACCTATTTTTCTTCCGTTCTATTCTCCGTTTTATTTTAATTTCCTTCTGTCCTCACTGTGTATTTATTGTTATTCTTCATTCATATTTTTTTACCCATTATTTTCCGGCTGCTATCACTTTATTTTTAATTGCCTCTTCTTCTTAAACTTACCGTGTTTTCTCTTCGTTCTATAGTTTCTGTGTTTTCTCCTCGTTTCATAAGTATATATTGACTTAACCGAAAAGAATATTGGTATCCAAAACAATTGCTATCCATCCCATAAGTTGTCATTTCAAAAATTGATAGCTCAATATATATTTCATTCTAATTATCTTAGAATTAAATGTGAATAGAAAGAAAATAATTGATAGTCTGCTACTTAATGAGATAAAAATTGGTTTGAAAGAAATAGGATTATACAAAGAATAACAAGATACCAGCTTTAAAATAACGTGCGAGCGCATTATTTACATTTCTTAAACTGACCGAATTATATTGGAGTTGTTTTTGAAAACAAAATTAGATTACGTATTCTTGATTTTTCTTAATTCAATATATTAAATCATTTCAGATTTACCCTATTTAGTGGTGAGTAAAGAATCTAATATCAAGATTTAACTACACAAATATGTTTCCCCGGTTACTTATTTTAATTTTCTGATAGTGTTTAAAAATACACAACTTTTACTTTTAATCTAACATAAATTTTAATATTTAGTCCCGATCAATATTATGTTCTGTTCACATTTACAAAAGGTCACATTTACTCTCACACTACTCATGATCACCGGGAAATTAATTACATGGGGTACATTTTATTTAGATCCACCGTTGTCACTCATATTTCTGCCGTTTACATTGCATTGACTGCTTGATTACTTAATCACAGAACGGTAAATCTACAAATATACAAATATACACAGAATTTCTATTATTTGTTTGTTCCTACTTTATGAACAAAATATGAAAAATGCGGATTAGACATTTCATTTAAATATGTCTTTTCAAAATACTCTAAAACTGGCTGATCTAGAGCAATTTGACTAATCCACAATAATTTTCATTTTCATTGTGTGATTAATACAAATTCCAGTACATGCCAATCTCTACAGCCAAGACTATTCTTACTTTCTGACATGTATTGGTCGTTTTTCTCGATGACCTGAAGTCATCCCACTAAACGATATATATGATGAAACTGCAACGTGTGCCGTTATAGCGGGCTGAATTTCGCGTTATGGTGTATCAGCAAGAATTACCATTAGTCGGGACCAACAATTTGAATTATTCTTATTAAAAGAGCTATCTAACATACTGGGTATTAAATGTACAAGGTCTACTAGTTGTAAGCCAGCTTGTAACGGAATGATTGAGGGCTGCCGGCAACAATTAAATGACACATTGCGTGCAGCTCCTGATCCACAACGTTGGATGGAATACGTTCCAATCATTCCCCTCGGCTTTCGCACTGCTATGAAGGAAGACTTAGGATATTCACCAGCCGACCTGTTTTACAGTACATCACTGGAATTACTTAGGCACACATTTACTCATTCAGTTTTGGCATCATAGATTGGCCCCAACAAACAATCAACAGGCTCGATGTAAAAACAAGATAAAAAGTAACACTCCACCGAGTCATATACAGGAACCAATGTTTGCCAAGACTGTACTTACCTAGAGGAGAGGGGGGACTGGGACTTTCAGAAATCAACCACCAACATAGAGCCACTATTGTCAGTATTAAACAATATCTGACAATCTCAATTAACCCGAACCTCACAATGGTACGAGAACATCAAGAAAAAAGAGATAGCCAAACAACTTCCATAACATATCTGGCCAAGCATTTCGGACACGGCTGTTTATCAGACGAGGTTGAAACACCAACAAAACCCGCAACAGAAATAGCCCAAAAAAGTCGTAAAAAATACACTGAAACACTAAAAAAAAGAGCCTTAAAGAGTGGGCAGAACAAAAACGTGCAACCCAATTGATGAGATATCTAAAGATTATATTGACAAAGAAGGTTCTTTGGACTGGCTTAAAAGAGGCACTCTCGATTATGACCAGGAACGGCTTATAATGCCGGCCCAAGACAAAATGACTAATGCATTTAAAAAGATGGCAGGACTTAGTAATGATAGCAAGTGCAGATTCGGCCACACAGAACTGGAGAGTGTGAATCACTTGATATCCAGCTGCAAAATTATGTTAGCAGATGGAAGCTACACAACGCGCCATGATGGTGTATGATCTGTAAAATCTAAACATCCAATGCTGCACTAAGTCCTGGGAACATCTACCGGAGAGGACTATGGGAAACGATAAGTATACTATACATTATGATTATGTGGTTCCTACATCTACCTACCTGGAAAATGCAGCAGTCAAACCGGACACAGTCATATTAAATAAGGCAGAAAGAGAGGCAACACTGATTGAGGTGAGTGTTCCAAAATGACAGTGGCTTAAACAGAGCAGAAAAGGAGAAGGTGACAAAATACCAAAGCCTAATGTATGATATGAAGAGAAACTGGAACCTACAAAACATCAACATTATCCCAGTTATAATAGGAGCTAAAGGCCTCATGAAGAAAAATTTCAAAAAGTATCTGGAAAGTATTCCCGGAAAACCAAGTGCAAAAGAAATCCAAATAATTGCACTTAAGGGAACGGCCAAAATCCTTAAAAGAGCACTCGGTTGGAGCCTCTAAATAGCATTTGATGGTCTGGCATTTGGATGAATGCCTCGTCCCTATGGAAACGAATACAGAAATAAGAAAATTAAAAAAAAAGAGAAAAGTCTACATTAGTGCATTTGGAAGTCTATGTTAACTGACTTAGACGTTATTTTATCATTTTATTACTTATAAACACTCTTCATAAAAACATCAAGTCAGCTTTACTTAAAACATTTCATCATAGAGACACGTTTTTATTCGGAATAACTCGGTTACACCACCACTAACTCCACCTTATTCCGGTCCTGATCGTGTGCTTAATCGTAAGCAAATATTTTACTCTAGATATTGGAGGAGCTTATAAGACTGTCTCCATCGGCAAACTGAAGCGAGCATTTTCCGAGAACGACTCCCAATGTTTCACCAACCAAAACATAAGGTACATCCCAATCATGTTTTCCGACTCATGTTACCAGGACACGTTTTGGTAGACGTGCCCATTGCCCCCAAAAAGTTTTGTAAAGTTTTTCTTATATATCTGAATATTTATTTTTTAAAAGTAATATACTACCCCTTCTACAATGTTGCACCGCATGTGTGAAATATATTTTTGAATGCACCCTGTTTCATTTTGAAAACATTTGTAATGTTTTCATTTTTCAGCAAATGAACATTTGTATTTTGCAAGAGCAGAGCATTTTTAACCTTTGAACAAATGAACATTTTCCTCTTTTCAATTAAGATCGTTATATTTTAAAATCATTTCAGCAAACAAAGCAGCATTGCAAATACATTATAGTTTAAGTTTAGCAGTCATATGATCTATTTTCGCATTTTAATGTTCTTTCTTTAAGTATTCCCATGTGCTACTACTATCAATGCATTTTCTATTGTTTTAGTGGCTAAAAACTACGCAGGGTTTATGTGGCAGTTGCATGAGCGAACTATTTTGTATCATTCTATGTGCCTGATAAAGTGATTGTAATTAGGCTTGAAGATTATGTAATCATTGCTTCTTAACCGAATAACACTCTTACGTGTAACGAGATTCACACGCGATGTATCGTTTTGGCGCGAACCTTAAGTTCAAGCCTGTCTCTTAAAAAGACAAGACGTATATTCTTCGCATTCTACTTGGGCAATAGGTAAATTAGTTGAAGAACTCCATGATGATATCATTTTGTCTAATCAACATAGATCATCCCATTGTGCTATCTTCATTTTTTTCCTGTGTTCCTGTAAGTAAAATTTAAAATCTATTTAGTTCTTGCTCCATTATTATTTCGTGAGAGAATCGTGATCTTTTTGTGCTTATATAACATTTCAATTTCAATCAGATTCGGACAGACATATTACTCTTCCAGGTAAGTTCGTTATTCTGATTTTACCCCGATTTCAACCACAAACCCAAAATTGGATCCTCCAATTAAACATTACATTTCTTTAACGTGAGATAGATCATCTATTTTTTCGGCTCAATACAGGTAACTTGTTCTGAAATAAAAGGTTCATACTCACTTTTAATGAATACAAATTTGAACTTCACGTCTATTTTATTTTGTGATATTGTTATTTAGTTATCGATTAATATGTTTACCTCTTCATTTATATTTATTTTTAATCCGTTAAAATTGCTTTGTATCAATACAATTGTTAAAATTGTATTTTTGTATAACATTAACATTTGTAAATAGTTTTCGTGAAAGTTTAAAACAATAACGTGGTCGTCAGCGATTACAACATTAAATGAAATATAAAATATGAACACTTTCAAAAGTAATAACTCCCGAGGAATGTCACATTGGTACAGCTAGTTTATTATAATGTAATAATATTGGACACATGTTAATTATATGTTATTTTTCACTATGTCATTAAATTATTTAAGTATAACTTTGACATATACAAATCACACATAAAAATGATTATAAAACAACCATATTGTCAATATAAACAAAAGAATTAACAATAACTTTAATTAAAAGGTAAAACGTACAAGCATTATATTTCCATTAATAATTAATTTAATTAATACCTATTTTTTAAGGGTGTTGCAGAAACTTTTCTTATATTTAATCTTTTTTCCTGATATTTTTCACTTCCATTTCATGTGCCATATTTTTCTTTTTAATGTCTTCGTTTCCGCTCATATACTTTCTTTCCTTACATTCTTCGTATGTGATTTGTGAATTCGCTACTTGTTACACCGGCCGTTCTTACGCAGGAGAAACTACACCGGTTGTCACTATAAATAGTGCGCGTCACCAGAGACACAGAATACAAAGCACAGTCTTGTAACTGTCTAGCCAAGTGCTAGTCACTTTCTTACTTTGTTAATACACTTGTTAAACCAACACTCGACTTGACTTCCCTTATTTATTATTTACTGTTGGACAACTTCACAACACTACTATTTCATTTATTTCTCCCTCTATTCCTTATTTAATGGTTGTTACTACCTTTCATTACTTATGTCTTACATTACTTCTTAATTTACCTCTTTCTTACACTTTTTTTCCTTCCCTTATACTTAATACATTTCTTTCTTCTTTTCTTTATTCATTCTTTATTTTCTGTCTCACTTTTGATCTTTCCTTCTTGCTGTCAACTTTTATTTTTCTCTTAGACGTTCTATTATTAATGCTTCCTTTTTCTTTCCCCTCTTTTCGTAAATTTCTATGTTTCCTCTCTATGTATTCCTTTATTTAACTAATTTACACTTGCTAACTTAATTCATATTTTCTAACCTCCTTTCGTATTGATTTTTCTCTTTGTATTTTTTTAATTTATTTCCTTTTTCGTTTTTCCTCTTTTCTTTACTTTCGATTTTTCTTTCTTTCTTCACCACGTGTTCCCTTCGTTCATTCCCCCTTTCTAATCATTCATTTTTTCCTTTTTCCTTTCTACAATTATTCCTTCATTTCGCCCTTACGTATTCTCTACTATTACATCACCCTTTCCTTCTTCGATTCTTTTCCCTTCTTGCATTCTATAATGGGGGCTTTCTCATTTCATTTTCGTTATTTTTCAAATTTGTATCTTTTCTTTCTCTGTCTTGATGTCATATAATTCTCAGCCACTAGATCTCGACGATTATATACCTTTTCCAAATTTTGTTTGTTTACATCCACTTGTACCATTTTATTTTCATTATTGTATTCTTTTCCTTTTTTCATTTCGTTTTTGTTTATTTGATTATTTTCTATTGGATTTGCACACAATTTTTAAATGAAAAGTTCGGTTATTTCATCGTATTTGTTATGTAATTTGATTATTTATTTGTTTGTTTCAAACAGTTTACTAAGTCACCCTTATTACTTGGTGACCGTATGAGTGGTTACCTAAAATGAATACTATTCGTCCATATTTTATTCTCCATTTTCATTATTTATACCTTTTAAATACTGTTTCTTTACGAGAATTTATTAATATTTTTTAAAGATTATGAATGACTAAATCGAATGTGATACAAAATTATTTAAAAGTGATTCATATATCTATATATGCAATACTTTCCGAAAATACAAACTATGATCAGAACTATAATTTTCCTGTTGATTTCTCTGCGAACTAAACATTGCCGCTTAAAATGATATTCACTTATTCATTTCGTATGTATCCGAGAATTATATGGTTGCATTGCTTTTCTCAATATCTTTCTAGGTAAATTCTTCCTAGAAAGACATCGGATACTTAGATGAGGGACCACGTGAAGGTTTCCAACATTCCAAGTGAAAGTGTTTTTGCAGAACGAACTGGATTCAAAGTCGGTACACCTAGGTTGTTAGTTCGTGTTGTGAACAACTTAACAACCGTCACCTCCCAAAACATGATATGAAAAGTAAGATTTAGAAACATATAATTACCTTTGCATCTGTACACACTTTACGTCACCTGCAATCGACTTCCTTGGTCTTTTGGTTAGGAGCAACGTATAGAATCTGTTGACACTACACACGATATTTCCTTCTTTCTTTATTCATATCTTATGATACAAACTATTTTCCTACTAAGCCATTTGTTAAAAAGGTCATTCCACTATTTCTTCCTGTTCCTTCTTTTCTTTGGCGCACTGTCACTCCCTATCTTTCTTTAATTTCGAAAAAATTCTACTTATCTCGCCATCTTTTTATTCACATTCAACATCGCATTATTTATTGGTTGTAATCTTTTTGACGTATTTTATTTCAATTCTTTCTTTTCCGAAAATAAATTTTATTTTATTTTCTCTGAATCTTGGTTTGAATGATTGGTACTATCTGTATTGTTTCGTATATATTCTAAGATACAAACATAGATAAATACATACGTGTATATGTGTATACATATATTTTAAATATACACCCATGCATGTAATATATATATATATACATTGCTATAGTTATACGGATATATGCACATGTATGTTAATATATACATATACATCAGCACAAATATATATATATATATGTATATTAATAAGCATACATATAAATATATATATGTATATGTAACAAACATATATATATATATATAAATATATATATATATATATATATTACTTCTTTTGTAATATAGTAAAAAAATACCATAGAGTGCTCAATAAATTGAGAATCAAAATTAAAATTAAGAGCGTAATATTTAATTATTTTTTGGTACAAAAAAATTAGTACAACATTAGTACCGTCGGTCTCAAGCACAGACGGACTTAACCATCCGACTCTCTTCAGCAGATGACAACATAAGCTGAAGAGAGCCGGATGGCAAAGTTTTTCTGTGCTTAAAAGTTACGGTACTTATGTTGTACTAATATTTCTGTACCAATATATACATATATATATATATATATATATATATATATATATATATATATATATATATATATATATATATATAAATAATTCCACGAAGAGAATATATTACTAAATTAATTAACCAGTGATTATGAATTTTAGAACACAACTTCTGAGCGTTAGGTTAAGTAATGTGGTATATAGTTTGTTTAATTTATTTTCATGAAAATAAGCCAATAAAGAAAGAATATGGGATGGTATCACTTCATGAAAATTCAGATGGCTCCATTTTTTGTTAAATATTAACAATAAGTATTAGACATCAATTAATAAATATTCCTCTAATTTGATTTACTTTGGTGTATTCTAAGGGATTTGAGATTAATTGTATAGACCAGACCTCCCATCTAAACATTAAAATATTCAGATTTTAATTAAATTTGCCCCAATTAATCAAGATTCCCTTAATTTCTCCTGAATACCTCTAAAGTATATACCTTAAATTTCAGACATTTTCTAAAATCAAAGTCATGTATTGAATGTCAGTAAAAATTGCAATAAAGATTATTCATCATCTTGATTTTTATCTTAGTATGGTCACATACATTTGGTGCAAAACTATTCTGTCCCGGGGATTGATTTTACTTTTCTTGACACCTATATTCAGCTAGTACACACACACGTACACACACAGAGACACCCCCCCCCACACACACACACACATATATATATACATGTGTGTGTGTGTGTATTATGTAATACACTATTATATATATACATGCACATATATACGATTGTACTTAAAATAGTATTTTACATTTGTATATATATATATATATATTTATATATATATACACATATATATATATATATATATACGAACATAACACTTTTACATATATATGTAACTGAATACATATAAATTCACACTATACATTGACATATTATGTATAACTATATACATGCGGATGCCTACAGATATGAATATGCATTTACAAATGTATATATATATATACCACTATACACAAATATATATATAGTATACACATATTATTTTATATGAATACACACATGCGTAGATGTACATGAATACATTTATTTATGTGTTTATATATCTATTTAGTTATTATCAACGCACCGCATTGATCAGTTTTTGTGTGTACGCTTATGTTTCAGATGCTATCTCTTTTAATCTAAATAAATATCTTGCTGCCATATTTTTCGGATGATTAAATGAGAAACAAGAAATTATCGCCGATAAAAAAAACTCGATGATTTAGTGGATAAACTAAACTAATATTCAGAGATATCATGAAAAATAAAGTATTTTAAAGTACACGCATTTCCTCCCTACATGTTTATTTTTGTACAAATTTTTTAATCCTATAAACATTTATTCATGAAAATCACTCAATTTTCGCTACGGAAAGCCATAATCTGAATTCATATTTACTTAGATATGTTTATATGTTTATATATTTCTTTGTACATGATTCACTTCTAAACTAATTTACCGACAATTGTTAATATTGGTCATAATGTAGACTATATATAGTTTAATGTAGTTTTATACGAAGGAGGTAAATGAGGATGAAATGCTTTATTTAAATGACAGATATATCACATTTTTATAACAATATAACTATAGTTATTAGATAAAAATAAATAAATACCCCTCAAATTTCATTTTTATTAGCGTATTTTAAAGGGTTTCAGGAGAATAAATATAAGCAAAACAACCCATTTTAAAACTCGAATATTTCAGATTTTAATTCAATTTTATCTATAGTCAGTAGATATAAATTAAGCAAGATTCCCTGAAATTCAAATTCTTTCACGAAGCCCCATAAACGAAAGCCTTTAATTTTAGACATTTTCTAAGATTAAAATCATTTAATATAATTAGAGCAAATTTTGAATAAGGATTCCCGACATAAGTTTGAGTATCAGTGAATGGAGGTTAATCAAAAATGACGATTGTGTCTCTCAACTTAAACCACGGGAGTCAATATTCTTACTTCCGGCAAAGTAGATATTGGGGGTGTGATGACATTATAATCAACCGTTAGTGACGACGGTTGCGTATCAGTTCTACTTGAACTTCGGGACTCAACAATGCCAACATTCTGACAAGACTGGCCTGGAAGTAGTATTTTCTTAGCCCCTTACATCAAGTGGCTTCATGCCTTGTCTCGTGGGTGCTATCAGATCAGACTGTCTGAAAATACCGGTGTTTGATAATGGCCCTATGGGAATTGACGTATCTGTTGGAAATCGTTGGTTTGACTTGCGTGAATTAGTGCGGGTTGACCCGTGCAGTCGAGTGCAGAATAATACTGCCCTCACAGTCGGAACTCACAGACGTGACAAGGTCACCGCGTTACGAGACCTCAGATCAATGTGTCCCTGCGGATAGAGGCTCTGTGACGTCACGGGCCTTTGCGTGGGAAGCAGAGTTTGTGCAGTTTGGGTTTTGGAGACGAACCTATCAGACGTGATTTTTATGATGTAGTCTGCAATATACATAGGGGAATTATTTCCCTAAGAAAATACAGGAGAACACATCTCTGTTCCCCTCTACACGAATGGTTAACGACTTAATTGATAATTAATTAAGAAAGCAGTAATTTGCTCTCTCTGTCGACGTTAGTGAATATTTCCCAGCTGACGGATAACTAACGCTTGAAATGAAACAGAAATTAAATTTAAAAGATTGTTTGTCTTCCGACTCGTTCATGGAGCTTTTGTGTTGCAGCGGCGTTGTTCACGGCAGAAAGAAAGAAGAAAGAAGTCAACCACTAGACGACGCACCCTCTATGCGGCGAGAGAGAAATTTAAAGGTATGCAAATTATATGATTTATGTTGTTAAAAATGACGCGTGATAAAACGAGAACTGCCACGGCCGTTCCGGGACGAGTATGCAAAACGAGAACTGCCGCGGCCCAAGCAGAGGGGCTATGCAACAGCGGCTTTCTGACTTAAAATGCACCAAACATTAATGTTATTGTTTTTTTCCTTTTCATTTGCAAAATTCAATCATGTTCTGCAAAGCCAAAAACATAAAAAACACAACCAAACAAGATGAATAACAATTTCAAGACATAAAGAACTTGAAGCATACAAACTTTTACCAAAACGATTTGATTCGGCATAAATAACCCGAAAAGGTTAGATATGCCGTAAAAGAAAACAACCAAACAAAACACCACAAATACATATTCGAAGACATAAACAACTTTAAGCATATACACTTTTACCAAAATGACCTGATTCGGCATTAAATACTCCGAAAAAGGGTGGATATGCCATAAAACAAAAGAATTAACCAACTAACCTTGTCTGGAACAGTTTCCATGGAAAAAATACTAAAATCGCGAGTCAGTGTTTCTTTTGTAAGTTAATATAGACTTGCTGCCTTTTTTAATTACTCTTGTATCCTTTCTCTTACTACTTGTACTACTACTACAACTGCTGCTACTACTACGATTACACAGCTACTACTAATCCTCCTCCTCTTACTACTACTACTACTAATAATAATGATAATAATAAAAATGTAAATGTTATGCTAGAGTTGTTACCAGCCCCTTACATGGTGTAACACCATAGTTTTGTCCTTTGCAAAAGTCTACTGAATAGAGAAAAATAAATATATGCATATAAACTGTATATATATATATACATATATATATATATATATATATATATATATATATATATATATATATATATATACATATATATATACATATATATATATATATATACATATTTTTATATATACATTTATATATATATATATATATATATATATATATATATATATATATATATAGTCTCGGAAGTTTCTCAACCATTAAAAATGAAAAAAAAAACCTTAAGTCTCAAGTCGTTCAGTGGAAAATCACTCATGTAAATCAATTTAGTTTTTACAGTTATTATATTAGTTTTCTTCTAACATTATTAAAGGGATCATCAGTTGTTTACCATGAAAAACTGTTACGGGAATTTAAAAACAAGACAGTATTTGATTTCATGGCTTCCCAGCAGAGTTGATCAGACCCCACTTCCCTTAAAAGGCAAAAACATAAACGTTCCGTATACTGAATCTAAGTTTTGTTCCGTATAAATGTTTTGCTAACATATGTTAGTTATTAAAATATATATATATATATATATACATTAAAAATAAATAAATAAATAAATTAAAATATATATATATATATATATATATAAATAAATAAATGAAAAATTCCTCCTAGTCTATGTATTCACCTTTTCCTCCTGCAAAAGCTAAATCTATAGTATTACCTAATTCTTTAAGAAGTTCTTTATGTGGTATTTTTGTATATAATGTACTAAAATCATATGTCGACATTGATTTAGCCTGTTTACGAGAATTAATACGATCTAATTTTTCTTTTACTAGATCTGAATGATTTACCACTCAAAATAGGTTTATATTACTACAGAATTTACTTTTTTATGGAAATTATTTATTTGATTTATAATTAATTTAAAGACGTTAGATACAGCCTTACTTAAAGGTTTAGTGATGCACATTTTTGAGGCAACAATAAAACGGGCGCCAACTGGTGTTTTATGCATTTAAGGTATCCAATAGATACATGGAAGTTTTTTTTACTTTTCTTCTAATTGTAATCCTAATTTTTCACAAATAACAGCATCGTTTATAATAATATTATCGCTTTTACTATTACTTAATTTATAAGTATCTGAAGCTTCACCTATCATTCCTACTTCTAGCAATAAGCGTTGTATACGATATTTTTTACAGATAAAAGCTATATTATTTGTCGCCTTATCAATAGGAACTATTACCAGCCTATTTTGAAGCATTTCAAGTTCCGTAGTTATTTGTGGATTTCTAAGGAGGGGATTCGTTTTTTAGGGTGCTTAAATTCTTTTAAACGTTCTACTTTTTTATTTACGAATCTAAGTACATTATTTTTCCATGCATCAAATGTAGAGTGTAATAATTTATGTTTTTTTGCCATGGATGCAGTGAAATTATCTAACGCTTTATTTATTTCCTTAACACATTTCGCATAATTTAAACATTAATGTATATATATATATATACATGTATGCATGCATATATATATATATATATATAGACTATATATATACATGTATGCATGTATATATATACATGTATGCATGTATATACATATACAGAGAGAGAGTGACTATATATATATACATGTATGCATGTATATATATACATGTATGCATGTATATATATATATATATATATATAGAGAGAGAGAGAGAGAGAGAGAGAGAAGGAGAGGGAGAGAGAGTGAGAGAGAGAGTATACACACAGAGACTAGAAGACTATCTGTACCAAGACAAGTAAAATTCATTTTGCAATCCAGAAATGTTGTGCACCAATTCTTTGCTTAACTGATGTCTAATGACTATGGATCAAATTTAATGAAATCTGATATATTTTAATTCCCAAATATTAGGCTGCCACTATACTATGTCACATAAAATACAATCTAGCATACAACTAAAGACACTGACATTTGGGTAAACTTTACTAATTGATGTACAATACCTATTATTAACATTTCTAAAGATCGGACGCATTTGAATTTACAGAAATAGCTTTCATCCTCTTGTTTACCACTTTACATAAAATAAATCTAAATATAGCCTATATTTTGACACCGTAGTCTCGAAACTGTCTCAAAATTCATAATGATTGGTTAATTAGTTTAAGAGTGAATCCTGTACATACACATTTATAAACATATAACATAGTCTTTATATATATATATATATATATATATATATATATATATATATATATATATATATATATATATATATATATATATATACAGATTTTAATCAGACATGGACCAGTGGTTTCTGACAAGAAACGGGTTTAATTCCAGATTCCGTCTTCTTCAGCATAGTCTGAAATAGTAAATGATGGAATTTCTTCAAAAAACACTTATAACCGTTATGAAACGCTATGTACACAGAATTTGAAATGGAGGGCCGGCGAGACGCTTAGATCAGAAAAATAGCCCTTAAGTAAGATATTCTATATTTAGAGGTGAAGAACGAGAAAGAAAGGAAGAAAGAAAGAAAGAAAGAAAGAAAGAAAGAAAAGAGAGAAAGAAAGAAAGAAGGGAAAATAAAATAAAATACAATTAAATTTATAATAATAAAAAAATTAATTAAGAGTATATAAAATATTATTTTTATATGTCGAACATAATTAAAGGTACGCAACTCTAATTAATTAAATTATCTAAAAAGAGAGGTAACTATTTATTATTATATAAAATATATATATATATATATGTATATATAATTCACGATTGTTTCAATTAATAAATATCAAATTAAAGTAAAAATATAAATATAGATAAATATATAAATAAAAAATCAATATATAAATAAACAATAAAAAATCAATGTATAATTGAAATATCAATATATAAATAAAACATCAATATATAAATAAAAAATCAATATATAAATAAAAAATCAATATATAAATAAATTTAAAAAAAAAAATCAATATATAAATAAATAAAATAAAAAAATCAATATATAAATAAAAAATTCGATATATAAATAAAATCAATATATAAATAAAAAATAATAATATATAAATAAAGAATCAAAAATGTAAATGTAAATAATAATATAAATAAAAATATAAATAAAAAAATAAAAAATCAATATATAAATAAATAAATATATAAATAAACAATCAATATATAAATAAAAAATCAATGTATAAATAAAAAATCAATATATAAATAAAAATTAATAGATAAATAAAAAATAAAAAAATAAATATATACATACACACGTACATATACACATATACATACACACACTCATATATATATATATATATATATATATATATATATATATATATATACATATATATACACACGTATGCATGTGTAAATAAAAAAAATCTATATATAAATAAAAAATCAATATATAAATAAAAATCAATATATAAATAAATAAAAAATAAATAAAATTTCAAAAATAAAATAAAACAATTTAAAATTTAAAGAAGAAAGAGAAAAGAAAAAAAGAGTTGTGATCAGGTTCGTAGAACGAGAAGTCTGCATTAGAAGTATATAAGTGTCTGAAAAATGTATGTAGGGCTCTAGGAAGGCTTAAGTCACTCGATCCATCCAATAAATAAGGAGTGCTTGTTTACGATGTATACAGCCCTTAAAAACCTCAATAAAATATTTTTTTTATTATTATAAATTTAATTTAATTTTATTTTATTTTTCCCTTCTTTCTTTCTTTCTTTCTTTCTTTCTTTCTTTCTTTCTGTCTCTCTTTTCTTTCTTTCTTTCTTTCTTTCTTTCTCGTTCTTCACTTCTAATATAGAATCTCTTACTTAACGGCTATTTTTCTGATCTAAACGTCTCGCCGGCCCTCCATTTCAAATTCTGTGTACATAGCGTTTCATAACGGTTATAAGTGTTTTTTGAAGAAATTCCATCATTTACTATTTCAGACTATGCTGAAGAAGACGGAATCGGGAATTAAACCCGTTTCTTGTCAGAAACCACTGTCCCATGTCTGATTAAAATCTGTATTTAAAAATAAAAATATTACGCTCTTAATTTAATTTAATTGAGCACTCTACTGGTATTATCCTTTTATTCTTTTTTGAGTATACCTTTATACTTCATATATATATATATATATATATATATATATATATATATATATATATGGAGAGAGAGAGAGCGCGACTGTACCTATTTAATGTCTCATTCTCTTAGCTACTATTTTTTACAACTTTTCCCTGTTGTTATTTTTATTTTTTATTGTTAAAAAGCTCTACTTTCCCAGCGTGGCCATGGAGTGTTTTTACCTTAATGTTTGTTTCGCTTTTTGTCACCTTTATTTTTAATTTAAACATGTTTTAGTAAATAGTATTTGGCATTAAAAACACGAATTAATCTAATTTTCATCGTAATGTTAAACACTCAAAATTAAAATAACTACAGAAATAAATTTTTGAAAGACTTCAATACAATGCCGGATTGTGATAAGAAAGGTAATATGTTCATTGCAAGTTTGAAATTAATAATTAAAAAACAGTATATTCACATAAAGTTTTAACTTATATCCAATTGTTTCAGACTGCCGGTCGTGAGTACGTTCGCAGCTTTTTGAATTCTCTTTCCATCTTCTAAATTCTTTAAATGTAAATACTATGAAATTTCATAAATGAAATAGAGACATATATAATAATTTTTTAATATCAACTAAAATTACATATATAGGATTCGAGCGTGTGCGTGTGAGTTTCTTAGATTCTTCAATTCTCCCGGACAATACTGAATCAAGTGTATTGCTATCATGAAATATAGTTTAAAATAGCATTTTAAAAATTTATAACACCCTATGCAGTAAAACGTAATTTATTTAATTTAACGGACAATAAGTTTGTCAGATAAATTATCAGGAAACAAGTACAAACTCTTGGACAGGATAAAAGCAAGAATCCAATACTAAAATGTCTGGTTCGTTAGTATCAACCGGAGGACGAATTGGTATCTACAAGTCAATTTCATTGTGTCTTAAAACGGAACATGACACGTTCAGACACGAACAAGCTGAGAATTTTGTGGAAAAACTATCGCCGTAAGTAATACAAAAACATTTGATAATGGCGTCGACCAGGATCCAGTTAAAGTTGTACGCTTCTTTTTAAGCGACAGTAGCCACCGAGACTGAAATATGGTATATTCCCCGAAATAGAAGCATTATCGTCTACTGTATATGATTGTTTACATACGGCTATTTTTAAATGATAGAAAACGCAATCAGCCTCGCATGATTCGAGGAATAATGCGTCATATTGGACTATTGTTTTCCGATTATTCTCCCGGTATAAGACTGACAGAGCTGGGATCTAGACAAGTGGATTGTATAACAGTGCAGCATTTTGTTACTAGCAATTGTACTGTAAGAAGACACCTTTATTAGAAAGGACAGGCGATTGAACACCAGCTGTATAAATACTTTAAAAAAATAAACGTAGGTACTTATATCAGAAAGTAATAGCAGGAAAGAAAAAATAGAAATAATAATAATAATAATAATAATAATAATAATAATAATAATAATAATAATAATAATAATAATAATAATAATAATAATAATAATAATAATAAAGAGGCTTGTCACGTTAGAGATAGAGAACAGTATTGACCGTTATTTTTCAGCTGGCGATAAACATTTCAAGTTTCGAGCGTATGAATTGAAGACGTATTTTGGGTAGATATACAAATGTTATATTTATTGTTAATTTAAATTTTAACTAATAAGAAGCTTCTGAGATTTCAATTCGGGGTCGGGAGATAATATTTTTTGCGTTTTGAGTTGAACGTTATTAACCCCCCCCCTCTCTCTCCAAAAAGAGGCTTGTCACGTTAGAGATAGAGAACAGTATTGACCGTTATTTTTCAGCTGGCGATAAACATTTCAAGTTTCGAGCGTATGAATTGAAGACGTATTTTGGGTAGATATACAAATGTTATATTTATTGTTAATTTAAATTTTAACTAATAAGAAGCTTCTGAGATTTCAATTCGGGGTCGGGAGATAATATTTTTTGCGTTTTGAGTTGAACGTTATTAACCCCCCCCCCCTCTCTCTCCAAAAAGAGGCTTGTCACGTTAGAGATAGAGAACAGTATTGACCGTTATTTTTCAGCTGGCGATAAACATTTCAAGTTTCGAGCGTATGAATTGAAGACGTATTTTGGGTAGATATACAAATGTTATATTTATTGTTAATTTAAATTTTAACTAATAAGAAGCTTCTGAGATTTCAATTCGGGGTCGGGAGATAATATTTTTTGCGTTTTGAGTTGAACGTTATTAACCCCCCCCCCTCTCTCTCCAAAAAGAGGCTTGTCACGTTAGAGATAGAGAACAGTATTGACCGTTATTTTTCAGCTGGCGATAAACATTTCAAGTTTCGAGCGTATGAATTGAAGACGTATTTTGGGTAGATATACAAATGTTATATTTATTGTTAATTTAAATTTTAACTAATAAGAAGCTTCTGAGATTTCAATTCGGGGTCGGGAGATAATATTTTTTGCGTTTTGAGTTGAACGTTATTAACCCCCCCCCCTCTCTCTCCAAAAAGAGGCTTGTCACGTTAGAGATAGAGAACAGTATTGACCGTTATTTTTCAGCTGGCGATAAACATTTCAAGTTTCGAGCGTATGAATTGAAGACGTATTTTGGGTAGATATACAAATGTTATATTTATTGTTAATTTAAATTTTAACTAATAAGAAGCTTCTGAGATTTCAATTCGGGGTCGGGAGATAATATTTTTTGCGTTTTGAGTTGAACGTTATTAACCCCCCCCCTCTCTCTCCAAAAAGAGGCTTGTCACGTTAGAGATAGAGAACAGTATTGACCGTTATTTTTCAGCTGGCGATAAACATTTCAAGTTTCGAGCGTATGAATTGAAGACGTATTTTGGGTAGATATACAAATGTTATATTTATTGTTAATTTAAATTTTAACTAATAAGAAGCTTCTGAGATTTCAATTCGGGGTCGGGAGATAATATTTTTTGCGTTTTGAGTTGAACGTTATTACCCCCCCCCCCTCTCTCTCCAAAAAGAGGCTTGTCACGTTAGAGATAGAGAACAGTATTGACCGTTATTTTTCAGCTGGCGATAAACATTTCAAGTTTCGAGCGTATGAATTGAAGACGTATTTTGGGTAAATATACATTTGTAAATGTTTATGTATATATATATATATATATATATATATATATATATATATATATATATATATATATATATATATATATATATAATTGAGTAAGTTGTTCAATATAGACTGAATGTTTGATAACTTTGCGTCAATTTATTAGACAAACATAGGAGGGGAATCTATCATCTTTTTTAATTTTTTTATTTAAGGATATCCTAGAAAACTTATACTAT
>OY744516.1:157672836-157752836 GCA_963556195.1 Sepiola atlantica | reverse complement strand
CCTAAACAACCTGATATATGCAGGGGCAAAATCGGTAAGTATGAAACTAAGAAACGAAGAGAATGGACAAAAGAGAGGACCGACAAAACCTGGATGGGAAATCAGACTGGAAACCCAGATCACCAAACTTCGGAAAGAAGCTAAAACCGTGAACAGAAGGAAGGAGGACATGAAACGATTAAGAAGCAAAAATCAGAAACGCAAGGAAAAACTAAATGAGAAACATGAAGAAATAAAACAAAGGATAGCAGCAATAGAAGGAAGACTGAGACGATACAGGTACAAATCAGAACAGAGCAAACAGAACAGGACCTTTGAAAACAATGAAAGCCAGTTTTACAAAAACGTAAATGGAGAAAAAACAACGACAGAGCAACTGAACCCAACAGAAACAAAACAATTCTGGAGCAAGATATGGGAAGAACCAAAAAAGCACAACAAGAATGCCCAATGGTTGAAAAACATGAAAGATGAACTGCAAGAAATCGAAGAAGGAACCGAAACAGAAATCAACAAAGAAACGATCAAGAAAACCCTAAGAAAAATGGCAAACTGGAGAGCACCAGGCCACGATGGAATACATGCATACTGGTTTAAAAAATTCACGACCCTGCATGAAAGAATAGCGCAGAAACTGAGCGGATGTATCCGCAAAACAGACATACCAGAATGGATGACGGAAGGAAGAACAACACTAATACAAAAAGACCCCAAAAAGGGAACGACCCCCAGCAACTACAGACCGATAACATGTCTACCAATAATGTGGAAAATTCTCACAGCACAACTGAGAGAACAAATCTACAAATCCCTGGACAAACGTGGACTGCTCCCCGAGGAACAAAAAGGATGCCGGAAAGGACAAAGAGGTGCACATGATCTACTATACATTGATCAAAAGACTCTGAAGGAGGTGAAGAGCAGACAAAAGAACATAACCATGGCATGGATTGACTACAAGAAAGCCTACGACAGAATCCCCCAAACATGGATAATTGAATGCTTAAAAATATACAAGATACCAGACAGGATTATTAATCTTATCCAGAAAGCAATGGAAACATGGAGACTAAAACTGACAGCCGGAGGACAATACCTGTCTGAGATAAAAATACAGAGAGGCATTTTTCAAGGAGACTCTCTATCACCACTACTGTTTATAATAGCCATGATGCCACTCAACTACATACTCAGAAAGTGTGATGCCGGATACAGGTTTACGGATACAGAACAAAGAATAAACCACCTGATGTACATGGATGACCTTAAACTGTTTGCAAAAAACAAAACAGAACTGGAAAAGCTGATAAACACAACCAGGATATTCAGCCAGGATATCCAAATGGAGTTTGGAATAGAAAAATGTGCACTGCTAGAGATCAAAAGAGGAAAACTGGAAAAGACAGAAGGTATAGAACTCCCCAACCAAGAGGAGATGAGGGCGCTAGGAGAACAAGATAGTTACAAATACCTGGGAGTTCTGGAAGCAGACACAATCAAATATACAGAAATAAAAGAGAAGATTGGAAAAGAATATCTACGAAGAACAAGGAAACTCTTAGAAACTAAACTATATAGCAGAAATCTAGTAAAAGGGATAAACACATGGGCTGTATCACTAATAAGATACTCTGGACCATTCATAAGCTGGACCAAAGAAGAACTCAGGCACCTTGACCAAAGAACTAGAAAACTAATGACTATGCACAATGCACTGCACCCAAAAGACGACACGGACAGACTCTACGTGAAAAGAAATGAAGGAGGTAGAGGACTGGTAAGTATAGAAGACTGTGTGAAAGACACCAAAAAAGAGCTGGAGAAATATGTAACCCAGAACACAGAAAGACTGATCACCACAGCAAGAGACACCAGCCCAACAAACAACCCCGGAAGCACTGAACCCAGAAACAAAAAGACAAGAAAGGAAAAGTGGGAAGAAAAACAACTACATGGACGCTTTATAAGACTCACAAGCGATGAAGCCAATGAAAACAGCTGGGCATGGCTAAGAAAAGGAAACTTGAACAGAGAAACGGAATCTCTGCTGACGGCCGCACAGAACAATGCGATTAGGACAAACTTTATTAAAGCAAAGATAGATAAAACCCAGGAAAACAGCAAATGCAGATTGTGTGGACAAAGAGACGAAACGATAAATCATATAATAAGTGAATGCAGCAAGCTAGCACAAAGGGAATACAAGAACAGACATGACAGCATGGGGAAAGAAGTACACCGGGAAATGTGCAAACAACTGAATTTCGAATATGCAAGAAAACGGTACAAACACAAACCAGAAACTGTACTAGAAAACGAAAAACACAAAATCATATGGGATATGAATGTACAAACAGACAAACCCATAACAGCAAGGAGACCGGATATGATAATAATCAACAAGAAAGAAAAATCCTGCAAAATCGTGGACTTTGCCGTTCCAGCAGACCACAGAGTGAAGATCAAAGAGACGGAAAAGAGAAGCAAATATACTGAACTTGCCAGAGAATTGAAAGGAATATGGAACATGAAGAAAGTCAGTATAACACCAATAATCATAGGAGCACTAGGAACAGTCCCCAAAAACATGGAGAAAAGACTAGGAGAAATAGGAATCAAAGGGATAACTGAGACAATACAAAGGACAGTAATGATCAAAACAGCTACAATCCTGAGAAATGTCCTCGAATGCGGAAACCAACCCACATAAGCAACGAATGGAGAACAAACACATGGAAGCACAAAACAACAGAACCGGGGAAAAGACAACCGAACGAGAGAGGCACAAGCATAGGCTGACGCCACGAAAATTATGGACAGAGGGTCGAGGAGGGAAAGCGCAAAACCAGACCTCCACTGGAAGAGCGCGGACAGCTCTGGGACCTTGGGAAGGCTTGTTGCCACTCGGGCCCCAGAGGAGACCAATGGCCCTTATCAGCGGGAAATCGTTGGTAGGTGGCTGTTGCGATTACCGCAAGGTCATCAGCAGTGATGAACGAAAAGAGGTGGAGCATACTGGAGGCCTGAGGAGACTTGTTGTCACTCAGACTCCAGGGAATACCACAGGTTGTCGGCAGTGGGTGACCACTGACGATGACCAGTGTGATAACTCCTAGTGAGTAAATAATAATAATAATAATAAACCTGGAGAAAGGACTTGGAGAAATTGTAATCAAAGAGATCACTGAGTTCATACAAAGGACGGAAATCGTCAAAACAGTTGCAATATTAAAAAAAATCCTCGAGTGTGGAAACCAGCTCGCACAAACGGCGCATGGTAACCAGTCACATGTAAATTACAATAGATTGAAAGCAAAATAACAGGAGAACACAACTGTACGAACAGAAAACGATAACGCAAAATGATTTGCAACGATTATTGAAAAAATTGGAGAGTGATGGAAATCTAGCTTAGATTCCTAAGAACACCATTTGTTATTGTCCGTGAGAAATCACTGATACTGACTTGTGTGAAAACTCATATAATTACTCACATATGGTGATACCATTTTTTTTTGCTAAAATTTGATCTATAAGCAATAGACACAAATTTAGTAAATTTCAAGTTTTTCTTAAGAACCCTTAAACTCTAAACATTTTTTAGAATCAAAATTTGGTCACGAATCTTGATCAAAAATGAGAAAGGGACTCTAAACATAAACTTTACAAGCATTATTTCTTGATTTTAGTATTTGTAAAGGGACAAAAAAGCGGTGCAAAACTGTTCACTTCGGGGAATTAATTACCCGCCCTGGGACGGATACACTTCTAGTTCAATATAATTAGAACGAGTAGGGCATTTTATATTTAAACTTCATGAACAATCGAAAACAGTTCATATTTTCGTAGCCTTTCTTGGCATTGACTTTTTTTATTTAATTACCAGCTTGAGTTGATACATGTTGACACATTCATTAACATTTGAAAATATTAATTGTCAACAATTTGTTTCTAATTTTGCATGTCATACCCCCTTGATTGACTCATAAATACATACTCATCATATCTGAAAAAAAATACAAAGTGCCGTTTACAAAGTTTTTCTTTGCCACAAATTACACGCATGCAGAAAGCGAGAATGGGGCAAACAATTGAAATAATACGGGGTGTATTTCTCTCGCATGTAAAAGCGTGATCGTCGCGCAGGCCGAATAATTACGAGACCAGGGTTGCTAATACTTGGATCCGGGTTTGAAATTGTCTGACCGGCGATGTGTGTGTGTGTGTGTGTGTTCGTGTGTATGTTTGGGTGGGTGTCCATACTATGAGAAATTAATTACTTGTCTAATTGGATCATAGAACCGAAATTTTAATCTTGTTTTTATATATTACTTGCCACCAGCCACCATGGAGCATAAAGTGTACTATTAATGAAACAACTTATCGAGCTGCAAAAAGAAAATATCGAGCTCCGAAACAACTGCTTCGAACACAATCTAATACGTTGCGGGGTAAAATTACAGAACGACTTTTAATATGATATGATACCACAGACGGGGAATGGGCATTGTTTCTGGATACATGGGCCCGATGCAAGGATGTATGTAGATTGGAAGACCCAACCGCAATCCGGAACGAACTACGGGAGACATATACACCGGAAACGAACAGGCTACTCTCCAAACTAGTAGGAATAACACGCTCAACTTTGCAAGGAAGGAGTACATTTTACGTCACATACGACTGGTGGCAGTAAGATGTTTTACACAAACTAATCTACCGACAGAAATTCCACTCCATGAAGCAAAAAGAGTATCGTGATTAAGTGGCCATGGTAAATTCTGCGAATTCAGGGTTCGATGTCCAAATGAACAAACTTGAAGGCAGCAAGTAAACTACTCAGATGACATGGTCGCCAGACACATGATAGCAGGACTTAGCAACGTCAAACACCAAAGGAAGTTACTGGCGGAGGTAGCGTCACTTTACACTTTGGATCAGAAGTTCACACTGTTGGTCTGTCTAGAGGCAAGAGACAAGTCAACCCCTCACTTCTACAATGCTACACCCTCACGTACCTCATCCAACCTAAAAATATCGATCCAAAAACAACACTACCAGGGAACCAGGGGCCTCCCAACTCAACGATACACCAAACTTTGCAATGAATTTGGAGAGACTTCCCACCCCAGAGAGTCAATGAACCAGAAGGATTGCCCGGCAATTGGACTCAAATGTCACATCTGTGGAGTGATGGGGCACATGGAAAAACTATGCCGTAAACTTGTGGGGCCCAAAACGGAAGCCACAATTACAATGTCAAGGAGTGGGGAGTCGTTCATGTTAACCAACAGTGCTCCGAATGATTTTTCTGCTTGCAATGACAGCAGGTACAACAAACGACAATCGACTATCGTGCCTCACCTCGAGTAGAATGAGGAACAATTTCAGATGAGCGTTACAGAGCTACCCTCTTCGATGACAGTGGAAGTCACTATGATACCTGGAACTCATGAAAAATTTGGACGAATACCAAAGAAACCGGTGAGCCAGCTTAGTCATCGCATCCCAGCCTTTATAGACATAGGGGGGGGCAGACTTGTTTGAGTGAAACTGAGATTTAGAAACTCATTGGATACCCAGATGGGTACCTCGTGTCAAGTACCCATCGGATACGAGGCATAACAGACAATCGATTACAGATCATATTCTATGCATGAAATGGGAACAAAAAGAACACGACAGGCAGTATATATATCAGACAATACATCGACATTGTATTTGTCACAAACTGCTTTGAAGCATCTGGGTTTGTTGTCTTACAATTTCCCAACTTCAATGTCGCAAAATAGCTCGTTAAGAAACATGGTTATACGTAAACGTACCTCATCAGCATACTACGCTTAGGGCAAATACCGCGCAAAGTTAGCCATTAAGACAGCAAAACTAATACTACCTGACAATATGGACAGCTATGGACGTCTATGCCCTGATCGGACTGCTCGGGCGCTACTAACCTATCACAATACTCCTGTCCAGGACCGTAACATGTCTCCAGCCGTAATGCTATATGGTCGAATCATTAAAGACCACCTTCCGATCTTACGGGATAAATATCAAACCCGGAAACAATGGAAATAAATAGGCAAACAGAGGGAGTTGGCAATGGTAGAGAGGCATATGCGGAACGAGTAGTTCTATGATCAGCATTGTCGCCCACTTCGAAGATCGTAGAGACACATAGTAACTGGCAGTATCCAGTGCGATTAGATGGAGGCAATCGAATAATGCTGCGCAACCGTCGGTTTCTCCATAAAATCTTCTCAGTTATAGATGGCCAACATTATGCCACTCCAGGGATCTCAAATCCGTCCACAAATCCTGAACCCCCACAGGAACGACCCACTGAGGAAGCAATGGATGTCGAACGAAACATCAATTTTAGACCACCCAGTGAGCCTGAGCAGGGATGTTGGAGAACAATACAGGAATTGATACACACCCGGTTTGTTCCCCACTATTGAGACAATCGTCATGTCGCAGAACAAAGACGCCAAGAAACTTGTCACCACAAATGCGTGGAAAATCGCACGGGTTCTCTGGTGCATATGAAGATGACCCCGCTAGTTCATACCGTGGTCACAGAGGGAGGGGCATGTATAGGTAAATGAGTTATCTACTCCTGTGTTGAAAGAGTAAACGGGAGTTATCTCCCCCTTATTATCATATATAGCAATCTGTGGAACCGGCCATCTCGCTTTTTAGTACTAAACAATGACAGACATTGGAAGGGACATCTTCCATATTCTACAATAGTGAGAGAACAAAACATGTTGGAAACCTTTAATTTGAGTAAGTGAAGGAATAACATGTTAGTAATCATCTACATCATACTCTTAACATAGTTTTAGACATTTTTGTTGATTTTTTTCTGAGCGCATAGGGAAATATACACGCACACCCACATACACGAACACACATACCTATACGTTCCTTTTACTTTATATACACTTGGTCAACTTTCAAAATAATCTTGGAAACTTGCAGTTTATAATTTGGTTCGTATTGACTAACGAGATAGGCGAGGTCGACTTTTCAACTCAGGAAATGTACTAGTATATCGTTTGAAGACACATCAGTTCATATTGAAAACATCTCGCCCTTCCGATTGGCCTATGGTATAATCTGTACGATGCTAATAACGCGAAATCCGTATTTGTATCCTTGTAAATTTACGCACACACGCGCACACGTGCACAAATGCTGATAATGTTTCCCAGCGTACAACTTGAAGTCATAGCTACATTACAGCGACACCTGTCGCTGGTTGCAAGGAAACAATCGGTGACAAATGCAAGCATGAGAATCGATCAAATAAAGATGGCGCTGAACGAAAAAACATGTCCTATATGGTAGTCCGATAAATTATATCCGAGAGAAAAAATGGAAAAAAAATTGACAAAATAAGAGACACATAAAAGCGTGTTCTTAGAGAACTTTTAAAGGAAGTAGTAAAAATGAAACGATAAGAAATGTTATCGGAAACTTAAATTCTTGTGTAAAATGAGATACCATAAAAATAACGGATAAACATATTTACTGCATTTTTGGTTTGGTTCTTGGATTAATATTTTCACTTAGGAATTCGCATTCTTACTTTTTTTATCTCTTCTACTTTCTATTTAAATATATTTATTGTTGTAGTTATACCAGCGAATGTATAATATAGAGCCCATCCTTAGAGACTAATCTTGTTAAATATACCAACGTGTTATATTTTTAATTACCAATAATATGAGAATTCATAACATTTTACGATATTATTAATTATATATTTTATAAAAAAAGACAAATTTTCTAGATTTAACATAATAACGAATTTTAACTAGAGCATATGTTTTGCGAAATTCAAGTTTGATCGTGGTTAATGATTTTACGCAATAATCTTTCTTTACATATGCTGTTACTGTTAAAAGCGAGTCTATATATTTTTTTCGAAAATCTTTATTAAGAGAAAAATACCTTCAAAGCGCGTCTTAAAGTATCCCTTTATCCCATTTCATTCCGAGCCGGTAGGTAGCGCCGTCTACTTCTAGCTTGGACTCTAGACACTGTTTCTAATTTGCTTCTATCTTCCGTTCGTGTTTTCCTATGATTTATGTTACTAACTAGTCGAAGCACAACATTATAACCATAATCTTAAATATGTCAGTATCTTTTTAGAGAGTTTTGCTATACCGAGTCAAAATAATTATAGATAGGTTACCTTTTTTCAGATACGTTCATACATTTGGATCATTTTATGAATGCAAGTATGGGACTATTTATTTTCTTTCTCTGTGCACCTAAAACAAATGGAACTTCTCTGAACAGAGTTTGTTTCTAAGAACTTCCTGTCTGTGAAACAGCGTACAACGTAGCTACTTTCGAAATGTCAACAAATACTCTAAGAGATGTATTTTTCAGTAGCCAGATTCTTCCCACCAATTCATCGTTATCAATCTTTTTATGTTATTGTTCATCTTCCAATAAACGATCACTAATCGTTATCTTCTAGTGGCCATTAGTCTTAGTAAGTAGTATCTCATCAGTATAAAATAAAGTTTAGATAATTAATACTAAACAGCATTCCCAACATTGCGATATGATGACATTTATATAAGAATAGGCGTCACCAAACTAACGTTAGGGGTTTAGAAATGGTTACATTTAATAATAATTACACCTGGAGTAGGAGTGGTAAACATGATTGAAAGTCTAGGAATTACAACACTTTTCTGTGATTTGCCTGTTATTTAAACTTCAGTAAAATTAATCGCAACAATTCTTCAGATTGAATGTTACTGCAAAATAACAACTTTCTCTATGCGTTTATTTCGATAATCATTTCTTTCCTTCATTAAAACGTCTATTGTTTGATATATACACTTACTGTTTTCTGTTGTCTTTCTTTCGTTCTTTTTAGAATACATTCCTGAGTTTATGTCTATCAAACCACTTCCTACTAAATGTATAGTTTTCTTGCGTAATCACTTATCAATGATAAAAGCTATTCAAGGAAAAGGGTTAATTGAATGAATAGATTGACAGTTGAATAAAAATGAACGTTGTGAGAGGATCGAAACTGATGAACAAAGAAATTGATTTTTTAATGGAAATTGACCCAGAAAATGCATGCGGCCACTTGATGTAAGGAGTTAACAAGAACAAAAATGATTATCGAAATACAGGACATCCTTATTGGCCTTAGTCTTGAAAAGACCAAGTCAGTTAGTAGGAGGAAAACAGTCAGCAGGAAGAAAGTCCGACAAACCCGTGGTTCTTGGAAACAAAACTACTGGGACAAAAAGCTGTATTACAATGCTGTATGAAAACAACGAATTGATGGAGACCACTAGACTAAGAGTCAACCAAGATGAGAAAAATAAGAAGTGAATAGATCACATAATTATGAAGACACATACCATATTAGTATTTATCGAAACAACTGAAACTAGCAACATCACGTCTGTGAGAGAGAGGGTGCTGAGAAAAAGAAAGGGTAGGTCCAATCAAATTACAGACACGTTTCTGCACCTTATCAATAACTCTGAAGTAGGGCAGAGATTCACCAGCCCAAATATGACAAGAGTACTCCATATATGGTCTGGTAGTAGTTTTGTACATGTAGAAAATAACCTCAGGTGTGAGAAAGTGTTTAGAGCGATAGGGAGAACCGACTTTACGAGTAGCAGAAATAGCAATGGATCTAATGTATGAACTCCAAGAAAGATTTAATGAACGAGAAAGACCAAAAAGTTTCAGAGTCGATTTATATTCAAGCGCAGGGTTATTTATGAGCATCGCAGGAAGAAAAGGGACACACCTACGATTAAAAGACACGAGTTGAGTTTTTACTGGATTACATGAAACAAGCCATTTCGTACGCCAATCCAGAACTGAACCCATCTAAACTTCTAGATTAGCTGCATATTTCGACGAATCCGAGGGTTTATGACAACTATTTATTTACATTGGATTTGAAGACAACAATGGTCTAGCCTAAAGCGAAGCAGTCCCATTGTAATATGTTCCACAGATAGGGATCTCTTGGAAATAAACTCGCCTAATCGAAATGCCGCTTTGTGTAAGGGAAAAAAGGAAATGTAATTGTAGTTGTAATAATAAGATGTGAATATCCCAACATATGAACCCAGAGCTCAGAGCTCAGTCGGGCACGCTCTATGTAAACAAGCCATTTCTTCCTGCCTCTTTTCTTTTTCGGAAATCCACCTTTTTTCCATACTATTTTCTGTTTTTTTTTTATAAATTTCGTTTTATTTCCTTTATTGTTTCTGTGAACAGTTCCTTTCTTTGATTCTGTCTTTCTGTCAACATTTTTACTCTTTGCTTTGTAGTTTATTGTTTCTTTATTTATTTTAGACCCCAGTTTCTGTCATTATGTCAGTCGCGTTCTTGCTTGATTTATACATGTCATTGCAATATTAACTCAGTACAACTTTTCCAGCCATCGTCAATTCCAAGTCTTCCTTCAAACGACGCTGTTTTCGAGTTTTCTCAAGACCGATGTTGCTTTCACGGCCTTGTTCGAAGTAAAGCGGCACGAAAAAAAATCCTGCTTTTATAATAGTTAACATAGCTGTTCTGTACACACACGCGGTTTTATGTCACTTACGTCGGGAGGATTCCCTCTGTCAATTAAAGTCTTATTTCTTTCCTTTTTGTTATTGACATGTATTATTTTCTTTAATTCAATTACACTTTTAGACTTTCTCTCATTTTCTTTTTTTTCATTTTAATTTTTCGTTTATTCATTCCTATTTTAACATTTCCTCTCTAACGCAATTCCTTCTTTTTATCTTCTATTTCCTATCCACCCATTTCTCAAATACATTCATTTCTGTCCATGTCCTTTTTTTAACATAAACCCTTTACTCTTTCTATCACCGTTCTCATATTTTTATCCACCTCGCAATGCCCCACTCAACCCTATTTCATTTAATTTTATTTTTATCTTTACGTCATTATTAGCAATTTCTTCTTCAACTGTGTGATGTACTCTGCACTTCACACAAGTCTGTCGACATTTTTCCTTCAATTTTCTGTAATAATCTGCGAAAGTTTCGAAACTTTTGTGACCTGAAGCAGCAAGAGAGGAAATCCAATTTCATGAGAAATTGTTCCTTCAAGAAATAACCGGAAATGCGTACATACATTAACAAAACTTGATGTAAAGGCAGATAGACACATACAAAGGCATATATATATATATATATATATATATATATATATATATATATATATATATATATATATATATGTGTGTGTGTGTGTAATTAAACAGTAACAAAAAGGACTTGAGTAGAATATAAATGGAGAACTATTAACCCAACTTAAAGATGAGTCAAATGTTTAACACTATACTCTCAAAATACTCCAAGGATAAAATAAGCCTAATGTAAGAACGTTCAGGTCAAACAGACTTAAAGTGAAATAAATAAATTTATAACATATTATTTATATGGTCTCTAAATTCTTTTGGCGTACGATCGTTTCTAAGACAGAAATACTTTTTTTTATTGATTCCAATGTCACTTTTTCAGCACCGATTCTATAACATAACCAATATAATTCGAACAAAACATCAACGCTATTCTTCCTTAAAACAAACATTTTTTATTATCAAAACACATATACAAATATTAATAATAACAAGGAGTGTTTGGCGACTGTAGAGTATATGTATGTGTATATATACAAATTAACAACATTACAAATGAAACCAGTGGTAACCTTTTAAAATGCTTAACGTAATGCGATTTTGTTCTGTGATTCCATCCAGCGTTGATGAATTTAAAATCGTCAACGACTTCGTGGAACAATGCTGAAAAACGTTCTATGCGCATTTCTCCACCGTCTTTTTTAAATTATTTTCTTTCTCCAGCTTTTTTGTTCATTTGCTTTTGACACTTTAGGATGATTCGCCGAAGAATCTAAAACGTTCGTAAAACCTGTGAAATCTATGGAACATTTTTTTTTATTTTAATACAAAAAAGACCATAAGAAAAATTGAAAAAATGAAAAAGGTATAATTAAACAGACGAATTCTGTTATTTTAACAATGTTTGCATATATATATATATATATATATATATATATATATATATATATATTATATATACATATATATATATATATATATATATATATATATATATATATATATATATATATATATATATATATATATATATATATATATATATAAAATCTACAGTCATCAATCCTTCTCTGGTTTGTCGATTGTGACTTACTTAAAGTTATTTGCATTCTTCAATGTAGAAGCTATGTTTGCTCCGGCATATTCCTGGGCCATCATTATTGAACACTAGAGCTGGACAATTGTTTTTCTTTCCAGTACCCCCGCTAAATAAGTGTTATTACATCTTAATCATACTTGTCACTAAGAATTTCGTAAACATTCTGCCACATCCTCGATTAAAAATATATAAGTAAAATAAGTGTAAAAAATATCAATTTCATATATTCATAACTTCAACTAAGTTTTATGTTGTGCTCTTCAATATATTGATATCAAGAAAAACGATAAATGATAAGAAAGTGGACAAACAATAAAAGTTATATGTATTTATATCCGAGTAATTAAGAAAGTATAGGATGTTAACTGTATAATTACTATACTGTGTTTTTTACGAAATAAATTATTTCTTAATATTGTACCTACGTACGACGTCGTTTTGAGCTCATGGCCGTCATCAGTAACCATCAAAGACGGTCATAGGACGCGAACCCGTTTCACAGGGACAACTTGAATCTGTGAGCGTTCAACGCGTCCCATTAGGCAACGAGAGATTGTCACAAAACAACGGAGAAATTAAGTGATATTTTACACTGAAAGCGGCCAGCATAGATGTCTAAACAGGATATAGTACTCAACGCCAGATTCAGAGCATTGCACTGAGGCTTTTTAATGAATGTTTATTTTTAACCTTTCCGGCAGTGCTCGAGTTTACATTTCACTTGAAAAGAAATTATGATAATATTCAATTATTCTTTAATATTTTACTTACGTACGACGTCGTTTCGAGCTTATAGCTCTCACAGCGTAGGTAAGTAACAATCTCAGACGATCATACATTCACAGAGACCCCTTGCATCTGTTAGCGTTCACCTATATATATATATATATATATATATATATATATATATATATATCATAGTTTACTCCAAACAAGGCAGAACGCCACTGTAGACATAAGTGGCTACTGAGAATTAGGGAGTAAGTCTTGGGGGTAATCTTAAATTGTTAGGTGTGTAGCGAGATGTCTGTTTACATTAGTGTAACATTTCTGCATATCAGTAGAGTCGGGAAATCATGGAGCAGGGAGGGAGTTCCAGAGACCGGCAGTACGAGGAAATAAGCTATTGGAGGGGAATGCACTCTGGCATCTAGGGACCTACATAGTGAATGGAATGGACAGGTGATTGTTGGGTTCAGCTAGTGTATTTACGTCGAGGGGGAACCAGGACAGCAAGTTCATCGGAGCACAATCCATTGAATTCTTGTAAAACAGGCACAAGGATGAAAACTCGCGGCGATGGGACAGGGGCTTGAGCTTGGTGGATAGTGAGGGACCTATTAAGTTGGCGACTCTTTTTTGGACCTTGTCTTAATAGGGAGAGACAACTTGATGCACTAGCACATATGTGGCAACACTACTCCATGCATGGGAGGATGGTGTCTGTGTAGAGATATAAGATAGTGTCAGGTGCGATAAGTTTACTAGTTCGGTATATATCGTATCAATAAAGATATATCAATTATATTTTCGAATCGCTATAATTTCTATGAAAATGAACCCATACTTCCATTGTTCAAGTGAAATGAAACGAATAACAAGATAATTCTACGACTAAACGGTTGTCGAAACTCAACGATAATTTCGGAGGAACTTTCTCAAGTGAAACCAGACTTAAAATAAAGTGCCCCTTCACAAATTATTGATAACGGGTAGTGTACAGAAACAAACTGAAGGTCGAAGTTGTCGGCCATGATCTGTTAGGACAAAATATAACATAATGAGTGTGAGAAACCCGTTTGGATCGTCATTACAAACTTCAATGTTCGAGTAGCAACAGTGATTCAGCGCCAGAGAGTTTTGATTGAGCATATTATAAACTATTGAGCTGTGCTCGGAAAATGGTTGGATACAAAGAAACGACTTATTCCAGACAATACGTATATTTTAGTAAGACAGGTCTATGAGCAAAAATGTAAAGGTTTTCACTCTTAAGAATAATATTGCTTTTACTTTCATTCACCCCAAACAAGCCACCTTGCCGCTGAGACGTAAGGGGCTACGATGAATTAGAGTCCAGATTTATAGGGACATCCAGAATGGGAAGTTTTTCAGCGTGATGTTTATTCACATTCAAATTTAATTTTTGAATGTTTATATAGTCGGAAAAATAGAGAGCAGGGAGGGTATCTAAAAAGCCAACGTTTGAGGAAAGACACCGTTAAGAGTGGAATGCATTCCGTCATCTGGCTAGATCTACAGTAAAGGAGTGAGGTTTTTCAGCTTGTCGGGTCGCTCAGGGTATTTACGTTAAGTGAAGACAAGTGCAGCAGCTACGAAATGCCACATTTTGTTTATATATTTGCTAGACAAGAACAGAGATGCAACATTGTGGCTGAAGCATGGTCGACAGTGTGGGACCTATCAGGTTAGATACTCAACAGATAAAGACGGGTGATTGGTGTAACAGCAAATATGTGGCATCACTACTTAATGCAGCGATTCATGGTGGCTTTATAGATACATAAAATACTGGCAAGGATGATAATTTACAAGCCCGGTAATAGGATCCAGCATTCGTTGCAACAGACTTGGCAGTATATTCTATGCATTTATTTTCATTCATGTTACCTGTAGATGTGTAGCCGAGGAGATTGAATTTTGAACTAGTGCTGAATGAAACTATCAAAAATGCTTATATTACTTTGTGTCCACTCTATATGTCATACATGAATATGAATGATAGTCTACAAATCAACTACAGTAACGAGAACTCACCTACGCCAGGTAACATACTATATATTTATTACCTGAAGTGAGTTTTTTCACCAATGCCACTAGTTTTCAAGGCTCAAAGCCACTTCAGAATCAGGATTTATGAGATAGACAGATTGACTGTGTAATAATGATGAATAATATGCGATAATTGAAAATAATAAATGGAATGAATGAAAATGTAATTACTTATGAGAAGGGTTTATGATAAGCATTCATTGTCATTCAATTTGAAGATGAGCACGTTGTAACACTTGGGGAAGCAATATTGTGACAACCTGTTCCACAAATGGTATGTTCTTGTAAAAAATCTATTCATAGAGAGTACGTCTAATATTAGGCATAGCGGAAGAGAAAACACTTTTTACAGTGCTGATAGCAATATTAGCTGATGATGTGGCGGCGTTAAAAGTGGAGAAACTGAGATTGAAGCTCAGTCGATAATCTAAATGAAAATGACGATACGTTAGAAAATGACTAGCAACATCACATATACTTCTAAAAAGTCTAAAGGATATCCTAAAAGTGAAATTAAAACTATTAGCAGTAATAAAGCTCTTTTTAGTGACAAATAGTGTTTAGATAAACAACAAGATTTACCCTGAGCATGACGTGCTCATGACTGAACGTCAAAATATTCAACTGTTGAAAAAAACAATCGAATTCTATTCTCAGCTTGAAACCCTTTCAAATCAAACCCCACATGGGAGCTGTGATACAGTCTACCAATTCGCTTATGGATGCCTTTACAGCGAAGTATAAGACAAGATGTTTTGATGCAGGTATGTCACCCTGTCTAACACCATTTCCTACTGTTATTATTAAGAAAGTTGTTCAGCAACGTTTACCTGTACTTTCATACCGTCGTAAAAAAGAAGAATTACCCTAATAAACATTAGGGGCACCGAGCTTCTCTAGAATATACAACAAAACATTAATAGTGATAGCTTTAATCGCCTTGACATGGTACCAGCCAATTTGTTGGTGCATCCTATCATGAAAACTGTTCCTCTGCCATTTCTAAAATAACAATATATATATATATATATATATATATAAATATATATATATATATATATATATATATATATATATATATATATATATATATATATATATATATATAATAATAATCCAGATAAAATATCCACAGGGTAGTAATCCAAAGAATATTAACCGGGTTTATAAAAAGTGCTTCATATAAAATAGAGCTTTTATATATTATTATTTTTTATTTATTTAGACAGACATGTACAAAATCTGCGACACTGGCATGTCGATGTTATCGATCAACAGTTATTATAAACTGAGATCTCATCAGGCAGAGTTAGAATCGGATCTTAACCTTAGATCATATTTGGAAATAATTCTTTGGAAAGAATTTTTTACAAATATGATCTAAGGTTAAGATCCGATTCTAACTCTGCCTGATGAGATCTCAGTTTATAATAACTGTTGATCGATAACATCGACATGCAAGAGTCGCAGATTTTGTACATATCTGTGTAAATAAAAATAATCATATATATATATATATATATATATATGTGTGTGTGTGTGTGTGTGTAAGTACACGCGTGTAGGTCTATACGCATCTGAATATATGATACGAAAAAAAATAGAAAATATGACAACTTCCTTTGTAAGAGTCTTAAGCCTGTCTCCTACTTTAAATAAATCCTCAGGGACTTTAAAACAGTGTGTAAATATGTATTCTATGTTATATTTTTTCATTTATATAAATATATATATATATATATATATGTGTGTGTGTGTGTGTGTGTTTGTGAATAATTTTCAAATACACTAATATTGTAAAAAAAAATCGCAGATGCACTGATCACATATTGCCTATGTATGGGTTCAGGTAGAAATTAAATTCGTAAAACTTCTAAAACATTCATTATGTGGATAATCTAGATATAATAGTTGTGTTTTTTTTATTTATACATATATATTGAATAAAATACATTGACAGATGTGATTATAGCAAGACTCCGCACACATTGTTTAGGAAAGATGTACCATGTAAGGATCGCACATGCATCTGCGATATATATTTATTCAGACTAGATTTTATCTTATTTAGAAAATAAACAAGAATTAATGAATTATACATATATATATATATATATATTTATATATATATAATATATATAATATATTAATTCGAAACAAGCTAATAATATATATATATATATATATATATATATATATATATATATATATGTGTGTGTGTGTGTGTGTGTGTGTGTACAGGGTAATCTCTTAAAGTAATGGATGGATTATTATGAATTAAAGAATATATATTCTATTTAACACTATAAGTAACATGTGCACATCATTTACTGTGTAAATGTTAACATTTAAGTGATTCATATAAAAATAAAAAATAAATGGTTAAAATTGTTTCATGAACCGATTATTATAAAATTTTGAATATATATTTTCGGCAACATGGTGTAGTAAAAAGGGTGCGTTTTTTTTAAATTAACCATTCAAGGTTTTTTTCCCAAACTTACAGCAACATCTGACAAACTAAAAATAAGTCAGATACAAACACATTTTATAATTCCTTCACTTCGTATTTTGAGTTATATTTAGTAATACATTTTTACAAGGATCCGTGCGTTTCCATGAGCGTCAATAATAGGCATATGCTTAGTAAAATCTTAACTTATTAAACTTATCATTTTGAATTACGGAATATGTATTCTAGGCAACAGGGTGAGTAATGTAAGCACATTATTTATCGTTGTTGTGAAAATGACATTTTAAGAAGTGGACCACCGAAATTGAATTATAACACCCAAAACAAAGAAAAAATACAAGTAATTTTATAATCATTATCATACTCGTATTGGGATAGGTATTCTACGACTATATATATATATATATATGTATATATACAGGGTGTTTCAAAAGTCTTGGGAACATAACGATTTTTAATAACTCAAAAACTATTAGGAGTTGAAAAATGAAATTGGTACCGTTGGAAAAGTTAAAGTTTCAAGTTTTGTGGGGAATCTTCAAAGTTGCTCAATATGAGCACCATTCGTCACACGGCAGACATCTAGTCGATAGTCCATTTCCTGCCAAACGCGTTCCAGCATCTTGACGTCAATGGTTCCCACAATTGCCGTTACTCGAGCCTTTAGTTCGTCAATATCTCTTGGAAGGGGCGGCACATAGACTTGTTGCTTGACAAAGCCCCAAAGGAAAAAGTCACACGGGGTAAGATCTGGAGACCTAGGAGGCCAGGGCATGAGAACGTCATCACCTCGCCCAGATCTCCCAATCCATCTACCAGGCAGCCTTGTGTTAAGAAACTGCCTTACTCTAAGACTCCAGTGTGGTGGTGAACCATCTTGTTGAAAAATGAAGTCATCAGATTCTGCTTGTTCCAACTGAGCCATTAACCAGTCTTCCAGCATGTTGAGATAGGATTCACCAGTGATAGTTGCCTCTTCAAAGAAGAACGGTCCATAGACACCTTTCTTGGAAATTGCACAAAACACGTTCACTTTTGGTGAATCTCGCTCGTGCTCAAGAAGTTCATGAGGATTCTCAGTACCCCATATGCGAGTGTTATGCTTGTTAACTTTGCCATTCAGATGGAAGGTCGCCTCATCGCTAAAAACAAGCCGGTCATCAAAGCCGTTATCTTCCAACTTCTCTTGCATTGCAATGCAAAAGTCACGGCGAAGTGGCTTATCAGTGTCCTTCAACTTTTGGACCAACTTGAGCTTGTAAGGTACCATTTGCAGTCGTTTTCTTAAGACACGCCAGACAGTTGCTGGAGCAAGCTGAAGTTCCCTGCTGGCTCTTCTCACTGATTTACGGGGGCTCCGCTGAAAGGCTGTCCGAACTTGCTCAACTGCATCTTCTGAAGTTGAAGGGCGACCTGTTCGCTTACTTGGGCACAAACACCCATCTTTCACAAATTTAGCATGCTATCTGACAATGGATTTCCTTTCAGGGGCTTCTTTTTTAAATTTCCTGCGAAATGCACGCTGAACACATGTCCACGATTCAGTCTTTGCAAATTGGAGGACGCAAAATGCCTTGTCTTGTTTAGAGAACGCCATTACTGCACCTGGAAAGATAACACGAAAATCATTTGTATGACCAAAAACTTGATTTAGCAAGCTTTAAAATGGTACCAGTTTCATTTTTCTACCTGGAATAGTTCATGAGATATACGCATTTGTAATGTTCCCAAGACTTTTGAAACACCCTGTATATATATATATATATATATATATATATATATATATATATATATATATATATATATATATATATATATATATATATAAGGAGGTGTACTAAAAGCGAACTTTTAGGAAAGGTAAAACCCTATTGTGAAGAGTATACAGCTCAATATCCAGGATAGAGCAGGTAGAAATGAAGGAGAATGGAAAGGAATTAGAGAAAGCAAAAGCCAAATCAAAATTCAATTCAAAAGTTCAAAGCAAGGTATATTCCGCAAAAAGGCAATTTATTCAAGTTAAATTTTCCTTAAGCCAGGCTTTTCAAAGATCAAAATCTTATCATCAGAGGAAGTCGCTGGGATAGATAAGTTGGCAATGGCCAAGATTTAAAATTTGAAAAAATGAAATAAAATAAAAGTTGTAGGGAAAGAAACGTAGGGCAAAACTGTGCCAGGGTGCAAGCAAATGTCCGATTGCCAAAAAGTCCGGTGTCGAACTTCTCTCATTACTTCTCGTGCCTCTAACGACCTACCTATCTACATCGTATCCTCTCCGCTGGACTCTTCGACACCGGACTTTTTGGCAATCGGACATTTGCTTGCACCCTGGCACAGTTTTGCCCTACGTTTCTTTCCCTACAACTTTTATTTTATTTCATTTTTTCAAATTTTAAATCTTGGCCATTGCCAACTTATCTATCCCAGCGACTTCCTCTGATGATAAGATTTTGATCTTTGAAAAGCCTGGCTTAAGGAAAATTTAACTTGAATAAATTGCCTTTTTGCGGAATATACCTTGCTTTGAACTTTTGAATTGAATTTTGATTTGGCTTTTGCTTTCTCTAATTCCTTTCCATTCTCCTTCATTATATATATATATATATATATGGCCGACGTTTTCTGCCTGACTGTGTTTACTTACTAAGTTTAGACTATTAAAACTAGGAAAGTGAAAGTTGTTAAAAATACTCTCAACTTTTGCATGTTCCCATTAGATGCGATTCAAAACATCACAAATAAATTCCCGGCTGATCATACATAAAACTGCAGATTTATTTATCTCTACTTTTACTGCAATTCAAAACGTTCTACCATTACACAGAGTAAAATAATTTTTTGAAATTTTGAATAATTTCTATTTTTTAAAAATCATTTAATATAGTTTTAACTTTACTAAGTTTTAACTTTCATGGGCAGATAGTTTTTCCTATTTTAGCTCTATTTGAGCTGAGATTTCAATATAACAGTTTGTATTTTATAACCTAGAATATTATCGGAGCTATTTTGTTAAAGCTATCATATTCTGATGCTGTGAAAATAGTGTGAAAACCTGTATTTTATACATAACAGTAAATTACTAGCGGGACCCGTGTAAATTACACGAAATGATGTTTTTAATACGAATTATCTTGTTCCTAGGTTATACATGTTTGAATAAAATATGATAAGATTGTGACTTTTATATTTATTTTAAAAAAATGAACAAGGTCGGGTCGGGAAAGTGGGGGTTGAAAAGCCTCGAGAAGGTGAGCCTCTGGCCATTAAAAATTGCCTGGTCAGCCCCGTTGGCATTCCCCAGGCAGTAAGCAATAAACTTACTACTCCCCAAAGATGGGAGGCGAAGCCTGTGAGGGTGGACCTCCTAGAACTGCACATGACAGACCCATAGACTAGCGTAAATAAAACCTCGAAGGCCAAGACAATACCAGTCTATGGAGTACAATATCCATCGGAACAGATACTACACTGTGATCTTAGCCAAAAGGCCAAGCTAAAGATTCGAAAGGTCGTTGCTTTTTATGTAAGCATGACACACAAAATCACACACGCTATTGTATTAATATGTGTCTTCCCGGTCGTCCCCTCCCTACCTCTCTTCCCCTTCCCATCGATATGTAGAAAACATCTTAGAGGTTGGTTGGGATCGAACTATAAACCAGTCGGGCCGAAGTCAAAAATACTAAGTCGCTAACCGTTGCGCCAAAGGGAAAAAATTAAAAATGTTTCGAAAATAAGGCGAGTTGAATGTTTATCAAAATCTAGGTGCGGCACGCATGCGCAGAGCTTTTGCCGGAAGCGTGACACACGAACACACACGCTATCGTATTAATATATAGATATACAGCGTATTAAAATACCATTAGAACTTAACAATCGGAGTTAGAGAGACGAAGCGGACCTCTAGGCTGACTGCGTTCGGACTCTTTTTTTTTCGAAGCGTTTTTTTGTTCGCCCTTATCGTGATATGTAAAAGAATAACACTTCAAAAATTCTGACGCCATTAAGTAAAGGCGTTGTTGTCGTTTTGTTTTGATTCTGTTACATTATTACATAGAGAGAAAAGCAGATAAATTTAGGCTTATATATTTCACCCAGAATCACCTTTTCAACTGGTCGTCACTCTACAATAAACCAACAACTTGCCTATCAGAGAAGCGTACGTGTGTTTCTGTCAACGAGCAGTCGATGCGGTTAGAAGAAAGTCCCCACGCGATGCTACGCCTGTTCGAACATGAACTCACAAAACGACTGCCAGTTTGAGCGGATAGTTTAAACAACAGGTTTATCCGTACGTCATGTACACGATTTCAGTAAGAATTTTCGTAGCTCTACACATGAGCCTGTCTGAGTGGTCAATATTACTAGTTATTACTGTACAATTACTATTTTTATATTGTCGTCATGCACATTTTTATATAAGTGTAAAATAAAATATTCAAGGAGTTGTATACGTTTTATGTTGTTGTTATTGCTAGTGATTGTGGAGAGGTTGTTGTAAAAGAGAAATCGACAGACGCCATATTGGCTGCAGATCACGTTGATGTCATCTAGAAAGAATTGGATTTATTTCAAATCAATGTGTCATCTTCTTTAGCGATTGGTCTGTTGCTCGCGAATTCTACGTTCGACGACTGCAGCTTTTTCTCGACAGAGAATTCGTTCGTTTAAGATTACAGTCGCCGTTTGTAATCAGTTCAGGTGGGGGCGCCATCAGGGTTGAACGAAGGCGTCAAGTGTTGCACAGTATTTTCAACGACATCTTTTTTTTCTGCTCAATTTGTACACTTTTATAACAACTTTTTTTCTAGTGACGATACTTTTTTAATACATTTGTTCGAAACATTTAATCTTCCTAGTTCGCCTATCGTTTGAGTTTAGTCATTTCTAAAAAAAAAAACGGATTATGAAGCAAATGATGATGAAAAGGGATTTATTTTTTTATTTTTTCGTCTTTTCTCTTCTCTTTCCCCATGTTTTTTCTTTTATATTTACTTTCATTTTAGTATTTTTCTTTTTTTCCCTTCTTCCTTCCTTTTTTCTTTTTGTATTTCCTTCTTTTATGTTTCGTTTTTATCTTTCGTTTCGTTTTTATTTAATAGGTATATAATTCAATCTTTTCAGCCAATTCTCTTCTTTCTCTTAATTTCTTGTTACTTTTTACCTTATCGTTTTACATATATTATTTCTTCCTTTTCCCATCACAATACCACGTTTAATTCAGTATTTCACTCTTTCTCTTTCTGTCGTACTATTTTGTGAATAGTCACTTTTTTCTTCTTTTTTCCAAATAGTTTACTGTTATTTCAGTTATCTGCCCCTCTTTGTCCTTTTAATGTATTTCTTTCTTTCTATCTTTGATGATTTTCATTCTTTATTTTTTATATCATAGATTATGCCTTGCCTTATTAATTCGTTCATTTTTATTTCCACTTGTCTTCCATGAATTCCTTTCACTCTCAGCTTATGTGATGCTTTCATGCCATATTTTGCTTATTCATTATATTTATTTAATTCATCTACTTTTTTTCCATCGTCTTAAATAAATCCTTGTGCAAATCCTTCTTTTCGGAAATCTCATCTTATTGCTTTCATCAATATACTGATTCTATATTTTCCTTCGCTGCTTGATTGTTATATTTTATTCGTTTTTTCTTTGTGGTATTTCATTTTTTTGTTCATATCGATATTATTCGGAGCTTTTTTCTTGAATAAGAGATCCACTAAAATGACTGTATGTAATACTCGCTCTGCGTGTAGGGATTAGCCAATGGATCAAACTTGATCATGTTTTCCTCACACACACTGTATATTCGTTAGTTAGTTGTGGTGCTAAATACATACCATTAAAAATAGTGTTGGAGCGAACGAGAAAGAAAGGTTCTCTTCCATGGTCCGTGAAAAAAAAGTTACATACTTTCCACCTCTTCTTATTCTTTTATACGTGCGTTCTTATATGCGTTATTGATCTTTATTTATGACCGTATTCACACCTTTTAAATGCCACTGCCATGTTGTTTTCTTATTCATTATACTCAACGTTCGTACATGTACTACTTCAATACAAGACAAATGGCTCTGAGAAATCTCCTCAGTGAATCAATTATATTTTCAAATGTGTCAATAATAAGAATTACTGGACTATCGTCGTTTTTGAAAAAGAAAATCATATAAATATTGATATTTTCGTAACTTCTTTGTTGGATGAATACCTTAAATATGTATCGAAAATAAGTCAAAATGATGAAGATATTAAAACAAATTATTATAATTCATTTGTATTTTCGTACTGTGTATAAATGTTGATATCTTCGAATATACAAATACTCAACTTTAGAAAATAGGCGTATACATTTCTAACATTGTCTTGGTAATGTGTACTAATTTGGTTGAACCTACAAGAAAACTATTTAGCCATTTAAAAATAATGATTGTCATTGATTTCCCATTTTCATATTAAACGATGAAAAAGCAAACATTGTTAAAAAAATAGTTTCCGTTAGAAATCAATTTTTTGTTATAATAACAGAACGGATTTTGCATACAGATATTTGATATCAAAACAAACGTGAAAATAAACTTAACTTCATCGATTGTGTTAGTGACATTGCAATCACAATGGCGAGTGTACGTGGTTTCTATGTGCAGTCTTAATATTGCAAACGAATCTATCCACCGTTCCTCATCTTTTGTTCCTTGATGAACACGATTAATCAGATGCATGCCTAGGTTGAAAATGAGAACGAAGCACAACGTAGTGTTTCATTTTAAGGTGCTCCTCTAGATAAGGACCCAAGCTTACTTTGACTCCGTCGTTAGGGTAAAGGTCAGAGTCAGGGTGAGAGTTAGAGTTAGAGTAAGAGTTAATGTTATTGTTAGAGTACTGGTCAAAGTTAGCTCGGGTCCTAATCTGAAGAAGTAATAAATATATACCCAATGATCAATTTGAGTCATATGTTACAAAAATAGAAATATATATATATATATATATATATATATATATATATATATATATATATATATATATATATATATATATATGAAGAAGAATGGAAAGGAATTAGAGAAGCAAAAGCCAAATCAAAATCAAATTCAATTGAATTTTGATTTGGCTTTTGCTTCTCTAATTCCTTTCCATTCTTCTTCATATCTACCTGCTCTATCTTGGATATTGAGCTGTATACTCTTCACAATAGGTTTTACCTTTTCTAAAAGTTCGCTTTTAGTACACCACTTTATATATATATATATATATATATATATATATATATATATATATATATATATATATATATATAAAACAATATTTTTTATTGCTATGAAATAAAAACAAACCTATAAAAATGAGAATACATGAATAATGAAATTGGAATTTAGATATGAGAATGATAGATAAGATGGATAAATAAAAAATACATGAAAGCAAAAATACCTGAGGGATAGAAAGAGAAGAAATCTATGATACAAAGCAATAAACAGAAATAAGGAGGGATGACAGAGAGCAGAAGATAAACGATATAAGGAATATGTTGAGAAAGAAGACAACTTGGAGTACGACTAATACTTTTCTTCTTCGTCCTCCTCCTCCTCCTCCTCCCCCTATTCCTCCCACTAATACTCCTACTACAACTACTACAACGACTACAACTACTACTACGACTACTACTACTACTATTACTACTACTACTACTACTACTAATAATAATAATACTAATAATAATACTGACCAAAGAAATAGCGCTCGTGAGCATCGATATATCCATGGTAAGCTACTCCTGCTAGAATGCGAAATCATCTGTAAAGGTTGTTTAAAGAGGCGGGGGATACTGAACAACCTAGGCGACTTGTTGTCACTCAGATCCTAAGAAAAATAACACATTCTGTTGACAATTAGAGACTACTGATAATATATAGTGTGAAAAATCTTAATGAGTAAATATTAATAATGGTAAAACTGAAGGAGGAAGACGAGGAAATGTACAACTAGACAAGGTACAGTATGATATAAAAAAGGGAATCTACAGAAAATCTATAAAATATGAATCATAAATAATAATAATAATAATAATTATAAAGGAATAAAAAAAGAAGAAAAATTAAAAAAGAAGAAAATAATGAAGAGCAAATACAAATGAGAAATATTAAATTATTTGCAGAAGATGAAGATGTATGCCAAAATGAAAAAGCCGACGATGTCAATGTTAAATAATTCAAAGAACTATAAGAAATCTAAGAAGCAGCAACCGAAATATAAAAATGGAAATGTAGAAAACAACATGGAACAAGTTAAGTGGGAATATACAGTAAAAGATGAACAAATATAAAATCAAATACAAACACTAGCGCTATTGAAATGTAAAAAAGTCATACTTTAGAAGAAAGCTGATGTTTTTAATCAAACAATGTTTATATTTCGGCGCAAATCCGAAATGAACCGTTGATGAAAATAGGAAAGAGCATTAACGAAAAACAAAATGTCACTGGCACAATGTTGGAGTATTAAAACGAGAATTGGGTTTTGACAAAGTGGAATATGCAAAAAAGCCAAAAGGGGAACTGAAAAAAGTAGTCAACTTAGAAACTAACATTATGGAGAGTAGAAAACGGGGTATGTGCGTTTTGAGAAAAGCAGTTGAGATCGAACACATGTGGAATCAAATGAGGAATATTTACAATAGTATTTTCCGTCCACTTAAAAAAGCGGTTTTGAAAAATGAATGTTGACAAATACATAAATAAATGTATGAAAGACATTGAATATCCCATGTAATAAGCATGTACACACATACATATGCATATATATACACGTACACAAGCGCATATATATGTACATAGATTTATCTCGATACATAAAGTTATCCATATGTATATATATATATATATATATATATATATATATATATATATATATATATATATATATATATATACATATCTCTATGTACAGGATGACCATTTACACTAATTAACTCATTATTATTAATTTGGGCATATATATATATATATATATATATATATATATATATATATATATATATATATATATATATATATATACACACACATATATACATATATATATATATATATATATATATATATATGTATATATATATATATATATATATATATATATCCTTGGAGTCACAATAGTAGAATAGACACATATATTTTTCTGTAAATCTTAAAGGGATCTGTGCGAGCGCGTATCCTTCAATCGTATGTATGTGCTTAGTAAAATCGTAAACTATTGAACTTAACATTAAAGATTATAGAACATATATTCTAGACAACAGTGTTTGTAACGTAGGTACATATTTATTTATTGTAAACGTTGACATTTTAAGCGTGCCACTTAAAAAATTCGATAATACCCAAAAAGGTAAATAAATAATAGCATTTAAACCTAATTATATATATATATATATATATATATATATATATATATATATATATATATATATATATATATACTTCTTTGTAAAATGGTAGGAAAAATCCCAGCAGAGTGCTCGATTAATTAAGAATTAAAGTTAAAAATTAAGAGCATAATATTTATTTATTCTGGTACAGAAAAATTAGTACAACATTCGTACCGTCGGTTTCAAGCACGGAAGGTCTTACCCATCCGGCTCTCTTCAGCTTCTGACAACAGAAGCTGAAGAGAGCCGGATGGGTAAGACCTTCCGTGCTTGAAACCGACGGTACGAATGTTGTACTAATTTTTCTGTACCAGAATAAATAAATATATATATATATATATATATATATATTATCAAAATATTAGCTTTTAATATTACATGAACATTTCGAATCATCCGAAAAATTTCGAAAATAACATCTACGATTGTAGATGTAACTAGATCAATAATGGTTAAGCTCTCTGGAAATACATGGTTGGCACATACTAAATTAAACACTTATAACTAGTAATCTGATTGCATCTACTTGTACACGAATTCTTACTTACAATTATATGCGTGATGAAAATTCAGTTTCTCACTAAACAAAACTTTACAAACCCAATATTAACTAGGTTTCGTAGCTTAATATATGATATGTTATAACAGTCATTTATTTAATAATATCTTAGACCAGAACATTTCTGTTTCAAATGCAGTATACATTATTATACTTTTATTCGAGATATTATCTGAAAAATAATTGTTTCTCAGTGTAAACGTTGTGTAATTTTACATTTTTATTTGTAATTTTGGAAGGTAAAACACGCAGATATTTGTTTTTCTATAAATATGTATTCATTTAAATTCAACTTAGTTTCGACGATATAACATTTTCTTCTGGAATCGTAACGGTCTTTTTTCTCCTTTTCGTGGCATAGTGCCACAAGAAAAATCCGTAAGGTATCCCAATGTTTCAGTCAGGATTCTAGAGCTGACGCGCGTGTAATGAATTATAAATTGTTCCTTAGTGTAAGCGTGATGTAATTCGACATTGTATTTGTAGATTTGTAGATTTTAAGCCGGAACAACGCATATATTTGTTTTTAAATAAATAGTTATTTCTTTAAAATCAACTAAGTTTCGACAACATAACGTTTTCTTCAGGAATAGTTACGTTTTATTGTTTTTGTTTTACGTTTTCTGTGGCATGGTCTGACTAGAAAAAATCACTCTGGTCTTCGAAAGGTGATTTTTAAAAATTTGTTTTAGACAACAGGTTAGCGTTGTTGCGCGTCTAATGCATTACGCATTGTTTCTTAGTGTTGTGCTAAACATAGTTGTGTAGTTTTAAACTTACAAGTACAAATGTGAAATTATACAAGGCCCGCGCTGCAGAACAATTTTGAAATAATTAAACGAGCACCATCGCTAACCTCTTGACAAAAGCACAAAACACCGTTGGAAGCCCGTAAATATATTTCTAATGACACCGTGGTAGTAAAAGCGAAATAGAAAAAGAATAAAATGTTACTATTCTTGAAAAAAACGATATATCGTCCAAATTAAGTTGATTTTAAATAAATAAACATTTATTAGAAAAATATCTGCTTGTTTTAGTTTCAAAGCTTCCAAATACAAAAATTCCCATATATATATATAATTATTGTGTTCGTAATGTTGAAATGAATCCAATAAAATGTCCAATTATTTTAAAAACGTGTAGTATTTATTCATAATGTAACACAAGTTTGGATCATCATGGTATTGAAGTTTCAAGCTCGGAAAACGAACCTAGGCAAATAATACTGGATTTTTATTTGAAAACGCACTATTTTTCGTCTTGGTCTGTTCTTTTCAGCTTGAAACATAACTTACATTGTTAGTCGAAACTACTGTAAAATTAAACATAATTTCTCTCTCTCTCTCTCTCTCTCTCTATATATATATATATATATATATATATATATATATAGAGAGAGAGAGAGAGAGAGAGAGAGAGAGAGTAGGGAGAGAGAGAAATAGAGAGCGAGAGAAAATGTATGACAATATAATAATTGCATGCTTTATTCTCAGTGCTTAATCATCATGTTAATTTGAATTATCTTGATTATTTACGTCCGTATGAACGATGAGCGTTTTTTTTCTTCTGTAGCCTACTTGTCATAAGTATGTTTTCATACTACTACTACTACTACTACTACTACTACTACTACTACTACTACTACTACTACGCTTAACTCACGTACCGAAAACTGATGAATGAATACTGAAAGTAAATATATATATATATATATATATATATATATATATATAATCAAATATAAAACTAAAAGTAAACTTTTAGTAGATATAACCTATAGTGATGGTTTAAGTTCAATATACAAAATCGAGCAACTATAAAGATAGAAGAAAGAAGAGTGATAAACATGTACGAATGCCCAGATTTATTTCAAACTTCGATTGTTCAATGCAAGGTATATTCTGTAATAAAATTATGTTTATTATTCTTTCCTTAAGCCAAGACTTTTCAAATATCGAAATCTTATCATCAGAGGAATTATACAGATAGATAAGTTGGTAATGGAAATGCCAAAATTCAACATTTAAAAAAATATTATTAAGAAATGGAGAGTGAAAAAAAGTTCGTGTAAAAAAGATATGGGGTTTGCCCAGATGGTAATGGTCCGTTGATAAGGTGTCCAATGAAAGGAGATTTGGATTGAGAAGAAAAAGTTTTTCGTAGAGGCAGCATGGAAAAGCGTTAAAAAATGAAGTAACTCAAATAGTGAGATGTTGAGTTCAAATCGTAGATAGAAGCGCACTTAAACGGAATTAATATGAGAAATCGGACCATTTTAAAAATACTTCCTGGGTCGGAGTTGAATCATATACAAATGACTTTAGTAGTGAAATATTTAAGCGATTCTAAGAAGAAATCCTTAAGTTAAAAACGAGGCCAAATTAGGAGGTGGGTTGGAAAGAAGAGAAATTGAAGCATAAGGGAAGAAGGTAGGAGGGTTAATTGAAAGAGCCATGGCTGCTGCTGGAAGGGAAACAAAGGGTGGAGGAAGGGTTCTAGTGATAAGGATATTGTTGGTAGGTACTAGATCCGATGCGGGTAGGGATTGGCCATAATTGAAGATTTAGGTCATTGGGTGTATATATTAGTAATTAAAACGGATTTTGAACGGAAGACAAAAATAATTTTGAAAGCTTAAAAGGGTTATCGTTGGGAAGATTAGGGTTCCAACGAATGGGAATCTGTAGTTTAAATGTTGAATATGTAATATGTCAGGCAAAGACTAGCGCTTAATAGTTAAATGTTCTAATGAGTTTAAAGGGATTCCTAGTTTGTTAAATCTATAATTAAATAAATAAATAATTAAATAAAGCAAGCCCAAATGTATGATTATTAATTAAATTATTAAATAATTAAGTAAGGCCAGATCAATGTATAGTTATACATTAAGCCTGCCCCACTATATCATATTAACATTTAGAACAATTTTGGGGATAAAGTTAGACTGCTTGTGACAATTGATTTCTATTATAAGTATTATAGGGTAGGGTTCGGTTGAATCATGTAAACTTAAATGTAATGCTAGTGCGTTGAAGTTATAAATAGCTTAATAAAGGGAAGCAGATGGACCAATTGAAGGAGTAACCAAGGAGCGTAGTTAAAGGTGAGATAAATGGAATCTACGAGGAAGATATTTTCGGTAGAAAGAAGCATATATAGGGTCGATAGAATTGATACAAAGGAGGGAAAAATAAAAAAAGGTATAAAAAGCAATGGAAGAGTATATGCAAACAAAGAATTACTGGCCTTTAAAGAAGTTAAAGGAAAATCTATTGAAAACCCCTATAATTTCTCAAATGTCACCTGTTTATTAAATGTTATACGACCTCGAGAGGAAGGAAAATCGGTTTGGAGGATGATAGAGGAGGCGAGCATTTCTTTCGATATTTCCCCACAACTAGCGATTCATAAAACCCCAACTTTAACAGAATTACGGAAATCATGTCATGGGAGGGTCCCCAAATTTTTTACTCCCATCCCTATACAGAGCTGTATATTAATCTTCCCCTTTGATGTCGGCGGTGTTTCATGGGAAAAACCGCTGGTATCTTGACCCCATCAATGTTCGTTGGAGAAACTAAACCCTAAGACACTACAATGGCACTCTTTCTAGCAAGCGTGAATGTCCGAGGTTTGAGGGCCGATTCTCGGAAATTACGACTATGCCTGGACCTTCCAAACCTTGGAGTGGATGTATGTTGTGTTCAGGAAACTCACTTAATTCAAGGTGATTATTTAAGTGCGCTGTCTAGGGATGTTGCTGTCTATTCAGCGTACTTCAATTCTAACTCGAGGGGGGTTTCCTGGCTAGTGAAGCGAACCATAGATGCGTCGTATGACCCTTGTTTCATGGAGTCGGAAGGAAGGCTTTGCGTTATGGATGTTACCGTAAAAGATAAAGCGTTTCGATTGATTGGGGTTAATGCGCCCAACCTCCAGGCTGAGCGTGTTCCCTTTATTCGGCGAATACAGCAGTTCATGAACACACTCGTTCAGTTAACTTAGCGGGAGACTGGAACGCGGTCCTGGATCCTGATTAAGATCGCGCAGGGAATCCTTCTAGGGGTACTAACAGAGATCACGATGCAAAAACATTTCGGGCCTTTGTCGATGAGTTTGATCTCATCGATAAATTCCGAAATTAAAAGCGATATAGTGTGGACTTGGACAGCAAGAGGCGGCTCCGGTGTAGTACAGCTTTCGAGTTATATTGACCGGTTCTTAATTAGAAGAGTCGACGTAGAATTATTAGAATGTCCAAGTTTTCATAATATATTTTACTCGGATCATAGACTTGTTCGTGTCCGTGTAAACTTAGATAGCCGTAAACCTAGATTAGCTGGGTACTAGAAACTCAACACTTCGTTGTTAGATGTGAAGAGTTTCCGGAAACAGCTACTACTAACATATCAGCGGGTAATGACGGGAATAAGTTGTGAGTGAAATTCAAGAAAACCATTAGGTCTTTTTCTGCTGACTTTAGCCGACGACTCAACCTAGAATCTAGGACAGCAACAGCGACACTAGAATCTAGATTAGATTGGACGGTGGTGGCGGGGATAGTACTAATGTTACTATAATTAAGGCGAAGCTCGCCTCCTTGACTAGCAAGGATCACGAAGCTTCTTTAATAAGGACAAGGTTAAAGAGAATTCCTGAATTGCGCGCTACCGATCGATATATCGCACGTGTCACATTGCCGGACGGACGTACCGTGACAACACACGACGGTATTTTGGAGGCGTTTCGTAATCACTTTCAGGATCTTTTCCCCAGGGAGCCCGGTTTGTCTTTAGCGCATTTCGACCCCTATTTAGCTGACTTTTCTCGCTTCGGAGCGACTAAAGCGGCTAGGTTCGAAGGTTGCATGATGGAGGATGAAGTCATGGAAGCACTAAAGTGAGTCGGCGTAAATAGATCTCCTGGGATCGATGGTTTGTCCTACGCACTGTATTTGAGGTTGTCGCACATTTTTGTACCCTTGCTGACAGTTTTGGTTTAGGAACGGGTCAATACCTGAGTACTTTACTAAGGGGATTGTGAAATTGTTACGCAAGAGCAAAGATGGTGGGGATGGGATAAATAATTTTCGGCCCGTAACTATGCTAAACACAGAATTAAAGATTTTGGCCAAGATTTTAGCAAATCGCCTGCAGGCTGTTTTGGCTGGTCTGATTAGCCCCGACGACGACATAACAGTTTTTGTAACGAGCAGTGTCGAGATTAGTGTCGTCGACAGATAAATCAGAATGTATGAAACGGTAACAGAGGCCAAAATAAACCGCGACAAGTCTGTTGGCTTGCGCATCGGTGCCTGGAAGGGTGTATCCCTACAGGGACCTTCAGCTGAACTGACGGGCCTTGCAAGCTACTCGGCGTCCTGGTCTCCAGCTGGAGAAAAATTCGTCGGAAGTATTGAAAGCGATTCGGACCGCAGCTGGTCTGCGGATCCGTAGGCATCTTTCATTAAATGGGAGAGCGGAGTTGTGTTGCTCACACATTTATCCGATCATCCTATATCGTCTATCAGTACTTCCACTCCCGTCGGGTACACTGCTTGAAATGCAGCGGGCTTTTTTCAAGTTTTTATGGCTTTATAGGACTCCTAAGGTCCGTCACGAGATATTTTATCTACATCCTTCTGAGGGCGGTCTGGGTATGCCAAGTGTTGAGATTCGTCAACATACGCTTCGGCTATATTACCTGGATCGAATGTGTACACCAATTGAGGGAAACAGTGTCTTCTGGAAGGAAGACATCAAGAAAGCCTTTCTGGCTTTGAAAAGTGTGCACTTGGATGAGGGGGGGGCACACAGGTTGCCCCGAGACGAGTGCTCCTTTTATCGCGAGTGTCGACGGGCCTTGAATTTCCTCTTACGGGTGAGGGAAAACCTCTCTGACACTGTTGTCTGAGCTGTTGTCTCGTAAGGCATTGTATTTGGTCTTAGTGAGAGGATCTTTTCGAGGTGAGAAGATTGAGGGGCTCTGTTTTTCGAGGAGGAAGCTACGCTCAACTGGCCTTGGGGGCTGGGCTAAAGGTCTTCGATAATGTCGAGGCATCTCTGGCCTGGCTGATTATTAGAAATGCTATCTGGGTCGGCAAAAAGGTTCATGCAGCTGGCAATCGGGCTTCGCATATTTATCTGAGTGTGAGAATTACGAAACTGCGGTGGACATTTTAGAAGCCATGTTTGTCAAGAAAAAAATACTATTTTTCCTAGACATTTACTTGCTACTCGGCGTCAACAACCGGAAGAAAGCCTTGAAAAATACCTTCAGATTCTAAAGACATTAAGTTGCGAGTGTGAATTCACAACCTTAACTGCGAACTAAGCGAGAGATCTTTTTATCAGGGACGCATTTATTAATGGAATACAGTTCAACCAAATAAGACAAAGACTATTAGAGAATAAAGACCTAGACTTGCCAACAGCTTATGAACAAGCTCTAACGTTGGACATGGCATAGAAGCAGTCTGTCTTCTATTTACACCACGATATTTTGCGAGCTGCTATCGTAGCCCCTCCTCTGCATGTTCAAAATTCTTCCATTGTTCAAGATGCTCTCACCCCCCCCCCCGTTCTAACGATCACGAACAACTTATCACTGCCGCCTCAGCTGGATCCACGTGCTACTTTTGTGGCTTTTGTATACATGCTCGTTCGTCCTGCCCGGCTCGAGACGTTAGATGCCAAAAGTGTGATCAGCAGGCACATTTATCGAAAGTTTGCAGGTCAGCTTCTTAAAAAAAACGTTCGGCTACTCTTGCTACTGTAACACCAATTACAATATCAGCTGCATTCCCCGGCTGCATCTCAAAAACAATCGTAAGGATTAAAATGAATGGATTGACTATTCATTCTCTTATTGATACAGGCAGTTCTGAAAGTTTTATTAATGCCAGTATTGTAAAAGCGAATAAATGGGAAATATTTCCTTGTTTCAACAAAATATCAAGGGCAAATTCATCTTTATCGTCCCATATAATTGGATATTGCATGGTCAATCTGAAACTAAAAGGAAACTCCTATCAAGGGATCAAATTATCGGTAATGAAAAACCTCTGCTGTGATTTTGGGTCACCATTTTCTAAAACAATGTTGATGTGTTGAAATCCCTTTTGGTGGCCCCAAGCCGATCCTAAGCGTATGTGGACTAGCAGCTGTCAAAGTGCGGCACCCGTCACTTTTTATAAACTTAACTCCTGACTGCAAACCAGTAGCAGTAAAATCAAGACGCTATTCAGAAACGGACAAACAGTTCATAGCAGCAGAAGTAACAAAACTACTTAAGGAAAAAATTATAGAGCCAAGTGAATCTCCATAGAGAGCCTAGGTCCTCGTTACAGCCACCGAAAATCACAAGAAAAGGTTGGTCATTGACTATTCTCAGACCGTCAACAGATACACATTACTCGATGCCTATCCACTGCCTCGTGTTGACGAAATGATTTCTAATATTGCAAAATATCACATTTTCAGTACTTATGATCTCAGAAGTGCCTACCATCAGGTACCTATCAAGCCAGAGGATAAGCCCTACACGGAAATACGAAGCATGCGGTCACCTATACCAGTTCTACCGAATTCCTCTTGGGATAACAAATGGTGTAGCTAACTTCCAGAGGGTAATAGATGAAATAATCTCCAATAAAAAATTGAAGGGTACTGTAGCATATATAGACAATGTCCGAGTATGCGGACACAACCAAGCTGAACATGACCACAACCTTAAACGATTCATGGCTGCCGTAAAGAAATATAATCTGACTTTGAACAGTGAAAAATGTTCCTACAACTTGAAAAGCATCAGGCTATTGGGATACATTGTCAAAAATGGCACCATGACGCCGGATCCCGAGCGACTAATACCCCTAATGGAATTACTAATCTCTGGAAACATGCCCTCTTTACGACGATCCCTCGGTATGTTGCCCCACTACTCCCAATTGGTTGCGTCTTTTTCAGAAAAAATACACCCATTGACGCAAGTATCTTCTTTTCCTTTGTCCTGTTCCGCCATCAAAGCATTTCAAAACCTGAAAAAGAACATTGCTCAGTCTGCTATTTCTGCTGTGGATCCTTTTATCCCTCTATTAGTTGAGACGGATGCCTCTGACTGTGCGATAGCTGCCTCACTGAGACAATCCGGTCGTCTTGTAGCTTTTGTTTCAAGAACACTTTCGCGATCTGAGCGACAACACTCGGCAATAGAAACAGAAGCGTAGGCCAATGGAGGCATTACCTAATCGGTCGACATTTTGAATTAATCACTGACCAAAAGTCGGTCTCGTTTATGTTTAACCCAAAAACAACGAACAAAATAAAAAGATAGCGAGATGGAGAATGGAGCTTTCTTGCTACTCATTTGACGGTACTTACCGCCCTGGTAAGGAGAATGCCGGGGTCGACGCGCTTTCAAGGGTATGTGGCCTGGTAACTGGCTGAGATGATCTTCAGTATATACACAGGAAATTGCGTCACCAAGGTATCACAAGAATGATTCACGTTGTCAGGAGCAGAAACTTGCCATATTCTGTTGAAGACGTTAAAAGGATTACGAACTCTTGTCAGATATGCGCAGAAAATAAGCCCAGGTTCTACAAACCTTCTCCAACAACACTCATTAAGGCCACACAGCCTTTTGAAAGACTTAACCTGCATTTTACGGGCCATTTACCCTTTAAAACTTAAAATAAATACATGCTCACAATAATAGACGAGCACTCAAGATTTTCGTTCGTCATCCCCTTCCCAGACGTAACGGCTGCAACAGTAATTCAAGGCCTTTGCTCCATTTTTACCGTTGTTGGAGTGCCTGCATATACACATTCAGATCGTGGATCTGCTTTTATGTCGGACGAACTCAATCAGTTTCTGCATGAACGAAGAGTAGCTATAAGTAGAACAACTCTTGACAATCCTTAAGGAAACGGACAGTACGAAATATACAATCGCATAATATGGAAGACAGTACAGTTGGGTGCCTCAAATCGCAATAGTCCGATCTCCGATAGGGAATGTCTCACCCCCATGGCTTTATACGCTATTAGAACTCTATTATGTACAGTTACAAACGCTACTCCACATGAGAGATTCTTCTCGTTCCCACGACGAAGCTCAGCAGGTACATCATTACCTTCGTGGCTTGCACAACCTGGCACAATTTTATTAAAACGCCATGTTCGTCACAGTAAACATGACCCATTGGTGAGCGAGGTAGAATTAATCGAAGCGAACCCTCAATATGCACTGGTCAGAAATTCGGAAAGAAGGCAATCTACTGTCTCCTTAAGGGATCTAGCCCCGGCAGGGAATGTATATAAACGTAGAACTGCTTCAGATGGATATACAGCTCCGATTCGTGGAACAAGTCCGACCAACTTAGGTGATCGTGCGCCAGATACGTCAAGTTCAGAGTCCCAACAAAACGAATCTGAATATTCTAACAGAGTCGTCTCTGACTCTAGTTCGGACGACAGATGGGTACCACGAAAGCGGCTTCACCCAATATCTGAGACAGATAATCAATCTTCAGACACCAAGCGACAGAAGCGCCGAAGAAAACGAGAGCGTTTCGGAGCAAGATATTTTAGTCCTAAACCAGCCACACAAGACAGTCCCGAAACGTCGTCAGGTCCCGAGGAGCCTAGATTAGAGATGGATGCCGGGCACGAACAACCAAGACGCCCTCAAAGAACCCGCAGGACGCCAGGTCGATGGGATGATTTTGTTCCTTACGAATAAGAAGGTAGATGGGGGAGAATGTAGTATCAAAGGTAATTGATGCCAGTCTCACTCCTTTGATTAATGATGGAATGTTCTACATTCGTGTGTATATTAAGAGTGAATGTTGAATACCATTTGTCTCAGTAAGTAACGAGACGGATGCTCGCTCTGTCGCGGTCTTTTGGCCGGGTCAGGGTATAGTGTCTGTTCCGATGTTGCTGCACCCCATGGACTGGTATTGTCTTGGCCTTCGGTGCTTGATTTACGCCGGTCTATAGGGTTGTCCTGTGCAGTTCTAGGAGGTCCACCCTCCCAAGCTTTGCCTATCCTCTTTGGGGAGGAGTAAGTTTATAGCTTACTGCCTGGGGCGCCCTGACCGGGGAATGCCGACGGGGCTGCCCAGGCAATTTTTAATGGCCAGAGCGCTCACCTTCTCGGGCGCTGGCTTTCAAATCCCACTTTCCGACCTTGTGTCACATATTCCTATTGTGGGTATTAGTTGAATACACTCAGTAAGCAACGAATATTTTAATTAAACTTATCCTTAAGTTATGTTCGGCGTCCAGTTTTTATTACAGAAAGCGAAACTGAAAACTGGCGCCACATTTTTAGATAAAAGAAAGCCAATGTCAAATTGTAAATTCTTTTTATTAATGAAAAAAATAAAGAAAAAATGGTTCTATTGAACATATATTAACTCGTGGGTATGTTGAGGTTGTTAACAATCAAATATCTGTATATTTTTTCCTATAAGTTTCGTATTGTTTTCTTAGCGGAGAAAGCAAAGATGTTCCCAATGAAATTGAAACTGTTGGCTTTTTATATATGCTTTTTGTGGAATATTAATAAAACATATTTATGTAAGTGTGCTAAATACATCATCCTTTCTACAATATACATATTAATTTTTATATCCTAGGTGAAGACTTTAAAGAATATTTGGACATATTATATTTAAATAATTGTTGATAAATTTGTAGATAGATACCTTAGATACCGGTAAACAAACATGAAGTTATCCTTTTTTTTAGGTTATTACCTGTTGGGAAAGAAAAACAATTATTTTTGAATTCAGAGTTTTCCATATTAATTTAACGTAAACGTATTACCCATTCCTGGCCTGCCGCTTTCGGGATAGCGTTTTAAGAGCATATAACCATATTTTTTCAAAGCGACATAAATTGCGTTGTTTTTTTGTGGTATAAAAAGTCTATTACTCCTACCACTTACTCTAAGTTCATGTGGAAATAGTCCCCCCCCCCCCAAAAAAAAATCATTTGACTCTATTAATACCCTTAAGTCTAGGTGGACACCCAAAACCTTTTACTAGAACAGTTACATACTTTCTTGGCCTTTTGGCTAGGAGCAAAATGTAGTATCAATTTTTGTATAATTTTGTATTTTTTGTTCAAATACATATTGCAAAGTATAGTATCTGTTCTGATACTACAATTCATTTTTTCTGACCTTGGTTTTGGGCAAATCCTTCTCGACTAAGTCAATCTCCATTCTTGATATAATCCAGTGTCCTCCTTTTAGTGGATCGTGATTGTCCACCTATTTAAAAACCCACCTTGTGTTTACCTCGGTGCAACGGAAAATTCAGCAAAAGTTACATTTGGCAAAGGAAAATTCGGCAAAAGAAAAATTCAGCAAACGAAATTCGCAAAAAGGTAATTCGTAAATATTGTCAAAGTAGGAAAATTCGAAAATCATTAAAAAATATTGATTGAAAACATATGTTAAAACTGCTCTTGCGGGGAATATACGGGCCTACTCCCCTCAACAAAAATAACACTTCTTGTATTATCTTTTTAGTACTTGTGCAGTTTACGGACAGGGTTATTTTTTAAGATAATATTTTCAACTTAAAATACATTTTACGGCACAGACAGGATAAGCTGGGTGTTACTAATTTCCGTCTAAATATCAGCCTCTTAACAAAACTATTTGGATTCCTAAACAATTTGAGTATTATTCTTTTTAAAACATTCATTTCCAATATTAAAGCTGGTTTTATTTTTTACATGTTTTTGGATGGCGTCCACCCTAACTCTACGTTCTCATCTCAACATATGACTCTTTACCTTTTAGTCTTCATTTTGTTTTATTTCTGTCAAATTTTCAAAGTTAAATGTTTCCGATAGAATTTACAATTATATTGTCGGCTTTTCCCTATCCTCTGATGAAAAGAGTTTATCTTTGAAAGTCAATGGATTAATGATAAGAAGCTCTTTGCTCTGAACTTTTGATGTTCTAATAAATATTATATCTTTACAATTTTTTTATTCTCATCGTTCATCTCTAGAATTGATTGCTCTATTCAATATATTGAGCTTTATATTATCACGATAGATTATTATTAAACGATAATTCAATTATGCTTAATTTAATTCAACATTTAAATATTATTTAAGCCCCCGTAAGGTCGAGCTTCTTCTATTTATCCTGATATGTTAAGCTAAGAGTTTCTCAAACTTTCAGCTAAAACTATCCCCATCCACTCTCAAGAAAATTACAGACTCATCCAAGCGTTGAATACATTTATGATAAATGTGAGATGGAAAGCTTTCTACCACGACCTAAATGTAAAAAAAATCAACCCAAAACCGACCAAATACAACAAACATATCCGAACCGGAACATAATCTCCCTTTGAATTCATATATAGAACATAAAAAATCGAACGGATGGCCACTGCTAAATATGGCTTGAAAACCATATCCTTCCCCAAACAGAATGACTATTTAGATGAATAAGAAGATGCATTATTCAATCTCGCGAGGAAGATAACATTAAAAAAAACGTAAACATTTCTTAAACCCGATTGTTAAGAAAATCAACAATTTTCTTAAGAGAGTAAACACAGACCCTAATATAATAGTTTCAGCGGATAAAACAAAAAACTATAATAAATTGGATTACAACTCTTACAACAATTTAATCTATACAGAACTTAACAAATTCTACAAAATGACACCACCACAAACTCTAAACAATATAAACGAAGAGGCTAAATCCATGCTAACATGAAAATTACTAATCACGCTGAAATAGTCACCACGGCCACTCCAAGATCCCCCTTAAAATCACACAATTAACTTCCATGCCAATCCTTCAATTAGGTTAAATTGCCCTTCTAAATCGGAGAAAAGAATTATAAGTAAAAAAATAGACAGAATTATACCAGAAATTAAGGAAAACATATTCTGGCTATGGCGATCTTTAGACACTGTGACTAATTGGTGTCTTAACCTTAAAGATAAATCTAGACTTAATTTCATAAGTTTCGATGTAAATAACTACTACAAATCGATATCTTCAATCATCCTTAATAAAGCACTAATTCTAGCAAAAAATTATTATGACCTCACTAATATATACATCAAATTAATATTACTAGCTAGAAGATCCATACATCGCTTGACAATAAATATTGCACCAGGAAAGACATCCCTTACAAGTATGACACTGCCCAAGTTACAGATCTAGTCAGCCTTTTTCTCCTCCATGAACTCAGACATGAATTTTAAAATATCTAGGGAGGCTTATATTGAGATGATGCCTTTTTTGTTTCCAAAGAAAGACCTAAAATTTACAACAAAACTATTGACAAATGACACACTTTCTTCAATAATGTCGGTCTCTAAATAACTATTAACCCATGGAAGAAAACTTCCTACTTCCTTGACGTTACACTAAACCGTAACTCTGGATCTTACTCCCCCTACTACACACCTAACTGACTTTCTTATATGTGCATAAATATTCCAACCACCCTAAATCCATCATGAAGTCAATAATCCCATTTGTCTCCAACAGAATCTCTAGGCTATCAGCAAACAAATTAACATTTGACCAACACTAACTTCTATAATAATGCATTATTGAACTCAGGCTATTCTCATAAGATAAAATACAAGCAAGTACACCACACACATCAAAGGCGACCCCTCAATATCATTACACACAATATGAAACGAAAACAAAGAAATCCAAGAAATAGAACTAATACTAATGTCACTAATAACCACTAAAAATGCGAAAATTAGACACGCCCAATATCAGCAAGGAGTTCGCCAGGAAATCCATCGGCAAAGTGAACGACCTTTCTTGAGACTTCACCAAGGACGAGATCAAATCGGCTATAATAAAAGCAGCTTTGACCGACAACATTCATCTGTAGTTCATCCTGCACCAGGGTAACACGGCCGCAAGTGGATTTCATCTTTCTGCTCTGCCCGAAGACATGGCAACCTGGCTTCCGTGGACCAGTTAACCCTCTTCACCCAAGACATCGATGATTCCTTCTAACGAGGTGAGAAAGCAGGCGTCGTTCCCCTTGATCTCACAGCAACATACCATACCGTCTAGCTCCGTGGACGCCACCTAAAGCTCCTACAGACGATCCCGGACCGGCACATGGTAATAGAGATGCTAACCAACCGCAGTTTCACCCTTCACCCCAGCAACGGCGAACATAGCAAACTCCGACGACTTTTACGTCGACGATTCCCTTAGACACGCTGTCCAAAAAATATGACAACGCTGACTACAAAGCCATTCTTATGTCAAACAAGAGCTGGGAGATGACCCAACTAGGTTGTACGGCTGATATGAAAACCCGGTCACGCTACCATACAAACTTGCCCCTTATGCACTATGTGGCCAATACCATATCCTCCGCATACAATCTAAACAACCAAGAGGCAAGCCACGAGCTCAACGCCATTGTTTATAATAACAGACTGCATTTCAAGGCCATCCCGACATACATCGGGTTTAAGCTTCGCCGCACGTTGACGTTCTACCAACACCTAGAAAACCTGTCCACCAAAACATAGGCCCGCCTCGGCTAATACGCCGCCTAGCTGGTACCATCTATAGTGTTTCGACCTAGACACTGCGCATATGTACTCAGCCATTAGTCTACGTCGCCGCCGAGGACTGCTCCTCGGTCTGGTGCAGGAGCTCCAACACCAGGAAGCGGCCCATAACGATCACACACAGTCACGGTCAATGTCGATAAACAAACTCCCGATACACGCTGGCATATTATCACCAACCCTTCGCTGTGAAGCATCTGTCATTGCACTGTCCTGAAAAGCTATCATTAATGAGGACCACCTCCTCCAAAAGCTCATCACAGAAACCCATTCGCGGAGCATGCCCACAAGCTACTGCTCTCACACATGGTGACATTACAACACGAATGTGGGCCAAACGTCGCTGGACACATATATTGAAACCAGCAGGTCAATCAAGGCTGCAAAGATTTGTGGAGGAGCCGGACTAAGTACCGGGCATTAACCTCCCTTGCCGGAAGTAAACAATGCTCACCCGACTCAGGATCACTATAACCCGTTTCGCCGCGACCATGGTACTATGCTGACTGCCATTGTGGTCACCTTGAACAGACAGACGACCACATAATCGATTCAGGTCCAAACACACCGGCCACCTAAAAGCAGTGGCCGGCATAGCTGCTCTATACGACGAAACGTTAGCATGGCTTTCTCCAATTGGGCTGGTGATGTGACAAACGAAAGAAGAATATATTCTTTAAATATATATATATATATATATATATATATATATATATATATATATAGTTATTTATTTATTGCATGAAAAAAATAAACATCTATGTTTATTTACTTACTGCATATATATTTATCTAAGGATAGTGTTTAGATTAATGAATATTGTGCAATATTTTTTAATTGAATTCATATGAAAAGGTTCCAAATTTAGCTTAGATTTTAAAAGTGAGTCCAAAAGTGTAAAGACACACACACATATACACTCTCTTTCTCTTTCCCTCGTTCTCTCTCTCTTTCTCTTTTATATATATATACATATATATATATATATATATATATATATATATATATATATATATATATATATATATATATATATATATATATATACATATATATATATATAATTCCGTATTTGGAGTGAAAATAAATTCATCAGTTGGAAGTGAGGAAGATGGCATGAATTGAAATAAATTACGAAACGAAAGTTCATGGCATTTAACTCTTACCGTCTTTATCTGAAAATAAATAATTAAGTCTATTGGCACTCTGGCTCTGAGTACTGAATTCTTTATTGACCTTGACATTTTATTTTTCTAGTTATGAATCAAATAAAAAAGTAAGGCATCATATTTTCTTCTTATCTGTGTCCAGGGTAAAGGTAAACGTCACTGTTATATTACACTCTTTTCAAACAAATAAATTACACTTATCAAAGTTTATTTCGAAAAGTTGTAGTCAATATATAAGGTTATAGGTGTGTATTCACAAAATACTGGAATAAATCAGAAGTTGTCAACAATTACTAAAATAAAATGTAAAAGCTGTGAATGGATATCAATTTAAGCATAGGAACTTGTATAAAGATATATCTAAGATATTGTTTTTTGACGGGTCCGAGAAACTTATTTCTAAATGCATTTTTCTTGTAGGTTTACTAATTCCAGATATTACATGAAAACTCATTCTTTTGCAAGAATTTTGAGTTAAAACGCCAACCATGTCAGCGTAAATTCAACTTAGACAGATACTTCATCACGTTGTTTGACGAACACTTCTCACAATCCATCGATGCCCACAAGTTTAAAACAAGAATTCAGTTTAGATGAGAAATGTATGTTAGCCTTCTATAGAATGTCTTAATACGTCAAAGCCTAAGACCTTCAACTAGTCCACCTGTTTCTGTAGAATTGGAGGAAATATTTCATTTGTTTTAAATTGTTTATAACATCATCTCGTTTTTTTTTTCAATTAACTTATATATAGACCGGCATTCCTTCCTCTTCCGTTCCTACTCTCTTTCCTTACCACTTCTTTTTTCACCTTTTATCTTCCTCCTCGTCCAACCTCGTCTCACTATTACTTCTTCATGTCAAGATGCCCCTTCGCTCTATTTACTCCGCAAACGGAAGTGTGCTTCTACCACGTGTTTTAAAGACAATGCGTGAAATAAGGGCGGAAACATATCTTTATTTACGCTATTTATATCTCTAATATCTGAATTTCCTTTCAGAGGCAGTAATAGCATCCTTGTAGGCACTTTTTAAAAATATTTCTTTAACTAAATGTTTCAAGCCAATGATTTGTCGCATATACAAGCGTACCTCTTCTTAGCTAATTATTTCGCTTGCTATTAGAAATTATATTACTATGTTATCTACTTGCGCTACATATTAGTTCCTTCATTTACGAATGGGAACTTTCAAAAATAATTTATATTCTGTTATTTATTTCGAACTTTGAGGATAGCATCATAATATAGGTGTTTCTAATGTGAACTATATCTGTTAATTTGTAATACAAACAAAATTCTCAAAATAAAAAAAAAATATGACCGATTCCAGATAATAGTCATAACATATTTATCAATTACTTATATAATAAAATTATGTTGTTTTTTATTAATTACTCAGTAAAATGTGTTTGCTTTTTTTATTTTACAAAAAAGAAAGAAAATTACCCCATCCTTAATTTTAATAAATAAAACACGAAATAATAAAATAAAAATAGTTTTAAAACAAGTCTTACTCTATACGGCGTAAAATCTAAAACACAAAATCCTAAACTCACTTAAGGTCGTAAAAATATAATAATATTTGAAGTTTTTCAAATCGATAAAACGATTTGAAAAACTTTAAATATTATTATACCTAAAATAAAATCAACAATTAAACAATAAAATTCAGTAAACACGATCTTCTTTCAGTTATTTATTTGATCAGTAATCTTTTTAATGTTTCCCCAAAAATATTAATTTTTAAATCAATAATTTCTCAAATAAAACAATTTGATTCATTAAATTTGTGCTTTAAAGCATCATTTCTAATGAGATTTAAAAAAAAATCACAAAACGTTTTAATAAAAAAAATGAAAGTAAATATATCATTTTTTTTAGCGACTCGTAAGATATATCTCGGAGAATGTGTTCTTTACATATTATAAATCAAATAGCCAACCCCGGCCTTGTGTCCATCTCTCTTTCTCTATTGTCTCTCTCTTTTTTTCTCTTCATCTCTCGCCTTTTCTCTCTTTTTTTCTTTCTCTCTCTCTTTTTTCTCTCTCTCTCCTACTTCCTCTCTAATCTGACGTCATGTTAACACCTGTGGATTATATGTAAGATGACTTTCTGTGCGTTCGATATAGAACGTAATACTGAATAATCAGAGTCCGGGTAACCAAATGTTGGAGTGGATGCCGGCTGCTCCATCATATTCCATTACAATCTAATCGAATTACGTGACTCAATTATATAGATAGATTAAAAAATACAACGCTTTAAATAAATTATATTTAGTCAGTCGCAGAAACTATAGACTCGTGATTTCTGGAAAATCTTCAATAGTGTAGTGAACAATGAACAATACACAATTCCTCCACCATCCAACTACAATGACGTCGTTTGTACGGCAACTGATACGGCTTAACTTCTTACCCAGCGTTTCGCGTTAACACCCACCTTAAGACAGCGCAAACCACGCCCTCCCAAAGTTTTAATTGCGGATTGACGCTACACTTGATGATCACAGCATCACCCTATCTCATGTCCGAGACATCATAAAAAAAACCTTGACACCACCAAAGCATGTGGACCTGATCTTATACCAGTAATAATAATATGGAAATGCTCTACTTAACTGCCGTCTGCCTTTTTAAACTTTACAACAAATGCCTTGCCGATTGTTGTTTCATGATAGCTTGAGAATTGACTCCGTGGTAACCGTCTTCAAGTATTCAGGAGATAGAATTGATCTGCATAATTCATAGAACTGACCTTCATTAGTGTACTCCCCCTCTTCGCAAACATCTTGGGCAAGGCAGGTCAAGCTAGGGCGGGATCGCTAGATATATCCAAAGCCTTTGACACAGTCAGGCATAAAGGTATTCTCATGAATATTAATCGATATGGTATTACTGGACGAATATTCAATATAATTAGATCATTCCTAATCAAGCGATAGATCCAGGTGTCCTCGATGGCCGTTCATCCAAACAACATGGCATGAATGCAGGTCGATCCTTGGTCGTTTTTTGTTCATGATTTTCATAAACAACCTCCCTGATGGAATTTTGTCTGCGATGAGTATATTTGCTTACACCACACTCTACCCTCGTCATGTTGGTAAAACGGACGCGCACACATTCGTGGCAATGACTGAATCCTTAGAAAGTGACCTCCACCGATTTCCATGGTAAATAACACCCGACTTGAGAGTCCTACGTTTTAACTCCTCGACCTAACATTCACAGGCAACATGAATAAGAACTAATACATAAAAAAAACATTGCTAAGGCTGCAGCAAAGTAAAACGCGCGAAGAACACTTCTGCCACCTTGCAGTATCCTATAAAGCTACAAATCTACCATCTGTTCATGCATGGAATATTCTTGTCACATCTGCGCTGGTTTTTCATCCACTAGTAACTCCTTCTTAGACAAGATTCACACAAGATTATCTAATATGATAGGTCCGTCATTATCTACCAAGATCCAGCCCCTGTCCTATCGCTGCAATCTTGCATCTTTGTGTTTTTTTTTACAAGAACTTCAATGGGATCTGTTCCGATGAACTTGTTGCTCTGGTGCCCATTCGACGTAAATACTCCAACCCGAGAATTAACTAGATCTTATCCATTCATTGTGGGAGTTTCCAGATGCCGGAGACCCCTCTACTCCAATACCTTCTTCCTGGAGTGACCGTAATTTGGAACTCCCTCACTGTCCTTGTTTCCATGATTGTAACGACATGCGGAAATTTAAAACTAATGTGAACAAACATAACGCTGAACAGCTCCCAATTTGGGATGACCCCCCCATAATATTGCCCTTTATTGGGGTGAACTAAGATAAAAATAAAAATAAAAACACAAATATATTAATACGTATTTCATCGAAATAACTTTATCTATTTTTGATATTGCAAGATGACTGTTGAATACAATACATGGTTTCAAAAATCACTTGTAAATGTGCGGTAAGATTTTTAGCAGTTATATATATATATATGTATATATATATATATATATATATATATATATATATATATATATATATATATATATTACCTCTATCAACACAAATTGCTATTTGATTGAAGAGTATCGATAAAAGAAGAATTGGTATTCTTATTGTGTTTTTATGCTAACTCCCACATGATCATTTCGTAATTTTTAAAATAAAATATACTCGTTTCGTTTACAAGAGTTAATATTTTTAATTTAAGTAATCAGGAAATGTAAGGAAACATTATGCGAATAAATAGTGACACTTTAGAACAGTTTTATTTTTATTTACATAAAAATCGAATCTGAAGCTACTTCGTCTTTCTTATCAACTCTTTCTTGGAGTCTATATCTTAGATCCATTTCTCTTTCTGCTTCTCGTAAAGTCGGTTCTCTTTATCGCTCTAAACACTTCTCCGCACCTGAGGCTATTCTCTATTTTTACAAATATACTATCAGGCCTTATATGGAGTACTGCTGTCATATATTTGGGCTGTTGAAACTCTGCCCCTATTTGAGTGGTTCCTGATAATATGTAGAAATGTATCTGTAATTTGATTGACATCGCTCTTCCTTCTTTGCACTCTCTCCCTTACCGATCTGATGTTGCTAGTTGCATTCTTTTCTATTAGTTCTATTTTGGCATGTGTCCTTCAGAATTGTGTGATCTATTCCCCGCACTCTTTGTTTCAGCTCGTTTGACTTGTTGGTCCAGTAGTCTCCATCAACTCGCTGTTTTGATACCTCATTGTAATACAGTTTCCTATTCCAGGAGTTTGTTCCAAAAATTGCTGGCTTGTGGAACTCTCTTCCTTTTGACTGTTTTCAATTTTACCTATCGATTTGTCCGTTTCAATACTAAGGCAAATACATTACCTATCTCCTCTCTTCACGATAATAACTTTTCGTTCCTGTTAGCTCATTACATAATGCATCATGCTATGTCTGCAGCGATTTCCATAAAAAATGTCGTTTATATTTACCTGAGATCAATTTTCCGCAAGAAATGACATTATTTTACTTGAATCAGGACAAACAGTTTAATTTATTTGTTTCTCTATAGAAGTTAAAACAAGTGAAAAGAAGCTATTAAAATCGTATATGAAAATAAAAACGATCATTCTCAAATCATCGACAAGTTTGCTACGGAATAAATAATATTCCTTTACCTTTTGTTAAAAGTAATTTACTTTTTTTGAAAATGAACATCTCATTATTCATCTACTCTGCCGCCGTAGTGTTTGTGAATGTCTTTTTTAAACATGCAAGCGCGGTAGAATATTGAAGTATATATTAATGAAAACGAAAGTGCAGGTGCATATAAACATGTTTCAATACAAAGCAATATTGTATATATAAACATAGAAAGACATATTTTTTTCCATTGTCGAATATTTATTTTACTTACATTCTAGCGATTATGTGACAGTTATTATTTTGTAGACGTAGCAAATCATTTAGAACACATCGCTACCAATGGAATTGCACTAGTAATTTATTTATATCTACTAGCTCATAGCAAAAATACACTATTATCGTTGTCGATCTCTTTTGTAAAATGAACACTCTTTCAGACTTACTATGTTCTTTAATTTAAATATATGGTTTCGAATCATGCGATCGAAATAACAGTTGTATATCGACACACTTATGATTCTTGTTGACGTTGAAACATGTATATATGTACATATTAAAAGAATATTTATCAAAAACAATGATATATATATATATATATATACATAATAGGTTGTTAGATTCCATTAACCATGTTTTTGTACATTTCTAATAATGAATATATAAAACTCTCAGTTGCAATTAAAGTGTGGATTTTCATCAACATCGACATCTCAATGGCAACTCTCTCTCTCTCTCTCTCTCTCTCTCTCTCTCTATATATATATATATATATATATATATAAATATATTTAAATAAATGTAGTGTATATGAACACAAATTTCCTCACCTCGTGGACGAAACTGTTATGATGACGATAGTCTTATATTATAAAGAATATATTAAGATAGGCAGAAGTGCGATGAAGAAGTGACAAATTGTTGAAAGAAGTATAACACTTAAGGTTAGAGAAGAGTGAATATGTCGTTTTTTACTAGTAAAATGTTAGATGATTGCCTATTATTAAGAAAAAACCGTGAAAAGAAGAAGATTGACGATAGTCATGAGGAGGAAGAAAAAGGGAGGAGACTAAGAGACGACGGTGACAACAAATAAGAAAAAAAGATGTTAAACAATAAACAAATTTTATCGAACATTATTTTGTTAATTTCGGACAACACTAAATAACGCTTAGATAGGTAGCCGTACAGGCGTTACAGAGAAAAGCTGAACACATCAATGAGTGACAAAAAGTCAGCTACGGAAAAAGGAGTATCGCGAAAAAAGTACGAAAATAAACATGTGTGAAACACTAGGATAATACATTGAGTGTATTACGTCGATGTCATTGTAACTTCTGGTTAAGTATTATCAGACTACGAAAGTCACAAGAAGATCAAAACAAACGAACAATATTATTATAGTATTTGGAAATAAATATGATATTCATGAATGAATGTTTGAAGGGAAGGATGCACGTGGGTGGAATTTAGTTTCTATTAGTTTTAGTACGCATCACAAGAGATTCATTGAAATAAGATACAGTCTTAATTTTACATGCTGGAAATTACATAATATGGCTGTTTGCCCAATATGGTGATTGTAAACAAGCTGTAGATGGAAGAGCATGTTTTGATTCTCAGAATGTTTGTTTCGTCACATTTAAATAAATAATTGTTCCAATTGAGAACTTATTGTCTTCCTGATAATATCATAGATAAAAAAATCCGATATTGACATACAAACGTTGGTTGGTTGGTTGGTTGGTTGGTCTACTAATGAACGAAACGGATTGTAACAAAAAGGAAAGTTTTTAAAATGTGTTTCGTAACATGAATTAAATATTGGCCTTTGGAATGAAACAAAATGTTATATATATATATATATATATATATATATATATATATATATATATAGTAGAAATTGGTAGTTTGCTTGAAGCATTGCTGGGAGTAATAATGAAAGTTTTAAAAAGGTTGAAGGCAATGCAAAGTTCCGGATCGCTTGAAGGTGTAAAGAACAAAAATAAAGCAAAACCGAAAATAAGTTGGGTATAGATCGAAAAAGGTTTGTTAATTTTTCTAGACGAACTTTCATATACAGCAAAAGTGTTATTCGGTAATTGTCCGGATGATCAGGGATCAATTTAATATATTTCGAGAGTCATATCCTCTCCTTGTCAAATTAAAAAAAAATCCCGGAGACCGAGATGATGCCAGAAGCGCTGGGGGGGGGGGGTTAAACCGGAAGTGTTTAGGATTAAGTGTTCAGAGGTAAATCAAATAGATCGTAATAAGATCTGGATCAGTATTGTGTAACTGTTAATTGAATATTAAATATTATATCCTATATTATTATTTTTTTACATATATCTATACATATGTACTTATTTGCAAACAAACTTGCTTGCATATATATATAGCTGTTAATGTAAGTTCGTCTAGAAAAATAAACAAACCTTTTTCGATCTACACCCAACTTATTTTCGGTTTTGCTTTGTTTTAGTTCTTTACAACTTCCAGCGATCCGGAATATTGCATTGCCTTCAACCTTTTAAAAACTTATATATATATATATATATATATATATATATATATATATATATATATATATATATATATATATATTCTACAACAAATATATTCATAGTGTTCTACACATAAATATCAATAGATATTTATTATTTTACGAACTATGTTTCATGTTTAATTGTATCGGTAATAAAGTTGTTTTCAAACACTAACCAACCATTCTTAGCATCGTTTATAAGCATTATTCTCACTGTTACTTCTAAATTATATTCTGCTTATCTGTAATTTTTCACCCGCACTTAATACTAAATTGTGATGCAAAGCATTATTCTCCCGTGTCTCTCCACTGTTATGAATGACTAGAATAGCAATTTTAAAATATTATTATTTTGGGGTCTGTTTACAAAAGAAAAAATATCTAAAACTGTACAGACAATTACAGCGATTTTTTCCTCGGGTTATTTTCACATGATTCTGTGTCAGACAATATACATTTTGTCTGAATTATTATGTGGCAATTTGCGCCTTTCTGTTTGATGATGTGCCAGTGCAGTGGAAGTGGAATTGGTAAATATGAAATTGAGGAATGGACAGCAATCTTGTCACAATCATGTAAATAAGTACATCTACATCGTGCGGTAGTGAAACGTATAGAGCTGATTTCGATTGGTTTAAATAAAGAATGGTCCAACTCTTTGTGAAATATATCATTTTAAATGAGTATGAAGAAAGGCGGCAGCATTATGGTGAAATAAATAGAGCTCTGGTATATTTCTCTTTATATTCCAGACGTTTAAAGATTATATCTTTCTTAAGTGAAGCTACAATAACTTCCTACAACTTGTTGTTTATGAATAACATTAACGCTGATTATATTTTTAAATGAATGTAAGATTGCCAAATTCATGCACGGTATTCATTTCATGTTTTCAATTAAATTGCGCACAACAAGAACTGTTCATAAGTATGAGACCCTAATCAGAGATTTGGTGATTCTAATCGCGCCACAATAAGACGTGTTCCATGATTATATTTACATAGATTATTTTGAAATGATCTCATCTGCCTTAGTGATTGTATTATTGTGGATGATTTAGTTCCAAATCTTATTCTTCTAGTTGTATTTTTGAGAGGTTACTTTTTAATATAACCAGCTATAATTCTCTTAAAACTGTAATAATAGCATAAACTAAAACACGTTTTAAATTAAAATTGTCACATGGAGTGGATGAATATCTAAACAAAAATACATTTTACCGTAGAGTAACAATTTTCCTTTCTTTAATAATGAAGCATAAGAGCTATTGTACAAGATTAGTTGTATAAAAGTCACTATTTCACATAGAGGTTCGATGAAATTAGCTATATGTATATCCATAAATTGTGTGTTCGTAATCATCACCATGATATGAAATTGGCATATCAGATTCGAGAATATGCGGCAATGTTCATTAATACAATCAAGCATAATTCTAATATCCTTACAGTAAATAAACTTATAGTATTAAATAGTCTTGCTGGATGTAAGGAATATTTAATAATTTTAAATGATATTGTTCAGTCTGTCTTTTTTAAGGCATAGCAACCATTCTGTGTGATACTTCAAGCCAAAACAAATACTACATTGGAAACACTTCATTTAATGTATTATGATCACAGTTTTCCACTTGAGAGGTTAGTAAATATTCACCGATGTTTGGGGATCTCTATCTAATAAATACAAATGGTTCTGGGTTAGCCTATCGAATCAATTATATTGAATGCTGCACTCACACAATTAGGACAAGTATAAGATAACATTTCTCTTAAATAACATAGTAATATGTGGTCGCCAATATATAGTTAAGAATATGTATTGTGTTTCGGCATTAAATTCACCCCCTATAAAAACGAAAGTCATAAAAACTTATATCATCATCATCCGCATCATCGTCGTCGTCGTCATCGTAATCATCATAATCATCGTGTCGTCGTTTATCATCATCAGCATCATCATCATCGTCGTCGTCGTCGTCGTTATCGTCATTGTCATCGTCATCAGCGTCGTCACCATCGTGAGAATCATCATCATCATCATCATCATCATCATCATCATCATCGTCAGGTTTTAAAACATCTTCGAACAAACATATGGATTTATCTGTTAAAGTGACGTTCCATGAATTGTTCAACTGGACACCCTACCGAAGATAACCGTTTTATTGTTTTCTCGAGCAATTAACTTACACTGCTTTGTTTCGTTTCGTTTGTCTAAAAGAGTGGTTTCTCGGTGTTTGCTACATTGCCAGAGCCATATTTTGTCCACGATGCTTTTTGCGGCTTATTAGTTAGCACTCAGATAAGAATTATCGGGAGTCTATGCGACATCAATTGCTTGATGTTTCAATCTGCTTATTGTAAAAGTAAATGGGATCAGATTTCGTCGTTTTGACGTAAGAGCATTTTAGATTATTTGATGCAACGGGGAAATTAAACAGAAAGAAGGATAATGGGATCAATCTATGTTCTGTTTGATAAATATGCGAAACATTTGGGTATTTCATGCAATATCATGTCATCAGATTTTTGTGGGTAAAAATGCAGAGATTTGGCCAGTCCGTTCAGAAATGTTGTAAATGACAGCGGAGTAGTTGTAAGCTAGATTAAAGATCCTAAATACTTTACATACGTTAATTAACTTGTGTAAGCTTCATCATATATATGAAGTAAAACCAAATGTTCGCATAATTGATTGACGAGAATAGTTTTAATGTCAAATGTCAGATAAGATAAGGTGAGTGGCGTAGGCCAGTTGTTGCCCTATGTTTTAAAAATTGAATATTGTATATTATTATCGAGTCTATCGATTTGAATAGTAATTACATTTTTCAGTAGTCAGTAATAGACTAAGGTGGAGGAACTTTCACTCTCACATACATATGTCCTGATACTACTACCAACCTCACCTAATTTTATAACTGGAAATATTTCGTATTTCACCGGTAACAAACTATATTCGGGTTCGAGATTGTTATTACGCTTCAGAAATAACTTTAAACATCTTTGTATTTATAATTTACAGTTTTATTACAATACAGTTGTTAAGATGTTTATTTTAATAGAATTGGTTCATAAACAGAAACTTTTTAACTACAATTCAGTTTGACATCATAATTACTCTTAAAAACTAAAAAAAGTCGAAACAAATCTATATTCATAATAATTGTTAATTATAATACTGTAGTTTAGATTGTTTTAAGATTCTTATTATTGTTCATCTAACTTAATTAATCAATAGCTAAATTCTGTTTTGGAATAGTTACCACTGTCATAAACACATTTGTTCACATCACTTAATAAATAAAGAATTATAAAATACATTTGGGTTCGAGACTAATATTAATATTTAAAACCTTACGGAAGACTATATTCATAAATCACAGTTTCGTAGATATACATTTTATTAAATATTACAGTTTTTTCTTTCATTTTACATAACTAGAGAATTATAAAATACATTCTAGTGCGTGATTATTGTAACGCTTCAAAATACTGGCGTTTAATTCACTTAATAAATCAAGAAATATCAAATACATTTGGATTCGCAATAAGTATCAAGCTTAAAAATAATATTAGCAACTCTATATCGTAAACATTTTAGTATATTTTCTTTTACATTTTTTATTGTAAAGATCAGTTCATTTTACTCAATAGTAATAGAATTATGAAATAAATTCAGGTTTAAGATTATCATTATGCTAAAAATATTGTCTTACTTTACTTGATGAATGTAGGCTTACAAATAACATTCGGATCGAGATTATTTTTACGCTTAAAGTGATAAACCAGTTTCATTAATTTACACTTGTTGACACGTTTTCATCTTCCTTTAAGAATGACAGAATATTAAAGTTAATTCCGGTTCCAAATTATTATTAGGCTTAGTCGAAGCTATTTACACTCAATAATCTTTTAAATAGATATTAAAAATAAATTAACGTAACACAATCAAGTACAGTTTTGCAACAATTTAGTTTATTTAATAATATGCTAAGAATTAACAAAAAAATAAATCAAGGGAAACTAAATTAAAAAGTATAAGACTACAGGCCAACGCCGTATAGGAAGGACTAGTATATTATAACGTTGCTTTTCTCTAAAATATAAAACGCCCGAAACACCTAGACAAAATAAAATAATCCTGAATTCAAAAGATATCATTATAAAATAATTTTAAAGGATAATGTGTCATCGTTTCTCAACCTAACCACTAACTACATTTGAAAACGTTTCGATAGCCTTTTATTAAACTGCTAAAACCTGTGTAATTTTTAGTAGGCTGTACTCTGATTATTAGAGCAATACATACGGTTGTAGAATATGATATATGTATTCTGCGTTTATTCTCAATCGGGTCTATTGTTGTCTATTGCTAACTAATATCGTTGGCAAATGTATGAACCTTCAATTTTCTTATATACGGCTAAACTAGAAATATGTTCAATTAATCTTATACAATAAAGTGTTTTCAATAATTATTGTGTTCGGTATAAATAAACACACATGGTTTGATATGCCGTAAAATCGACGGGCAAAGCTATATGGCATAACTCATCTTACCAACGTAGTTTCATCTATCGGATTTGACTCGGTTCTAGCAAGACACACAAGCCTAGAAAATCAGAAAATGTATGTCAAATATGTAATTTTATTGATTGTAATTATGATAAGTGATGTTTATCGAATCACAACATAAAACAAATTTGAGGAAAATTAAATTTAGGAATGAGAAAGACGGTAATCAAGAAAAACACTTGTTTCATATTTACTGTAAGTAGAGAAAAAGAGTTTAATTAAAAAAATATTTGGATGTCTATTCGCTGATCGTCTTAAACACGAAATAGTGTAACATAAGAAAACTTGCTAAAATACAAATGAAAACAAAATACATAATTAATGAAAATGATAGTAAGAACACGCGAAGAACTATTAAATAAATTACGAAACAAAGCGAAAACAGAATGGAGTGAAGGAACACATAATTTGTTATTGATGAAAAAGAGCAATATTCATTACGAATGATGACAACTTGATTGAAAATGTAGCCAAGAAAAAAAACACGACACATACTTTCTCCATTTTCATTATTACTTACATACATCTATATTTGCAAACTACTTTCAAACAAACACACGCATACGTATATATATAATATATATATATATATATATATATATATATATATATATATATATATATATATATATATATATATTAAGGAAAGAAAGATGAAGATAAAAAATTGTACAAAATTACATAAAGTTACATAAATTAATACAAATTTTATTACATCGAAAGTTAAGATGCAAGGAGTTTAATTTTTTACTTCCCGGCCATTTATTTCTTTATCCCCAACCTTTTTTGTTTTTTATTCTTCAGTTTTTAAAAGTGAAATGGAACTAGGTAATATTTAATTATTATGAATACCATATTACCAGATTTTATCCTCTGGCGAGAAGAGCGTTATCTTTGAAAAAACATTGTTTAAGGATTAATGTAACTCCTTGCATCTGAACTTTCGATGTAAAAAGATTTCTATTAATTTATGTAACTTTATGTAATTTTGTACAATTTTTATCTTCATCTTTCTTTCTTTAAAATTGATTGCTCTACTCAGCTTTATTTTATCGAGATAAATCACTCTACGATATTTCACTTATCGTTAATTCTATTATAATTAGTATATATATATATATATATATATATGTGTGTGTGTGTGTTTGGTGTGTGTGTGTGGGTGTGTATGTGTGTGTGTTTGTGTAAGAATGATGCACTGATGTTACCTCAATAAACAACACTTAGCTGGATATTCCGCCAGACTAGATGAATTATTGTCCTGCAATCCCGTAAGACAAAGTAACCATAAAAAATATATACTATAACCTAGTTAACTGGTAAATTGAGGACAATACAATTAATATTCTTAACTTTTTTACTAACTCAAAGTTTCACAGGTATAAATGAACTTTAATTGAATATTTGAATATGTATGTATCTAATAAAGAGATTAAGTGTAAGCCCTAGGAATGGCCTCCTTCAATTTCTAAGAATTTCGGCTGAGCTAAAATGAAACACTATAGTTACGAATACGTTCGTCGAACACTCTCGACTAGTCTTCTATCTGTCCCAGCTTTTAGGTACATATAGATCTTAATTCCACTTAATTAATCGGTGGCAGAGTGGATATGACGACACCTTTCAGATTCTAGGCTGACTCTATGAACCGGGTTCGCGCCTCCCGACCGTCTGATGAGAACGATATTCATAAGAGCAATACGCTTGACACGCTTGCGTCTGTAAGTATTAATAGTGTAATATTTTATATATATATATATATATATATATATATGAATTAAAAAAGTAAGGCGGAAGACTTAAAACTTAACGTTTCGCCTAACTATTACGTAGGCTTCTTAGAGAGCGAAAACATGTTTAAAGTGGTAACGTTGAGTTTTAGCTCTTCCGCTTTTCCTATTTAATTCATACTGTCACATTATTTTATTCGGAAACATAATATATATATATATATATATATATATATATATATATATATATATATATATATATTATGTTTCTGACATTTTAAAATTAAATTCGATACGTTTTATAATTTGGGTTATTCGGACTACTGTCCTTATCTTGAGTGTTATTCTCACAACGTTTCGGCCGCTGTAACCTCCGGCTTTCTGCAGATATATCTTTTCGGGAATATTTTTTGTCGAAATCGGGAATCTGGGCGGAATTTCGATCGAAACCACGGAGGTAGCTTGCTTTCGTTCCGCAATTCCTCGTATCGTCCGCACCGAGGATTGAACCTTCAACCTCCAGATGATTATCAATTAAAACAGAATTGTACTTTATACTATGTAAACTGGTTCACGGGCCAACCGAAAATGATTTGAGTCGATCAGTGCTTATTTTTTAATTTTAACGACGATGTTCCTGCTATTTACATATAATTACGGTCCACATGTTTGTTATCTCTTTCTATGTTTTTTTTTCATCATATTTGTTTTTGTCTTTCTACGCTTTATCTTCATTTTCTCTTTTCGCATCGATTCCCTTTGGGAAATCGATGTCTTATTGGCGGGATTATATTCAAAATGTGTATGTAGGTCCGTCAATTCTTAGTTTCGGAGTTATAGACCTAAACTAATACTGATCAACATTGATGTGTAACACCTAGCCAGTCAAAGCGTAACGCGTCAAAAACAAAATCCAATATACATTTATGCGCGGGAGCTGGAAAACTTCAGTCGATGTGTAAAAGTTTTTACCTTGATTTTGAACATTCAACTTTACTAAATTTTTTGAATTTTACACTTGAACTTTAGTTTACGGTAGTTTGAATATTATTTTCCCGATTGCTTGTTTTTTAAATATCATATTGTGTGTTTTCTTTTAATAATACATTGTTATTTTGAATAAACTGGCTGAAATGTATCATCATATTTTCTTAAAATTCCACGAAGCAGAGAATAAATCAATAAGTTCATCCTTGAAATCTAGAGTTTTCTAATAAAAATGGTCTTCTCATCAGAAGGTGATGCCAGTTTTTTAACGATAAAAACTTTAGCTTTAATTATTTTCTGAAAAATTATGCGAATAGAAAATGAAATGCCCAAGTGGACAAAATAAAACACGGCAAAGTCCAAAGTATGGGTTAAAGAGTCAGAATATATATATATATATATATATATATATATATATATATATATATATATATATATATATATATATATGTATATATATACACGGATCTTCTGCCATCTCTAACAATATATACGTTGAGTTGTAGACAACAATCCTAGCATTAGATACATTTCACCATGCGGGTCGGATATAGCGATCGCTAGCAAAAATATCCTAGACAGAAGTTTACCCAAGATAAAGCATCAAACACACACACACACACACACATATATATATATATATATATATATATATATATATATATATATATATATATATATATATATATATATATATATGTATAATTCCCAAATTTTTACACTTTTATTGTCATTAATTAATGGTATGACTACATATCAACCAAACAATTTCATTATCACATCACTACAGTATACATCTATATGCATGAGTGGATGAAGTGAGTGAGGTGCGCTGAAAAAATTCCTACCAGTAAAAAAAAATTCCTACCAGTAAAATACATAGCCTTGTTGTGCTCGCATACCCTTAATGACAATAAAAGTGTAAACATTTGGGAATTTCCTTGCTTTTGTACATTTAGTGTATATGAATTTTCATCTTAACCCTATTAAGCGCATATGATTTCAGTATACTGGCATTTATCATGGAATGTCACTACTTTTGTAAAGGCGATGTCTCAATACAATGGTCATTTTAAAGATTTTTTTGAATTTTCTAGAAAACAAAGGTATATGGTAAAGTGAAAATGCGATCACCTAGACCATAAAACCTCTATCTCTGCCAAAAATCAGCTGAATCCATCAAATAGTTGATGAGATACAGGGTGTCACATACGTACGTACGTACGTACATACAGATAACATGGTTTCATGATTGAACTATCTGGATCTCTGGGTTGCCTTGACTAATGATGCTGAAATTCTACACACTTATAGAACCTATCAAATAAAAATGTTGTGCAAAGTTTTAACAAATTGGGTTCATTGGTTTTTGAGTTATGATTGATAAAAAAATGAGATTTCCAGCATAGGGCATTCGTGTGGTCTATTAAGGGATAGAGCGCTCTCGAGCCTCCCTAAAATCTCAATAGACATTAAAATTAAAGAAGCTAACTTCCTAGATATAACGCTTAATTTAAACGAAATATTTTTAAAACCCGACCATCAACATGACAGTACACACCAGTATGTAGATAATAAATCTAATCACCTACAATCAATGAACAGCGTATTAATCCGAATCATTAAAAAAAATAATAGCAACATTATCTGCAACTGAACACATATTCAAAGATAATAAACTATACTATGACAAAGCGCTTAAAATATTAGAATGTGACACGAGAATTGACCCATTAAAAGTAAAACTAACCGGAGTGTGGGTAACAAAACTAGACATAATTCCCAAAGCCATGTGCTATCCCATAACATAGTCCTCAATAACACAGTCAGTAAGGTCATCTTAAATATAAATATAAATGGAAGGGGTAACATGAGTAAGGTATCAGCATCTTTGAAAATGTGAGGCTTACGTTTAAAGAGTTTTAAGAAAAGAGTGAAATTAATGCGATGTCACTTAATTAGTGTTTAATGACTATGAATCAAATTTAATGCCAATCCGAAATATTTTAATTTTCAATTGAAAGAGTGTGTTTATATTATGCACTATAAAAAAACTTAAAAATACTTCAATAAACAAAAATCGGTCAATATTAACTAATGGATATCTAACACCTATTGTTAAGCTTTCACAAAAATCGGAAGTATATATATATATATATATATATATATATATATTCAGGAAGGGCCTCCGCTTTCTTACTTACCACATCTGCATGAAACTAAATTAAATGGACATCACGCACATTACCAAGCTTTTCAGCAAGCAACTGTGTTCGAGAATATATAACGATCGATTAAGTAGTTTAGGAGTGAATCTTATACATAGACATATAAAACATATACACATAGACATATAAAAAATATACACACACCTAACTTAATATATATATATATATATATATATATATATATATATATATATATATATATATATATATATTTTTGATTTTATTCCATCAGAATAAAATCAAAAAAATATATATTTTGCTCTGAATTTTCATTGAGCACTCTCATAAACCCGGTTTCAACTTCCTTCGGATTCATACCCCCTGGATATTTGTAACAAGTTAATTATATATATATATATATATATATATATATATATACAATAAGTATATTGGTCTCAGGACGAGCAAAATTAATTCCCCGAACATACCAATTTCACATCACTTCATGTGAACTTAAGAAGATCAAAATCAAAATATAATGATACTAAACCTACATCTAACATCTTTCTTGATATGTTGATCAAAATCCATTCGAATGATTTTGATTCCAGAAAATGTCTAAAATGTAAGGCTTACGGGGACTTTAGAAAAAAACGAAATTCAGTTAATCGTCCTTAATTGATTTCTAAAGATGATGAATGACATTCGAAGCAAATCTGATATATTTAAAGTTTCAAATAGCAGGGTGTGTCCATGGTACGCCCTCTAAAAAAACTTTAAAATACTCCAAAGAAATTAAAATTATGAGAATATTTATAAATTCATGCCTAATACCTATTTGTAAAATTAAAACAAAATCATAGTTATCATTCCTCGCAGCTATGTTTGCAAATGTATAATGATCGTTTAATTAGTTCAGGAGTGAACCATGTACATACGAATGCATACATGAACATACCTTAATTTGTATATATACTATAAATACACCCGTCCCAGACGGGCTAACTAACCCAAACAAACCAGTTTCGAACCACCTTCATGACTCCTTACGCACAAATAAATCAAGATATAATGATACTAAACCACATTCAAGTATCCTTTTTCTAATCTTGATCGGAATCCATAACATGATTTTAAATTTAGAAAATGTCTATATTCAACGCTAAAGTACTCCTGGGAAATCAAATGAATCCTTGCATAATTGGTGCTTACTCACTGTGAATAAAATTCTAGGCAAATATATATTTCAATTTTCAAATGGGGACCTTTGCGCAAATTATGCCTCCTCAAATACCTTTAAAATACTTCTGAAATTTTAGAAATATTTATTAATTAATGTATATATCAGATTGTAAAAATGTGTATTTTCAAATCTCAGAAGTATGAAAAAGTTAACGAATGGCTCCTCCTTTAATCTATTTTAGTAAACTTAATTTAATGTAAATATATCCCACATTTGGATGCCTTACACCTTGCCGTTGTTTCCAAAATTATGATAATCAGATCACTATTTAAGGAGTAACTCTTGCATATACAAACATATACACGCATAAATATACCTAGTATATATATATATATATATATATATATATATATATATATATATATATATATATATATATACGATTATTAATTAGCTTCTAATTTGATGCATTGCATGAGTGTTATAACAAACACCTATACAACAACTTAAACATAATAAAAAAATAATTGTTTCATTATATTTTTATTATGTTTTTTTTTATCAAATCCACTGTATCTGTGCATCTTTATATTGCTTTACCTTATCAGCAACTATCTCGTTTATTCCTCGATTGCGTCTGAGTTTTTATTGGTCAATAATTATAAAAATAGATCACATCATTTGTCAGCTTCATCCGTTGCTAATGTATTTACAGCATGGAGGACATTTTTCAGCGCAAAGATTAAATGGCAGTGGAAAGAGCTGGCCTGTTCGTAAAGCATGATAAGGTGCATGACCTCTTAAGCGCGACATGACTGTGTTCTTGGCCACAGGAAGTTGCATTGTCCGGTTATTTCTCGGTCGAGTTTCATTCGTATAACATGTGTAACTTAACAATACGGAAACTGTTAGTGGCGCCATTTTCACATGACTATATAGATTCTCTTTTGCTGGCAACAATGTCGTTATTGATTTCTATAAAACGCGTTACAGTATCATGTATTGTAACTAATACATTCGTGATGAGGTTCGCACAAAAGTTTTACCTAACACAGATTGAACTTTTATTAGTAAACACTTTATTTTACTCGAAAATTTAACTATAATGTATAACATAAAAATATAAATTCGTCGAATCTTACGTAATTGGTGTTTTATAACATTAAAATAAAATTCAAATCTAAAATACTTCAATTTTACAATAAGATGTTATAAATAAACTTTAACATAATCTAAAGAAAATGAAAATTGGGGAATTATTGTTAAAATTTCACAAAAATCGGAACTATATAAATGTTCACAGGGGGCTTCCACCCTTTTTCTGTCCCGTTCGCATGAACTCTAATTAACGTAAATTTATGTCAACTCATGACCCTGTTAAGCCTTGCTCCAAAACTACGAATTATCGGTGTATTACTTTAATAGTGAATTCCGAAATACAAATATAGAAACATATAAAGATACTTGACTTTACATAAGTATATATTAGAGATATAAAGATTGTATTTTATGTAAACATTATTTGCTACACGTTTTGAAAAAAAAACATGCTTCAATCTCAGCTATAGGACAAGAGGATCTCATCAAGGCCAATGTGTTTTCTTAAAAACTGGATTTGATGAAATTCTCTGAATCGGAACCCTGTAGATGTACACTTTACTCGGATCATACACACACACATACATACATACATACATACATACATACATACATACATACATACAGACACACACAGACACACACCCACACACACACACACACATATATATATATATATATATTAACACGTGTGTGAGAAGTGTTCAAATAACTTATCTTACACGGCAATTCATTTTATGATATATCGGGCATTTAATTTTAAAAAAGGGAGATACATAGATGTTTTTTTCATAAATAAGTTACACATTCTATTTAACTTCTTGTATTTCTGTTTTTCTGGTCTCGAGCAACTGCGGGTACCTCTGCTAGTTAAATATATATATATATATATATATATATATATATATATATATATATATATATATATATGTGTGTGTGTGTGTGTGTGTGTGTGTCTGTGTGTGTGTGTTTCGTGTTTTCTTTTATTTTACACTCGTCAGTATGGAATTCTGTAACAGTATCGCCGGTCAGACAATTCGAATCCCGCATCCAAGTATTATAAACACCGGCTTCATAACCATTTGACCAGCGCGACAGTCTCTATTTTATATGGGATAGATACACCCCTTTGTATCTATTCAATGTAAACACAAGTGATGTTATTATAAAGAGAGCTCCGATCTCCCAAGACAGAGCACCTTCATCATTGCTAATTTATTAATCATCCATTTATTATCCTTCAAAAGGACTCGACTTGATAGTAGCTTCATAATAATTAATCAATAAATATTCTTATACCCATGTTTCGCGTTTTTATTTTAAGCACGTCAGGATGGAATTATGAAACCGTATTGCCGGTCGAATGATGCGAACCCCGGATCCAAATATTATGAACCCTTATCTCGTAACCATTCGTCCAGCACGATACATACACATATACCCCCCCACACATATATATATATATATATATATATATATATATATATATATATATATATATATATATATATATATATATATATATATATATATATATATATATATATATATATATATATATATATATATAAATATAGTGAAATATTTTTGTAAATCAACACATCGAGCAATTAAAATGAAAAATTCGTTTATTTATTTGTCAGGCGAGACTGCCTTATAGTTTTTTTCCTCTTTTATTTTTCCTCATTTTGATGGTATTAACCTTGAGAGGTCGAATCACAATATAAGAAGAAGAGCACATCAAGTTCTAAAAGATGTTAGGAGAAGGAGAAGTCCGGTCGCTGTTATGCGCAGATTGCGCTTTTTGGATAAGGAAATTGACAACATCTTTGGGACATGCATGAAAATGTATTTAAGTTAAATATTTTAGAAAATTAACACCCCTGCAATTTTAATGAAAAAAAATTATTTATTCAATTTTTTTTTTGCAAGATTTTTTTGTAGAACAACTTTGTCAGGAGAGCTTGTCTCATTAGTTTTTCTTCTTACTCATTTTGATGGTATTAACCCCGAGGTTTCAAATCACGATAGAAGCAGAAGAGCACGTCAAGTTATAAAAGATGTCGATGTTATGCGCAAATTGGCGCTTTTAGGATACATATATATATATATTTATATATGTGTGTGTGTGTATATGTGTGTGTGTAATTTTCGCTTGTAATCATTTGAATCTGACGGAATGTCCAAAATAAAGGTGTATAAGTGATGAACGAATATCAAATATTCTAACAGAATTCACAGCATAAAGGCTCATGAGATGTTTCTATATTTATTAGATGCGCATTACTTACGTGAACTGTGGTGAAAATGTATAAAAAATACATGTTAGGACAAAGAAGGGAACAGAAATGGTACTCTTCTCTTGTTTGATAGCAATGATGATCGGTGAAACCGTGAACCTGTAGTAGCTTGTTAAAGTTCAGCGTATTTTATTATCACTTAGTACATCTTCATGTTTTTTATCTCTCTTGCTCTCTATCCCTCTCTCTCGCTCATTCGCTCTCTCTCTCTTTCTCTCTCGCTCTCTGTCTGTTCGTCTCTCTCGGTATATATATATATATATATATATACATATATATATATATATATATATATATATATATATATATATATATATATATATATATATATGTGTGTGTGTTTCTTTGAGCTAACACAAAGGTTTAGTTGGTGCATTAATAGTGTACGACCAAAGTCCTTTATTTAACATCATGTAAACATTAATTATCTACAGAAACATTCCATATTTAACCCCAAACACTTTATTTACAGACATTTATTTCTGCCCATTTGGTTAATATATATTTTAGGACATACAAAATACCACAAATATTTATAAAAGTACTTCATGTATGTATACTTTTCTACACTCAGACTAAAAAAAGCAAAATGCATCCGGCATTCACTTACCTCATACATATTTCCTTTTAATTAAAAGTACATTTATATTTATCATGTATGTCTTTTTCGCTTTTGCATAAAGTGTTAATATTCGATCGATAAAACACATATTTCAAAGTGTACATATGAGAATAATTATTTACCACCAGCCGCAATCGCTCGAATTATCGCATATATATATATATATATATATATATATATATATATATATATATATATATATATATATATATATATAAAAGAGGGTAGTGCAGTATTAGTGCAGTTCCAACGAGAGAAAAGTATATATGTAAAGGAGTAAAGTTACCAACTTTGTAAAAGGTTTTTTTCAACATGTATTTATTATTTTGTTATTTTATAATTTTGTTATTTTATCATTTTATAATTTTATATAACGCGTTTCAAGCGGTGGTCCGCTTTCATCAGATATGTAAATCCATTTTGAGAAATGTCTTTCGATTTGAAAGAGTGTTGTTTCATTTGAAGAAAATTTGTTATTGCCGACGTTTTTGCGCATGCGTGGGTTTGCGGGTGTGTGTGTGCGTGTTTTGATAATTTTATATCTTTTATTTTTTATTTTTTATTTCTTATTTTTCCTGCTTCTCTTGGTCAAAGTCGTGTCTCTTTATTAAGTACGTGTTATTTTGACCTTTATTTTATCGGTCATCTTCATATATATATATATATATATATATATATATATATATATATATATATATATATATATATACAAAACGAAAAATGATAGGACGTGCGATACACTATTCTGACTAACCGTTTACAAGTCTACATGGCTACGGTCGTACGGGCGCCGCTGTTGTTTATTCTACTTTTTACTCTCTTTATTATTATTATTATTAGTAGTAGTAGTAGTAGTATTAGTAGTAGTAGCAGTAGTAGTCGTAGTAGTAGTGATAGCAGTTGTAGTAGTAGTTGTAGTAGTAGTAGTAGTAGTAATCCGGTGTTTTGTACCTCATTGTAATACACCTTCTTTTCCCAGTACCCTATTTCTTAGAACTGCTGGTCTGTGTAACTCTCTTCCTACTGACTGTTTTTATCCTACCTATAGACTAGACTTTTTCTAATACTAAGATCAATAGCAATGTATTGTTTTTGCGATACTCATATTTCGTTCTTGTTACATCAAGTGGCATTATGCTTTGGCTGAAACGATTACCATAAAAAGTAGTTGTTTATACCCACTCCCTGAAGCTGTTTAATACAGTAGCTGTGGAAATTAATTATCTATCTTCATAGCTAATACAAAAAAAACTATTCGTAAAATTTCGTGGAAAAACGTATGCTACTTCGTATATGCTTTAGAGAGTAAGTAACTACGATAAATGTACTCGCGTATTGTTTTATGAGTAAAACACATTAGAAATGATATTTAAACAAAAATATATTCAGGTAATGTTATTTTGATGTTTTTGTATGTTAATTGCTTGGCATTTATAAAACACGTATGCATTAATAAATCGTTTAGACTTACGTGAGATTAAGACTCAGGTATAGACATCTTAAAAGTTACGGCCTTGGCAATGTGTACTTTTTATCCATATATTGTCAAGTAAGTACATGTGTCTATTTGCGTACGAACAAACAAACTCGAATAATGCCATAACCTTTTGATATTACATGGATTAGTTATAGTAGATGTTTCATTATTAAAGAAACAACATCTTAATATACATTCTGCTAGCTCGAACTAAAGCATAGTTTTTCTGTTATAGATGTTTTCATGATATTTTATAATGTTTTATTGACAATGCCCTATTGAACCAGTGTGACGTGTTGGTAAGCAAATCTTTCTGGAGGTCTCTCTTATAAATTGTCTAGTTTGTATTATATGAAGATATTTATCAGTTCTTTTATTGATTGCACTTACCACCGCTGAGATGCTTGTGGCAAGGATGTGCCAATTTTCGCTAATTTCTATTTCGAGGTCCTTGTTTTTATTTTGAATACTGAGGCTTAATTCAATATTGGAACTTTCTTTTAGTTGCCCCTGTTTTAGCGTCACCTTTGCACACGTTTCCAGACAAAACAAAATTTCTATATCACCAGTAAAACATTTTACTGCTTGCAGGATATCCTCTGGTGCTTTATAGGTATTTTAGAATTGTGTGAGATTGTTTAAATAGAACACGTGAGTGAAGAGGTGTTGTTCAATTGTGTATTCACAAGAAGTGTTCCACAATTCATGCGATAAAGAAACTTATGTTACGAAATAGAAAAGGGAAATGGAAACACTCCATGAAAAGTCTTACTGAGAATTCTAATTTCTTGTTTTCTTGTATAGTTTAAATGTTGTGTTCTCTACAGAGTCATTATATTTATTTTTATATTGAAGCTGATTTAATAACAATTTGTTTCCATAAGGCTTTTTCCTATATATTTTTATCACACAAAATACATGCTAACATATTCCTTCGATTTGAGGATTGAATTAAATTGTTTAAAAACACCTTCTCTTTAAATTGTCCTAATTAACTCTAATTTACAATTAACTCACCATGTGACCACCTTCTTGCTAAGATGCTATCTGTAAACCTCTTTCTTTCCAACTGTATGTTTTACTGTATCTATTACTCTGACTTTTTAAACTCTCTCCCTCTTTCTCTCTCTCTTTCTCTCTCTCTCTCTATTCCTCTCTCTTCCTCGTTCTATATTTATCTATCTTAAATGTCGGATATACTAAAGAGAGGACAAGTTAACAAGACTGAGGCAGACCATCATCGAAAAAAGGTCAGAACACCACAAGTATAACAACATTTTTAACTCTTCACCGGATAGCGACTAATTCGGGACTTGTTTTTATTTATATTTTGTATATTAAACTGCCCTTCACAAACTTGTATTTTCTAGATTCAAACCATCTAACTCAAGCTGAATGGATAACACAGCGGGACATTTTTATTCTCGCATTTTATTTACGTCATTATTACATAAGATAATTCGTACATTTTAAACGAGTGAGGAATACTTTAAAACACTTTTTTGTAGTATTGTAACTGCCCTTAGATATCTCCTGTGTTTAATGTAATCTAATTATATTTCATTAATCACTAGCATTTACAGAAGCATCTCGGATTTAAGATTTTGCTCTAGCGTAAAATGGTATATGTCGTTCGCGTTGGAATGGGTAAATCTTTTTAGTAGTTCTTACTCACCAGGAGTTCTTACCATAGCATTTATCAGTAATGGCTGCTAAAAAAATATTTTTAATAAAGTCTGAGTAATTGTTTGTCTGACAAAATATTTAGTACTCTTTTTCCGATAATCATTGAAATCCACCTGTCGTTTTCGCACCAGAATTAGTATGGATCGGAGAATATCTCGACAAACATCCGAATACAACTAGTTTTAGATCAATTATCGACACAGTATGGTGACCTAACAAATTATACCGCCGCAACTCGAGCTTCAAATTAAAATAAACCAAGATGGATGAGAAGCTCTAGCAGAACTAGCTAACCGAATGAATCGGGTTGTTATGCTAGCATATCAGGAGAGTTAAGAGAAGATTTCACAGTGCAGATACAACGTGCTTAATTCTAAATACAGAATTATTACATACAACTTAGCTTCTGATCTTGCAGGAGGCAGTTTGGAAAACGATCCAGACATATTTTTTAAAAAAGTAAATCTCTACGAAAAACACTAGTAGCCATTTGACTTCTCTTTTGGAGATTTAAGCAGACTACTGAGTCTATCTGCGGAAATCAAAGGCTGCAGATATTCATCATTCCAACATGATCAGACGAACAACACCTGGATATTTCAACCGACCACATTAATGTAAAGTATTTATATAACATTATTAATATTAAGCATTTTATAATTTACGTTATATATATATATATATATATATATATATATATATATATATATATATATATATATATATATATATATATATGTGCGTGTGTGTGTGTCTGTGTGTGTGTGTAATAAGGTATTAAAATATACGTATGGTACTAAAGCTACACAGGTTTGTGTTTTTATCCCCGAAACGAAACGTAACGCTAAGTGCAGAGGTATTGTGTTACTGTTTGTTTGGATATATCTACGTAGTGCTAAGTCTAGCTAACACACAAATCAGATTCGTGTGTTTTTTCTCACCGACATATAAATATTTTCATTAGTCAATAACTGAGATTTTCTTAAACAAAAGCCGGCATTACCTTAATTCAACATCGTTTTATTTTGTTTTGTTTGGGTGCGGCGGATCCTTTTGTGGGCGTTGTTAGTTAACACTTAGCATTGTTTTAGCACTCACTTGATTGGAATTATTTATTTTTCATTTATTTTGCTATTTATTGCTACTTTAGATGTTGATATTGTTTTTTATTCATTTAAATTTTTTTAGTTATGTATTTATGTATCTGTTATATAAGTAGTTATCCTGAAGTAAAGTACATTCTATTTCTACAATTTATTTCTTTATCACTTGTACTGTTAAGTATGTTTTGGGGATATTTAACGTTTAAATTTATATTCTTCTCGTTTAAACATAATCTGCACCGGCCCTCTAAATATGTACATGTACTGGCCCATTTGACTATTTTCCACTCAATTAGCGAGCGCCCACTTTCTTTGAGTACTCAGTAATGATTCGTTAGTAGAGGTTTTCATCGGCGGTTTTGCCTTCTGAATGTGCTGTAATGTTTGTAATACCTAAATTTAAAATCGAGGGAGATTATGCCTACATAGTATTTGTTTGTTATTTAGATTTTCTGTAACAAATATTGTGGGTTTGTAAACAATGCCTTTTGTAAGGCAGTTATTTTGTAGTGGCCAAAGTGCAGGAGTTCTCCAGGTACAGTTTTTAATTTCATTTTATGTTGATAGTTGCTACTAGAGTTTGGATTATTACTATTTCTAGTGTTTATTTGATTTTTTCTAAAGTGTTGATTCATTTTTGCTATATTGATCATTATTACGCATTTTATCTTCATCCTTTTCTTCTAATACTCATTTTTACCGTTTTGTTATGGAGTGCTTTAATTATCATTTCTAAGATTATTGGCAACTTTATGACTGTTTTAAGTTATTTCGTTCAATGGAGTAATACGGGAAAGCATTTTATGATGGTATTTTTGGTATTTTTACCCATTTTGAGTGTTTAGATTCTGGTTAGAGAAAGGTGAACTATATAATAATTTTTGTTCTTTTTAACATTTTTATTATAGCTATCTGTATAGTGTTGCTTATATTAACTCTCGATATTATTATGCCCACTATATTTTAGAGTTGTGTTTTAAACGTTTTAAGTCTTGTTGCTAGAGTTATTGCCAAGCCTACGATCGATACAACTAAGTATATGTTTTAATGATTGATGGGGGTGATTAGACTTTGGGTTTATGTATATTGTATTGTTGTTATATTTCAGATATGAATCATATATTTTTAATTTTAGTTGAGTATTACATCTAAACCTGAGTTATTTCGATATTAGCTAATACAAAAACGCTTAGGCCATATTTCTTTCATTTCCATCTATATACTTTTCTTAATGTGTTTTAAATTTTGCTTTGTTGGAAATTTTATTGTAGCAAATCCATTCTCTCTCTCTCTCTCTCTCTCTCTCTCTCTCTATATATATATATATATATATATATATATATATATATATACAATATCTGTATAAACACATATTTGTGAGGGTATATGGAATAACACTCACAAGATTCGATGCCCTCGTAGAGTTCATTGCACAATTGGCCAAATAAAAAGCAGTTTCTTATTTTAGTTTTCAACAATTGGTAATTATGATTTATTAAACCTGCTATTCTACATTTGTAATAATGTAGATTCCATCCTTGGATATTTCGGTATACATCTCGGCAAACCCAAAGCCGAAGTCGACAAGTTCTCAGGATATGGAGAGTTAAAAATTCACGACGTCAAATTGTAGGTACATTTATATTTATTTTCGTGTTATTAAACCAAGTGATTACTTCGGCAGTATTAACTCATTGGTTTTAGTCGACATCTTGTTTGATTTGCTTGTTTAATCATGAAAGGATAGTTTCACTCATCCTTCTAATTTCAGGGTTGGTCAGATGAATTTAGCGAGTGATTGGGTTATTGTTAAAATCACGTTTGTGGTCCTTTCATAAGATATAAGCTTCCTTAGGTTTCAATTTACTAACTTTGTGGCTGATTTTTAGTTTATCGGTTATTTGTATATTTTCAGCACTTATTATATCTTTGTATTTGCATCTATTCCTATTTAGTTTTTTTATGGTTTCTTGGATTAATTTGTCATACATTTTTTTATTGTTTTATAAAGGTTTCTAAATTTATCGACTTTTCCAACATTTAGTCAGAGTTGTTTATGTTTCTAACGATGTAATTGTCTTTACAAATTGTTATGTTGTTTGTGGAACCCAAACTTATTAATCATACTTAAAAAATGAATTTTCGAAGTTAAGCATCTACTGTCGGTGCGTTTTTTTAGAATTTTTGAATCCGTAAGAATCTTTTTGTATTTTAGTGTTCATGTTAATTAATGGAGAAGTGTACTTGCCAGCGCATTCGGCGTATTAGTTCGTCTGTTTTTCTAATTAATTTAATAATATATCCATGTTTGCTATGGGTTGGGATGTTTTAAGTTATTTTTCTTTGTTAACTTTTACCATGTTTACTTTTGCAGCGAGTGAAATTTATTCTTATAAAAGTGTTCAACTACTTGAGGAGCTATGCATTATTATTTACTGTATACACGTATAATATTATAAGGTAGTATGATATATCGTGTATATATTTTAAATATTTACTTCATCGCTGCTCAATACGTTAGTAGATCATAGTACTAAAGTATGAAAATATATTTATGACAATTAAGCTACACAGAGATTTCCGCGTTTCATCCATTACGAGGCTCATCGGGCTAATTAAGCACTATTCATTTTATGAGTTTCAGACTATCGTACTATTTTATGATCTGTTCAGGCTCAATACAGTTTATTCTACTATTTCAGGCTATATGTATTATCTGTCATTGTTCAATGCAGGCGTTAGTGTATCAACTGTTTTGCCATATTATTCTCCCAGAATTACCTCTTCTTTATTTTGGGGATAAAGTAGATTAGTATCTGTTCTGTTGTCTTTATCCCCGATAGGCATTACCGCCTCAATTTTTTTACGAAAGTAGTATAGTATCTGTTGTGTTGTCATGGGACCTTCATCTCAGGTATCACCTGTTTTAGCGGGTAGTGTAGTCTCTTGTCAAAATATACTCTACGAAGACATAAAATATTTCACTTTTGTGGGAGAGGATAGTTTAGTATGTGTTCTGTTGACATAAGACCATCGTCTCAGGCATTACATCTCCTTTGGGATGTAGTGTAATATATATATATATATATATATATATATATATATATATATATATCGATATATATATATATATATATATATATATATATATATGTGTATATATATATATATATATATATATATATATATATATATATATATATATATATATGAGTATTAGAGGGCTATCACAATGCAAGAAATTGAAATATGTCGGCGTTGAGAAGTATAACAAAAGCAACTGATTTTAATAATATATTTTTTCAAAAACATTTTTAATAATTTTTCTTTCTATATAGCAAATCTTACTTGATTAGACAATACTTCAACTCTGATGTAATCTGTGTGACCGTGTTCCATAATATATTTCGAGGAAGACATCTTTGTGAAATGGTAGGTGTTTCAAATCTTTGAAAAACGTGTGGATCGCAATATTGCATATGCAGTAAATATTAATATCCGCAGCAATGCAATATAACTAAAACTATAACTGATTTTTTTTTATCATTTGAATTACTTATTTAATAAAAAAAAAATTCTGAATATTTCATATTTGAACCCACATATTCGTATGAAAAAATAAAAATAAAAAGAAGAGCAAAAAATAGAGAAAAGAAAGAAGAAAACATTTGTATTTTATTCGGAGGGGGAGTGTAGGGATAACAGCCAATAGCGGTGTTCAATTAGTTTGTTTTTTCTAAGATTTATTTAAAATTTTCATATATATATATATATGTATATATATATATATATATATATATAGTATTGTTATCTTATTTTATTCTTACAATATTTACTTCTTTGCTATTCTGAAAAAAATGTAATTTATTTTGATGATTAACGGCTTAATATGTTTTGATTTATACCCTGGCCAGATTGTGTGTAGCAGGCAGTAAATTTAATGAACAGAACTAATTCGTCAATTCTTGTTTAATTTATTTTTAATATTATCATAGTCTACTTAATCTGAAGCTATTTAATGCTGTTATGATTTTAGTAAAATGTTATTAATATTAATAGTTTAATTTACTAACGATTTTCTTTTTAAATTTACATTAAGTTTTTTCCTTCCGAAAAAGTAGGACAACTCTTTCAAAATAGCAATGCATTATCTCCCTTATACATACAAATATAAAACTAAATTATGAATCTCTAATATATAATTTCTTTTACAGGATTTTCAACACTTATTTGAAATTTCTAAATCTTTTACCTTACTTTTGGATTTCTCAACGCCGACACATTTCCATTTGTTGCATTTTGATAGCCTTCTAATACTCCTCTATATACGTATTACACACAATGCTTCAAGCAGACTGCGTCTCCTTATTTTATATATATATATATATATATATATATATATATATATATATATATATATGTTTGTTCATCATTATACCATCCCCCAGACATAATTTTCTTTCCATCTTGGTAAGGAGGCTATACTAGTGGACATGTGCGATCAAAGGCAAGTTATTATTATTACTATATATAAAATACGTTAAACGATCAAGAAATACATATTATTCAGTTCATATTATAATATGTTTATACGTTTAATCCAAGCATATCTGTGAGAAGGTATTTTTCATAGAAAGAAATTAAGACCGAAAAGCCGAAGTGGAAAAGGTTCAATTTAAATAGAATACTTCGTTTTTTATTAAGCGTAACTGTAATTGGCCGTTCTCTCGCCTGCACACACACATACGCGCGCACACACACACATACACCCACACACACCCATAACAAGGGATGGGTACAAATCGATTCTTCGATTACTTCCGCCCCTCTTCCATTAGTTCAGTTGTGTTCAAATGTTACATTTAATGGTAGATAATTTTCATTCTGTAATATGTTTCGATCGAAGGAAAGAGAGAGTTTTGCTTGGTTTCCGTCCAGTCGCATTCTAGATTTAATCAATGAGTGAATGGACGGTTATTAAAGGGAACCGTTCGCATTGGTCACACGCTTGGATAAACTGAACTTTCCAACATTAATAAAACCAATCAAGAAGGAACGGAGTATTCGACCGTTAGAAGTTGCCATTCCAATTGGTGCAGTGTATGGGAGTGGTGTATTTAAACAGTTGATCAGATGTTAGGGTCACATATGGAACCGAATCACAACGAAAGTGTGACATATTTAAATATCAATGTCACAAAAATATATATCACAATATCACATCACAAATCAAACACACTTAACAGATCAGCAATAAAAACACACACACATGCAATAACATAATATATATATATATATATATATATATATATATATATATATATATTACTATGCATAAAAACTGTGACCCGTTTGGTCACCCGTTCAGATCGAGTCAGACTGTTGTAATCAGGAAAGGGTGAGTTTTCAAAGTTTGTTGACTATCAAAAAGATTAAAAAGATAAAATGCTAAATTAGTCGCTTTCTGTTCGCTGTTCCTTTCTGTCTATTTTATCTCCCTTTTTTTCCTCCTATTGTTCTCTCTTTTACTCTGAGACATGCGTTAAATCGTATTACTGCTGCATATATAATGAGATATTCTAATCTTTTATCATTCTCTTTATTTATTACCTACGACTGCTAATAACACACACAGTAAGTGAGTGAGAGAGGGAGAGAGAAAGACACAGAGAGAAAGAGAGAGAGAAAAAGACTAAGACAGAGACAGAGAGATGGAATAGTGGAATGAAATACTATCAGTTAAAGCGATGAGGGGCAAACAACGCAATCTTAAAGCTGGACTGAGACAGTTAATTACTATTTATAGCTAATTAGTGAAAATTAAATCGACGTCTTTTCAAACATAAATCAAGCCTTGACTTGGGGAGTATTTTAGCCTATATTCCACGTGATTATAATTTATAGGAACCAAGCTTAGGGAAACAAGCGTTAATACACTTAGTTTTATATATATATATATATATATATATATATATATGTATATTTAGCAATATTAAAACCATTCTTTTACATAGTTTAGGCTAATTTTATAAGAATCAATTTTCATAGCAAAATTATGTCTTTCGTTCAGTCTTAAAAGACAATTTCTACCCCTAGTGGCTGCACATGCAATTGTGATTCAAGTGTTGTGCAATCTGCTAGCACACCTATGCTGAATAGGCACTGCTTGAATCCAGTTGCAAGAATCGAGGACGACTGGAAACAATGCTGAGATACGTGGAGAGCAAATATAACATCTGGTATTCCCAAATGGTCAACCATTTAGTACTGACCAGGCTTAAAGTCGTTTCAGTTCGGTGATCTAACCGGAACTCGCGTGTCAATGTGACTTTGCTGTATAAGCCAAATATGGTTCAATATTCAATATTTAAAACTTTCAAATATTATTTATTCTATTATTTATATTGGGTAAAGCTATACAAAGGCCAGAGTTATATCATACTATGATTATATGGCAGTTTAATTCCCCCAAAACATTACACATTTAATGAGGAAAGATTTACACTATACTTGAACATACCCCAGGTTATCATATTATGAAACGTGTCATGAAGTATAGCCAAGTCTTTTTGCAAATAAAACTATTATATAATTAGCTTAATTTATTATTGAGCACTATTATAAAAAAACACATTAAAAATTCTCTAGAGTTTAACCCGTGGATACAAACCTTACCCGGATAAAGATATATATATATATATATATATATATATATATATATATATATATATATATATCATCATCAATGATAATAAACACTGCCCCATTCTGGTAAGCCAGATCAATGCATTTTATTTCTACTATCGATATTGAGCGGGTTACATACTTTTTACTCAATAATACAGATAAATGTGTATTTATTTGTATATGCACAAATAAAGTTTGTTGTACATTCAACCTTTTTTAATGTATCGGATGAATACGTTTTGTAGAAACATCCAAAGTAAGAAAGCCATAATGGTTCTATTTTCATAACATATATTATTATCTATTGAGCGTGACGTGCTCGTAATTGGCCGTTCTGCCTTCACTACTACAGCTTCAAATTAATTATTCGATTCTGAAGCAATTAGATTGGCGTTGAAATTGCATATTCATGGCTGGGTAAATCTCGTTCTATAATATTTTCTAATCGAAGGAAAAGTTTTTCTTGGTGTATCTTCGCGCGCATTCTAGTCTTAATCACTGAATGAATGGGCAGTAATTACAGGCAATGCTTCGCATTTGACATACGCCCAGCTATCTAGAATTTCTAACGTAAATAAGGTGAACACAACAAGAACAAATTATTCAATTGTTTGAATTTGCAACTTTCAGCCCGAATAGCAGCAAAATCGTACCACTTCACTGTAGAATTGCCCAGATGCCAGAAAACGTTCTACTCTGTTTGTTTTTACCATCGGGCCGCTTGCCTTTGGAATTATCTCACTGCTTCCTGTTTCCCTGACTGTATCGAGATGCAGAAATGTTAATGTAGTGTGAACAAACATCTTGATGCCCACCACTTATGATTGCCTACATAAATCTGGCTCCTAATTACAGTAGCCCCCTTACATCTCAATGATAATATGCATTATTTAGGTGAATAAAAGTAAAATAAAAAGACCAAATTTATCAATATAATCATATATATATATATATATATATATATATATATATGTATATATATATATATACATATATATATATACACTGAAAATATATCACACAAAGTATTTATATAAGTATAGTTTATTTTCAGTAAAAAGGTTAAAACATAATTGATGAGTTTGCCTTCGCGCTTTATCTAAAAATATGGAATCGGGATGCGTTATTTTATTCATAATTTTACAATTATAGTAATTAAACAATATCAGTAGATTTAGTGGGAACCGCCTGGTTTTTCTAAATAGTGTTAAAGACAATAATGTTACTGAAATTTATTTCAATTTATGTCACTTAGCTCACACTCTCTTCCATTCAAGGACACTTTTATATTCCAAAATATGAAAATTAAGAATGAAAATGTGAAATTGCGTATCAGTTTGGCGGACAATGGTATATCATTTCTTATTGAATCTGTGGCCACATTAAATATTTCTTCTTATATATTTTATATATATATGTATATATATATAGATATATATATATATATATATATATATATATATATATATATGTATATATATTTGTATATATATATATATATATATATATATATATATATATATATATATATATATATATTATAAATGGATACTGGTATATTTCTGGAAGTGTTTTCCATGTGACAAATCTATATATTATAATGATTATTTTTATTTTATTCTTTTAAAATGTTTATTATAGGAATAAGACGTATTTGGCTTTAGGATCTCTCAACATAATTCTTATTCTGGCTAGGAAAATGTTTAGAATATAAGCAGATGGTTTTATTGACATAACTAACAACGTCAGATTATAACTTTAATATCAATTATTTCGTCATTGCCTTACTTATCTAAGCTATCAGAAAAACAGTTTTATTTGGTTAACATAAATATTCTGTTATTTATTTCTTAAAATCAATCATTTCTTCACCCTTGAGCACATCGGTATCTATGCGTTTAAATATCAGTTTCATAAATATCTTAAGCGACATATCTTAGTCACTACTATAGTGTTAAACTTCTAAATTAAACCTACCGAACTTGACGTAAGAAATACACATTTTACTTCTTTTACATTTAATTACAAACTTATAATTCGTTCAATTATTTACTCTACTGGACTAATTAACTGCAAATGACGCGTTTTTTTCTTTCATTTATGACTTTAGAATTTATAATCATAACAGGATAATGATCTGAGACTACCTTATATACGCTCCAGCAATGGGAGAACAAAAACACGGTAGAAGAAGAAATATGCAATTTCGTATACATTCTTTAGCAACTATTATATTAAAAGTAACATCTTACTAATCGATTGGAAATCATATGTTCATATAGATCGTAAGCTACATATCGCCGTCACCAACATGATATGTTACTTAAAATTGGAAACCGCCACGAGGGCTCAATACTTCTTATCTTCCTCATGTAGTGTCTGGAGGGGTTAGTTTAAATAAACGGAACTTCGTATCTGGACCCGAATCTTACAGTCACTGATTGGGTGTTAGACAGGGTATGTGGTGTTTCGCAGATGCATGTCGGAAAACACAATAATTTTGCAACGCTAAGTTTTAATAGGTAAGGATACTGGTACGATAGCAGTTATATCGTAAAGGTATCTTAAAAGAAAAAATGATACTTTCTCTCCCGTTTAGTCAAGTGTATAGATATATAGATCCCGCTCTTATTTCTGTATTCCGTGAATTTCTGTAAATGATGTTTGCCTATTATGCAAACTCCAGCTACACGGTGTATAAAAAGGTTATACACTCATCAAGCAATCAAACGTCAAGCATATAACAAGATGTTGAAACATGAACTTAACAATCTTATCGACGAAAGATGTTATCATAACTAGGCTTCAACATAAAATATCCAACAACAATTACTGAAAACTGTCATACAATTGATTCGATAATTTTGAACTGATCATTTCAACTTACCAATGAGATAACTAACGATTATAATAAGAATATAATTAAAGAAAAGTGACAAACATAACAACAATAATAATAACACACAGAAATAACAACAACATGCACAATAATAATAACGATAATAATCATAACATAATAAGAATAGTAATAGTAATAATAATAATAAATTACAGGAAATAGTAATGAGTTATAGAAATAGTGACAATCTAAATAAAAAAACAAAAATATCGAACTTTAAAATAAGCTAATATAATCCCCTACACGATCAATAAGGAAGCATAATCTACCGAGCGATGATATATACCATATCAAACTCAAATATTAAAAAAATATATAGGAGAAATCGCACTATATTTTAAAAAAGCATTAAACTCACAAAAGCACGGTTTATAATAAAACCTACATATATAGTACATTATTATCGAACCACCACGTGGAAGTTAAAGAGAGTAGCCGGTAGTTGAATGGAAAAGGGACATTTTAAGAGCCACAGGTTTTAGATGATCTGTGTAATTGACATTAAAAAAAGTAAATATAAA
>OY744516.1:157612836-157667836 GCA_963556195.1 Sepiola atlantica | reverse complement strand
AAAGAAAGAAAAAAGAAGTATAAAAAGGTTAAATTAGCTCATTAAAAAACTAATGGGAATACCACCACATGTAGTAAAACTAGTATATCTTTTGCTCTAAAGTGAAAAAGAGAAATATAGAAAAATGAGAAAGATACTAATTTGGGATTTTCTTTTTTTATTTCCTCATATTTAACTGAATAAACATACTCAGTGTTTCCTAATATACATAATATCACCCGAGATCTATAAAGTGACACAAAGAAGTCACGTATTTCCTAATATATATATATATATATATATATATATATATATATATATATATATATATATATATATATATATACTAGAGAATACGTGACTTCTTTGTCATATATATATATATGAAAAAGGAAGGATGTAGGTTATCCGACGTAATGGGGAATGAAAAAGGAAAAACCAAACAGGATGTTTTTTTTATATATTCATCAACGTTTCGTCTTAATTTGTAAGACTTCCTCAGGAAGATAATTTTAAGAACAATGTCATGCAAGTACGTGAAAATATTGGGTTGACTACTTTTTCTCATCAACCCATCATGTAAACCCAATATTTTCACGTACTTGCATGACCTTTTTCTTAAAATTATCATCTTAAGGAAGTGTTACAAATAAAGACGGAACGTTGATGAATATATACAAAACATTTTTGGGTTTTTTTTCTTTCTCATTTCCCATATATATATATATATATATATATATATATATATATATATATATATATATATATATATATATATATATATATATATATATCGTATAAAATATATTCATAGTAATTAAGCTACAAAAGCGCGTCTTTGTTTCATCCCCGCAGGGTATAATCAGGCCCTGTATATATATATATATATATATATATATATATATATATATATATATATATATATATATATATATATATATATATATATAGTCTAAAGAAGCTTTGAGTCATTTTAAACAAAAGAAAACAAAGGAAAATGCAGTTTAACTTCCCTGACATATATATATATATATATATATATATATATATATATATATATATATATATATATATATATATATATATATATAGTAAGCAATGAAAATATATATGGCAATCAAGCTACACAGAGGCTCCCGTGTTTCATCCCCGGGGGGAATCGTCAGGCTAAATGCATGGAGTTATTTTTGTCAGGTGTTTTTATATACATGGCTTGCTAGTTAACAAATCAGATTCTTTGTTCTTCCCTCAGCCAATCGTTGGGCTTCACGCGAACAAAGGCTGTTTCATTTGTTTTGTCAATACAGTGGGCGAATTTATTTTAACACGTGGTTCTTGTATTTCTATTTTAGGTTTTATATTTTAATTGTTCAGTTTTTTATTTATTTATTTATATATTTTTATTCATTTTTATTTATTTTTTATTCATTATATATCATCCTAAGGTAAATTTATTTCTGTGTAAACAGCTGTTTGCTATTTAACTTCTAGAGTTTAATAGGTTTCGGGGATCTTTAAAATTTAGGATTTCATATTTTTCATTCAGACATAATCTACACGGGTCGTCTAAGTTTCTACATGTACTGGCCTGTCTTACTATTTTCCATTCAATTATTGGTGAGTGTCCATTTTCTTTGAGCTCCCAATAATGGTTAGCTAGTGCTGTTTTAGTTCGACGTTCTTTGTTTTTAAATGTGCTTTTGTGGTCATAGTATCTGGTCTTAAAGACTAGGGATGTCATACCCACGTAGTATTTCTTGTTATTTGGTATTTCGTTGGCAAATATCATTGCTTGGTATAGAACACTTTTAGTTAGGCATTTATTTTGTAGTGGACAAAGTTTACGATTTATGCAGTTACATCTTTTCTCTTCATTGCTAACGTTTTCGTTTCTATTCGGGTGGTTATTGTTATTGTTTTGTTTAGTTCAATTAGTATTGTTTATATTTTTGTTCTTCGTAGTGTTATTTTTGTTATATTTTCCACTTTGTTTATTTTTTTCTTCTCTGTTGTTGTCTTTTTGTATTCTGTTGTTCTGTGCCTTAATTATCATTTCTAGGTTTTCACAGCAGCTGTAGGATAGTTTTAGATTATTTTTATTGAATATTTTATGTAGAGGGTTGGTTACGGGGAAGTGTTTTTCAATCAGACTTAGGAATTATTTTCCAAGTTTAGTTTTTAGCATCTGGTTATAGGGAGCGGTATAGTAGATTATATTTCTTTTTTGTTGTTTTTATTTTTAATTTTTTTGTAATAATTGGTGTCCTTTTTTTATATTTAATTTCGGTATTATGGAAACCACTATATTTTAGAGCTGTATTGTAAATGTTGATTGATTTTTTAAAAACGCTTTCGTTGCTAGAATTGTTGATAAGCCTACTTTCGATCGAATTCGGGATATGTTTTATGATTGGTGGGGGGATTAGACTTTGGGTGTACGTATATTGGGTTGGCGTTATCTTTTAGGTATGGTTCGTATGTGTTTTTACGTAAGTTTAATGTGACGTCTAGAAAGTTCGTTGTTTTTATGTTAGCCATTACTTCTACTTTTAGGCCTAGTTTTTTCATTTCTATATGTATAATTTTCTTGAAGTTTTCTCCCTTGCCTTTGTTGGAGTCTCTTATTATCGCCTATCCATCATCTCTATAAAGGCCGATATCCGTATTATCGAATATATTGCCATATATATTTTCATTGCTTACTACCTAGCTCTACTTACGTATCGAGCACTGTTGAACTAAATACTGAAAACTGACACATAAAAAAGTATATCTCCTTACAATATTTTATGTGGATACATAAAGTACTAATATATATATATATATATATATATATATATATATATATATATATATATATATATATATATATACACACACTAGGAAATACTGCTCGTCATTCGGGCAACAATTACTGAGACCACCCTATTCTTTACAGAAACATTTTAGAAATTTGAAAGAAAATAACAAAATGATGATTCTCGTACTGTTATTTGATATATTCCGATGTGGAGAAAAGTTATTTTGCATGAACATAGTAAACCTTTCTTATGAAAAAAACAAGCAACGGATGAATTCATATGGTCATTCAGATATTAAAAGTCGAGGAATTTTATTTTGTTTCAGCATAAAAATAAAAAGAATTCGCTATTAAAAACTGGTTGTATAATGAAATGAATCAAACATAAGAGTGAGAAGGTCGATTTGTCAAATTAACAAACTTTATATTATTGAGAAATTCGAAATGGGTACTTATTCTTGATCACCTTTATAATAAAAAACAGAAAACTGTCTTAATTAATGTTAAAAAAATAATCTATTTTTGTAACTTAGAAAGATAAGAGTATGTGTTTTCTTGCCTATGACAAATGTTAAACTATAATCATCATCATCATCATCATCATCATCATCATCATCATCATCATCAGCAGCAGCAGCAGCAGCAGCAGCAGCAACATTACTACCAACACACTGACTCTTTGGCCTTTTGGCTAGGAGTCAAATGCACTATATGTCCTTAATCTACACTTAATTTGCATGTCCTCAGTCAGTAAAGGAGACACTTTTGTTCACATACAAAGTGCTAGATTTGCCAAACGTAAAATATATACATTGTACCTAACTCTGCTCTCGCTAGAGGAAGTAAATAGGAACAACAACAACAAAAGAAATGGCAACAGCAACAACAACCACACATTTTATTTAAAATATTATAAATGCATGTATTAAATTATTAACAGACACCCTTTGGTAATTATTACGTTTAATCAAAACTTTATTAAAGAAAAGTATTCGAAAATTATCGAGGTTGTTGCTATCTGTAAAAATTACGCGTGCGAAAACGTAACCGTAAAACCAACAAATAATGAAACGGAAATCATAATTTTGAATTTTAAACAATATTCATCAAATCGCTTAAATAATATTACTATGTAAAATAAAGATATTGATATCAAGAAAAGTGTTACATACTTGTAAGAAAATAAGAGAATCAAATTATAAGTTTATCGTACTAAATATGAATTTATTAAACAATGTTACAAAAATAAATATGACAAATAATGAGTGTTTACTCATGTTTTCTGTTAGTATATACACAGTATGTGAACATATCTTACTGTATAATTGAATTTATTTTACATAGTTCACCCCAAACAAGGCAGGCCGCCACTGTAGACGTAAGGGGCTACTGAGAAAAAGAAAAGGGGAGAAGGTACGGGGCGGTCAACCTAGATTGTGATCGTCGCAGCGAGATGTCTGTTTACATTAGTTTTAAATTTCTGCATCTCTGTACTGTTTGGGAAACAGGAGGGAAGGGAGGGAGTTCCAGAGGCCAGCAGTTTTAGTAGAAGGCTTTCCGATACCTGGGCACCTCTACCGTGAATGAATGAGATCTTGTTGATTGTCGAGTTAGTCTAGTGAATTTACGTCGAGGGGGCACCAGAGTAGCCAATTCATCGGAGCATAATCCATTGAAATATTTGTAAAACAAGCGCAAGGATGCTACATTGCGTCGATGGGACAGAGGCTGGAGCTTGGTTTACAGTGAGGGACCTATTAGGTTGGCGATTCTTTTTTGGACTTTGTCAAAAAGGGAGAGACTAGTAGATGATGCACCAGCCCAGATGTGACAACAATACTCCATGCATGGGCGGATGGTGGCTTTGTAGAGATACAGGACAATGTCAGGTGTGAGGAGTTTACTAGCACGGTAGAGGGAGTCAACCGTCTTTGCGGCAGCCTTGGCAATATCTTCAATGTATTTGTTCCAATTCATGTTACCTGTGAAGGGTAGACCGAGGAGTTTGAATGATGAACTCTTAGGTAGGATGTTATTGCCATGAGAATCGATGGTTGAAATGGTTCCTTGTAGTTATTGAAGGAAAGGAGCTTTGTCTTCGCGGCATTAAAAGTTACCAACCATTTATGACCCAAATCCACTACAGCCTGGAGGTCATTTTCTAAAGATTCAGCCGTTACCTCGGATATGATTGCGTCGATTTTGCCAACATGGCGAGAGTAAAGGGTGGTGTCATCAGCAAATGAACCAATCTCAGACTCTATGCCATCAGAGAGATCGTTTATATAGATTAGGAACAACAAGGGTCCAAGGATAGATCCCTGGGGTACACCAGCATTTATGTCATGTTGCTTAGATAAACGGCCATCGAGGACAACCTGGATTTTTCTTTTGTCTAGGAAGGATCTAATTATATTAAGTAATTGCCCAGTAATACCGTATTAGCGTATTTTCAGGTGGAGCCCTTTATGCCATACCCTGTTAAAGGCCTTGGATATATCAAGCGCTACTGCCCTAGCTTCTCCTGCCTTGTCGAGTGTATGATACACGCGTTCAGAGATGACCGTTAGAATGTCTGCAGTAGATCGTGCTTGTCTAAATCCATACTGGCGGTCAGAAAGAAGTTTAGCATTAACTAAGTGCTGTACTATCGTTAGATTTATTAAGGATTCAAAGATCTTAGCCAAGATCGGCAGCAGACTGATTGGGCGATAGTTCTGGGGATCGGTTCTATTGTCAGAATTCTTGTAGACTGGTACACAGAGGCAATTTTCCAGCTATCGGGGAAGCAAGATTCAGCTAGACACTTATTGTAAAGTTTGGAGAGGACAGGGGCCAGTTCAGCAGAGCATTTCTTTATTACTATTGTAGGTATAAGATCAGACCCACAAGCTTTGAAGGTGTCAAGGATTTTTATGATGTCTCTGACCTGGGATGAGGTGATGACCAGGTTATCAAGTGTGGCTTCGGTCAGCAAAGGGAATTTGGGGAGGGGGTGGTTATCTGAATCCAAAGTGGAGTTAGAAGCGAAGCACTGGGCAAGTAGTTCAGCCTTATCAGTGGCCATGCAAGCGACATCATTGTAGTTTGATAGTGGGGGAATCGTTTATTGACCATTATTCACTACACTATTGTAGATTTTCCAGAAATCACGAGTACCTAGTTTCTGTGACTGGATGCGTTTTTTTGTTAACTCCTTATACCTTATCTTGCAATTATTTCTTGACTCTATAAATGTATTTCTATTAGTAGCTGACTTATCGCGACCGAATTTACAGAATGCGTGTTGCCTCTCAGAAATGGAAGCTGCACATTCCGAGGTGAACCATTGAAAAGAGTGAGGCTTGCTAAAGAATTTTCGCATGGGGACATAGGCTTCAATGCCTGCTTTGACCCATTCAGTTAATTCGTTTGCACACTGGTGCGCAGGGAGGTAGAGGGTTTCCCTCCATGAGGCATCACTGATTTGATCTCTGATTGACTCAAAATAAGCATGCTTGTAGTATCTTGTTGTTTTGAGTATCGGTTCATCAGCTTTTGGATGACTTCTTAGGGTGATATGTATCATTAGCACAATGTGATCAGCATTCCCGAGAGGGCTATGAGCTTTCGTCACACAAGCCTCGGGCATTGAGGTCAAGAAAAGGTCTAGATGTGAGGCTTGTTGGTCTACTCGATCGGGGATGCGGGTCGGAAAATCGAAGTGTGCATATGTTTGTCAGAGTCTTTACGGTAGAGTGGGAGGTAGTCACTCATGTTAAAGTGGTGAGAGGAGATTGAGGATTGAAGGTTAGTTTCACTAAGAGCTAGGATATCCGTGGAATTGGTCAGGAAAAAGGATTCTATGTCGTTGATATTGGTCCGAAGTCCCCTGATATTTGTAAATGCTAGCCTCAAAGGCTGAGGCGAAAGTGTTTTTTGCTGGGTGTCTGGTTTAGGTTTGTTTTTAGTTTTTTGTAATGACATGTTTGTTTTGATTATAGAGTGGGTACTTGTTTGGTGCCAATAAGCTCACACAACCAGTCCATTAGTCTCGACCTGGTCCATGGGGGTTGTGGTCTCGGGAAAGCCCACTGGAGATAATTGCAGGGTCCGTTTCCATGCGCGACATGATACCCACAACTACCCACGGTATTATGCAACTGATGATGGAGCAGCCGTTCTTGGCGCTACCCAAGATTTGGGCTCCTTCCTGTCAGTCGGAAACAGCAACCAGTCAAGCTGTTTAACCTGTAATTCAACCGGTCGGAACAAGAGAGACCCAGATTGGTCATGTGAGACTAAATGGCGAAAAGATTCTCCCCATGTTGCCCAAATAGACCTAGTAAGGAAACAAGGCTAGGCACTGAGTGTTTAGAGGCGTCCCAGCGCTGTTACCTCTGCGCCTGAGTAATAGAAAAGGAAGGAGTGCAAGGGCCGGCGATAGGCAGAACCTATCTACTCCTTAAGCAATTGTAGGTTTGCAAACCGGATATTTTGTTCGAAATTCCAACTCTAGGAATGTTGTCGATCAGGACTAAGGAGGCCTCCCTTCCCCAACTGGTTACTGCCACGGCGTAAGTAGCTGGTAGTAAGGTTTTTTTTGTCAGGGATTTCCTTCTCTTAGATAGATAGCCTTACAAGGTCTTACGGGTCCAACACTCCGAGAAGGGTGTAAATATCCTGCGCCCGTTTACTAATCGGGTATTTCCTATCACCCGCAGGTAAAAAAAATCAATATTACGTATGTATATATATGTACATATGTAGATAGAATAAGTTCATTGTATACTAAAAAGGGAACAGAAAGTTAAAAATAGGTTTCCCTCTCGCAAGTAAGTATACATAAGAGGAATAAAAAGGCTAAAGTTTAAGCCAGCATGAGATTTCAAAAACTTCTTCAGTGGGAACTAAATATGCAGATAATAATACGGTATATATAAGGAAGAAAAAAGTTTAACAGGGTAAAATAATAGCACGTTTGGAAGCATTGTTTGAAATTAGTAAAGATGCCAAATACAGTCAAGATGGTAAAGCAGAAAAACTTAACTTTGAGAAGACTTCAATCTGCCATGTAAATGAGATTAAATGAGGACGGCTGCTTTGGAAATGAATTCTCAACGAAGTCATATCGAGTACTAAGGAACGGTCGAGGGAGCTTTTAAAAACAGGGGGCATCGAAGATTTGCAGCCTATTAAGAGCCATTAGTTTGCTATTTATAGATTCAATCGTTAGAAGATAGTTGGAAACCAAAATTAAGAAGGAAAAGGGGGAAGAGAACATTTTTTTTAAAATTAAATAAGTAAAAGATAAAAATACATAAGAAAAGGAATGAAAAAAACAAAAAAAAACGAAGGTTTACAGGGTAAAATACTAGCATTGTTTGAAATTAGTAAAAATGTCAAATACATTCAAGATGGTAAAGCAGAAAAACTTAACTTCAATTAGGTAGAGCTGAGGTTTTTTGATGTTTAAATAGTTCGTATTTATTCATTTATATATGCGAAGGTTATTTTAATTTAACACTCATATTACCATACACAATTATCCGGGATAAATATAACTTTGAGATGCCATCTAGTCTATAGTCATTCCCCATCAATTGAGTAAAATTCCCTGAATTTCGATGTCTTCTAAAGACCCGCTAAATACTTTATAGCCCCGATGAGACCTGTTAGTTGGTTGATCCGCGTAGACTGTTTCTAATGTTTATATAATTTTATTTATAAAAGCTCTACTCTGTATTGAGCGCTTTAAAAAATATGTGTGTTACCTTCATGTCATCAATGTATTTGAACTTAATCAGTTATATATATATATATATGTACTTATATATATATATATATATATGTATATATATATATATATATATATATATATATATATATAAGGAGATAGACAGAGATAGAGAGAGAGGGGGAATCATACTACTTATATTATTGAACAGAGAAATAAAGAATTCATACATAAATAAATAAAATAGCCATTAATATGACCGATTTTTTAGTGGAAGGTAAAGTAATAATTAATGGCATCGCGATATTTACTTGTTCTGAAATAAAAGCACTAAATTTACTGTTCAGTCAGAATGACCTCTAAAACGTCTAACTCAAAACATTTCACCACAGCTTGACGTTTATATAGTAAACTATGTTATTATTTGCTCAGATAATGTATTTGATGATGTGCCAGAGATTGGAAAATAGTCAATTACTAAGTAAGCTTGAGTCTTTCATCTTGTATAGCAAGTAGATGATTCAACGTAATTAAACTTATCTGTTACTGTCACAGTTTTCATAGATAGGAATCAGGTATATGCTATTGTATTAAGAATGTTGGCGACACTGTTTCTGTTTGGTAATTTTATTTCTTGTCATATTGGCCTTTGTGTTTTAACTTTCGAAATGTTTTGGAATTATCGGAAACGGCTTCGATTGAAAGTCAATATATTTGTCGTATCTTTATTAGAATAATGCATATCAAGTAATGTTTTTAAAAAGCGCCCGATTCTTAGTTCGTGAATATATAAGCGGGCAATTTCTTTTAAGGAAGTCGCTCTAGAGCAGGTATGAAGCCACTTGATGGAAGAATCCCAAAAGAACAAAAGATAGTTAAGACAAAGGCCAGATATGCTTATTGATTTTTGTATTGGGACTACTTAGCTTATAGGGGTGGGGGCGGATGAAAACACTCTAATAGAAGAAGGTTTTACCACGAAAAAGGTATTAGAAAGAAACTACCGGAAAAAAGAATGCATTGCGAATGGTACATGAACAATGAATTCTTGAATACTACTCAACCAACGAGCAGGAATAAAAGAAACAGAAAATCAATCAGACAATTCTGAATAACACATGCCATAATAGTACTTATAAAAGACACTGGGACTAGCAACATCACGTCTGTGATAAATAGTGTGTAGAGAAATAGAAAGGGTGTTTTGAACCAAATGATAGATACGCTTCTGAAGCTTATGAAGAACTCTTAACTAGAACTGATTCATCAGCAAATACACTCTGATAGTAGATTTGTAGAGATAGAGAATAGCCTAGTGTGAGAAAGTCTTTTGAGCAATAGGACTAACCAACTGTACGTACACATAGCAATGAATCGAATATATTAACTCAAAGAAAGATTTGATAGGAACGCAAGAACAATTACGTTTCAGAATCAATTTCTCTTAAAGAACAGAGCCATCTATGACAATCTCTGACAGAAAAGGTCACGTCTACGATTGAAAAGCACTATTGGCACAAACCTTTTTAAAACTATGTTCCCCAGCACAAGGCAAGTTTCTATTCTAGCCAGAAGAGGCTACTGAGAATTAAGGTGACAGTTTGGGGGGTCATCCTAAGTTGGGAGCTGCGCAACGAGATGCTTGTACACATTAGTTTTAAATTTAAGCATGTCAGTACAGTCGAGGGAACAACGAGTAGAAATGACGTTCCAAAGGCCGGCAACACAAGGAAAGAAGTTATTATAGTAGAACGCGTTCTGGAATCTTGGTACCTCCACGTTCAACATTATTAAAAGGAACACGCCATTTGACACACTTATCCACAATAAAACTGGAGTCTAATTTTAGATCAGTTGCATATTACAACTAATAACAGGGAAGAGGACGAGATGAAACACTAGCCTAGAGAGTACAGAGGTAAATCGTCTGAATAATATTCTTTCAGAGATCATTGATATAGTGAAAAACAGTGTTGGACTTAGAATATAGCCTTGATCAACATCAAAATTGATAGGGAAGAAGAATGGTGACACCATTTAAAGTTACTCGCAAGCCTCGATCAGAAAAGATCTAGTAATGCCAATAACTTTACAACTAATACCATAAGCCTGAAATTTGTATAAAAAACTGGTATGCCATACCCTGTCGAACACCTTACAAATATCAAACGTCATGGCTTCACTTACACTTGAATTATGCATAAACAAACAGGTCTGCTAAATTACAAGAGTTTAGATCAACAGTCTAACGAAAACCACGAAAACCACAGTGAACATCACCAACGAGGCCTAACATACCCAAAAATTTAACAAGCATGCTGTTAGACAACGTTTAAAAACTGCTAATGGCAGAGAGGAGACTAACAAGTCGATGCTTTGTTGGGTCAAATTTATAACTAGCTAACAGAATTATAAACTCGTGTATTGAAATATTAACAGAAACGCTTTGATAATTATTGCGTTTAATCAAAGCGTTATTCTTAAAAAAGTAATTATTCGAAAGTTATCGATGTTGTTGCTATGTGTAAATATACGTCTGCGAAAACGTAACCTAAAAACAACAAATATTGAAACGGAAGTTATGATTTTGAATTTTACATTTATTTATTAGATTACTTAAATAATATTACTACCGATAAAAAGTAAGATATTTATATCAGGAAAAGCTTTTCGTATATATAAAAAAAGAGAATCAAATTAAAAGTTAATCGTACTAGATATCAATTTTTTAGACAATGTTTATAAAATAATTATGCAAATAATTCATAGCTTTGAAATGTCAACTCATGTTTTCTTTGAGTATACATATATGGTATGTGAAAATATCTTAGTGTATAATTGAATTAGGTAAAGCTGATGTGTTTTGATATGTATAAAGTTCGGATAAATGAAAAGTGTTTCGCATTTATTCATCTAAAAAACAGAAAAATGGCAAAATTTATATTAAAGAAAAATTTATTTTGGTAATTTAGATAGATACGAGGAGGTTGATTCTCCTGTATGACAACTGGTAAAGTCATCAACATCATCATCATCACAAGCAGCAGCATTATTACCAACATGCTGACTCCTTGGCTTTTTGGCTAGGAGCCAAATGTAATATATGTCCTGAATCTGCATTTAGTTTTCATGTCCTCGGTCAGTAAAATAGAACTCCTTCTAGCTTGAGGTAATTGGCATATTTGCTCCAATCAAGAGTCCCCCTTTTATGGTAGCTGAATAATCCCCACGTAAAATGTTTACATTGTGCCTAACTCTTCTCTCGTGGGAAGAAGTAAATAGGAACAGCAAAAACCACAACAAATTTATATTAAAATTAATAAACGAATGTATTTAAATATTAACACAAACTTTTCGGATATTATTGCGTTTGATGCAAACTTTATTTTAAATAGGTAATTCTTCGAAATTTATTGAGATTGTAAGTATGTGTAAATATAAGTGGGCGAAAACGTATCCGAAAAAAAACACCAAATAATGAAACGGAAGTTATGATTTTGATATTTATTAAATCGCTTAAATAATATTACTTTCGGATAATAATTAAGATATTGATATCAGGAAAAGTTGTTCGTATATATAATAAAATAGGAGAATAAAATTATCAGTGAATCGTACTGAATATGAATTTATTAGACGATGTTAAAATAAATATGTAAACAATTTATAGTCCTGACAGTGTTGAGCAAGGTTTTCTGTGAGTATATATATATACAATATGTGAAAATATCTTAATGTATCATTCAATTAATTAGAGCTGAGGTATTTTGATATACATATAGTTCGAATAAATGTAACACAACTTTCGCATTTATTCATTTGTATATATATATATATCTATATATCTCTATATATATATCTATATATATATATATCTATATATATATATATATATATATATATATATATATATAACATTACATTAAAAATAGCATAGTCTTACTTCAATCAACACACATTTCAATGCGTATTACCGCATCTTGTTAAAGGCAAGCGGCGGTAATACGCATTGAAACGTTGGTTGATTAACGTAAAACTCTAATATTGTTTATGTAATTTCATAAATACTCTACTTGGTATTGAGCACTCTTCATAAAATTAGTTTCATGTTCACTTCATTAACACATTAAAACTTAACCAATCAATCAATCAATATATATATATATATATATATATATATAATATATATATATATATATATATATATATATATATATATATATATATATATATATATATATATAACATTCGAAGGTTATTTTTATTTATTACTCATGTTACCATTTAACGGGGTGCTTTATTTAAACCGATAATTCGACATAAATATTACATTGAGATGACATTTGGTCCATTATCCTTAGACAGAAATTGAGTAAAATTCCCTTCATTTCACTGTCTTCTTAAGACCCGCTAAATACTTTATAGTCCCGATGAGACCTGTTAACGTCAGAACGTTGGTTGATCCGCGTAGACTGTTTCTAATGTTTTTATAATATTATTTATAAAAGCTCTACTTTGTATTGAGCGCTTTTAAAAAATATTTGTCCTAACTTCATGTTATAAATATATTTGTACTTAATCAGTTATATATATATATATATATATATATATATATATATATATATATATACATATATGTGTGTGTGTGTGTGTATTAAGAGAAAGAGAATTGTAGAAAGAGAGAGGGGGATCACAATACTTATATTATTAGGCAGAGAAATAAATATCCCATATACATAAATAAATAAAGAAGCCATCAATATGACCGATTGTTTTGAGTGGAAGATAAAATAATAATTAATGACATCGCGATATTTACTTGTTCTGAAATAGCAGCACTAAATTTACTGTTCAATCGGAACGACCCCTTAAACGTCTAAATCAAAACATTTCGCCACAGCTTGACGTTTTAAAAGTGATATATGCTATTTGCTCAGCTAATGTCTCTGATGTTGTCCTAGAGATTGGAAAATAGTCGATTACTAAGTAAGCACTTGTCTTTCTATCTTATATAGCAAGTGACTGCTTCAACGTTATTAAACTTATCTGTTATTGTGATTGTTTAGCAAAGATATGACTCAGGCATATGGCATTGAATTTAGAATGCTGGCGACGCTGTTTCTACTTGGTCATTTTTTTCTTGTCATATTGTCCTTTGTGTTTTACCTTTCGAAATGTTTTGGAATTATCGGCTTTCTTCGATTCAAACTTAACCCGTATATATTTGTCTTGTATATTTATTAGAAAAATGCATATAAAGTAATGTTTTTAAATAGGGCAAACTTATGGTTCGTGAATATAGAAGCGGGCAATTTCTTTTAGGGAAGTCGCTCTAGATCAGGCATGAAGCCACTTGATGGGATAGTCTAAAAAGTATAAAAGATGATTACCACAGCTACCGGATATGCTTATTGATCTTTGTCTTGAGAATACTGAGAATATCGGGGCGGGGGGGGGACAGTCTAAAAGATGAAGGTTCAACAACCAAAATGTTATTGGAAAAGCACTACTGAAAAAACAAGGCATTGCAAGAAGAACATGAACAGTGAATTCCTGAATACTACTCAATCAACGAACAGGAATAAAATAATGAATCATACAATTCTAAATAACACATGTAATAATAGTACGCAGAGAAGAACCTGAGACTAGCAACATCACGGATGTGACAAATAGTATTATAGAAAGAGAAAAGGTGTTGCGAACTAAATGAAAGATACGCTTCTGAAAATTATTAAGCACTCTCAAATGGAACCGATTCATGAGCCAAAACTAACTGATAGATTTGTAGAGATAGCGCATAGCCTAGTGTGAGAAAGTGTTTAGAGCAATGAGAACAACCAACTGTACGCACACAGAGCAATGGATCGAATATATTAACTCAAAGATAGATTAGATAGGAACGCAATAACAATTACGTTTCAGAATCAATTTCTCTTAAAGAACAGATGCATCTATGAACATCTCTGGAAGAAATGGTCACGTCTATAATTGAAAAGCACTATAGGCACATTTGTTTTTAAATAGTCTAGCCAAACAAGGCAAGTTTCTATTGTAGGCGGAAGAGGGTACTGAGAATTAGGGTGACAGTTTGGGGGTCATCCTAAGTTGGGAGCTGTCCAGCGAGATGCTTGTTCACATTAGTTTTACATTTCAGCTTGTGAGTACAGTCGAGGGAACAACGAGCAGGGATGACGTTCCAAAGGCTGGCACCACAGGGAAAGAATATATTATAGTAGAACGCTCTCTGGAATCTGGGTACCTCCACGCTCAACAGTATTAAAAGAAATAAGCTATTTGCCATATTCATCCACAATAAAACCGGAGTCTCATTTCAGACCAGCTGCATATTTCAACTGATGACAGGGAAGAGGGCGAGATGAAACACTAGCCTAGAGAGTATAGATGATTAATCGTCTTAATATTATTGTTTCGGAGATCATTGATATAGTGAAAACCATTTGGACTTGGAATATAGCCTTGATCAACATCAGCATTGATAGGGAAAAAGAATGTAGAGACACAATCTTAAGTTACTCGCAAGCCTAGATAAGAAACAATCTAGTAATGCCAATAACTTTACAACTAATATCATAAGCCTGACATTTGTATAAAAAAAAACGGAATGCAATGACATGTCGAACGCTTTTGAAATAGCACGTCATGGCTCTACTTCAACTTGAATTATTCATAAACCAACAGGTTTGCTTAATTACAACAGTTAAGATCAACAGTCTAACGAAAACCACGAAAACCACAGTGAACATCACTAACGAGGCCAAAAATACCCAGAAAGTGAACAGACATGCTGTTAGACAACATTTAAAAAACTTGCTAATGGCAGAAAGGAGACTAACAAATCGATGCTCACTTGTGTCAAATTGATTATTAGCATTTTAAAGATAGATACAACAGATGAATTTTTCCAACAAGAAGAGAAACACGATTGAGATTAACAGAAGATAAAAGTTAGTGAGTGTACACAATATTTAGAAACGACAAAATGTATTGAATCAGGACTATCTGGTCAAGATTTGAATTAACGATGCCAATGATCATCGGAGTTATGATGACAGTCAAGAAAGTAAACAGTTTACAAAATAAACATCATGAAAAACAGCACCACAAAATGGCGAGTAAATAGACGAGCCTTATCCTTACAGGATCAAACAACCTACATACTATTAAAAAGACGAGAAAAAGCAGATTTAGAGTTATTGACAACACTATTCTAGGTTTGTATTATTTAGATTATTCGAACTATTGTTCTCACCTCGAGTTCGACAAGATATACCTGAAGAAGACTGAAGGTTATATCGACCGAAACGGTGTGAGAATAACATTCAACATGCGAACAGTAGTTCGAATGGCCAAAATTATATAAATTATCGATCTTCATCTAAACAATTCCGAAACACTATTTTTAAAATAAAATCACGAGAGCCAACCTTTTGGGGTGAAATAGAGTCACGAATGCTTTGAGAATAGCTACACCTAGCCTCAGAGATTGTACTTTTGCATGCATTGCAAGCTCTTCAGTAAGATTTTCTGGAATTCACAGAACAATTCCGACGAATCTGACTTAAATAATGGTTACGATATGTGATGGCAGGAATATAAAAAGATGATTTGCAAATCGTCCGTTTCTAAGTAAGCACGTGTCTTTCATCTTGTATCATGAATAGATGCTCCAAATTTATTACACCTATTTTTTAATGTCAGTTTTACATTTAGATAGATATCACATATAGACAACTTAGTTGAGGCTTTTGCGATGCTGTTTCGACTTGGTAGCTTTGCTATTTGTTTTATTGTCCTTTGTGTTACACCTTCCTGGCTGTTCTGGGATTATCGGCAACTTCTTCGATTCTAAAGTCAACCCGTATGTATTGTGCTTGTGTCTTAATAAGGGCATTCCATATAAATTAGTCCTGTTTTCAGTGTGTAGATATAGGAACGGACAATTTAGTTAGATCTTTAGGTTTGACATAAATATGACTAGAGCGTATATTGTAAGCTTGGCTCTAAGAAGTACGTTTTTGTACATGGGTTTTGTGCACCCAGTGACATGTGGGTGCAGCAGTTTAATGATTTCACGTAAGAATCGCGAAATAAAACATAATATTCCGTTATTGACAATTTCACGTTTGTCAGGTAAGTCTCGGCCGTTTTCCTCATATCTGAAATGGATTATCATTACTAGAAAAGATATGCCTTTTCTGGTCGGATGTTTACTTGTATATATGACGAAATAACATTCACTACACTGATTCCCAAATGAAAGATGTAGTACAATATATAATGGTAGCAAGACAAACTAACATATAGTACACTAGCACACAAAGGAGGAAGTAATGTCTGGGAGGATTGTTTAATGACTACAAAACAGATACTGTACAACCCCCTTAAAAAGAAGATACTGTCTCAGAGATAGTATCATTACATAAGAGAAAGGTGGAAAGAAGATGAGCGCTGATCAGTAGAAAGAATGACATATAGTACACAACAGATTGTGTAATGCCTCAAGAGAGGACATCATTATATCAAAAAGTAGTAAACAAAAAAAAAAGAAGGCATATTTCTTTTCATGGAAATTACTCCGGAGTAGTCATTAAACCACTTGATGTAAGGAGCTAACAAGAACGGAATATGATTAATACAAAGACAAGAGATGCATATTTGACTTTGTCTTAAAAAGACCAAACCTATAAGTAGGAGAAACACAGTCAGCAAGGAAGAGCGTTTCACACGCCTGCAGTTGTTGGAAATAACCTACTGTAATAGGACGCCGAAAAGTTTTAGCTAATAGAAATAGAATGAAGATTAGTGAATAGAAGGAAGAAAATGTAGAAGTACGAAACGATAATAATTATAATAATAATAAAAATAATAATAATGATAATAATGATAATAATGATAATAATAATAATGATAATAATGATAATAACAATAATGATAATAACAATAACAATAATGATGTGTCTAAGCAGAATAAATAATAATAATAATAATAAAAATAATCATAATAATAATAATAATAATAATTGTAATAATTAGAATAATAAAAACTACACCAATAAGACGAAGGCGAAAAAACAGATAGAGAATGACAAGAAAGATTAATAGCAACGAAGAATTAAAACAGAAGATAGAACAATACTAACAGAAAGAATAATAATTAGAAAGAAGAATTACATCATTACGAAATGAAAAAATAATTAGCAAGAAAGCGAACAAATACAGGTAGAAAACACGAAGTAGAAAGGAGGATGTGATGATGAACACAATTAAAATATAAAGAAGGAGACAACGAAGAAGAGGAAAATTAAACGACGAGAAGAAATGAAAAAAAAAATAAAGAGAAAGAACAAGAATAAAAATAAATACAAAGAGAGAGAGTGACGTGCTTTTCGTTTTGTTATTTTCATTTCCCCCTTCGATTTTCACCTTACTAAATTAACACGTTTCTGTTCATTATACAGTCCTCGCCCTCGACCGTTTTCTAAAGGAAACTCCGACCTCTCTTTTTAACTCACCTTAATTTCTTACTTTATTTTCTTAGCTGCTATTTATCGATCTATCTTTTTATTTCATTGATTACAGGAATTGAATCTAATAGCTTTCAAGTCCCCCTACCTACAATTTAAGCGGACACAAGTAGCGTTTCGGCCTTCTGAAGATTAACCGTGTCTTATGTAACGTAATAATCGGTCTTAGTCAACACCTTCAAATACCGACTGCTGATAAAAGTCAGACCGTCTGACGGGTTTCCCTTTAGCGACAGTCATATTGGCTTTCATTCTCAAATCATGTACATTTTTATCAGGTGAATAATCACGTTTATCGATCAGCAAACAGATTTCACATTCACGTCTATCATACGCTATGTTACAGAGTGTATGATAGAAGAATTAACGCGATCCGTTCAGTTTGATAAATGTGATATAGATGTGTGTTATTTTCAAGTTAAGACATCAGACGGACGTATCAAAAGATACAGACGTGTCTTATACCAAAATGAATATAATGTAGGCATCCAATTATAGACGTAAGCACTATTATACACATTTAATAAAGATATAAAATGCCAGTAACATAACGGGAACATACATTTTCTGTATATGAAAGAATTATGAAATAATTATGAACTCATACGTTGTTAGAGAAAACAGTTACTGAAAATATTATAAATTATTAAGTAGATGATATCACCTGGCAAAAATAAGGCAAGATTATTTCTTCTGTATATCGACTTATATACAATATGTTTGTAAGGTTGCAGGAAAAATCATTTGTTCATTCTACTGCTCGAGAAAGTACTGCCTTCCAATGCAATCCTCTGTTTATATAAGAGTCATATTATTGAGTACTACTGGCACATCTTGGGAGTTACCGCTTAGAGCAGCGTTTTCTGCCTTGGCAGAGTAAATAATCAATTTCACAATAATCTGGGGGGGGATCTATTTGGTTCTCTACAGCCATGATCCCGCATGAAAGACATAGCTACCTTTTCTCTACTGAGCTTCAATCTCTGATTACCTACTAATAACACATTGACAGCAAAACATGATCTCTCTACCAACACTGTAAAAATGTACTTTATTCTCCCGTATGACTACTACTGAACGTATCTTCCACAAACAGAGTGTCTTTACTAATAACTACCAATCTGCGGATAACGTTGCCATAACTCTGTTTTCCTGAGGTCTAAATGCTCATCTTCAAATCTAATAACAATAAATACTTGTTTTCCTGAGCCATCAAACATCATTCATACATTTATTATTTTTAACCCTCTCAAAATATTCATCATTATCGAACTCTCAATCTATCTAGTTAAATGTCATCCCCGAGTTACCTTTAGCCTTAATACATGCTGACTTGAATACAGTAGAATACAAGAAAAACAACAGAAAGACCCCTGAATGTTGGGCAGTATTAAAAAACAAATCAGGATATATACACGTATCTAGATTTTATATTAGTGTTCTAATCTGTATTTTTTTGACAAGTGTAGATTACGGTTTGAACTGTATATTGGCATGAGTATGGATACCTCGCGTTTCTAGACTCTCATCCTTTTACATGACAGGCAAATAACTATTATAGAAAATAGTACACACTTTATATGTGAAGTATTATGTATGTGTATATTTGTGTACCTTACGTCCTTCAATTGACTTAATGACTTAAATACAAAACGCTGTTAACATTCGTTAACTGATTCGTGTTATATTATAAACTTAAATAAAGGAAAAGTAATCGCTTGCATGCGTATAACATAATACGATCCATTCGTCGCATTAGCAGTGAAGTTAAGCAGCGGCGAGCTGGATTAGTATTTATATGGGTGACTATTTTAGATTACAAGCACTGTTTTGAATCATATCTATCACCATTCATAGCATGTAGAAAGCAGTACGGCAGACGAAATCTCAAGCCATGACAGAGCAACTTTCTAGGCAAAAGTAAACTCCGAAATAACCTCAATTTTCTTACCTGATCCTAGCGTTCCTCCTTGTAGTCTTGGAAGTATCCTTTTCACTGGCGTTAAGCAATGCCGATTTAAGTTGGAATTACGCACTCATTATTAAACCTATAAGCTCCGCATATAAGTCCGCGAATAAATTATATATTTGAAAAAGCCCGACTGTCATATAATTAAGTATTGCATAAGTTTTTGTAATCGTTTTGATATTGAGCGTTTATTATTTCCCTTGATTCTACGGCGTAAAATGAAGACCGAAGGTCAGTTAATAGTGGGGATCAAGCTACCCTAAAAAAGATATTCTTGACGGGTTCAAAATAAGCCTAGCTGTGATACTCCGCTGGGACCACTTGAAGCAGATTGGTCATTAAACACACCCTCTTCTTCCAAATAGAGGATATACATATTGGGAGGATTTCCATCCCTTGCGATCGACCAGTATAAATACTACACTTTGATACTGGAACAAATCATAGGTGGTTTTTATTTGCTTAGCGTTGCAACAAGATGTTTTACAAGCCGGAAGGTGGGTAAAACCAATTATCTCTAGCGTACATTTTCGCTGAGGAGACCCGTATGCATTCTCAGATACGAGCGCCTCAGGCGATCAGTGATAAACCGACCACATTCCCGAAGAAGGAGTTGATGCCTTGGGTGAACCTCTTAAAATAAAACCATATCTTGTTCCGACAAAAAGGTTTCAGTGGTAAAGCCCAGTCTCTAGATTGTCGGAATGATTGCCACGGCGAACCCCGGCTGGTATTAAACTACCCTGTCCGGAAAGAATATTCCAAACGGTTAATGTTTTTCATGTAATTGACACGGTTTGAGCCCGGGTTTAGTTTAGGTTGCATATACGAGAATATATATTTAGGTGCTGATGCAGAATAAACATCGAAATAATTTAAGAATTTACGGAGATATCCGAGTCTAGACGAATGTAGTTACCCGAACACTCGCCAAATAGAAAAACACTTTTTCTGTAAACAATTTATTTTGCATTTTTCTTGATTTGCCATAGAATAGCAATTGTTTACTTTCTTCATTTTTAGAGATTGCAAATGTTACACGAAGGCCGATAATTTCTTTTTTTCTTAAATGTGTAATTCATTATTTTTCGGTCTTGGTTTTCAGGCGTTGGCTGTTGTCAGCTAAAGTTAGGGTTAGCTTAGGTTCATGGTTGAGTGTAAGACTTCAATTTTTTGGTGAGGCAAAGAAGGCTGCAAATGTAGATGGAGACCGTCGAAAAAATAGAAAAGCAAGAAGGTTTGAGATGTTCCAATTTATCGTCTGCATATCCAGGCCAAGTGTAACATTTTGCGTTATTAAAAAAGTTCTTTCAACGTTATATAGGTGATCGTTAACGTCTATTTAATAGTTGAGCGGACCAACCTTAAATGCCCCTAACTATTATATATACGTACGAAACTTCATCTATTACCTTTTTCTTGGATTCTTTTCTTTTTCCTCATCGCTGTTGTGTTGCGTAATGCTATTACCCTTTATCTTCCTCGTTGTGTTGTCTAGTTTTCCTAATCGTTTCTATTTTTTCCTTATCACGTTCCGTTTAGTGGTCGGCATTCGTAGTGGCTGTGAACAAATGGTCTTATCTCGTACCAGAAAGTAATAATTACACGGCGGATTTTCGGAGGGTGTTTAAGAATTTAGTCTGGAGGTAGATATTCAGATTTATACAAATAAAAGGATCACTTAACTTATAACATAAAAAGAGACTGAATATCGTAATCTTAACTATTTAATAAGGTAGATGTATATATATAGATGGACAAAACGAATTTCAGAGCGACATTTCGCCTTCAGCGATCCAAACTTATTTTAGCATTTCATCATCTGAATTTCGATCCGTCCAGTCTGCGCTTCCACTAATGACTGATATTAAACCCTTTGTTCTTTGTAAAATCAACATCTATGATGTCATTACGTTCTGTTCCTTTATATATCTTTGTGTCTACCCTATTTAATCTCGTCTCTCGAGTTCTCGACCTCACTGGTCAAAGATGTTTATGATTTACCCTGGGAACCAGTTTGTTTCCTTACTATCGTGCCACGTCGGCTTACACTAGGTAGCCTATGTCAAAATTCATACTAGCTCATGTAACAGCTATTCAACACACGTACATGCATAATGTAACACAAGTTTTGAAGTTCTCGTGAAAACTCGGAAGTCTCCGTTGAAATTATTATATTTATATTTTGCCGATACACGATTGGAAAGTGTAGGGATGCGATATCCAAAATATTTGCGGTTTAATATAAGTTTATGATAAAACATTAGTGAAGAAACATAATAATTTAAGTTCTCGTTGCATAAATGTTTTAAATTTGTCGTATCACCTCCAAATAATCAGAAGCACATCGTAACAACAATAAGTGGATATACATATTAGATAGTTAAATTATATTCTTAGATAAAACAGCCAACGTCTCTTTTTTAATCTATATATCGCTTCCTACTCTACAGGTTAATCTAACCAGAAAACCGCGAATTAAGAACCACGAGAAGGAGAGGATACTAATTTTGAATATCTAATCGGATAATATATAGCACTATCATGAAATGACGAATGTCAGCTACGTGAAACTAGTGATGTTCAACTTGAAGAACGAAACGTCCATATTTATCCTATTCTGTAATTTCGCACGTATGATTCGATTGGTGGCAATTCCGTGTCAGAGTCAAACCGAGCAAATGATCTGGACACACAGACGTACATCTGGAAATGGCGGGTTTAATAATAGTTCGGATAATTCACGATGCGAGCGAAATTCCGTACGAGATGTTAGCTCGCCCATGGTCAATTGGCGGGTTATAGGATGGCATTCATTATTAGTGCTGGGGAAAAATGATGGCCAAATTACTTCCCGTTCGGTCGGTTTGCGCGAACGAACTTTTAATGAAAGCTGTCAAGGAAAGATGGGATTGATCAATTCGCGGTAATACCAAATGGTCGAGTCATAAGTAACTCATGGGTCATCGTAGCTTATCAAAACCTTCCGTATAAAATCTATCTATGTAATTCTACTCAGGACATTTCACACAATGCATATATATATATATGGTACTACTCCAGTGTTTGCGCCTAATTTCCGTAACTGCTCGGCAGCAGCGATCCGACAGCTCGCGGAAGCGTCCGAGACCTGCCGAGTCAAAAACGAGGCTGTAAACAAAACTGGACAAAAAAAAATGTTTGTCGCGCAAGCCCGGCGACTCAGAGGCCCAGGGCATACGGTGGAAATAGATGAGTCTCTATTCAAACGCTGGAAAAAAAAACAAACAAACAATGCTGGCCAGTTCCCAGCCGCTGGGTCTTCGGGGGGGGATACGACCCCGCAAAGAAGGAGGGGTTTCCTTAACAGGAATGCCGAAACCCTAACTATTCCAATAATCAAGCAGTACCTGGGACGACGGTAGTTTCCATGGACGGCGGCACCGGAGCAGGGGGCCCAAGCCCCCCCACTTTTTTACTTGGCCCTCCCCACTTTACGGTCATCAATAATGAAGTTATATATGCATGTGTTTAACCGCCCCTCCCCCACTTTTTAGGAGAGCCCCACCACTTTTATAACTGTCCCGCCGGCCTCGGACTATCCGATTGCTGGTGGGCGTATAACAGTCTTTCGCTCAGCCTAACAAAACAATCGGCAGCAAGAGTAGTAGTAAACCCTGAACATCTACGAGAAAATATACGTAATTCCCCCCCCCCCCTCAAAAAAAATATATATATAAAAGAACTTGCCTAATTGTAATATTGACTTCTTTGCTTTACGTAACACGAAACACATACAAAACACATTAAAATGTTTCATTTGTCCACCGAAAACAATAAAAAAAAGTTTATTTATAGTTCTTCAGCTATGGGTTTGTTCATTTATTTTTTTAAATACAAATATATGCATTTCTTTTCTTTCCGTATATTCATCGTCTTATATTGTCGTCTGCCAACCTTCCATTTTTTTTTGTACGATTTTTCGGTTGTGTTTATACAGCCTCGTTTTGACTCGGCAGGTCTCGGACGCTTCCGCGACCTGCCGGATCGATGCATTCGAGCAGTCACGGAAATTAGGCGCAAATCATGGAGTAGTACCATACATATATATATATATATATATATATATATATATATATATATATATATATCATTTGTTTATCAGTAAAAACTGTTTCGGGAATTTAAAAACAAAACAGTATTTCATGTCATGTCAGCAGAGTTTATCAGACCCCACTTTCCTAAAAAAACAACAACTAGAAAAACGTTCCGTATATTAGATCTACGTTTTGTTCCAGATTCATGTTTTGCTAACTTATTTTGTTATTCAAAATGCCCTCCTAACCTGTATTGTTATTCTGTGTCTAAGAAAATCTATCCGTTATTTAAAAAAAATGCTGTATTTAATGGTGTTCGTAAGAATTCATTACACTAATTATTTGGTGATTTATAGTTTTATGTATTGATATTATTATACTTAATTTAGTTTCATTTAATATATATATATATATATATATATATATATATATATATATATTCGTCCGAATACACATGAGTCCGACTTATCGGTGTTGCTAGCAAGTGTGTCAACGGATACATTCGAAACCCGAACGGCCGGCCACACTTAAATGTGATCGACAGTCAAGCATCTAACTGATCGCACGAACATACCTTAAGTAATTAGTGCGACAAGATAATTTCATCAACAATTATAGTTTAATTTGTTCCGTATACATTCGCAATTTCTACACCAACGTATATCGTTGTTTTCTGTTTCCGTTGTTAACCCCATCCCCGCTTTTTTGATTGATTAGAAAATTAAAACTGTGTAAAATCTATGAATTTGAATGTTTGATTTGGTTTGTATAACTATATTGTTCTAATGTTCTTTAAATCGTACTTTTTGTAGCTTTAAGATAATTTCAAATATGTATTATGGCTATCTACGCGCTATCATCCGACCACAACAATACACATTTAGTAATACTAGCAAAAATAGTCTCCTTTCCGCCGTATTTGTTTTCTAATCTAATTCTTTAGAGATTATTCTAAATAATTTCCAACGCTATTGATAATATTTACTCATTTATATTTTTTAATTACCACTTTTGTATTCATTCATGTTTTGAAACATGATGTAAATCATAAATCAATGACGTAACGCCGAGGCTTTAATTTTTTTTAACGGAATGTGTAAGGTTTTGGATGTCATGTCGAAGCTATAATTACTTAGCTAAGCTAATGTTTTACGCCCTATTTCATAATAAAGTTCAAATAGGCCAGTTAGGACAACTCCACACTAATGACCTAACGGTTTTGGTTTAGAATCCGGTCAGTGCATCTGCTGTATTTTGGGGGAATTTATTATACACAAGCAATGCAATGTTATTTATTTCTAAATGTAGTTGATATCTGTAAAATATCTAAATAAGACAAATTCCGCAATGTATTTATTACGTTTCAAAAAATGGTGAGTAACGGACGGACAGAAAAATCTATATTTATATTAGATAAATGGTGTCAAGACAGCAACTACTACTTCGAGTAAGAGAGAATATGGAAGTAAGAGTAACTAAAGAGTGAATCCACTGCTCAAAGTACCGACATCAATTCCTCACCACTTATTTTAGTGTGGTGCTATACTCAAGATGGTTAAGGGGAGAAGAGCGATGGCTTGAGTAATTGATAGAGTTCGGAAATATGGTAGATAGAGAAACGTGAATAGACTTGGGAAATAGGGTGGGCGGGGTTGGGAAATAGGGTAGGCAGAAAAAAGATAAATGCGTTGGGAAATAGGGTAGACAGAAAAAGTAAATGGCGTTGGGAAATAGGATAGGCAGAAAAAAGGAAAATTGTGTTGAAAATAGGGTAGACAGACAATAGTAAATTTGGTTGAAAAATATGATGAACAGAAACAAGGTAAATAGGGTTTGGAAATAAGGTGGGCAGAAAAAAGGAAAATGGTGTTGGGAAATAGGGTAGGCAGAAAAAGGTTAATGAGGTTTGGAAGTTAGGTAGACAGAAAAAACCGTAAATTGAATTGGGGAAGAGAGTTGTCAGAAAAAAAGTAACTAGAGTTTGGGAATAGACTAAGCAGAAAAAGGTAAATAGGGTTGGAATAAGGTAAGCTAAAAAGGGTAAATAGGGTTGGAATAAGGTAAGCTAAAAAGGGTAAATAGGGTTGGAATAAGGTAAGCTAAAAAGGTTAATAGGGTTGGAATGAGGTAAGCTAAAAAAAGGTAAAAAGAGTTGGAATAAGGTGAGCTAAAAAAAGGGTAAATAGGGTTGGAATGAGGTAAGCTAAAAAAAGGTAAATAGAGTTGGAATAAGGTAAGCTAAAAAAGGTAAATAGGGTTGGAATAAGGTAAGCTAAAAAGGATAAATAGGGTTGGAAAATGTTCGGTCAAGGTTGAAATTTCTACGGAATTTCAATTTCTCATGTTTCCAAATTTAATGCATGAATCTGATTAAATGTAATGGTTTCAAGCGATCATAAAGTGTTTTGAAATAGTGTCGAGCGTTTTTTGTTTTGTTAAAATCACAATGAATGCAATGGATTTAAGCGATCAAGTGTAATGAAATTATGTCGGAGGATAATTTTTTACTTAAAGCAACATGTTATGTAATGGTTTAAAGTGATAATAAAGTGTTTTGAAATAGTGCCGAGTGGAATGTTTTTCTTAAAAGAATATTAATATTTCCGCAGTGTATTTATTACGTTAAATAAGTGTGGCTGACGGACGGACAGACCGACACAATCTTATTCAAATAAAAGACTAGCAAAATATACTTCCCAACGTCGCAGGCTGCTGCGTCACCTCCTTCTCTCGTGCTGTTTGCGAGAAGGTGTTTCTATTTACATGCCGAGAATCATATAATTGCAAAAAACATTCATACAGTACAAAGTTGAAGCTATTGATTATGTTTACCCATTATTTTTTTAGCATCGCTTATGTTTGAATTCATGTTTTGAAACATGACGTAAATAATAAATCAATGGCTAACGCCAAAGCTTTACTTATTAACGGAATATTTAAGGTGCATTTATAAGAAAGTACGAATAGCTCAGTTGGTAGAACGCCAGACTGAAGATCTCAAGATTTCTGCTTCGATTTTTGGTCATGGCGTACAATTTATTTGTTGGGAATTTATTATTTACTATTAATGCAATAGTTTTCATTTTTAAATGAAATTAAATTATTCGTTTAGAAAAAGTCTGACTGATGGGCAGACAGCAGGCAGACAGACAAACACAACCACATAGAAAATATAGAATATATATATATATATATATATATATAGTCGTTGATGCACAAGCATATATGTGGTAACAGCGCTCCATGCATGAGTTAATGGTGGCTTTGTAGAGATTTAGGATACTGGCAGGTGTGTGATTTTTCTAGCTAGTAAAGAGACCAAACCTTCTTTGTGGAAGACTTGGCTCATTCTACATTTTTAGGAAATTACATGTATCATCCTGAAGAAATTGACGCTAAAAATAAAACAAAACAAAAACAAACAACAATATTTTAGTTTTTAAATTGGCGATTACCTTCGCATATGACTTTAGTGTAAAATAATCACCCACTTCCGGGTTACCAGGTTGTTATGATTAGCCACTTCCAGACCAGGTAGCGCTTTTAAAGACCTATCAGATAAGTAGATCCACCTCATTTATGTACTTGAATAGATGGGCCAGCGCATGCGACTGAGGGTGGGACACTTTTTATCAATACAGTTATATAAACACATAGACACACTCTTTATATATATATATATATATATATATATATATATAAATAAAATTTAATTAATTATTTTTACCGTGAAAAATGATAATGAAGAATAGATGTTCATAGGTAAAAATGTTTTTAATCAACCAAAAAAGGAACAAATTCGGTAAACTCAAGAATATCGTTTTTAAGAATTTTAAACTATTTCAGAATATTTACAGATGTACGTGTTCAAATACGTTTTAAAGTACATTAAAATACGGTTCAAATATGTTTAAAACACATTTAAAAACTCCTCGGTTTAACGTTCGTCATTGCCAAGTTAAAGCAGTACAATAAGTAAAAACCATGACAATACATATTAGACATTTCATAAGAAAGTATGAATTTCTAGAAGCCGCTTAATTTTTTTTACTTGAATCGTATATAACTGTCCAATTGCTGATGTAGCTCTAGTCACGCACCATACAGCAATATCTGCCTTTATATTATAAAATAATCCTACATTTGAAGAACTTTGAATGTTCAATTAGAAAACATATACAACACACACACACACACACACACACACACACACCCACCCACCCACATATATATATATATATATATATATATATATATATATATATATATATATATATATATATATATATATATAACAGCTTAATACTCTGGACGATGAGCAGCAATTACGTTCTTAGCACACTAACATAGTGTAATAGCACTTATGCATACCGTCAAAACAGAAAACATACACACACACCTATATATATATATATATATATATATATATATATATATATATATATATATATATATATATATATATATATATAGAAACAGAGATGTATATACATATTCTTATATCGGAGATATTTATGCATAAACACATTCGCAGACGGTACATAATTTACCATCTCAGAAAAAATGTCATGAACGAAAAATACATTTGAATATATTTCAATATTTTGCTCCTATCTCTCATCAAACTAGTGACACATGTATCGAAGATTAAAGACACAACTAGAGAAATAGCAAAGTATGCAACCTATTACCCATATAGCAAACCATTGATAATAATCATTGACAAATCAAAAGGTCCGAACTCGCATAAAAATGTAGACACATGCGTATATTTTTACTCTGTAGCTTAATATAATAATAATAATAATAATAATAATAATAATAATAATAATAATAATAATAATAATAATAATAATAATAATAATAATAATAATAATAATAATAATAATAATAATAACAGGAAAGCCCTAAAATAATTATGCAATTCTTTCTTTCTGTCTCTCTCTTTATTTATGCATGAACATTATGAGAGATATATCTTTTATTATATATCATGTAGAGCCCCAATCTTTACCTTTTATTTGACGTACATAGCTGTTTTAATACAATATATATACTTTATTCTGTTTCGAATTACAATAATGGGATATATTGGTCCGTTTTATTAAACAGAACGATTCTATTTTAAATCGATCTTAATATTTCTATATGTATTTTTATTAGAATAATTCCTTTTGAGCCAGTTTGAAATATAGGAATAGGGCGCTTATCTAACTAAAGACATATTTTGTTAGAATAATATTCTTCGATACACTGTTTATTCAGAAGTAAAAAAAATTGAGTTTTTACAACAGCAACACCAATAATATATTATACTATTTAATCCTTTGTTTTTTTATTAATTTAGTTCCAAGTAATTATTTCTATTGTTGATTTTTTTTATCAATGTTTATTTCCGAATACTAATCATCTGTCGAACAGTTTTCAACATAATTGTTTCCCTGAGATCTACTAGACTTTCATCTTCAAATCTAATGTTAATACACACGTTTACACACACCGACCTCATAAGTCGAAAAAGGTAATTCATACCATTCGGTAGCTACACTCCTTTCATCATATTCATCATCATTTAAACGGCAATGTATCCATATATATAAGCCTTATGCCAGAGTGGCTTTAGCTTTGATATTTGCTTACTGACTTATTAGCAAATAAACATAGATTTTAAACTTACATTGTTTGTGACGGTATCAATTCTAGTTCTATTTGGTGTTGCTTTAAATAAAATTCTAGTAAAAGTACTCGTCCCTCTACGGGTCATAACATTAAGGCATATGTGGATTATTTTATAACTGAAATAATTTATACCCTAAACAATGGAAATAAATCGTAAACATTATAACTGTATAGAGAATTGTGCGAAAAATATCGATCACGTGTTTGATGCCAGGTGCTACGAAAGTGTTAAGTACTCATTCACAGTCAAGAATTTGCTTCAATTTTCTAAAATCAGCATCGCATTATGAAATGAAACTGACGTTTAAGTCGCATTTATATCATGTGTAGAAAAAATAAATTATAGGAGATAATTATGCTGTTATATATAGAAAACATATAAATATGACACCGTTTACGACAATTCGCATGAGAAATGATTCCTACAACTTTTGAATGTCTTAGACCATAAAAGATGGTTCAAAATCACACAGACACACATACAGACTGTCACAGGTTTCCAATGTTCGTAGAGATTTGAGATGAATTATTGTTTTGTTTTTGTCTAGAGGTCGTTAGTGACAAATCTGTCTTCGATTTCTCAATGTTAATGTCTTTCTGATTGTCGCTATTCCTGTTAATTCTACCATTTCCGTTTTTATTGCGCGTTTTTTCACTCGTTTACAGCCATTACGTCGTACGTTGTCTTTGTGAAATTCTTTTTCGCTAAATCCTGTGCTTTTTATTGCTTTTCGTATGCGTGAGAAATTAATATTTTCTTTTTATAGAAAGGACTGAGAAAGAAATGAAAGAATCGCAGAATTTACGAATGGAACAAATTGCCCGTTTATTTCATTACTTTTACTGTTATTTCTATTTCGATCTTTTTGTTTAAGACTTTGTAATATTTTTTTGTTTGTCAGCATATACTGTCAATAATACGAGTCCTAAGACAGGCTCATAATGCTAAGCAAACTACGATACTTTAAAAATAGCGACGGTGTCAGTTTTCAATATATTTACATACAACTATGGGGAGAAACTGTATTAAAATACAGCTTACCATTATGAAATTAGAACATTTCACTCCCATTGCTAGATATTTAACTTTTACGAAAGCGTCAACTGTTTCAGCCGGTTTGAACGATAAAAGTTATACACATGATTTCGAGTATTCTACATTACATGCCTATGGTGGCAGACATTTATTTATACCAAGAGGCTTTCCATTATTTAAGTTGTCTTTGCGTACCCTTACTTCTGAATATATAGCATTCCTTTTAAATTGTTCTCAATGGTATAGACGCAATGAACTTATTCTATATCACAAATTGTCTATTGAAAAGTTCAGCAAAGTGACGAATCGACCGGAAAGAATATGTGTTTGCCCCTCAAAATGTCCTACCTTCTTCAGAGAGTTGGTGTTATTTGTTAACAAGTTGGACTATAGACCTCTTTAGAAGACTGAACGAATTTCTGTTATTAGAATAAGAAGCAATCTGAAGTAAATTTACCTTTTAATCATACCATCCCTTTTTAATGACCCTAATATTATAATGCACTTTAGTCTATACTTTTGTAAAAACTGTATTGTTCTTTTTCATTGTTTGTGCCATTCAACAATGAGTAAAGGGCTGAATTTCTACATTGAACAAGTCTGTGTCCGTATGTTCGGAAAATCGCAATACATCCGCATTGATCCCATACAAATACTCTATCATTGTTTCCATTCATTAACGCAATGATGTTCTCACTATACTGTGTAAGCTTATTTCTACCGCTTCATTTAAAAAAATACCAACATTTAGTATCTTTAGAATGGCAATACGTCTGTATGTAAAGCAGGTGGCTTTACCCAAATGAAACTTAGCATGCACAAGGCCGTGATCCGTCAAATAATTTTCACATATCATGTAGCCATCTCTGATATTCCGCTTTCTAACCATTACATTGTCAATTTCTTGTCATGTCTAGGTTCCAAACTGCATCCAACTTGTATGCATTTCTGCTTCTTCCCATATCTAATGTTTCCGATACATAAGATCAAGCACAACACACATCTGCAAAAGTAACAATCCGTTCTTTTTACAAAGCGCTACACCATGCCCGCCTAATATATTTCAAGTATAACAATACTCATTAACATTACATTGTAGTCCTAAAAACTGGCAACTGTATTTACACGAGGAACATTAAATATTATGTATGTTATGGTGCCGTACCTATGACGAACATTTGGACCTTCCCATTCTGAATAAGTACTGGAAGCATTGCGCTACTCAGTGTTGCACAAACCGAGTCTACACTAGCAGCCAGGATATACGGTCCACTTCTTTTGTTTCTCTGTTGCATATATTTTTCACAAATGTACTTGTTATACCTAAACCCCGTGTTCGTGTTTAAATTCCAGCCCCTAAACTTACACGTGACCACGTCACCGCAACAATTTGCAACGAGATATTCGAGCTTACACGAGACCCCACCACAACAATTAACAAAGTATTCGAACTTACACGGAACCCACCAACAACAATTGTCGTCAAGATATTCGAATGTACACGGGAATCTAGAACAATTCGCGAAATCCCTTAAAAAGGACCTCATAAAAACTGGCTACCCGGTATTTGAATTTACACGGGCACCCACAACTCGACGAGAAAAAAGACATACAAAGATATCATAAAAACTGGCTATGAAGTATTCATTTACACCGGAAAAACCACATTAATGATTTTTTCTTGAGAACCTTCAAAAGATGACCCCACTACAACCAGAAACGTGGGATTTCAAATTTCAAACCTACTTTTACTGTAACTAGACTGGCAGCCTGGTTACAGTAAAAGATTAGGGAGCACTTTTTAAAATGGACGCCAGAACGAGAGACATAATATATTAAGGAAAACCTGTAAAGAAAAGAAAAACTTGGTGAAATCGACTACAAATTCAGGCAACGTCTTAATTGAAAAATAAACGTGCTTAAAAGAAAAACACACGTAAGACTAACTTATTACTTTCTTAATTGAAGAAATAGCAGTTATTTTTGTTTTAATTGCTATTCCGACACTGTTGTAATATTCTACAATAATGGAATATATTATTTGTCTTCTCTCTCCACAAGAGAGAAAGATATTCCTGCCGAAAGAAAAGAAAATATTGAAACCGTAATTTTCGTTGTTCTTTGACGAAAGTCTCGACCACGTAAAAGCTTACTAGAAAAAAAACAATTTTGTTTATCGAAAAACAAAGAAGATTGTATACATTTTTACAACTAAGATTACGTATAGTAAGCATAATCTTAAGACAACAACTTTTTTGACAAGCCGTACCCGAAAGGAAACATCTACTTTCTTACAAAAACGACACATTAAAATATAAAAGAATTTAAAGCGACTATTGCGGAATTAGTAAAATTTCAAATGCAACTACTCGAAAATTAGAAAGGGACACACCAGAAACTACAGAACCACTGAGGGAAGATTTCAAAAGCTTCTTCTACAGCAAGAGAAGTACGCTGACGAAATACTACAACAGACAGAAGATCAACTTCTAGAGCCGAAGAAAAAGTGGACGACAGACTAAAAAAGACAAAAGATAGACTTCTCAAAAAAAATTAAAAGCTTATACAGCAAAAGAAAGACGCTGACGAAAAGATTGACATATTAACGCAAACAATATTGCTTAGATGCCAACGTAACGTATACGATAATGGTTTTTCGCTGAATGCTGTGTGGAGTACGATCTACAACTTCACGTATTCTCCTGATAAGGAGAATACATTTGCTTCCCTTTTTTAGAACATGTGAATACTTATATATAATTGATTGCGAAAATTGGGCAAGCTCTAAAAATGTTCACCTGTTACTTAGGAAATTAGGAACCACCGAACATACTAAGTTGGTGGATATCATTTTGCCTCGAAAGACTAGCGATTGACTTTTGCGGAAGCCCTCAAAATTGTAATGGAGCCCAAAAACGTCGTTATTTCACAAACGTTTTAAGTGTTTACATATGATAATAAAAGACAAGAGAAAATTATGCAACATCCGCATAAGTAGTAAATAAGCACTGCGACGACATTAAATTATCCGAACTTAGTGCTCATAATGGTAAATGTTTAATCTTTGTTCAAGGATTAGTATCAGGACAACACGTTCAAAAAGGCGTATATTTTTTAATATATTAGAAAATGAACCGAACTTAAAACATTAGAAATTAGCTGAGGACTGCCAACGGTTTATTAGTGTTAAGCAGGATTCTAGAGACATCTAATAGTCGAGCATTGCACACACACGAAAAGTGCGTCTAAATCGAAATGCAACTCTCATCCACAAACTATTCAAAGCAAAACACGGGATTTTAAAGTCACGAAAACAAACCATCCTCATAAAAATAAATTATCGCCGAGCCTTTTCAATTGATGTACAAGCCTGCATTGTGTAACAGAATTCCCATTTCATTTTAAACAATCCTGATTTGTAAAGAAAATGGACACCAAATTCTGCATTGTCGAACGATGAAAAGAAATAAAACGCGAATAAAGACTATCAAACATAGCGACAATATTATATAGAGATATATTTAGGTTAAAATATAAAAAAACAAGTAAAATTTAAATTGGATTCGGGTTCAGACGTGTCAATTATTAACATGCAGACAGGGAGACAATTGAAAAAAAACCGACTAGGTTAAGCACCAATAAAATTACCAGAACAGTGATTGGTGAAAAATAAATTTCGAGGGTGAAACAATTACAGACACTACTTTTAAGGGCACTATGAAGAACTAAAAGCTTACATATTAAAAGACACAGGAAATTTATTTAGCGTAATCTTATTCAACTATTCTGATTATGTCGATTATCTATCACGAATTCTTGGAAGAAGAAAATAAATCTGACGACCGGTTCAGGAAAACGAAAATGTGTTGTTTCAAGCATTTATCGTATAAAATAGACTTAAAATAAAGGGTTATCAGAAATAACCGAAATTAAATCACATAAGGAAAACAAATGTACGCTGAAAAAAGCGAACATAACACTGAACAAAATTAAGCCAAATTAGTTAAATATCAAGTGGAAGGTTGATAAGAGTGAGTTAAAGAACTACAATTACTAAAGTTACACATTGAAGAGATTTCTAAAGAACTAAACATATATAAAATATAATAATACTTGTCTTGAAGTTGAATGCTGATGAAAAAGCGACATTTTTTTCATAATTTTAAGATTTTCTCAATAGTCAGACATTTACAATTAATAAGCTGATGGATATAAAATCTGAATGTGATAGAGACCATCAGCTTTCTCATAATAGAGACATAACCCAAATTAGGGTACGGCTATGGGAAGAAACCGACATCACTACCCAGGAGGAGGTTATGGCTACCAAAAAACAACACTTTCGACATACAGCTATCTCAAGCAATCTCAGTATAGCATAAAATTAAAAACCAAACACTATTAGACTCATGAGGAGGGTAGGCTTGGGAGAGGGTTTTATGGTGCCGTAATTATGACGAATATTTAGACTCGTCTATTCTCAATGAATACTGGAAGCATTACGCTACGCAGTGCTGTACAAACCAAGTCTACACTGCAAGTGAGGACAGACGGTTCATTTCTCTTGATTCTCTGTTGTATATACTTTTCTCTAATATACTTGTTATATCTAAATCCCGTGTCCATGTTTTCATTAGGACCCCTAAACAGGCTCATAACTACGTATTTGAAAGATAAATCGAACACAAGTTTTCAGTGTCCCTAGAAATCCAAGTTGGACATATACACTAAGCAAGGTCAAATACCTATATACAAAATTCAACCGCATTCAAGCTGCGATCATCACTATAACAACATGATAGTTGCTCAAAAGCTAATACAATTGTTTTTTAAACAGCAAAACTAACTCCAGATTTACTCTTACAGCCTTGTTCCCTATCACTCTAATATAACGTGTACCAAGATAAAAGCTTTGTGTTTAGAATTCACTACTCAGTCTGGTTTCAGATAATTCTACGATACACATTTCAGTTCTTTTGCAACAAATTCAGACCTGCTGTTTTGAAATGTATTGTTGTCAGATTCAAGCTGGTGCAGCAACCACTACTTTCTCACTTCTGGACAGAGTTCTCAAAAATAGTATGTAATCTAATATGTTCCGACAATATCTAACTAGTTCCACCCTTTGTGTCCCATCGTCGTAATGTTGCATTTCTCTGCTTGTTTTTCCGGTCTTTTAATAGAATGTGCTCCGACAAGAGTGCTACACTGTTGCCTCCTTCTACTTAAATACCCCTGACCAACCCGTCAATCAGCAATATCACACCCCATCATTGTAGAGATCACCAGAGGCCAGAGGGATTTCTTCTGTAAAAGCTTATTTTCTAGAACTACTTACCTGTCGAATTCCCTCTCTGTTTTGTGTTTACCTGACTGTACACTCATGCAAAGGTTTACATGTAATGTGAAAAACATATAGCTGCACAACTCCCTACTTATGATAATCCTAATTTACAGTAGCCCCTTACGCTTCAGTTGTATTGCGCCTAAGTAAAAATGTGTTCAACTAATTCAATATCTAGCAATGTTCAGACGTTATCACACTCAAAATTCATAGATCTAAGTTTTATCAAAGTGGTAGAATGACAACTAAAGTGCAATGCTCTGTCATTGAAGACCTGCAATGTCGGAAATCTTAACTACAAGTTTTAGGTTCATTAATGCCATGGATTCGGACGATAACATTTTTAATCATTAAAAGTTTCCATTTTAGGTATCGGCAAACAAACGCACACACAATGCAAACACGTGAAGGTGTTGTACCAAACAATGCATATGTGTCGAATTATTTTAAGTGTACAAAAGGAATTGCATACAACAAATCCAACTCGCTGAGCATAATAAGGGGTTGACCACAAAAAATTCAATACTTTTGGATGTCCATCAAGCTTTTATCGGAGTTTCTCCTTCCTAATAAAAGATTGCAACAACCACTCAGAGAGACATTGCTACAATTTAACTGAACGTACGTCTGGACACTAATTAATTAATTAAAACTTTCTCGTGCATACATTCATATGTGACTATCTATATATATACCCATGTATATATACACACATGCATAGTCGCACTGTGACAATATATTGTGGCAGAAGGCCTACTTTTTAAAGGCTTAAAATGTCAGCAAGTGCGTGAAGTCAAACGAACCACCTGGATTCAGCAATTTTCAACGATTTAACGTGGATTACTTATATTTGCTCATAGGTTTCGAGTTTCAAAGGTGAATAGAGGGTGAGAGTTTTCTTTTTAATGCCAGATTTGTTTGTATTGAAGAAAGAGAATCGCGTGCAAGAACGTACTCGGGACAGATGTTCGTAGCTTAGTATAATAAACCCACTGTATTAGCCAATAACATAATAAAATGATGTATATATTTTTAAAGACAAATATATCTTTATCAGTTTTATATACACCCATTTTGTCAAATTTTAAACTCACAACCTGTGGAAATTTTAGAGAGAAATGGCTAGTCTTTGCATAAAACAACGCTTTGTTATGCAACATCCGAGAAGAAATTCCCACCAGTTACCTATCGAAGTTCTTGACCAGCGGCGACAAAATTACAATTTTACGAAAGGTGGACACAGCGGTGACACATACTTATTGGAAGGGTAATTAGTTTAGATGCATGCAGTCTCTGTAGCAACAGACAATATCTAGTGGTGATAATATTTGTACCAGCGACACCCACGTTTGGTGCTGAAGCCTAGACTCGGACTTGGGCTATAACAGCACAGCCTACCAGATTCGGTGATTTATTTCCCAGAATTCGATCTACAGGGATAAAGTCCTTTCATCACCCATTACAGCTGGAATTTATACTATTCCCTGCGCCGACTGTGGAAAAATATATTTCGGCGAGACACAACGTCCGTTAAAGAAACGAATATATGAACATAATCGTGCCATAAAAAACGGCGATGCCTCAAATGCACTATGCACTCATATGATCTCTTCCGGCCACCACTTCAATACCCATAAGGCAATCCCTATCAAAGATATTCATGACACCAAACTTCGACGTCTCCCAGAATCCTGTCTGATCCTATGTCATAAGAACACCATTGCCCAAAGACAAGGTTTCTATAATATTTCTTTTCCTACGGCTAGATCGATTTTATACGAGATGAATCTAAATGAATACGACTCTGGCTAACTTTTAACCCTTGTCTCTCTTCTTCCCCCTTCCCCTCCTCCCCTGCCTCCTCCTCTTCCCTTGTTTCGTCCCTCGACGTTAACTGCTCCACTTACTACTAATCCTGTAGACTTTTGACGTTCTCAGCCCGAATTCAATCAGCAGGCGATATCTAAGCACTGATTTTTTTCTCTCTCTCTCTTTTTTCTTCTTAAATAGGTTTCGACAACAACATGTCGATTTACCCTTTCTCACGTTTTCTCTCGCTTTCTCTTCTTCTTCGTTTCGTCTTCTTCAACTGACATTCCAAAGATACTGGTGTATTGGTATCTCTTTCTTCTTCTTCCTCTTCTTCATCTTCTTTTTCTTTCTCTTTTTATAATCTTCCTCGCATTCCTTTTTCTTCCCGTTTTGTTGTTCTCTGCACGTGACATTTTCTTCCAATCGCATTCTCTGTATGAATTTGAAAACTTTTCCGTTTTGAAATAAAGTTTATTAACTGATCGAAAATGGTCGTATCTACGGCCGAAATATCTCGGTGGAACTTTACAACATGAGTTTTTGAGTTTATTTTTGTTAGTTGTTAAATTGCTTATTCTTTATTCCATTTTTATTTTTATTTTTACATATTTATATATATATTCATATATATATATTTATATATATATATGTATATATATATATATTCATATATATAGATATATTTATATATATATATTAATATATATATATATATATATATATATATATATATATATATATGTGTGTGTGTGTATTTTGGGGCGATTTCATACATTTTTAATTAATTATCTAATTAAAATATATACATAATTTTCGTTAAGTAGTTTCCATGTTTCGAATAGATGTTTATCTAATATATCTAATATATATATATATATATATATATATATATATATATATATATATATATATATATATATATATATATATATGAAAGAATAATTGTTTGGAGCAATAACAATGCGTTGTTAAAGTGACACATATACGACATGTGGAATCGTAAAAACAAAGTGACAATATTGAAAAGTCAATAATTAAAAAAAAAAATGTTTTATTTACCAGTGTATCGTTGACCGTGGTGTTAGGTTGGAGTGTGTCCTTTTTATTATTATTTTTTTAATTTTCGAGGGAAGCCCTCATCTTCAGAAATAAAATAAATACAGCCACTCGTTGGAGTGTGTTTTTGCCAAAAGCGGGGGCCGGAAATGCTGGTTTGTTTTAGTAGCATGTCCGCAGAGGTTTGTTTATTTATTTTATTTATTTTTCTTATAATTAATAATTTACTATTTTTTTTTAACCGTTGCTGTTGGTTTTGGTTAGTAAATATACTGAGTTATTTATTTATTATTTATTATTATTTTTTTTATAAACGTGTTGTTTGTTTTGGTTAATAATTATACTGAATAATATTATTTCTGTGACAGCCGGTGGTAAAGGCCGGGTAACTCGTGTGAGCTAAGCTTTGTTTGTGGGAGTTATGTCCCTTTAGAGTGTTAATTAATTTCGACTTGTTCCATAAATGTGTTTACCGTGTGTGTGTAGTAGCAGATGTGATTGGGTGGGTGAGGAATCCTGGGCATGGGAGTGGGGCGTCGTTAATAGAGCCTTTGGTATATATATGTGTGTGTGTGTGTGTGTGCGTGTGTGTGTTGGTGTATGTATATATGTATATATATATACGTATATGTAAAATACATACATACATACATTTTTATTTTATTTATTTATTCATTTATATATATGTATTTTTTTTTCGGTTCGATTCTATATTATTATTTATCTATATTATTAGATTTTGTTATGTGCAGTCGTGGTATATAATGGTCGGGATTTCTAGTTAATATGTAAGGCGGGCAACATGTGCAACCACGTGTCCAAGTTAGCAGCAGGCGCAAGTGGCTGTGTGTGCACCAGTGTCAGTAATTGGGCTAATAATATGGGCCTAACTAACTTTATTTAGTGTTTGTTTTCGTTAATAGTATGTCCGCATAGTATCATAGATGTTTGTTAGTATAATGTGTATGATGGTGCTTGTCGTGTGTGGTTATATTAAGAAATTAGAATTGAGCTCGGCTCTGTTGTTCAATTTAGGGGATAGCTTTCTAATTACTATTGATTCTTTAAGTCTGAGATTGCCCTGGTCTCTTTCGCTAGCTAGTATCTTGACTCGTATGTCTTTGGTGGGGTTTTGGCCATTTGTTATATGTTTTTGGAAGGATGATGCCTTGGTGGTTACGTGTTCCTTAATTCGTATATGCAAAGGTCTCATTGTACTGCCGATGAAGAATTTATTGTAGACCGCAGATTGTATCTGGTATATAGCATATGTGCGGTTGCATAAACCTGTGTTGTTGATGGGGCAGTTTGCTAGGGTGCAAGGGTTCGTGTTGAAAGGTGTTCTAGGTTTAGATAGGTGTTGTCTTAGTGTAGGTCCGGAGTGTGTGAGTTGAATGTCTAAGTGTTCTTTGCGGATGGCTTTGCGGATGGCCGAGGTTATTCTATCGCTAAAGTGTGGTATTTTAAGGAAGCATGTGTTAGAGGGAGTTTGTTTTGGGTGTTTTCTAGATGTCTTATTGTAGTGTTTGATGTTTGTAGGGTATCCATTCCGCTCGAGTATCTATTGGAAGTGTCTAACAGAGGATGTCTTGTCGGTTTCCGTAGTACATTTGCTACGGATGCGGTTTACTGCCTGCAGAGATATCTTCGTAAACTATAAATCGGCCCTCCCTAATAAAGCCAAACTAAGATATGCTGTGAACGTAGTAAACCTAATTTTCATTTCTGTTTTTGTTGAACTTCTAGATTTTCTGAGAATACATTTTCATTTCAAGCTATTCTTCTTTTTTTTCTTCTGTTCTCCCTAACAACACTTTTAAAATCGACTATTTTACGCCAATCATGCCAAGTTCAATTGACGCCATTTTTTCATTGTTTCGTTTCGCGCGATGTTATTTTTTTCTGATTAACTTATTCAATTGGTATGGTCTATCACCTCAAAACTAAAATAACACAAAAACGATTTCCACGTTTTTATTTCTTCTACGTTTTTTATACAAGTCATTCATTTCATTGTTCTTCAAATGTTTCGATCATTTCTACCGTTTGTCACGTTATTCATTTATTCATATAATTCTTCATTTGTTCATTTTCCTTCTGCCAGTACCTATTTACTTGCCTCTCCATGTGTGTAGAGTTAGACATATATTCGGTTTTAATGTAGAGAACATCTAACGGCCCCAAAAGGGGCGCTCTGGATTAGAAAAAAATAAAAATTGCTTCTGTTTACAGGCATTTCTCTTTCAATACAGAAAAGAATAAATGTATTACCAGAACAGATACTACATTTTTATGTTAACCAATACGCGAAGATTTCTCATACATTCCGTTTGTTTAAGTACTAACTTTTTATTTTGTTGTATGTTTATGTCTTCATTTATGTTTTTTCATTATTTTCTTTCATTTTTTTCTCTTCCTCTTTATTCTCATTTGTCGGTATTATTTTTTTTTTGCCAATCATTTATGTCTTTCTTTCATTTTTCATTTGTTTACGTTTCTTTTTGTTTGTTTGTTACTTCCACCAATGAATTTAGTCAAATTTCTAACTATCTTTGTGTACAACCACATTGCTTGACTAATTGTCGTCAAACCTGGACAAAATATTGGTCATGGTCTGACATAGAACGGATTTAATTCTAGAATGTATAAGTCAAATATCAATATCAAAATCACTAAAATGGAGAATGTTAAACCTTTAACGATAACATTTGTTCTATCGATCATAGAGACTCCCTACTTTGCTTATATGTATAAAATATCACATGTTATATGATTTTTGCTTGACCTTTAAGAGTACGGCCATTACCTACATTTTGACGTTATTCGAACTTCCGATTCTTTCAAATTTTATCTATAGATTTTATGGCTATTTATAACATAAACATTTCAGCCTAAAAAGATAAATAGGTTCTTTGACTTATCAATGTGTCTATGGCAGTACTTTGGGAATACTTCATACGATATAGAGAAGTTAGACTTAGATAAAGTTTTGGTTCATTCTTACATTGTCAAGTAGAGTAATGATGTCGAACGACAATCTGATGTTCTCGTTTCTGATTGCTTTTTCTATTTGGATCTTATTTTCTAATTCTGCCCTACTTTATTTTTGATTCTCTCTTTTTATTTATTTATTTTTAATTTTTATCTATACTTATTCGAGGTTTTTTCGTTTGTTTTCAACTTTCTCTGTTGCATTCATGTCACTCCTTCATATTAGGATCAAAGCTAAGTTTTACCCTGACCCTGACCCTAACCATAACCCTAATCAGAACTCGAACCCGATCTCGAACTCGAACGCTGACCCTGACACTGCCCCTGCCCCTGACCCTGACTCTTACACTAATCTTAACCTTAACCCTAACGACGAGGTCAAAGTATGCTGGAGTCATAATCTCGAGAAGCATCACAATTAGTTTCCTATATACAATTTACATTTTCGTTTACGGCCTTTCTTTATTTCTTAGTTTTCGTTTACCTTTTTAGCTACTTTATTTTATTCCTTTTTCGTATTGTTATTTCCTCTGTTTTTACATTCTTATTTCCTTCCATAGGTTTTTCGTTTTATATTAAATCTTTATTTATACATACACCCTTTCGTTTTCTTTCCTGCTTTGATTCAAGTGGTTGGTTAGCTCTTTTTTTATCCTGATGAGTTTTACTTTAATGTATCAATATTTGAGTTTTTCATGTTCTTTGTTTAATCGTAATCTCTATACTTCTTTTCTTTTTACCTATCGTGTTTCTTTTTTATGTAAATATATTTACTAGTAAAATAAACACAGCCTACTATAATTAATATCAATTAACATGTTTTTCGAATTGTTTATTCAGTTTATTTAGCTGTCTCGGAATCTATATCGAAACGTTTATGTTTGTAACGGGTGCTGTTTCAATTATATAAACAATCAGATAAACTCCTTCAAGCAAGAAAACTAGCCACAATAATATTTAACAAAGGCGGAAAACGAAGTTGGAAAAATAGTACATTTCACCGAACCAGTACTCAAACTGAAAGAGATATGGGAATTCATGGAGCCTGATTCAGAGACTAAAAGTATTAAACGAGAAAAGCTACGGCAATGCCAATAATTAACTGAGCACTAAAACCGGTTTGAAAATAAAAACTGAAACCAAACTACGAAAAATTTGGATCGACGTGAGCATTGATACTACACCATGACAAAACCCATATGAAGAAAAACCTTTGCGTACGGAAATCAAACCATAGTCATGTGAGATAGACTAACTATATTTGTAACTATTATAATTGAAATAGCATAGGAATACTTAATAAAGTGAATTGTAAGCATAATAATCTGAAAGTAGAATAAAATTCGCTTTCTAGTACAGAAAAATAGCAGTAGGAGGTTTGAGAATATGTTACGACCTTAATATAAAATAATAATGATAAAAATAATAATAATAATAATAATAATAATAATAATAATAATAATAATAATAATACAAGAACAGACATGCCAGCGTGGGGAAAGAAGTACACCGGGAAATGTGCAAACAACTGAATTTCGAATATGCCAAAAAACGGTACAAACACAAACCGGAAACTGTACTAGAAAACGAAAAACACAAAATCATATGGGATATGAATGTACAAACAGACAAACTCATAACAGCAAGGAGACCGGATATGATAATAATCAACAAGAAAGAAAAATCCTGCAAAATCGTAAACTTTGCCGTTCCAGCGGACCACAGAGTGAAGATCAAAGAGACGGGAAAAAGAAGCAAATATACTGAACTTGCCAGAGAACTGAAAGGAATATGGAACATGAAGAAAGTCAGTATAACACCAATAATCATAGGAGCACTAGGAACAGTCCCCAAAACATGGAGAAAAGTCTAGGAGAAATAGGAATCAAAGGGATAACTGAAACCATACAAAGGACAGTAATGATCAAAACAGCTACACTCCTGAGAAATGTCCTTGAATGCGGAAACCAACCCACATAAGCAACGAATGGAGAACAAACACATGGAAGCACAAGACAACAGAACCGGGGAAATACAACCGCACGAGAGAGGCGCAAGCATAGGCTGACACCACGAAAATTATGGACAGAGGGTCGAGGAGGGAAAGCGCAAACCAGACCTCCACTGGCAGAGCGCGGACAGCTCTGAGACCTTGGGGAGGCTTGTTGCCACTCGGGCCCCAGAGGGGACAAATGGCCCTTATCAGCGGGAAATCGGTGGTAGGTGGCTGTTGCGATACCGCAAGGTAATCAGCGGTGATGAACGGAAAGAAGTAGAACATACTGGAAGTCTGAGGAGACTTGTTGTCACTCCGACTCCAGGGAATACCACAGGTTGTTGGCAGTGGGCGATCACTGACGATGATCTGTGTGATAACTCCTAGTGAGTAAATACTCATGATATTTAAAAAAAAAATATTTTTTTTATTTTAAATTCTTTTTTAATTTTTTATTTTTAAAATGGTGCCGGCCTAGGCTGACACCAGACAAAAATATTTGTAAAGGGTCGAAGAGGATGAGAAGACCGAGGAGGTACAGCACAAACCAGACCTCCACTGGAAAAGTGCAGAGAATGCTGGGACCTTGGGGAGGCTTATTGCAACCCAAATCTCAGACAAGACCAATTGCCCTTACCAGCGAGAAATCAATGGTAAGAGACTGTTGCGATACCGCATCGTTATAAAAAAAGAGGTGAAGAATACTAGATATCTGGGGAGGCTTGTTGTCACTCAGACTCGAGGAAATACCACTGGTTGTTGTCGGTGAGCAATCACTGACGATGATCTGTGTGAGAACTCCTAGTGAGTACAAATAATAATAATAATAATAATAATAATTATTATTATTATTATTATTATTATTATTATTATTATAGCTAAAAATAATAGAGAAAGAGACACGAACGTGTGGGAAAAGCAGTACCCTGGGAACTATGCAAACGAGTGCATTTAACATACATATAGTACAAACATAAACTTGTTAGTCCTGAAGACTATGCGAGGAATGGATGAGAGGAATATATGATACAAAATATGGGGAGGCTGATTTTCGCCGTTAAAATCATCGGAAAAGCAATAAATTTAGATAGTAGAGAAATGGAAAATAAAGAGCTGAGGAAAGCAAAATAAGAAAAAGGCGTCAAATGAACTATTTACAAGGCTGACTACTAAAAATATCACAAGATGAGCCTGGTTTCGAAAAGAACAATTCAACAGAGAAAATATATTCCTACTGACAGCTACTAAAAACTAGGTGATCAGAAGGAACTACAGAAATGAAAAGATAGACACGGCTGTTAATGTTGTATATGTTGACGGAGAAATAAAACAGTGACAAAATTAATAACCATATGCTGCAAACTAGCCCATACAAAATATAAAATGTACGCATCATGAGAAAACGTATATTCCCTAGTCCTTAAATCAGGCCCCAATGCTTATTTTAAAAAAAATATCAATGCAAAGCTAGAGGCAATTTAATCCTACTTTTATTTTATTATAAACAAACTTAAAATAACGATTACTTATAAATTTTATGATTTTTAACTATTTGGAATGTGTAAAGCATGTAAATTCGACGAAGAAACAGTAGATAATTTTTCACACACACACACACACACACATATATATATATATATATATATATATATATATATATATATATATATATATATATCTCAATATATCTCAATATATCTCAATATATATATATATATATCTCAATATATCTCAATATATCTCAATATATATATATATATATATATATATATATATATATATATCTCAATATATATATATATATATATATATATATATCTTTGTGGTACATAACTATATTATTGCTATATGCATATCTTATACATTTTTTAACATAATGAAATTTAAAAAATAAAAGAATGAAAGGGTTACCTGACCGGTTTCTAACCTCGCTCAACAGAGCTAGATCGAGGTTAAGATTAAGAGAGAAAATGCTATAGCGAGGGAAACGGTGAAACAAATGTTCGAGAAGATTTTCTGTTTGTTTACAAAGATTAGGTTTCAAAGACTTAATATAAATAGTTTCTAGAATCTTCAAATGAAAGGGAGATTGTGACTTACTGAGAATGGAGAAAAAGTCAACCCTTAATGTTGAAGCACAAGAACGGTTATTTATGAGATGTTCGGCGATCGATGAACCATACGTATTATGCAAAACATGAGTTGGTAAGTTATTGGCATAACGAATTTTTGTAGGCACGTGTGATTTAACCCAGATGGCCAATCTTTGCGATGTTCGCCCAACGTAGTGCGAACTGCAACTAAATTTAAATAAATAAATAATAGAATTATCATAGTGAGGGTAGGGGAAGAACATATATTTGAATATCCAACAAAATGTGTCTGGTGGAAAAACAACACGTGTATTTGCGGAAAAAAACATATCCGTACAAACACATATATTTGGTTGGCGAATCCATCACATATTTTACCTAGCCAAGGTAGGCGATGGTAAATAGGACATCTATCAGCAGAAGCTATTTTATCTTTATAAAAGCTAGAAATATTCTTGTTGATAGTGGATTCAACAATGTCTAATAGATAGCCATTGTTACAGAGGATTTTAATAATAAATTTGATTTTATTATCCAGTTTAGACTGAGAACAAATCATTAAGACCCTCTGAGTAAAGTTCTTAAGTAAATTAAACTTTTGTTTTGTAGAAAAAAATGAGTTCCAACGCGTGGGGAGACCAGTGAAAGTTAGTTCCCGGTATATTGTAGATAAAGAACCAGAAAAAGCTCTACTAACTAACGCATCTATAAATTGACGTGAATAATTGGCTGTCTTATCTAAAGTCAACTTAAGAACTGGATGGGTATTGTTGCGGGACGTGAAGAAACGTCTGCTCCCCTCTCATTGTTGAACAAACAAAATGTGTCGTCAGCATAGCGGAAATAAACGTCTGGTCTTTCAGAACCAGTTTGCAGACTTTATTCATTGAAAACCAACGGGTTAACACCAATACAGACGCTATCAATTTGTCTGTAAATAATGTCCTTACAACTAAATTAATCCAACATAGTGACGAATTTCATTAATTCCTCGAAAATATTTTCAGGAATTGAAGGAGTGGGTAATTGATTGCAATATAATTCATCTGCGCATATATCATTCGTCTCAATAATAAGAATACAGGTAAAAAGACTTGATATATCAAAGGAACTCATTTATTTTTCAGTGTTAGAACAATTTTGTATAAAGTTCGAGAATGAGAATGAATCATTAATACCAAAAAATAAAGCGTTTCAAGATTGGTGTTAAAAGAGTTGCAAGCCATTTGGCTGCTTGATGATGTAGGTACCCTATCATAGATACTATGTGTCTTAACGGTACCTCGTATTCATGGGTTTTAGGTAGATCATAGAGGGGATACGGATAGAAACTATGGTCTAATTAAATTATAAATACTAGTTGAAAGAGCTCCACTCTTACCCCATTTAACCAGACGTTTTTGGAACTATTCTATGTCCCGATAGATATAGTAGAAATCATGTTTATCTACCGAACCAAAATGAACAAGGATAATCATCATTTTGTTAACATAGTGTTGATGATCAAGAATGACGACCACTGAGCCTTTTTCATGTTCTGTGATAACTAAAGATATATTATGGCGAAGTGCTTTGATGAAACGGAAAAGTTCACTTCCTCATTTTGTTGCACAAAAATAGACAGGTGTACCTGCGTATGAATGAGCGAAGTAATTTTATTTCGCCTTAAGAACACTGACCTTACCGTCGGATATAGGTGGAACTCATGCTAATTGAGCAAAGGAAACTTCGAATTCAGAGAATATTTCTTCCCGTTTCGGAATAGTATGGTTGAATGCAGAAGTCCAAACAACGTGAGGGGATAGTAAGTCTAAGTAGAGACAACTCAGAATAATACATATTAAGGAGGTTTTGACAAATATCAGGGTTCGACGGAAAAAAACATTTAAAAAAAATTAAATGTTTCAATTTATTCTGTTTTTTTAACATTAACCTCGAAAGGCTACGCTCATTAACTGAAGCAACGTACCGTATAAACCTTATTTTGTCGAAGAACGACAAACTGCCTACGGATCTACTCCATAACTCATTATATATTTTACTGAGACGTGCAAGGTGGCAATACATTTTAAACAAAAAATTAGAGATAAAAACATCTTCAATTTTTTTGTTCAGGACGTAAATTAGCTCTTTCAATTCGAAACGAAATGAAAGGATGGCATATTTTATTGTTCAATAACGAATGAGAAACGTCTGGTTGTTCTGAACTGTTTTGTTTTTAGTTTTAATTAGTAGTAAAGAATTTAATCCACTGATTTATTCGCGTGTGAACCTGGTCTTAAAGTATTTAAATATTTTCTCTCCGGTACAAAACTTAATTATTGTTATATTTATTTTTTAAGATAAAAAAATAAAAAAATAAGACAATGAAAGGGCAAACTAACTGGTTGCGAACCTCGCTCAACAGAGTTAGACTAAAGTTAAAATTAACAAAAAAATGGTATGGGTATCATAGCAAGAGAAACGGCGAAGAAAAAATAGAAACAACATAAAGTCCGAGAAGATTTTTATTTTTTGTTTACAAAGAGAAGGTCTCAAAGAATTAATATAAATAGTTTATAGAATCTTCAGATGATAAGAAAAATGTGACTTACTAAGAATTGAGAATAAGTCAACACTGAGTATTGAGGCACAGGAACGGTTGTTTATGAGATGTTCGGCGATGGAAGAACCATACGTATTCTGCAAAACATCAGTTGGTAAGTAATTTGCATGACGAATTTTTGTGGGTACGTGTGGTTTGATCCGTATATCCAATCTTTGCGATGTCCGCCCAACGTAGTGCGAACGGGAACTACATTTAAATAAATAAATAAATAATATAATTATTATGGTGGACGGAAGAACATATTTCCGAATCGACGACAAAATGTGTCTTGTTGAAAAATAACATGTGTTTTTGCGGAAAACTAACATTTTTGTACCGACAGAAAGAGATTTGGTTGGCGAATCCATTACTTATATTTCCTAACGAAAGTAGGCGAAGGTAAATAGGACATCTATCAGTAGAAGCTATTTTATCTATATAAAAACTGGCTATTTTTGTTGATAGTGGATTCAAGAATGTCTTAATTAAAATACACTTTTGTTTTGTGGGAACAAAAGAGTCCCAACGCGTGTAAAGACCAATGCAAGTTTGTTTCCGCTATACTGTAATAAAAAAAAACTGTAGGAAGCTGTACTAACTAACACATCCAAAAAATGGCCGCTTTCTTATCTAAAGTAAACTTAATAACTGGATGGATATTGTTGAGGGACGTGTAAAAACGTCTGCTTCCGTCTCATTGTTGAACAAACAAAATTTGTCGTAAACATAACGAAAATTAACGTCTGATCTTTCAGAACCAGTTAGCAGACGTTCTTTATGAAACCCCAAAAAGATGTTTGCAATACCGGCACCCAAAGGAAAATCCATACAGATGCTATCAATGGGTGCGTACATAATGTCGTCAAAACTAAATGAATCCAACATAGTGACGAATTTCATTAATTCCTAGAAAATATTTTTAGGGATTGAAGGAGTGGGTAATTGATACTGATATAATGCATCTGCACATGTACCAATCGTCTCAATAAGAGGAACACATGTGAAAAGACGTGATATATCACAGGAACATTTCAATGTTGTCAGTATGTATATATATATATATATATATATATATATATATATATATATATTGTCACTTATTATTAATATAAGTTGCACATTGCTACAAAAATTTAAAACCAATAACTAGTCGGCGTACGATTGTTTCCAATACTTTTTGGAGGTATTTTTTATCGGTATTTTGATGATGTTAAAACGTTTTTGGTATAGGCATTTAAACCATCACATACATAATAAGTCTCTTGATAAAAGCATCAGATTCTAGTAAGAAGACCCAACACAAGTGAGATGACTTTTGGATCAGAAGAAACACACCGAATTGAAAAATTAATTGAAAACATTTAAAACATTCAGTGCATGCACCTTCATGGTTGATTGAGGAGGAGAAATTACATAAGAGAATAATACTTATGCGTAAATACATCAATAAATATACATCAATACAAATAAAAATAGAAACAGAAACAATGGTAGCATTAAGCAATATTAAGAGCGACCAGATGATTTTTGGAATATCAAATGATCCTAGAATAGAGTAGAGAGAAATAAAATAAAATACAATAAAATGTTAACATTCTGTTAGAATAGAGTGAAATTAAATTAGATAAGGTAAAAGAGAAGGTAACATTAGGAATATGAGTAAGTGGAATTTGGAATTAGAATAATGAAATAATAATGACTGATTAATAAAAATAAAAATAATAAAGCATACATTGAACTGTCCTTAATAGATAAAAAATACTAAGTAAAATAATTAAATAGTAAAGTTAGTTAAAAAAAATTAAAAATAAGGTAAAGAAAAGTTAACAATGATAATAATTAGAAAAATGGAACAATAGTATTTAGATACACGTGAACAGTTAAATATATACATACATACACATATACACACATATATGTATATACATATTTGTATGTATATATATATATATATATATATATATATATAGACACAACCTATAAGTAGTAGAAATAACAAAATTATTTGATATAAAAAACAATTAATTATCTCTATATGTACATATAAAAACACACTAATGCCAAAGTGCCATGACAAATGCGTTCATGACAGCATAAAATTCTGAAAGCTCGGGTGCCATATTTATTTTGGGATCCCACGTGGTTTGGTAGGTTTACAATTAAAGGGCCTATTAGTGGTTTATAATTCTTATCTTATTGGGATGAACATTGTTATTCGGGTCACACCTCATTTTTTGTAAAATATTATTAAGAGCTTATAAATGTGGTTTACTCTGCGATGTGTGACCTATTTGCGTTACGCATATAATGTAAAATAGAAGATTATTAGCAAGTAACAGCATGAGAATAAAATTAACAGCATAAACAAACATAAGGGGAGAAGGAAAACATTAGTATTATATCGACACGAGGAAAGAAAAGAACAGACAACAGTAGCATCTACAAAAATTAACATTTAAATAAAACAATTTATTTTTGGATCACAAAATGTGTTTGTTACACGAGTGAAATGTTCAGTTTTTTTACACGAGTTAAAAACGCGCTGGGAAGTTCGTGTTTGCATGAATGCGTATGTGCGAGCGTGGTTGATGTACACTTATGTATATATATATATATATATATATATATATATATATATATATATATTTGGATATTGTAATGTGTATGTGTCTCAGTAATAGTTCTTTGTCCATTGTGAAGAGCGACTGAAGATGTGACCTTCTTTTGGACTAGCGCCTCGTACTTCCCGATCGAACTGGGGTGGGGCAACAAAATCCGGTGCTTTATCGCCGGGAACAAATAATATATATATACACAAGAATAAGGCTATAGGACATTACATTTATTTTATTTAACCAATTGCATATGTATATAAGTATATATATATTAGTAATTATAAATAAACAATAATCATGACATAATCCTTTTGGAATTAATTAGTTAAAGAAATTAACGTCAACATAATTTTATGCGTACGAACCTCTCCTCATATATCTTGCATAAATTACGTGTAAAACGCCTAATGCATATTAGTGAAAACAGCTAAGAGTACAGACTATATACACTATGTACACTAACACATGTATGTATATATATATATACATATATATATATACATACATATATACATATACACATATATACATATATATATATTTATATACACGTATATGTATTTATACACACACACACATATATATATATACATATATATATATATATATATATATATGTATATATGAAAGAATTATCAATTAAGGTGAATAAAGTGGGACTGTCAAGCTTTTGCATTACCGGGACCAGCGGTCAATCAAATTATTGCGGCGTTGCGAATTTCTTTCTGCCAGACTTTGTTCGAAAATTATATCAAACCATGTCAGACAGAATTGGCTTCACGAGGTGATTAAACTCTGTGTGATTTACTCCAATGCATTTAGTTCGCCTAACTTTAAATCTAATAACCCTGTGAACGACTCCTATGACCGATATTGACGGCTTTAGACATAATGATTTTGTCTGGAATCGACAGAATTGTATTTCTTACGCAGTCTTTTCCACTCGCTCAGCAAAAATATTAGTATATAAGACGTCTCTCCCAGCGAAGTTATATATACTTTAAGTCCATATTTACGTTTGTAAAATATCAGCTGATTATTAGATACCCATATATCCTAGACCAATTGCAGAAATTATACTATATATGTATCATTAAACAAGAATATGCTAACAATGAATAGTTTACATTTAACTCTCCTTAATGTCTCGTTGGTCACAACAATTTAATATAAAATACACGAACGTTGATAACATACATTGCTAACCGTTTGTTCTGGTACGTGTTACTTACAGTGACCTGCCTGCTGAGGAAACGTTTCCTGCAAACATGTGTATTCATACCCCGAAAATTGATCAAAAAGAGGAAACAGTTGAAGACAAGCAAAGGTTTATTCGCCTAGGATCGTCTGTTCGCAATCACTAGCAAGTGGGGTGGGGGAGGCAGAGAACAATAGAGTTCAGTAATTACTTGTTAATCACATTTGAAAAGGATATTTCTCAATGAACGTGTTTGCACAACAACAATTCCGATCGAACTACTTCTTACTCCGCCCTCAATCTCTTTGAGCCATATGACGTCACGTCGGCTTCTATCAATTCCCACATCAGGTTTAGCTTTCATTAGAGCACACGAAGTCGACCATTTACTGTCATTCTCAACTTACAAAATTACAATTGCCCAATGTTTAACATCCAAACACATAACCATTTTAAGCTAACTTTACTTCTTTATCGAACTTTGTCTAAATTATTGCGCGCTCTGTCGAAAAAAACAGTATTCTCCTCATGAAATAGTTTTCAATCGTGTTGATTTTAAATTGTTCTTGAGTTTGTGAGAGCTAAAAAAAATGAACATTAATATCATGATGGCAGTTTGTATGAAGTTCTCAACAACATTTTTTTTTCCAAATACTCACGAATACAATGTATTATCTATTAAGGATACAAATGATTTTCTCACTCTCACTACTTTGTTTAGCAGACTGATCGATATGAATGCCAATAAATATACGTCCTCACGCCCCTCTCTCTATCACTTATCTTATTTTCTACACCCTTCCACGATTCATATATATATGGTAGACCATTAATAGATTTGTGTATGCATTTGTACATGTTTTCCAGCTCAATTGCAAATCTGATATTCGAAAACCGGTTTATGTTACCTGTGTACACTTTTAGATCGTACTTGAGAGTTAAACGTGCCATCGTTGACAAATTATATTTCTTTAACTCACAGAATCTTATGACATGCGATGTTAGCATTTTTGAGTACTTAGATATCAGACAAATCTTATCTGGTTGAGTGTTTACCTGTCAAAATAAAATTGTTTTTATGTTTTGTTGTCTAGTGAGGTAATGTATCCCCAAACACATGTTATCATAGTAACAAGTGCCCATGCTTGATCGTTATGAACAAGAATCCCGAACATGAGAATGTCTTATTTGTATTGGTATCAATGCATTTTCAATCCCCTTAAAACTATTCTAAAGTTTATTGTCTGTGTGTATTTGATCATCGTTGACGTCATGCTATGTGTATTGATTGACCTATCCACACCGTTGCTAGTGACATGACCATACATTCTTTGCACCACACCAATTATTTGACATGATTACCATTAAGATATGTCTAAAAGATGATATTAGCTCTCAGATTCAAAGTCGTTTTTACATGCAGTTTAAAAAAACAGTTTTTATAAAACCAAACTAAACAACTGGTGTACTGATGATTTACTTGTATGTACTACACTCTTCTGTTAGTTATTTACACTGATATCTCTTTGAATAAATCTATGTAAAAGTAGCAACTGGGGCATAATTATATATAGATATAAGAAATTCTTAAATATACATTCCAAAGAAAGATACATTTTACGATCAACTATACGAATCAAATCAACTTCAGATGTCTACTCTGAAACTCTGACAAATTTATTACTTCTTTGTTACATCTGATACTTAAATAGGGATATGTAAAAATATGTTTTCGTTCAGTTTAGATACATTTCAATAGTAACATAAACGACACCGATGATAACAGCAATCACAGCACCGATGATGAGGACAATTCACGCACAAACACATAATTACCAGTCAGCAAAATCGAAAAAGAATCTCTATAAGAATCAAATAAAACGAACATTGCAAAACTTGAATTTAGATCCAAACTAGCTATTTTAAACTACATCCCTGAAAAAAGCTTATGAATAACATTGTTATTTGAAAAGAAAACACTTTTTCCACTCAATAAACGCACAACACATTTTAAAAACACTTTTATTTTGAAACAATTGTTTCTGCTTCATTCAGGCATATATATTCGCAAGATACAAACAATCAATGATATTAATGGGGAAGCTTTTTTCTCTTTGTCCTTACTCTCGTTAGTTGTTGATAAAGGATCATAAAAAACTTTCAAAACGTCACGCAATCTAGATTAATTAACACAACTAAAACGGAATTAGGTCATGTAGCTAGAAAAATAATGCAAAAAGTAATTAAGGAGACGTGAAGATCGACACAATTTAATCTATGGAAAGATTCAGGGTACACTATTAAATGGTTTAAAGAAAGGAAAAATAAGAAGCAATCATCTTTCATTTAATTTGACATAATAGATTTTACCCCTCAATAGTATAAATTATGCTAGACACTTCTCGGAGATTTCAGAGGAACAAGAACATATAAGCTTGGATTGTTGGAGATCAATTTTAGTCCACAATAGAGTTAATTGGATTTTCAAAAACTGTAGCGATTTCG
>OY744516.1:157547836-157607836 GCA_963556195.1 Sepiola atlantica | reverse complement strand
CTGGTACAATGTCACATTATTTAAGCGCTATTTTTGGACCGTCGATTTGTTTAGGTTTTGTTCAGGTGTTTGAAATTGCTCAAGTAGGTATATGTTTCAATGTCTTTATTTCTTATAAATATGGATTGTATATCTCTAAATGTTACCATTTGTTTTGGGCATATATGTTAACACAAACGTATCGATAATTTATTGCTTTCTTGTCTTTTAACTCTTTCAGTTTCTTCGTCGTCATCAATTTGGTCTTATATTATTATTACTAGTCAAAAAGCAAAAGCGAGGCCGAATTATAATATACCTCAAAAGTGGTGTCGGTTTCACCACAGTATCATGGCAAGTATTTGTTTCGTGCAGTTATACCTAATAGTTTAAGGAAATTGAATGTGCATTTATTACTAACTAGTAATCACACAAGTACACACAGATTTATTCACTAGAGTCTGAGAATGAACAACTTTTTCCTGGGTTTCAGTACCTTTAACTTCTTTTCGACAGTCTGCGTTCTCGGAATTTTAATATTCTCCGACAGTATCAGTGGACGTCTGGATGGTGCTCTTTTATTTGTCTTTCACTGTTCCCAGAACCTTCATGACAATGTTTATGGTACCAACCTATATTGGCACGTTTGCGATTTTTCTTCTTCGTCTTCTTCTTCTCAGTGGTAGTAGTAGTAATAGTAGTAGTAGTAGTAGTAGTAGTAGTAGCAGTATGTGCTTTTTATTCCTTATAACTCACTCATCTTCTACTTCTTTGTCTTTTTCTCATCATCATTCCTTATTCTTCTATTTGATCGTGTTTGTTTTATGCTACTTCTTGTTTATGTTGTTTTTATTGTTTTTGTTGTTCTTTTTTCCTCGTCTGTTTTTATCTTTCTTAATGTTCGTTACTGTTCATTATTTTCTTCATCATTACTTTTGGTCTTCTTTCTCTGCTTCTTCTATTATTATTATTATTATTATTATTATTATTATTATTATTATTATTATTATTATTATTATTATTATTATTATTATTATTATTTTTGTTGTTGTCATTATTATTATTATTATTATTATTATTATTATTATTATTATTATTATTATTTTTGTTGTTGTCATTATTATTATTATTATTATTATTATTATTATTATTATTATTATTATTGCTTTCAAAAATAGAATTGCTTGTGATCGCTTCGGCTACAAATTACACTAATTTGACGAATTTATTTCTCTCTATTTACGATTACCATGTCCCACAGCGCATATTGAGTGATCTGTTTAGATGTCAAAATCCGGGCGGACTGTGACCGATTTATTTTCCAGAACCGGTTCTTCTCCGCGCAGATAAAATCGATTTCTACGGCCAGGTTTGAATCTCACCGACATTTTCCAGTCGGTCTTTTTTTAATACACAATCGAGTCAACCAGTACGTCCCAGCTTACCTAACTTCCGATTTATTTATTCATATAGTCACTGACCTGCCTGTTCTCACCGCATTGAATCTAATTCGTGAATATTCCTTCGTCTATTTGTTTCATATGGACCCATGTGCGACCGCGGATCAAGCGTGGTGTGACCTGCACGTAACTGGAAGATGTTTAGAGTTAATAGACGAACAGTGTACTAATCCCTCAAACTATTTTCTCGGCTGGTTGGTTAGTTGCAGAATAGGAAATATCCATCAACATTTTACAGTTTCAATGGCTGTGAGAAGACGGGTTTCGCCAAATTATTTAAATCCTGATATCTCAGCCTTATTATCTATCCAACATAATGAGCGTTACAGATGTGGTCTTTTCTATTTCTGTTTTCTCTTTTCATGTTTTCTTCGGACTTCTTTTCAACGGAAATTTACCACCCGGACAATTTGCATATCTTTTTCATGGAACTTTTCTTTTCATTCAATACGTTTTTTTAACAAAAATTATTTTAATAATTTTTAATAATAATTTTCATATTTTTCAAATATTTGAACTTTGGTTTTTTCGAAAGCCAAATTATCCATCTGTATTTCTCCTCTGATGATAAGATTTCGATCTTTGAAAAGCATTGGCTTAAGGAAAGAATAATAAACACTAGTTTATTACTGAATGCACCTTGCATTGAACAATTGAAATTTGAAATAAATTTGGACAATCGTCGCATATTTATCACTCTATTTTCTTCTATCTCTCTCTCTCTATATATATATGTATATATATATATATATATATATATATATATATATATATATATATATATATATATATATATATATATATATATATCTTTTGTTTTATTGTACTTCAGTTGAAGTTCTCAGAAATAAAGGGGCAACTCCATGGGACTAAAACTTTATCTCTATATGAGATACATAGATATTCTAATTTTCTATTAGAATTCTCTTTTATTTCTCAAACGTTGAGTTAGTAAAGAAGTTAAGAAAATTAATTTTCCTATTTCTAATTGGCCAGTGAACAATGTTTTAATATATATTTCTAGTGGTCTCTTGGTCTTACCGTATTCTAGGACAGGGATTCATGTAGTCTGGTGGAGTATCCAGCTAAGTGAGGTTACTTGAGGTAACATCACTAAAAAAAGGTGAACTATTCCTCGTATGAGCAAGTGTATATCGGTGCTGAGAAAATCTTATTTGTGCTACGAATACTATGTTATTTTGAATGTTTAGTCAGGGGTTTCCTTTAAGGTGAAGGATCCTCATGTAAGCTTGTCCTGACAAACCGTTGTACAGAGACATTCGAGGATAGTGTATAGTAAGTAATTCAACCTATATATATATATATATATATATATATATATATATATATATATATATATATTGTGTGTGTTTGATTATATAGAAGTGAACATTTCTGCTTTTCTGATACATTTTTACGAGTTGGCGAGCACATTAATGCTGGGTTCCAATGTGAGTAGGAATTTGTCATTTTTGCAAACGTTTTCGACTCGCATGAGACGTCATCAGGCACGTAGTAAGGTCACAAATTAAAACTGGTTAATTTATTCGGAAAGTCCATTAAGAACGTGTTAAACAAAATTTAATATCCTCTCTCCACACTTGTATCGAGCTTGGTTGAGCGTGGGTTCACGTGTTCTAATGAGTAATGCTCTATGATGCTGAGGCGAAGGATACCCACTGATTTACCAATTTTTTCCTTTTCTTGTCATCAATTCGAAATTGCATGGCATCTAAAAAAGAAAGATGCATACCTACATAAGGTCTAATCTATCTACAATTCCTAAACAAATGTTCCAGCCCTTTCCCTATTCATCTCAACACACAGAAACACAATTTACTTATTATTTATTCATATTTATACAAACATTGGATGTTTCACGTATATTCAGATTGATTGACCTGCTACTCTTTATCGATATGCATATATATCTTCATTATATTAAATTAAAGTGATGGGAAAACGTATTCACATGTACTCGGTGTCAAGGAAATATCGGTTTATATTTAATAAACGATAATTTCAACATTGATAGACATATTCTTTAAAATTTAATAAAGGATTCAATACGAAAAAGCTTTGAATTTTAAATAATCAAACTTATTTGAATGAGAAAATCCAACCTAAATATCTACATTATATATTTATATGATTATATATTGAGATTTGAATGTATGCATATATAGACACACATAAACTATATATAAGTTATTACTATTTTATGTATATGCACATAGAACATTATGACGTAATATAAGATTTGTGTATATATATTTTCAATATTTATATCACACTGGTTAATACGCGACCAGAACCTTGTAGTAATATGAAAATATATCTATCACAACTAAGCCACACAAAAGCGTTCATCATCAGCTTAACGTAATCATCAGCTTAAATGCCATTCGCCTCATGACTACAATATATATGTTTGCCTAAATAAATTATTTTCATGAACAGTTAAATACTATTAGACATCTACGTTTATTATAAATGTATGTGTTCTAATTATATATACAACGTGTGTTACGCTCTATTACAGATCAGATTTGCGTTAATCCTTTGAATATTACACATCGCTGAAACTTAGTACATTGGAAAATAAGTATTTAATAATAACAATAAAATGCAATCAAATTTGGTCATCATAATCTCTTATTTTCAATCCCATCATAATATTCTTCATCATTCTACTGACATCTATCTAATTAACACTTTTCCACGAATAGATTGTAAATTCTATGTAAATTGAAATATTGCCCGACAAAAAACAAAGTCTCGTATGCAGCAAACTGGTTTTAATTCAAATGTAATCGCAATTTTATCATAAGAATAACATCTAAGTATTGGTTATTACAAAGTATGAATCTTATACACAAATAAATCTTCCAATTTACAGAAAACGACTAACCATTAAACATTTAAACAACAATATCCGTGTTTCTTTCATACACGTGTCGAATAATCTCAATGATCCACCATTCCTCATATATATATATATATATATATTAGGGTAGGTCGATTTTACACTTTTTTTTAAATATTAAAAAAAGGCACGTACCGAAAGTTGTATATAGACCTATTAAATACTCATGCAAAAAATTAGATCAAAAACTTCAGCGGTTTTTTGAGCGTTTGGTATCAAAGATCGTAGACAAGAATATACTGAAAATTCCTCGTTTTTGCAAGATTTGCTTGAATACTGGTGTGAAAACCAAATAATTTGTGCATTTAAAATCAGCGAATGTCCTTTTATTTTATAAAAATGATATTAATTAAAGAAATCTTCAAATTGAAAATTTGCCCCCCCCCCCCCTCATCTTCAGTATCTGCTTTTGTAAACTACCTTTTAACGTTATGAATTAAACAGTAATATTTGAATACCTAAAAAAATGATTTTTTTCTGTTATAAGTGAAAATATAACAAGCAAAGAAATAAGGAAAAACCTAACACTATTTTAATGGAGCTTAATATTGAGAGTCAAATTGCTCCATATAAGACCCCTTAGACAAAAATGCTGGTCTCAATTTCTGACTCAAAACTTTGGCTGTAATGTGTTGATGCCTTGCTTCAAAACCATATACAGTTTGTGAAGCTTCTGTTATTAACTTAACTGCCCGTTCCACGCCCTGAGAATGCCAAAAATGCAGCATAATTTTAAATCTATTAATTGTGTTCAATGTGTGGCATTAAAATTAATAGGTGGTATTCTTTTTAATCTTTTTCGGGTTGACTCCTCACTCCTGAAATAACAAATTAATTAATTGAATTATTAAAAAAATCCAATCTGTACTGCTTTAATAATTATGGTGAAATTAAATAAAATCTTTAAAAATCATTCTATAAATTGGAATAAATAATTGAGTCAGAAATATATGAATAAATATTACTTACCTAATGGCCAAAATTCTTTTTAAAGCTTCTTCTCTTACTTCACTCTCTTCAGATTTAACCATGGAATATAGAAAGTTTTCAGGCAGTAAACAAAATGTATTACCTTGTATATTTCTAAATGTGATATCTTGGATTTCCTGAGGCTGCTCCTTAATCCTCTGGGTCATATTAAAAATGTGCACTTGCTGATTGTGGAATTTACTATTTCTTTTAATTTCAAACCAAGAAGTGACATACACATTTACAATAAAATTTACTACATAGTGTAGTTTTGTTGTGTGCCTTTGTGGGTATGCACCACGAGTCCATAAACACATGAGCCTGATGGCCAAAGTTAACCATCTTGCTTGGTTTAAAGGACCAATTTTCCAGGAGGTATATCTAGAGTCAACCTTACCTCTAGAAATACCTACTGTGTATTCATAAAGGAGTCTTTGGTCAGAACTAAGATCATGTATTTCATCAATTTTAAAAATTGACTCTAGAGGATTGCTAATAGTGGAAAATTATATTTGGGGTAAATCATGGCAATCATTTGAGCATAATTTCCCCAGAGGGCCACTGAATGTTGTAGGGCCCTTTGCGCAACCATCTATGTTTTTAAAAAGGGCTCTGAAAGGTAGTTCATTATTATGCAAAGAACAACCAATTGTGTGAAGATTTTTAAAAAGTTTTTTTTCTAAAATTGCAACCATTCCACCTTCGCAACCTGTGTTGGTATTAGTGTTGTCAACAAGTATAGCCTTGATACTGTTCTCACTGTGGAATTCATGCAAAACATCCACCACTTGATCTGCATGAACAGCACCTGTTGCACCACTATTAGGAAGAACTCTGTATCAGATATTTACTTTCACATGGTGTTTCTTTTGTAAAAGTTAAATGGAGTTCTGGTCCCTTAGTTTTTTTCATAATTCTCTGTCTATTTTCATCCACAATTTCCTTATACACCAATGTGTCCTTATCCATTCTCCCATCAACTCCAATACATATAATATTTTAGGTAAGGTAAAAACCCCTGGCTGAAATAGTTTTATTTGTCTACCTCCAACAAGGTAAGATGTGACACAAGGTCATGAAAGTGGGATTAGATAAGCCTGCGCTATAGAGGTGAGCACTCTGGCCATTAAAAAATTGACTGGGCAGCCCCGTCGGCATTCCCCTGTAGGGGCGTCTCAGACAGTTAGCAATAAACTTACTCCTCCCCAAAGAGGGAAAACAAAGCCTGGGAGGGTGCGCCTCCTAGAATTGCACAGGACGGACAAGCCCCAATAGACGGGCGTAAATCCAGACCCAAAGGCCCGAACGATACCGATTTATTTGGTGGGGTAAAAACCCCTGGCTGAACTAGATTTTATTTATCTATCTCCAACAAGGTAAGATTGACACAAGGTCAGGAAAGTGAGATGAGAAAGCCAGTGCTCGAGAGGTGAGCACTCTGGCAATTTAAAAATTGCCTGGGCAGCTCCGTCGGCATTCCCCGGTAGAGTCGCCTCAGACAGTAAGCAATAAACTTACTCCTCCCCAAAGAGGGAAGGCAAAACCTGCGAGGTGCACCTCCTAGAACTGCACAGGACGGACAAGCCCCAATAGACGGGCGTGAATCCAGACCCAAAGATCCGGACGATACCGGTTTATTTGGTGGGGTAAAACACCCTGGCTGAACTAGTTTTTATTTATCTAACTCCCACAAGGTAAGGTGTGACAAAAGGTCGGGAAAGTGGGATTAGATAAGCCAGCGCTCGACAATTCAATATATATTTGTGATAATTAAATTTGTAAACACAGAATCAACACGTGAATTCAAATTCGCTCGTTGAATTTTCAACCGGTGAATACCATAAAAAATATCCAATAAATAAAACGCCTATGTAAATAAATAATTATTTATATATAAAATTAAATATTATAGTGTTTTATTCCTTTTTAATTTGAATATGTACATTTAATTTCTGAAGAAAAGGAATAATAAACTTTAAAATATTTATTATTAAGTAATGTATTACTTTTTTTTGTAAAAACCCGGGTTTAATTTTAGGCGACACTTCTGCCGGTGAAATCTAGGCTGTGAGAAAAAATCTCGATTTATTTGATCTTAAAGTTGCAATGCTCAAATAAATACAAAGTTTTAAAGAAAAATATTTCTTGTGGTAACTTTTGACATTATTTGGCAAATTTCTTCGAGTGCGATAATTTACAGTTTCAAAATCGACCTCCCCTAATATATATATATATATATATATATATATATATATATATATATATATATATATATACAAATATGCATTAGATTGTTAAGTTTAATAGCCGTCTTTTATTTAATAAAATAATTTATTTTAAACTTTTCCGTGGATGTATTGTAATCAAAATTGAACATAAATAGTATTTTCAAACAATAAGTAATGTAATCCCTCTTTCAATACTACAGTTGCTATATAAATCTAATAAACATTTTGTGAATCTTCCGAATTCAATCTATCTACTGAACCTGCCAATATTTAATGATAGATTGACTGTTTTATTTTTATTTTGTTCATGTGTATTCTTGTTTATTCAAAGATTACAATGTTGATGTCTAAAATGTATTTTGTTTTTATATTTAGTCACATATTTATAATAGTTATATATACAACTATAGATGTATTATCTAACTATTTATTTTACTCCTTTCTCTCTTCCGTTATATATATATATATATGCATTGATTTGACATCTTTCTAAGACACACATTATTTATCTATATCTATCTATATATCACTGTACACACATATATATATATATATATATATATATATATATATATATATATATATATATATACTCACACGCACACGCACACGCAACACACACACATATATATATATATATATATATATATATATATTTAAGAGGAGTCACACATTCACATAGTAACCCGTCAGTAAAACTAGAAAGAGTATATATATATATATATATATATATATATATATATATATATATATATATATATACACACATATATATATATATAATATACATACATATATGTGTGTGTGTGTGTAGGCAGCATTTCGTCTAATAAACATATTTCATTGAATACGAAGGACAATTTTGTCTACATATTTTAGTCTTGATCCTTTCTAATTTCCTTATGTATTTACTAGTTACAAGCGGGAACTGGTTGATTGATCTGCCATATATACATATATCCCTTGTACATTCGGATCAATCTGGATCCATCTTCAAAGTCTAAAACGTCATCATTACTTTCAATTCATCCCTCTCGATTTTGGATTTAGATAGCACAAACATAGTGTATGAATTTAAATGCCCTTTTGGAAACTGTGTCTCCGACAGTGAATACATCAGCATATACATGGCCTTTCCCACCGCAATCCTGTCGATGGGGTTAAGTACACACTTATCTGTCACCAGCACTATAGACCAACACTTAACCACCCAACATTCTTCAATTCTGAAAACCGATTTTAGATAAAACTTCCCTTTTAGAACACACAGCTAACAAACAAAAACAACATATGGTAGACGCGCTATACATTAAGACAAACAAGCCTGTCATTAACAAATTAACTTGAATACATTGGTGCATACTAAAATGCTTATAATATTACATACGTCCCGTATAAATACTGTAACTAACACGTGGTTAATGGAACAAAAATATCTATACATATCTAAGTACTATGTTATTTACTCGATGACCACCACAAATATGGATTGAGATTGATCCCAAAGTACTGGGGACATAATTAAATATCCTAAAGACATCTACTAGTTCTAGCTTGATTTAGATAAGCTGGAAAGAAAGATTCACACATCATCTAAATGTTCAGAGTAACATCAGCAATTATTAGAACATATTTTGATCAATATACCGGGCGGGAGTAATTAAGAAATACCTAAGAGAGAAACGGGTGACTATTTCAGATAATGATAAAGTACTGCTGGTTAGAGCAATTAACACACTTTCTTTCAAACATGACTCAATCCCCAAACAAAAGTATAATTTAGCATGTCTTTTGTCTTATTAAAGTATTTAGAGAAAAGTGCTTTGATGCGTCTATCTGTTTGTACCTACATATACCAAGGGATTTTGTAATTTTCATTTTCCAGTATTGTCTCTGGTTTGTGTGTGTACCATTTGTCTGGGTGTTAAAAATGCAGGCGACTGCATACATCCCAGTGTACTGATTTCACTATTCAGTCGTGTTTGGTTTTCTTTTCGTTTCGAGAAAGTTTGCGGAATTCACTTATAATGTGGTTTGTCGTCTCGTCTTCTGGTCAAAATAATCTATATTTACAGTTTTCCTGTGTGTGATGTATCTTAGCTATAATGTGGTTACTTTTAATCGCATTGTTTTGTGCTGCTGTCTGTAGTGATTCAATTTCTCTGTGCAACCGTCGTTTTCATTGCCAGGTCAATGTGTTGTAGTGAGCTTATTCTCTTGTCATTCTTATGAATCGTCAATGTAGCTGTTTCTCTTCACACTTTTCTTTTCTCGTTTTTTTTTCGTTTCTTGTCTGAGTTCTTCCTATCTCGTTCATGTTGACGGTGTTTTTTGCTGCACTGATAAGTCGCTTCGGGTTCTGCGTTATATATTAAAAAGAATGTTCGTGTCATTCTATATTTAACAGTTCTATTGCCCCTCATATACTCCTTTGAGTATAGTGCATTGTGTATGGTACTTAGTTGTCTAGTCCTTTGATCAAGATGCCTAAGTTCTTTTGAGCAGCCCACGAATGGGCCAACATATCTTACTAGAGTGTTGATACCTTTCATTAGATTTCTACGATATAATTTACTTCCTAAGTGTTTTTTGTTCATTACAAGTATTCATTTCCCATCTTCTTTTACTTTTCTGATAATTTGCTTTCAACACGTCTATAATATTTATATGTAGCATGTTCACCAAGTGCTCTAATATAATCTTGCCGCTCGATGTATAAAGTGTTTCCCTTTTCATTTCAAGCCGTACATATTTTTTCATTTCAAATTTTATTTGAATGTCATTAATTAATAGTCTGGTCGTTTTTATAAGTGTTTCCTCTCCCTTTTTAGTTTTTTTGCGAAAAGCTTTAGGTCGTCTATATTACATAAGGTGGTTTATTCTTTGTTCTGTATCTGTAAACTTGTATCCGGTATCACATTTCCTGTGAATATTGTTAAGTGGCATCCTGATTATGATTAACCGTAATGGTGAAATATAGTCTCATTTGAAATATACTTTTCTGTATTCTTATCTTAGTCAAGTGTATTCCTCCAGCTGTCAGTTCTAGTTGTCTCTGTGGTACCATTGCTTTCTTAATACGATTACTAATCTTGTCAGATATTAAGGACATGCTGAAGCATTCAATTATCTATGCTTAATGTATTCTGTCTTAGTTTTCTTGTAGTCAGTCGATGCCATTGTAGAGAGCCAGTAGGCTGCATTTATTTTAGTGATGCGTATGAATGGCAGACGTTACAACTGTTAAATGTTCGACCAGAAGAAAGAAATGACAGAAAATAAAGTTAAAATATCTCAAGTTTTATTTGGGCAACACAAGAGTTTACCTCTCTTTGAAATGAATAAAGTACCTCGTAAAAGGCGGGGCTCATGCTGGAGTGTTCAATGATTGTCGCCATGATACTCCTCTGTCTGACATTTATCTCCTGAGATATCTCTATTGGTCAGTGACAAGTTTGAAAGACCTGACCAGGACGAAAGAGTTGGGAGAGGAGATCTGGCTCACTGGCTTGACAGGACTTTGGGTTTTGGGGGGAAATGGCAGTGAGTTTCATTTTTAACGTCTAACATCTAAGTTCTTTGTTGTAGCACGAAGACACGATCGCGCAACAACCTTTGGAATAGCACATTTAAAGACGATTACGCCTAGTGCAGTGAACGCAAAAACGCACGCATATATACATTTTCACAGCTGTTGCAGGGACCATCGTGTCTTGATACTGCGGGCCACAGCAGACGCCAGTAATTCACATCCGGACCGGAATAGACTTCACAAGATACCTAACGGCAAGATACACAGCCCCAGCATAAACCGACGAGAATGAAACATGGGTAGCCCCTAACACAAAGCAAAGCAGTAGAGGAAAGCTTGGTTTTCATGTAAGAGGAAGAGATAGGTCGATACAGTTCAATTCTATCTGCTTTTTTTTGTTTGTTTCGTATTTTTTTGTGCCGTTTCGGGTTCATTTATTTTTGATTTATTGACAGCCTCTTAGTAAATAGTTGTTCAGAAAAGAGAACGAATTGTATAGTTAAAAAGAAAATATTTACGTGTGTGTATTACAATTTTATTTTTAATAAAACAAAAGGAAAGCAGTGATCTCTGTGGAAAACGAGACCGAGAAAGAAACATCTTTCTGCGCTCGTTGTTTTAAAAGAAAGTAGAGAGAAAAAGAGAGAGCAGAATATACAAAAATGAAGAAAGAGAACGCGCTGGTTTTCCTAGTTAAAGTAAAATTTGTTTTTAATCGTGCGTGTGTGTGTGACAATTTATATAAACAAAAGAAAACAATTATTTTAGATATAGAAAGAAAATATTATTTGCGTTCGTTGTTTCGGAAATAGAAGAGGAAAGGGGGACAGGACGAAAAAAGAGAAGATCGTTAGAGAGAGTTTGTGTTTGCGACCCAGTTAAGATTCGTGCGTACGAAGCCTTTGTAAAAAAGTACGAAACTCATAAGTCGCAGGTGTATTTTCTTTCTCCACGGCCATTCACCTCGTTGGCCAGAAATCCTAGCACGGAACGCGAAACAAAATAAGGTACAAGCATTGCCGGAAGATACACACATGCTCTTGTGCGCATGTATTTGTATGATAAATATAGTTGATTTGAGTTGAGGTATAAAAAGAAATATGCACACTAAAATAGTTTGTTATAGTGGGTAAAATAAAATATTTACGTGTTTCATTTTATTCAATGAATTAAAAGGAAACGAGAACAGTAGTTTTTTTCAAGACGACAGAGAGAGAGAGAGAGAGAGAGAGAGAGGAGGGGCGATGGCAGTCATCGTCGTAGATTAGCAGCAATCAACAGTAAAGACAGCAAGAGAGGTGCTGGCAGGTAGCACTCGATATAGGCCGACGAGAAGGGAGGCAAGCCGGCGGGCTTTTGATGCCTGTACGTTGGGGTAGTGACAAGACTGTCTGACGATGGAAAAAGAGAGATATGAAAATTGAGTTAAAACTTTTTGTTATATATATAAGGTTGGTATCGATACATTGTTTATTGAGGCGATTCAATGGGTTTTTTTCTGATGGGTTTATTATTTAATGAATATATTGTACAATTAAGAGAATTGCTTAGTTCTCGTTTAATTTTTTAAAACAAATTATAAAAAAATAGAAAAAATAGAGTGATTAAGATAGGATATAATTAATTTTATGTTCTAACTAAAATTTACCTTGTATTATCGATATTAGGTGAGCAGTAGAGAAACGGTTTTGAAAGAAAGATTTGCCATGAATAATTGCGCCATATTTTCTATTTCGGTACATTGTTTGTTGCATGCGGAGGGACGATCTCTCCGTGTTGGTGATGCGAGGCGATCAACGCTGGAGTAGTGGGGCCCTAGCATCTCGGGAGTTATAGGTCATATATAATGGTGTTTCATTGACATTATGTATAGAAGAACAGAGGAAGGTGGAATATATATCGTGGAGTTTTGATGTCAGATAAATTGACTTGTTTTTGAAGAAGTAAGAAGGGATTTCAGCAAGATATCCCGACAATTTGCACATTGGGATGTGTTTTGAGATTGAGAAGATTTTCTAATGCATTGGCTGTGATCGCGATGAATGACCGCGTGCGTCCACCACATTCACGGATTGCGTCCACTCTGTGTTCGACTGTGCAGCGGACGGACAGAATTAAGGCCTGATTGCAAATGATATATGTACGTAATCCATTGAAAGAATATACGAGCTATATCTAGTTTTATTAAAAACAAGGACATTGATAAAAGTAAGGAAATAAAAAAGATGAAAAAAGGGTTATAATTTTATTTGTATAAACTGGTGTTTTTGTGAGGGTACTTTAAGTTTCATTGAGACTAGTTTTTGATATATCGACTAATTTTGAATGTGTAGATCTTATATGAATGAAAAGTGTTTTTTTTTCATTAATTGCTATATGAAGAAAGGTAAGATCAGAAAACGCTGCTGTGTGTAGTTTGGAGCCCGGTGATGAGCATTCAAAAAGCCAATTAAAAATTGAGTAATATTTTTTACATTTTGAATCGCATTTTGTTTTATAAAAAAAAATCAGCAAAATTAAAACATCTAAATGATAGAATAAAATGCTAGCGTATTCTTTTGTGGCCAGTAACGAAAATAAAAGCGAACAGTTGGACTTAAAAACATAGGCGATATTTACATTTTGAAATCATGAGTGAGGGTGCGAGACCTCTGGCCAGGTGTTGTGCATAAATATCATGGACTATTGAGATTTTCATGTTGGGAATAAGAAGCACCCCTTGGGACAGGGTAAAGTGAGGGGGAGTAAACAGGCAGATGTTGGTTCGACTGGAAATATTGTCGCAGGACCAAGTCCGAGGGGGGCACCGACAGCGATGGCAGTGATCGGGTCGGTAGGGGGGAAATGAACTGGATTGTTCTGAAGAGTCTCGTGTCTTGAGATTCCGAGTGAATGATCCGAGTGGATTTCGCTGGAACAGTGATTGGGGATGAATTTAATTAGTTTGTGTTGGTGCATCATCCTAGGGATGCACATTCCGGTATGCACATATAATTCTGAGTTTAAAAGTCTTCTGCTGTTGTTGTGTGATATCTCGTTGAATCACTCTGGATCGATGACACTACTCTTACCCACACATAATTTCCAAGTAAAGAGTGTATGAGTGGTTGTTCAGTGCTCACCCAGCAGGAGGCCCCATTTGCTCCTTCCTTCTTATGACCGAACACTTAACACTTGCAACGTCTGCCATTAATATGCATTAATAAAAGAAATGCAGTCATTGATTGTGCATGAGATAATTAGACACGGTTGTGAAGGAAAGTGTTATTTTTACACTTCATGTTCTGTGGTGAGTGGATATAGGTTGTGATAGACACTCGGTTGTATTTGCACATGTGGGCCCAGGGAGTACTGGAAGCACCCTACTAGTATGACATATTCATATTGTTTTAGAGATATTGGCTTGACAAAATGCTGAAATCATGACAAAGGTTTTATTTAATAAATTTTAAAATAGTACAATGATGGAAAGGTTTTTTGTTTGAGACATTTTTAATAGAATTATAGAAACAATTTTAAGAGCATACCTGCCACAGTGCACCGGTCATTTGTGCTGTTGAAATATCTCTGGAATTGTAGAATTATGAGAAACGTCTGCGGAGAGTATCTTCTAGGGCGTGGAGGATATTGGTACTGTTGAGAAATTCCTGAATTATGGAGTTATGGAAAGATCCCATGGGAGAGTTGCTGCAATCTACAGAGAATATCTGTGCTGGTTAGAATATCTTAAGTGAAAGGATTATAGAGAAGTTTTCGGAGAATCTCTGCGAATTTACAGAATACATTTGGGCACTTAAGCAATTTCAAAATAGTTAACATAAAGAAAAGATTTTCAGATCGTGTCCATCTCTGGTATGCGAGGAATGCATGGACCATTCCTGCCAGAAGCGTAGACGTTAAGTGCTCTTTAAAAAAGATATATATATATATATTATGCAATTAATTTAATTGTGAGGAAATGTTTTTCGACGCCGGGAGGATGAGCTTGAAATTAGAATGTGAGTTTTCCACCCCTCTGTTTGTGTAAAAGATTAGATATAAGGGAAACATATTAATAAATTGCACATTGCCTTTGTGAGAGCGGTAAAATAGGTATACACTGATAATCTTTGTAGTTTCAGGACAAATAATAATGGTTATAATGAAAGTAATGGTGAAAGTTATGATGATGTTGAGTTGGATAACTTTTCCCACAGCAAACTGTAAATTCAGAATTGAGTTCTGAGTGAGGAAGATGCCTAAAACCTATTAATATCCAAGCAATGCATGATTTTGAGATCATGGTAGGCGGCAGTTGAGAATGAGCTTGACCTTCCCAGTTGTTGAAAAACAATTGAAAAACAAAACAGTTTGAACTACTATTAAACTGAAGTGAATTAAGAAATAACAAACAAACACGAACTATATGTTTTGCATGTGCATGGTTTCACAGGTATAAGTGAGGATTTGAAAGTAAAGGTGTATACAGAAATAAAGAGAGAATAAACCCTATTGGTAAAAGAAAAACGGCAAGGAGACAACATCCATGTTTTGCATGTGCATGCTGTCAAGCTATAAGTAGAGACGAGTAAAAGAATGAAAAAAAACGAGTGAACCCTATTAAAATATAGAATGTCGAAAGGTAAATGAACCACAGTAGACAAACGGTAAAGTAGATAATTCTTAAAAAGATGATGACTGCTTAAACAGACATTTTCCCCTGAACGCTTTAGTAGTGAACTCTTCAAATCTGCAATTGACCTATCCCCCCCTCTCGTCGTGATCATTCTGAGGAGACTTTGTTTGTACTTTTTTCAGCAGAACCGAGTGAAATGCTGCCAGTTGCATTTCCCACATGGGGATGTGTAGGAATGTAAAAACAGTAATCTGCATTTTCTTCACTGATGCAATTGCCCTTTTTGACCGGACATGGCAAGTTTTAGATACTTGGCCAGAGGAGAGAGAAGGGAACAAAATAAAGTGAACATATATTTTGTTTTATCTGGACAACCCAAGAATATATTTGTCTTTCAAATGAATAAAGTATCCCGTAAAAGGCGAGACCCGTGCTGGGATGTTAACTACATAATAATTCTCTGTCTGATATTTATCTCCTATATCAAGTGGTCAGTGCCTGAGTGGTTTATGGCCAGTTAGAAAGAACTGGCCAGAAAGAAAAAGATACGAAAGGAGATCCGGACGTTATGTTTTGGGGAGAGATGCCGACAAGTTTGAAGCTTGGTGCTGCCCAACCAGTATAGGTCTATCTGTTCTCTGAGCTAAAAGGTTGTACTAGACTTATCCTTGTCTGGTCGGGAAAAAAGTCTCGTTTTGCATATCAGCCATTCAGCCTGGGGAACACGCGGTTCATTTGTAACGTCTAACAAATAAACCTGTTATTTGTTGTTAAACTAGACCCATGGTTTTACTTATGACGGGAGATGTCTCTTGCAGCACGGTGGCGAGATCGCACAAATACTTTGTGACCGGAAGAACGTGTGAACATGATTACGGGCAGAGCAATGAACGTACGAACGCACGCATATATACATGTTCACACTATGTTTATCTTTATTTTTCTCCTTTTTACCCCTTTCAGGATCATCATCATCATCATCATCATCATCATCATCATTATTATTATTATTATTATTATTATTATTATTATTATTATTATTATTATTATTATTATTGACTGATAGTTCTCACAGGATTCACCACGACTGATAACTCCCTGGTAAGAATATAGGTTCGTTCATAGAGTCTATATACTATTGATTAATGGTTCGTAAGGATCGTTGTTTTTTTACTGTAATTTTAGTGACAATAAGCCTCCTCAAAATTCCAATACTCTCCATACCATCCCATTTGAGGTATGGATTTTGCTCTCTGTTTTCGGTCTTTCCATCTTTCTTGATCACGCATGAAAACGTTTTGTTATACATACCAATGATTGTGTTACCACATTATTTTCGGGAAAGGGAACTGTTGGAGTTTTGGAGTTTTATAATTTTATAAGTCATGGTATGATTCTGAAAGGAATCCATTATGGCTTTTGTTTTTATTTCTTTAACAATTCCGTTGCATCAAAATAAATTTTCTTAATATGAGCATTTTTCCTCAACAAATGTAATGCTTTACTGTTACCATAGCGTCCCATTCAAATTCAAGTTACTGTTCTTGTTTATGTATGTAAGCATGGATGTAGTGTTGAGCTATGTGCATTCGACACAGGACGACCTCAACTCTTCGATTTAGTTTGTTTTCTAATGTCGATCTTTCTAATTTTGTTTTTATTTTCAATAATCTTTTTTCTTAATTCTGTTCTCATAATTGCAGTCTTTTCATTTTTATGAACTTGTTGATCTTAGGTTTCATGTCAGTGTAATTTACACAACATTTCTTATCAATAATCATTTCCAAAGATGCCTGAATCAGCTCTACCCATGTACGATTTATCTGCGTGTTTAAAATGCAGTTGTCTACATATTAACCTAGCTGTACATGTTTATACATTCATGTTTGTCTTGTTTGCTGCATTCACTTATAACCTGTTGTCCCTTTGGGTGTAACATTTAGTGTCTTTTCGAGTTTTAGCTTTTATGCAACTTATTTTGAATGTGTTGTTTGTGCGACTGTTAGTAACCATGTGTTTTTATGTTCAAGTGCTCTTCGGTATCCATATCGATGTGATCTTGTGAACTATGTCTTTTGTCAGTCTTATTTATCGTCCATGTAGCTGTTTCTGTGCTGGTCTTCTTTTTCCGCCTTTGTGTTGTCCGTCACATTTCTCTCCGTATTGTACACTTTGTGACTGTTTTCTGTAGGAGTAATTGGTATCTCAATATTCAGTGCGCTGTATTTATCTAGTCCTTTTATCGCAACGTCTACACACTATTCAATAGCTACTAGCGATCATCCCCCTTCTCCACTTTTACATAGATGCGTCCAGTATCATTTTTTCGCGTGCAGTGTATTGTAAATGTGTATTAGTTCCCTGAGTATATTGTTCGATTAATTTAAAGGTCTAAAGTATCTTATTTCGGCTAATTCCAAAGTTGTACAACCTTTTATTAGGTTTCTACTACATAATTTAATTTAAATTGACTTTCTCATTCTTTTCAGGTATTCTCTTTAAACTATCTACTTTATATATGTTGATTTCATGGTGTCTGCTTCCATAATTCTATTTGTTTATAATTTACATTTTAAGCGATTCCGTTGTATCAAGGTTGCCTATCTTAATCTCAAGGACTTCTCAGTTTTTTCTTTCCAAATTCCATTATTATATCCTGACTAGATATTGCGAGTGGGTTTATACGTTTTTCCGTTTTCTTTTTTTGTTTATAAATGTGTAAATATTATTACACAAAAATGGAATTCATTTTAAGGGGATATAAGTTCAGTAATGCTTGACGAGTGAAGATGGGATTACAATAAACTTGCCTGTCATAGCTGCTAAAAATAAAATTTGAGTTAAAAAAATTCAGATTACATTTTCATAATTCAGATAACGTAGTCAAATTATGCGATCGTCTTGGTCTAACTTCAAAATACTACGGGGAGGGAGTTCGTTTCACAATGCAGGCGAAAATAATCAATTTCACTATTTTCGTGTGTGTTAATTAATGACATACATTATAATTATAACCGATATTTGGTATAATAGATATGGGTGTATAACAATTTTCAGTTTTCTGCTGGTTACTACACATAATAGACTCACACGAAACAGAGTCACATATACATAACTTCATCATATTGGAACTGAAGCATATTAAGTCAATATAATATATATATATATATATTTAAATTACATACAAAACACTTCCCTTATAGAATCGTTTTGTGAATGTGCGAATGCCTGTTGAAACGGAAGTTAGAAACTCATATATAGTGGTCACATATAAGTATCGATTATTTGTAGGACACCCCCTTCAAAATGGTTATGGTAGTGGAATATGACAATCATTCCGATTTTGTCTAAATGTGCTTATTTATTTATGGTATAATTCGATCTAGAAGAAAGAAGAAATCAAGCGCAAATGCGCATTCATTAAATACATTTTATTCTCTCCTCTGTCCAAGAAATAAAAGAAAAAATCCGATCGACGATCTTTAAAACAGAAAAAATATTGAAGTTCAAATTTAATTCACGAAAAGCAAATCCTGTGTAATACAAACAGACTTAAAACACGATGGGTATTTTTTACTTGCTGAAAGATGAATATTCATCAAGCAAAAGATTATAAATATAATATTTAAATTAACCAACTACAAGACAGACACTGCCAATCTACGCGTAATGCCTCTGCTGTAACACTGTATGACTAACTCTATATGTCCGCTGATTCGAAATTATATTGAATTTAATTTCTTTTTACTCATGTTAATTGATGGTGGCCTAGATGTTGAATACCAGACTGCAATGTTAAATGTGATTGGTAGTAATTAGCATATCTTACACTGAGGATTACTTAAGCATGAAACACATGTGTCTGCAGGTGAAAATAATAAATATTTATATACAACATTTTTTGTATATATATACATATATATATATATATATATATATATATATATATATATATATATATATATATATATATTATATTTCTTATCAATATAATTTCCAAAGATACCTGAATCAGCTCTACCGACTAATTCCAATATGACTCTGTCTCAAGCAGACACCCATGCTTATTTCTGAACGACAAACGGATTATCCTTTTTTTTTTCATTTTAAAGACCCCAAAAGTGATAGTGATTTTCGAGTACATAATAAATGTTTTGTAAGTGTTTGATATATTATCTAGTTCCGTGTCTATAGCGCGAGCCTCTGAACTATGTATAGATGCTTCGTCTGGTAAGTTTATTTTGGTAAGGACTTTGCCGTATACTGTTTCACTATCTGTTATATCTTTATTTTTAGAGCCTTTAGTTAAAATCATCAATGTTGTAGGGAATTGCTCTTTTAGCTTGGTCAATTTCTCGACATAGGTAATAACGACTAGATTTCAGCTTTCGGAATTAACTTATATTTATTATTATATGCGTTTCTAACAGTCTATTAGTTTGATATCGTGTATCTTTCTTGGGTATCTTTCATTCCACAATAATCTTGTATATTCGAAGTCCAAATGTTTTTTAAGATAGTGTTACTCTCGTTACAAAATGTATTCGTGTTTTTAATCCACTACTATATGAAGGGTTCAGATGAGAGGTTTTTAGTTTGAGCTAATAATAAGTTGCTAGTTTTCTCTCCTTAGTTTCATATATAGCCCCTTCATTGAGGATAGAAGGAAATGCCTATTAGCTAGTATCTATTCCTCAATATATACTGTATCTAGTGTGTTAATGTGGGTATAAAATTATCTTTCCAATGTAACTTACTCTCATCCACCTGTTTTAGGCAACAACTGGTATATCTGAATCTTGTAGATTTATCACCGGGTAATCAGATAGTTTACTTTGTTTTCAAATTAGACGCCTTTTTCGTTCAGTTGTGAGATCTTAAACCTATTTCAATATGTCCATTTTTCTATTTTGTGTGTGTGTATTGTTGCAACTGATTCTTCAATTATGTACATATATAATGAGCGATTACAGATAATAAAATCATTAACATATATATTGAAGCAATTTCTTAAATTTGTTATTATTTGTTGAACTACGTTACCCACAAGAGACTTCCCTGTGCCATTCTTTCTTTCTCCTTTTTAAGAAAGAGCGTTGAGAGTAGTTATCTGATCTTCTTTATCGAACATCAGATAGCTACTCTCCAAGCTCTTTCCGATAAAATTAAAAAAAACCGTGACCATCTGTCTGCAATTACAATCATAGATCACCTCCGTTATACAAAGCCGATCCAGGCAGATTTGAACAAGCTGAAAATTTAGGCGTAAATCATCCGAGAGTTCTGGACCACCTCAAGCAGCATGAACTTAACGAACATCAACGAACTCATATGTGTCACGTGTTGGCAACGACTTCTTTTCTGTATTGGTGTACAGTAAAATACAATCGAAAAAAGAAATGTCTTTAAAGGTACAGTAAAGTGTCAATGCTTGATTAAAACCCGAGGTAGACACTTGTTCAAAATACATCGGGGCAAAGCTTAGAAAATACTCATCCAACAATTGCTGGGATCTCTTACCGTCTATTCATGCCCATCTCCTTTTTACTCCTGCGCCACTGTACTTCTACCATGTCTTTTAAAACAGGACAGTTTCCACGTATGCAAATTACTGACCCCTACAAAAAAGAACTCATACGCTGAACATAATCGTTTTAAAACTTGCAAATTGCTACTCGACAAGCAAGTCATCGCACTCTCTTTGAATAATGTCAATCTGAATATCTATGCGAACTTAAATGAACCATTTTCTATGTTTGGATCACGCTGGGTCTTCTAAACATTTCACATGAATACCTCCTCCCAAATTATCAGTAGTATGCAGGGACAGATCGATAAAACAGAGTGTGCTTAACCCTGAATAATCAGTGACTATAGAACACAATCGTTAGCAAACAAACAATACTCAGCATACACCAAACATATCATACGTCTTTTACATTTAGAGTTGTAATCTTTACCCCACCCGCTGCATTCACCAAGCATATTGCCCATCAACTATCATTTGTTCATGCTTTTCAAGTCTTCGGCATTGGGATAATATGCAATATATATATATATATATATATATATGCAGCAGTTCGACAAACTTGTGAATTTTGCATCAATTTTAAAACACTCATAGAAATTGAGAAAAAATACCTAAATGTTAGTTTCATTTTTTTTTATTTATGGTTATTGTTGTCCTGAATTGGTTAATTGGTTTTATTCATTTAAGATAGTGCATATTAGTGAGAACAAATTAGATAACAGATTTATCATATATACAAAGACGGCAAATTATTGGTACCCGTATGAGAGCCGACGGGGTCGCTGAGAGTTACAATAGCCTGTGAAAAAGAAGGGAACACATCCTCCTCTATAGAAAATTCTTGATGAATACCGAAGATGTCTGAAAATGATCATGAAGCCACAAAGCCACGGCACTAAAAATTACAGCAGAGCTTTACCATCTGGATAATCCCTGCCCCCTCCCTCCCCCCCCCCCCAAAAAAAAAAACTGTTTGCCGAGAGCTGCACAAGGCTGGTTTTCATGAGAGGGTTGCCATCATTGATTAAAAATTTCAAAGTGTTTCCATCATTTGGTCAACCCTTATATATATATATATATATATATATATATATATATATATATATATATATATATAAACAACTGATTATCCCTTAAAATAGTGTTAGGAACAAACTAATATAATAACTGTAAAAAATAAATTGACTTACATGAGTGATTTTCCACTGGAAGACTTGGGACTATAAGTTTTTTTTTTTTTGTTTTTTTTAATATAGTTTTAATGGTTGAGAAACTTCCGAGACTATATATATATATATATATATATATATATATATATATATGTATAAAATACTATGAATAAAATTGCTATATGAACGCAATCAAGTTTCTAGTTCTTAAGTTATACTTTCTATTCTTTCGTTCTTCTGGAATTTATGCTACTTATATATTTTACCAGAAAAGTGGGGCTTTTGCTTTTCTTTAATGCATCGTGTCCGCTATGATTAATACCGACATTGAATGTGCAATGATAGTCACATTAGATAGGAAATCTATTAGAATTTAAAATATGAATTCAATAAGAAGGTGAAATGGGAAAGAATTGTGTAGTAATTTGAAATCTAGTAGAAGTTATTTAGTGATAGACTTAACTGGTTGAGATACACATGGCTGCATTTGCATTATGTAACAGGGATCTCCTCTCTTTGAACATTAGTTTATTTTCGAAGTTAAAGATATGTAAAATATTGTAACATTATATAAAGGAAAATGCATTATCAAAGTTTCTGCATAATTTGATGCATGTAAGATCATTTCATGAAGCTTACCTCCAAGAAATTAAAACATTTTAGCCCATAATATAAACGGGTAATACGTATTATTCTTACATTTGATTGGTAATGTTTATATTGACATTTGGCTGACCCTTTCTGTCGAAGCACAGTCAAGTTGTGAAGAGCCAGCATTTTAAGTACTTTTTTTGTCTCGTCATATTAAAGAGCTTACATACGGCGCAGCAGTCTGTATGTTGATGAAAACAGAAGAAACGGGAAAAAAAGAAAATATTGTCTGTACAATGTATAAGGTTATAAACAGCGAAAATTTGGATTTAAACAAAAAAAGTTTAATAAATATTTCATTTGTTTAACAAAATGTGGGGTCATGTTAACTGTTTATAAAATTTAAAAGTTATCGTTTAAACGGCGCTTATAAACTGTGGTAAAATTTAAATCTTATCATCGTGCACATGCGTTTCAGTGCGCTACACTACAGATCGGACACAGAAAAAAAAAACAATAGCTTAATAAAACCAGAGGATCGATCTTCGGCCAAGCCGTAAGACTTCGACAATTGAAAAATGAAGAAAAAAAAAATTGTCTGTACAATGAATAAGGTTTTTACAGCCGAAAACTTGGATTAATAAAATGATACGATAAATATTTTATTTGTTTAACAAAATCGCTCGTCATGTTACCTGTTTCTAAACTTTCAAATTTATATACATATATATATATATATATATATATATATATATATATATATGTACGTTCCGTCTCATTATTTACTTGTTTATTCGCACACATGTCTATTGATTTTTAAGTAAGACCCCATTTATATATATATATATATATATATATATATATATATATATATATATATATATATATATATATATATATATATATAGCTGTTATAGTGGAAATAGATGTTTGAAGATAAATACTCAGTTTTTTGGAGTCTAAATTTTGTTAAGAAGCTGATTATTCGACAGTGGTCAGTTGAGTTCGTGTATCCTATGTTACCCCGCTTCTTACATTTCAATTACTATATGTGATTATTTCTTGTAGCCGTGTCAGGCTGACTATATGCTTCGTAATTCTAGGCTGAATCTACGAACTGCGTTCGTGCCCATGCGACCGCCTGAACCCCCCCCCCTGCACTGATGAGGGTGAACAACCGTAACGACGTCATCTGTAGTTATAAAACACTTTAATATTTAATTTAAAATATGTATATATATATATATATAAATATATATATGTGTGTGTGTGTGTGTATTTGTGTGTGTGTTAGTGTTTATATATGAATAAGGAAGTACTGAGTTAGAAATTGCGTAATATACCATATCTAGACATCCATAGTGCAACACAACAATAGTATATAAAATGTATTTAATTTCTATATACTACCCTTCGTTTTATATAGTACCCATTGCCTTTATATACTCCCCTTTTTATATATTTACCTGGCTTTAAACTGTTGATTATTTTACAAAATTCTACATCATTTTTATTCTCATCACTGATCTATTTATGTTATTGCTATATCTCGTATATCGAGTATTTACTCTTTATGAGAAGATACATTTTCAAGATATAACTCATATCTTAATTTTCCCTATTGCTTATATATATATATATATATATATATATATATATATATATATATATATATATCAATCATTGATCAATATCATAAAAGCAGACAGTTATTATTCCAGTTTCTATCCATAATACGCCGTTATTGATTGCAATGGAAATAATTCGTTTACAATAAAGTACACAAGTAGTTCCGATTTGTCAAAATTTACTCTAATGTAAAATGATCGACGTTATCGTAGCATAGAGCTTGTTAGCCAAGAGTTGCTCTCTCGATCAAAGATGAGCTGGGGCCACTTTCGCGAAATGTCCAATGCTGCTTCATCTCAGGGTGAGTTATAATGACATCTAAGTTGCGTGATCTTCAATCAAACTGATCATTCGGCTTCTATCTCGTCTTATTCATCTATTGCTCGCGGATACCCGTCTTGTCTCTCACTCCGTTACTATCAATCTAACGATCTATAACTGCAGTGCCGTATCTCTCTATTTATCTATCTCTCAGTCTGTCCCAGTTCGAATCAATGTATCTATTTATGTCTCACTTATTATATGTCTATCTTTGTTCGGATAGATATATCTCTATCGATCTCTCTGTTTGTATATATATATATATATATATATATATATATATATATATATATATATATATGTATATCTAGCGAGAGAGAGAAAGATATACATATATATATATATATATATATATACATAGAGAGAGAAAGATAGATCAATACATATATATAGCAAGGCATGCCTTATTGCTTTACTATTTTTTCAACAATGCTTAATAGATTAAAATAGTAGTTGTGCCATGTGCGTTACTCAGTAATCTAGTGCTTCATTCTTGGAGTAAACTTCTAGAACAGCCTTGCGATTTACTCCGAAAATTAAGCCACAAACATCTATGTGTATCGCACTGGAAATAAATATATATATATATATATATATATATATATATATATATATATATATATATATATATATATATATATATATATATATGCAAACATATAATCACACACACATACATATATATATATATATATATATATACATATATATATATATATTTATACGTGCATAAAAGTAATCTATGGACACGTGTTGCTGGCTCACATCCGTCATCAGCATGGCTATCTTTTATTCGATATTGATGTCCATTATCCAGCGTTTTACTATCAGACGAAGACGCTTTGTCTAGTAATATGTACGATTTTTATCACCTAAATATGTAATGTCTTTTTATGTAATTATCTTTATTTGTGATAGCAGCGTGGTTTTTATTTTTCTCACTACTACTTAGATTGTCTTATTTTCTCATTATCATTATATAAAAATACACACACACACAAAAACATATATATATATATATATATATATATATATATATATATATATATACATATATATATGACGATGATTATGGAAATAATAATCCATTGTAATGAAAAATAAAATAGAAACACACTAAAACTGTTTATATATTCATTGACGTTTCGTTTTTATTCCAAGAATTTATCTTTATTAAATGACTGATTTGAAGAAAAAAACATCAAATACATCATTTAAAATTATGTGATACGTATTTTACAACGTTTATTACTGACAACAGTACAATAATAGTACCGTGTTTATTACAAAGATAAAGATATAGGGGGGATAGACGAAAGAAAGAGAAACCCCAATCCCACTACGCGTATGGCACCGGTTGTTTACAACAAATATAAATTAAAAAAAAAGAAATAGAGAGACGTTGGAACTAAGTTTGCTGCCTACATACAACGTTTCAACTAAATGCTCACCTCTTTACAAGACTTCCGTCGACGGAGTGACAACCTAGTGAAAAGGATTCTCCACGTATTGTTACACTGTTTAATCGGTTAGAATAATGAAAACAAAAAACAATTTTAATGATTAAACGATTCAAGTAGTTTTCAGTTGCATGAACATAAAACAATATAAATGTATATCGGTTAAACTTTTTATCGTAGTATTTGCAGATAGTTCAGGACATTCGAAGTATGAAATAAAAAACGTAACACACAAGAAGAAAAAATATAAATCTTAAATAGTATCACCGTAATTCCTAACTTAGCTGCTTGTTCCAGAATATATTTGCTAACAGTTGTGGCATTGTACGATTAGTGACATATCCTTAATTTGTCTAATTACGATGAAATATTAAACCCAGTAATTGCATTTGAAACATTCGGCAAATTTTGAATAGATTTATGAAAAGAAAGATGGGGTTGTCTTAGCACAAAGCAGGTATTGGTATCTAGGAGTTAGCCGTTATTATTAGCATACGAATGACAGCCTTGTACCTGTATGTAGTTATGGAAGCAGTTAGTAAATTTGATGAAAACAGGCCCCATCCTTTCGCCTTTCAGTCCAAAGTCTTATGGCATAGCGAAATCAGCACGTGCCTGTCACTAGATTATCTGTAATTGGTACTGAAGTTAACGTTATTCATAAAGCTGCTATACATGGAAGAATATTAGGGTGACTGAAAGTAATATAACAGTGGTGGTCTCTACTTATATACCTTCTCAGCAAAGTAATACGTCCTATCATTATTAAATCTTTGACAAGTGTCGCGGTCCCGAAACCGTGGCAGTATTTTCGAAAAGCCCGGTCGGAGCCCCGAACTGACTGTTTCTTCTCACTTAGAATCCCCTCGTCGTCGATAAAAACAAGTTATAATCTCGATAGATGACCCGAGACAATAAAACATATGACGGGAAATACGTCAAGCTGTGGTGAATTGTTTTGATTTAGACGTTTTAAGGGTCGTTCTAGCTGAACAGTAAATTTAGTGTTACTATTTCAGAACAAGTAAATATCGCGATGCCATTAATTATTAGTTTATCTTTCACTCAAAACAATCGGTCATATTGATGTCGTCTTTATTTATTTATCTATATCGGTTATTTATTTCTCCGCCTAATCATATAAGTATTGCAATTATGTATCTAGGTCAATATGTCCGCGTCTACCTATCTAAATATATATGTGCCACTTTTAATAAATGTATAATATAAAAAAATCTTCACGAAATAAGAACAGAGACGAATCAATACAGCACACCTTTTCATGCTCAACGTGCTCAACATCTTTATAGTTAATAATAAATGTGGCTTTACATTGTATTGTAATTTCACGGGTTCTGAGCATGAGAAGTGATTAATTAATTATTAGTCTATTTATCTTCAAATGGGTTTTATTTCATTACTCCCCGATTAAATATTTATTGACACACCTTTAACAGTAAAATGCGGTAAAATGTTCAGTTCAGCAACATTTATTAATTATTAGTGTTTATATAATATATAATGTATATATTATATATATATATATATATATATATATATATATATATATATATATGACGATGATTATTGAAATAATAATCCATTGTAATGAAAAATAAAATAGAAACACACGAAAACTGTTTATATATTCATTAACGTTTCGTCTTTATTCAAAAACTTTATCTTTGTCAAATGACTGATTTGAAAAAAACCCATCAAATACAATATTTAAAATTATGTGATACGTTTTTACAACGTTTTCTACTGACAATAGTACAATAATAGTACTGTGTTTATTACAAAGATAAAGATAGAGGATGATAGACGAAAAAAGAGAAATACCAATAGGTCCAATTCTCTAAAAGTTACCTTTTAGTTATAAATTTTCTTATATATATATATATATATATATATATATATATATATATATATATATATATATATATATATAAATAATTATTATTTATTTATATATATATATATATATATATATATATATATATATATATATATATATAATTTAATAAATGTTCACAATCGACTTTTTTAAAAACAATTTTATTGATACAATTGTTACTGCCCTATTTACCAAGGCACTTTTTCTTAATAAATTTTGAATTCAAGATAGGTTTTCGAAAGGCTTCATTAAAAAAAATGTCATCTTCAATCATGTTAAACGCAGTAAACTGGAAACCGTTTACTTCTAAATTGTTCACTTCCTTCTCATAGCTTATTTATCATGTTTAAAGCAAACAAACAAAGGACAATCTTGACGTATTTCTTATATAGAATAATCTCCTAAAACAACATGAAACGAAACTCGATAAAAATATCTTATTATCTTTCATAATGGCCGCTATTACTTTTTAACGCACATTTTTTTCATCTTTTAACATACTCATTGTTTTTTATTTTTTATTTTTTCCAATTATTTTATGTTTTAATCCAATCGCCACATACATTTATTCACGCAGTCATTTTAAAAAAGATGTTACTGTGGTATTAAAGTTTAATACACAAATTCTAGGTTTAATTAACTCCTTTGTATTTATATTTATAATTAACTATATACTATTATATTTTTTAAAATTTTCCTATAATTATTATAATCATTTCATTTGTATTATATATAAACATGTTCAATAAAAATTTGAACAATGTTTTATTATGATACTCAACTGTTCTTATCTTCAGGTTTTATTAATTACTTGCGCAATATTAAAATTAACTACCTATATTAAAAACTCTAATTAAGACAGTGTTTCGTATACCTCAGAAATGATAGTAAAACAATAACAGTTCACCAATACACACAAAATACACACATACATTTATATATATATATATATATATATATATATATATATATATATATATATATGCACACTATACATATATAAATATCTGCATACACACATACACATATACACACACATATATATATAGATAAATTGTATACATGCATATCTATGCTATTCTTTAATATTCATATATATATATATATATATATATATATATATATATATATATATATATGTATGTATATATATATATATACATATATATACCACTTTACTATTTAATGTATCCACATAACATTTTTAAGGTGATATAATACTTTATGTATCAAGTGTCAGTATTTACTTCAACAGTGCTCGATACGTAAGTAGAGGTAGATAGTAAGCTACGAAAATATATTTATGGCAATTAAGCTAAACAGAAGCTCCCGCGTTTAAAATGCCTGATGATTCCCCCGGGGATGAAACGCGACCGCCTCTCTGTAGCTTAATTGCCATAAATATATTTTCATAGCTTACTATATATATATATATATATATATATATATATATATATATATATATATATATATATATATATATATATGCAGATTAGTAGTCCGAGGCTGTAGCAATGCGATGTAGTTGCCGGAAGATGGAAAAAGTGAACAGAAATAAACGATGAGAGAAAGTGAAACTCAAAACGATTTATTAATAATTTCACGAAAAACTGATATAATACCAGAAAAGTCTGGTAAATAAAACGTTCTGCAAAACGTAATCAGAAATTTTCGAAAGAAACACTTTCATTTTCAAAAGGCAACAATAGAAGACCGAGAGGGTCGAAAAAGCGTTTCTTATTATTCCCCCCCCCTTTCCCCGTTCCAATGGTTCCTCCCTACCTTTTTGGTATTGATCCATTCCACAATTTAAATTCCTTTTCAAATTTCAAATCTCATTTCTAAACATATATTTTCCTAAGTTAACCCCCTTTGATGGCACATATTATAATAATAACGGCCCACACGTAAATTTAAATTTAGAATTGAATAAAGAAAAAAAAGAGAAAAACATTAATAAATCATATAAAATAAAATATTATAAAATTATGATAATTAGTATATAAATAAACAAATGTTTATAATATTTTATCTTTAGTTGAATAATTATTTAATTATATTTTGACATTTTTTGCGTTCCTACTTCCAATTGTCTGCTGCGGTGTTTCAATAGTTTGACACCGGTTTTTCCCTTTTTTCCCCGTTTTTTCGACCCTCTCGGTCTTCTATTGTCGTTTTTGAAAATGAAAGGTTTTCTTTCAAAAATGTAAGATTACTTTTTGCCGAACTTTTCATTTACCAGACTTTTCTGGTATTTAATAAGTTTTTCGTAAAATTATTCATAAATCGTTTTGAGTTTCACTTTCTCTCATCGTGTATTTCTGTTCACTTTATAGAAATCCGAGATGGAGACAAATATAAAGGTATTTACGCGACTAATAGAGAGGAATAGAGATAAAAGAGGGAGAAAAAGATATTGATCGGCAATGACTGATATTATGTTCAGTTATATTGTCGCTCGTCCGACCTGCAGGTTTAGGGTGACTCGTGCGTCCACTAGTCTCGGGATTCTTCAGAAAAGAGACAACCATATCCTTTTTGGTTATTAATTTCCCATTCTAAACTTCTGTTTATTCTCTGGGGGCCTCTTCTAACCTTCAGTTGAAAATAATTCCTTGCCTTTTCTTACCGTTCTACCATCTATTTGCATTAGGATTTTCATTATCTAACATATTCACTCATCGTCTAATAAGAATCTTAAATTAATATTTAGTTGAAAATGAGCCTCTTGATTTGTAAATAGTATATACATTTATTTTAATTTTGTTTTAAATTGCAAATAATTATAAATAGTTAAACGTTCTTATTGTTACATTTTTATTTGTCGAATGTGTGTTGCGTTGTAGCTCGTTCTACTCTCTTCGTAGCCATAGTGATTTCCCGTAGTTTGCATATGAAAATAACATATTTCCATTTAAAACAAAAACTATTTACGCATCTAATTTTTTTGTGGATATTGTTTACTGATAATTTTGTTTTTGTGTGAGTGAAGGGAATGTAAATGTACTACCCTGTACAGGGATTACACTCGAAACGTTCATATTATCAGACTATTGCGAATTATTATTCTCATTCTACACTTTTCGTCCACCTTGTCCTTCATTTACAATTGTTAGATAATGTCCTGCAGAAATCGAAAAAACTGACGCCTAGAAACGAACGCACGTTTCTTTTCCATTAAATTGTAGTTTACGATATTTATTCCGAGACATTTATCAACCGGACAACAATGCTGGTTTCTATCGCTAGTCTAACTGTAAAATCTTAATTCTAAAACCATATTAAATCAGAAGACATTCCAGATTTAGATTTGCTTCCTTTGAGAGAAATAAACTGTAGAATTCCTGTAGTCAGGCGGACTCATACCCTTTCATTTCATGCTTTAGTGTTGTCTATTCCGATCATCCTTTATCCAATAATGGATAAAAGACCAATAAAAGCCGGTCAAAAGCGAGGGCACGTTCGCGCCATTGGCCATAACTGAGCCGATTCCACCGCACCACATTAACCCCTGAACTGACAGACTCGAAGCGAAGGGCATATTACTGTTAGCGTTACCGCAATCACTCATAATAGCAAAGCACTGAAGAAGTATGGACTGCGTTTTTGGCATTACAAGTCGCTGACCCATGTGTTCATTAACAACGTAGAAACGCCTTTGGATTATATCAAATGTCCATTTTCAAGCAGTCCTAGTAAATATTGGAACCATAGGTTATAGAGCATTAAAGAGAAGAAGAGTGTTCTGGCACAGTCAAGAGCTCACATTAAAATGACCGATTGATTAGCAATGGTGGTCTGAACACGTCCAAAATATACACACGCATACAGGAAAACTCTTATCAGATAACGGATTTATACTTAGCAGCAATATCACCTTAAATATAAGCAAGCCTAGCATCGGGTGGCCAAGCAACGAGTGAGATTTTATTGAATGTGAAAATGCGTGAGCCATTTAATAGATCCAGCATGATCAAACAATATATTCCCTCATTTACTCAACATAGAGAGATAAAATAAATCATATGTATAATCGCTCTGCCAATCATCTATTCAAATAAACTATTCAGTGTATCTTACACAATACTACTCTTTGTATGCAGATGAACAATGGCGCTGAGGGTGTCATATCAGATGTAATGTTTACCAGTGACAAATAATCAACTTCTAATAGAAAATTGGGCCCTTATTCATACAATTAAAATATAGCCTGACTCTGAAGATAGGAGATTGGATGAGATCAAAAGTAATGTCGCGTTCATAACATAACGTTCTGTCTGCGTTCGATCTGAAAACGGTATCTGGATATAAATATGACTTTCATATAAATCGATGTGTGAACGTCTTACTAACATTTAATTGTAGTTGATTCTGAAGAATGATGAACGCAACAGACTTTTTTTAGCAAACAAATAATGTATTTACAGATTTAGTTTGAAAGTTTCGTCTTTTTACATATCACAAATAAAGGACATATACAATAGCCATTAACTTGAACACGACAAAGAGAATCGACAATCCGTGACCATAATGAATGCCCCTCCGCCATTACCAGACAACCACCCCCACCCCACATATATATATATATATATATATATATATATATATATATATATATATGTGTGTGTGTGTGTGTGTGTATATGTATATAAAAGTTCAAATGCAAATCGCGATAAATCCAATTAGTTAAAAGTGTGCCCTTATGAATAAAAAGACGAATATATTAAATCTAAACTTTGAATAATAGCATATTTCATTGAAAGTAGAAAATAATATGTCCGTATCATATTATGTAAAACCTAATTTTAGGGTTGTTGTTGTGTGTTTAATTGGGACGCTTTTTGTAGTCATAGTCTCGTAATATTTTAAATTGCATTTATCGTGTTTTGCATTCGAACTTTTCATATATATATATATATATATATATATATATATATATATATATATATATATATATATATATCATCCATATGGGTGGACAAATCTGGGGATTATATTGCGGTTTACAATTCATATAGAAGCTAAGATTCTCCTGTAAAAATCTAATTTGCTATACTTACCAATACGGTAATACATCAAAATTAAATCAATACCATCACCTAATGAAAACGCTATATACCATGTGTCTGTATTTAATATATATAGCTAAGTTATATATTTATTCTATACACATCTATGCCATATGAAGCGGTTTGGCGCTTTGCGGCATAGAACCACCAAGCGGTATCGAAGTCTAGCTGCATTGCTGCAATGATTTAGAGTCTGAGAAAATGTTTGATTAAACTATTGCGATCGGTATTAATTTAACACTGATCAAAGACGCGGGCCTGAAACGTATGCCAAAAGTATATCCTAAATGAAAACGAAAACACGGCTTGAATGAAAAAATGCGTATGTCTGCGTCTCTGTCTGTCACTCATTTTTTTCATATATATCTCAGAAATCTAGTGACCTGATTGAAACCCGTAAGTGAATACATGATAGCGCCTTAAAATATTTGATTCTACCCTAACTAAATGTTAACGTAATGTCAAAGTAACTATTTGTCAGTGAATTGTTTCTTGATCAAAAAGTAACATGCAATAAATATCTAGAATGTCACAAAACATACCACTGACACTTAGCGTAGACGACGTTTAAACTACGTGCAGACATATACACAAATCATATATATAAAAAATCATACAGATTATAAACCGGATGAAATTAAGTTCCAGAAAGGACGAATCGCATTAATTTTCGTAATCGTACGTTATTATTTGGACTTGAAACTAGATTTAAATCAATATAATTATACAATTGCTTTACCTTAACGAACTGATGAATCAGTGAGTTCACTTCCCATTAAAGATTTATATTAATTTGCATGAGTAACAATTTCTAAGCCATTATAATTACGCTATTAAATTATTCAGAATATATATATATATATATATATATATATATATATATATATATATTATATTCTATATAAAAAACACACGTTGTTTTAGCTTTCAAAAATATACTTCTACTTTGTTATTCCATCAACATTTCAAGTGAAAATGTATTTATTATTAATTCACATGTCGCAACGTGACATAGACCGATATTAAAACACCAACCGTCGGAACATCAAAGCGGACAAATACCGTGGTAGCTGCAATGACTAGAATTATAAATAAGCAACATTTACATAATTGCACAATTTATATAACTTTAACACAAATTATAAAAAAAGGGAAAATAAAAAAATTCTCTTTGTTTTATATATATATATATATATATATATATATATATATATATATATATATATATATATATATATATATTCTTGTTTTTTGATAAAAAAAATGACTCGATACTGCTCACCTCTGATGATGGAATTTTATTCCGAAATTAATAAGATTAAAGTAAAAAAATAAAAAATAAATTAATCTTGCATTGTTAATGGCTTATATGTTTATTTCATTAACAAATCCAGCAATGCTTTTAAATGAACGACCCACCCAACACGAGCGAGCCAGCGCTCTTCTTCGTTCGACACCAGCATTTGAACTCAAAACCGCCAACAACACCAGCGCGGAGACTTCACACCAAAGACGTTTATCAAGAAACAAAAGAAATAAGTTTCTTTATTCTTGTTTTTTTTTTATGCAGAAAAAAATCACTCAATACACCGGTATTGAGTGATTTTTTTCTTCATGATGATGGAATTTGATTCCGAAATTGATAAGATTAAAGTAAAAAAAAGAAATAATTCATTAATCTTTCATTTTTTATGGCTTATATTTTAAATTTTATTAACACATCCAGCAATGCGTTTTATGAACGACCAACCAATATTATATATATATATATATATATATATATATATATATATATATATATATATATATATATATATATATATGCCACCGACCGCGAATGGAGACAAACATTTAAACTGAAGCTTATGTGCGTAATTAAAATAAAGCTAAGTTCTTAATTTTGTATTTATTTCTTAACTGTCTCTGTCTAAAATAATCCATATATTAACGTTGCGATCACTATTTAGTTAAACATTTTTTCCAGTTGTTTGCTTCATTGCCTGTCACACACATCTTTATCAATCTATATTTACTTCTTGCTGATATTATGCTAAGTTGTAAGGGCGTCAACGCGTTCGAGGTTAAAAGAGAGAAAAAAGTAGTCATAAAATGATGGTGTAGGCCCAACTGAACACACTAGCCTGATGTAGTTAAAGAGCCACGAGATAAGACATATTTATATCTGCCACCGACCGAAGCTTATGGGTGCAATTACAAAAAATGCTCAGTTCTTAATTTTCGTCGTATTTCTGAACAGTGTTTACCTTGTGTTTTAAAATTTTATATTTTTGTTTCAATTTTCCCTATTTTCTATGTATCCATAATTGTATAAATATTAACTATTTTTTCTTAGGTGTTAACATACTGTGTGTTTATCTCTCATCTGTACAAACTTGTGAGAGAGAAACATATCTTCAATGTCTGTTCCCTTAGAAAAGTGTACAGTGAACTTATTCTATCTACATATATATATATATATATATATATATATATATATATATATGTAGATGGCAACATCCTTTTTCTTTTTATATATTTGTTTAACTGCGGGGCCTCGGAAATACCGACTAGTACACGGGCGCAGGCTATACTCTCTCAGTGTGTTGGACCCGTAGACCTTGTCGGATTATCCATATAAGAGAAGGAAAACTCTGACAATAAAACCTTGCTACTAACCACTTAAGCCTTGGCAGCAACACGTTGGGGAGAAAGGCCTCTTTAGTCTTGATCGACAACCTTCTTAGAGTTGGAATCTTGAACAAAGTATCCAGCTTGCAAACCTATAATTGCTTAAGGAGTAGATGGGCTCTGACTATCGCCCGGTTTTCGCACTCCTTTGTCTATTAGCCAGGCGTAGAGATAAAATCACTGGGGCACCTTTAAAGACGTCTACTGCCGGTCTTGTTTCCTGACTAGGGAAATAAACGCCGTTTCTCTTTCTCTCTATCTGATCAACTTTGGAAGGTTTTTTCGTAACTAAGTTCTACATGACTAGTCTGAGTCGCTCTTGTTCCGACAAGTTGAGAGTACATGTTAGACAACTTGTCTGGCTGCTGTTTCCGACTGGTAGTTAGGAACCCTAACTCTTAGGCAGCGCTAAGAACGGCTGCTCTATCAACAGTTGCATACTATCGTGGATAACTGTACGCGCCATGTGGCGAATGGAAAGGGACCTCACAATTATCCCCGGTAAGCTCTCCCGAGGCTACACCCACCATGGACTATGTCACGACGAATATGCTTGTTGTGTGAACTTATTAGCGCGAAACAATCACCTACATCGCCTTCCACATTCTATCTGAAAGCAAAAATGTAATTAAAAAAAAAACCTAAACCAGACACCAAACAAAAAACATCTTCGCCTCCGCCCTTTAGGCTTGCATTCACAAATATCCTGAGACTTAGAACCAACATTAACGACGTATAAACTTTTCTCCTGACAAACTCCCCGGATATCCTAGCACTAAGTGAAATGAACCTTCAATCCTCAATATCCTCTCACCACTTTGACATGACTGATTACCTTCCACGCGAAAGTAAGGACTCTGACAAACAGATACACGGCCTAGGATTTTATGTTCGGAACACACTCCCCTGTACTAAAGAACATAGGTTAGTATCAGATGACCGAGCATACATGTGCTATAGATTGACCTTACATCACAAAGTCAGTTACTTATATTTCTTATACCGTCCTCTTTCGATACAGAACTATACCCTGCTTGACTCTGTCTCTGAAAGCTTAGATAGAGCACTATCACTCGACTTGAATGCCCAAATACATGTATTTGGGAATTTTAATGCACACCACCGTGACTGGTTAGGATTCTCCAACGTTACTGATGCAGCTGGGAAGTTTACGTTAAATTTCTCATCAGCACCTGACTTCTCACAGACTTTCACTTTTCCGACCCGCCTTTCCGATCATACGGACCAGAAAGCCTCATCTCTCGACTTGTTCCTGACCTCACTACCGTAGAATTGTGTGGCGAATGCCCATAGCCCGCTCACAAACTCTGATCACGTTGTGGTAATAATACTTATCAGCTTAAACACTCTTTCAAAAGCTGAAGAGCCGTAGATAAAAAAAAGACGAGAAACTACGAACAGGCTAATTTTCAATTCCTCAGGGATCACATCAGCGACGCTTTATGGGGTGAGACCTTCTCACTCCCTGCTGATCAGTGTGCAAATGAGCTAACCAAATGGGTCAAAACAGGCATTGATGCTTATGTCCCCACGCGAAAATTCTTCAGCAAACCCAACTCTCATCAATGGTTCATCTCAGAATGTGCAGCTGCTATTGCTGTAAGGCAGAAGACATTTCGAAAATTCGGCCGCCATAAGTCAACTGCGAATAGACAGACATTTTAAGAGGCAAGACACGATTGCAAAGTAGTGATAGATGAAGCAAAGAGAAGGTATACAGAGATAACCAAAACACGTATTCAATCACAGAAACTAGGTACTCGTGATTTTTGCAAAATCTACAATAGTGTGATGAACAATGGACAATCGACAACCCCCTTTCTATCAAATCACAACGATGCACGGCAACTGATAACGCTGATCTACTTGCCCAGCGTGTCACCTTAAACTCAATTTTGACTCAGCAACCCCCCTCCCTAAATTCCAATTGCGAACTGAAGCCACGCTTGAGAACCTGTTCATGACTCCATCTAAAGTCATAGAAGTCATAAAAACCGTGACACCTCCAAAGCCTATGTGCCTGATCTTATTGCAATTATAGAAATAAAGACATTCTCTGTTGAGCTGTCCATTGTCTTCTCCAACCTATGAAACAGATGCCTTGCTAAATATCGTTTTCCTGATAGGTGGAAAATTTCCTCTGTGGTACCAGTCTTCAAGAATTCTTGAGATAGAACATCCTCTAAACTATCGCCCAACCAGTCTACTCCCGATCTTTGCTAAAATCTTTGAATCATTAATCAATCTAGCGATAGTACGCCACCTAGTGTATGCTAAACTTCTTTCTGATTATCAATACGGATTTAGACAAGCACGATCTTCTGCAGATATCCTAACGGTCATTTCTGAACGCATATACCCACACTGGACAAGACAGGTGAAGCTAAGGCGGTAGCGCTCGATATATCCAAAGCCTTTGACAAAGTCTGACATGACGAGCTACTCCTAAAACTGCACTCATAGTATATTACTGGACAAATATTTGATATAATTAAATCCTTTCTAACAACAAAAAAGATCCAGGTTGTCATTGATGGCCGTTCATCTTAACAACATGACATGAATGTTGGTGTACTTCATTGGTCCATCTTTGGACTTCTACTGTTCCTGATTTTCATAAATGACCTCCCTGATATCATTGAGACTGAGATAGGAATATTTGCTGATGACACCATGCTCTACTCTCGTCATGCGGGCAAAACCGGCGCGCACATATCTGAGGCAATGGCTTCATTCTTAGAAAATTACATCTAATCAGAAACCTCTTCATCCAACGATTGTCATGGCAAATAACACACAGAGTTCATCATTCAAACTTATCGGCCTAATTCTCACAGATGACATGCATTGGAATAAATACATTAAAACCATTGCCAGGTCTGCCGCAAAGGAGGTGGGATCCCTCTACCCTGCTAGTAAAGTTCTCACACCTGACATTATCCTACATCTCTACAAAGCCACCATTCGCCCATACATGGAGTATTGTTGCCACAACTTGACTGGGACATCATTAACTAGTCTCCATCTCATAGAAAAAGTACAACAAAAGTCGCCAACTTGATATGTCTCTTACTATACATCACACTCCAGTCCTGTCTCATCGCCGCAATGTTTCTTCCTTGTGCCTGGTTTACAAGTACTTCAATGCATTGTGCTCTGATGGGCTTGTTTCTCTGGTACCCCCTACGATGTAAATTCACTAGACCAACTCGACAATCTGCCAAATCCTACACATTCACTCTTGAGGTCCCCAGATACCGAAGAGCTTTATACTCCAAAAGATTCCTTGTCCGTGCTGCTGGACTCTGGATCTCTCTCCCTCCTCCTTGTTATCCCGGCGGTACTGACATGCAGAAATTTAAAACTAATGTAAACAGACATCTCGCTGCGCAGCTCGTAATTTAGTTTGAACCCCCACAAACTTTCACCATTACGTTTACAGTGGCGGCCGTCCTTGGTTGAGGTGAACTAAAATGTTTATATATTTATATATATATATATATATATATATATATATATATATATATATATATATATATATAAGTTTGCGAGGCGTAAGCATGTTTTTAAAGTATGTTTTCAGCTTAGCTCTTGCCATGTTTCTTTTTTCAGGTGGTGTGATATAACCCTATATATATATATATATATATATATATATATATATATATATATATATATATATATATTCAAGTGTCGAAAGCAATATATTAATTCATATATATAAATATATATATATATATATATATATATATATATATATATATATATATGAGAAAGTATATCAATGTATTTGCTTCAGTAAGCAAATACTTGATTATCTTGGAAGTAGTAGTAAACAATGAATATACAATACAACTGCGAAAAATGTTCATGTTTCACGGGCTTCTTTGATTGCCCTCGTTAGTTTAGTGTCGGCCTTTCCCTCTGCCTGTTTGTCTGTCTAACCGGGTTGCATTAATTATCTCTACATCGTTACCGGCATGGTTTTTAGCACCAACTATGATACTATAACATAAGGTATACGAGATAATATCCGGAGCAATATAATATAAACACTGGCTTTTTACTTTCCATCTTTTCACCTACAAAATTCCGTACCGTACCGTAAATAATATTTCTACGTATCTGCACTTCCACATTTAAGTCCTAACACATGACATAGATTGATTCATAACTGAACGTAGTTTTCACAATTTGATGGATAGAAAAACATACTGTTGAGCGTTTATGTGCTTTCTCATATGTAGTCAGACATTTACAGGTTTGTTTAAAGGAATTTTGCGCAATAAATGTAAACATTAAATTCTACGCCAATGGATATTGACGTCGATTTATGATCGAAAGTATGTATACTTAATCTGAAGCTCGTCAAAAGAAACTATTGGACGTTTATATATCTTCGAGGATACGATATTTGCACCTTTTTCTTTGTTCTTATTTAACTTCATATATATTGGCTTCACAACGATGTATGGTCTTATTGTAGACATAATTTTATCAATGGGTTCTGCGTTTAATAAAGTCATGGTGGCGACTTATTCACGGAGGAATTACGTTAAATCAATTATGAAACTCAGGTTATATAATACATATTCATAATCAGCTACCAGAATTTCCACAGAAGTTTCGTTATTTTGATTTATATTATAAAATTCTCGCATATTCAGAGTTCTGTCATGATACTATTCCGACCATAAATAGAGAGTTTTGAAAATACAAAGCGTAAAATAAATGATTTTAGTGCGTGTGCACGCACCCGCCATATATATATATATATATATATATATATATATATATATCGATCGATAGATAGATAGATAGATAAGAAGGCATTGTAAAAAATCACTAAATTATTTGCTTAATAATACCGTAGTTTATTTTTTCAATTTTTTAAATGATCTTTCTTGTGATAAATCAATATAATTAACGTTCGTGCAATATGTATCGCGAACGTTTCCGATTCTTCGTGTAATTATCTACAGGTGACAACAACCTGTAGAATAAAAAATAATTTAAAAAACTAGCGTGAAACACGCATGTTTAGTCAGTTTTTTTTTTCTTTTGCTCTCCATGGTTCTTTATAATTTTTTTCTTTCTCTCTTTGTAAAAACCATCTTTTCTTTTTTTATTACTTTAAAACGATATTCCACCGACGTTTTCCCTTGAAAATATGTCGGACGATAGGTACCTTGGGTTGGTTTTTTTTCTACTTTTATTCGTAACGAAACTTCTTAATTGTTTTATTCGATAAATATACATGAAAAAAAAAATTCAACTCTTCTTACTTTTTACTTGTGATATTGCCCTTTATTCAATATGGCTCCACTTATTTTATTTAAATGTATAATAAAATTTTGTACCACAAAAAATCTATTAATATATATATATATATATATATATATATATATATATATATATGAGTACTCTTAAAAAGAATGTTTAATTAAAAAGATGTGTATATGACCAATATTAAAATCCAAACAATGCACACAGGCCCTTTGAAAGACAGATCAACGTAATTAGGTAAAAGTTAACAAAATTAATTGAAATCCAATGCCCCCACATTATCTCATACGGGAATAACAACACACATACTACGCCGAGACCAAGCTTATTATCACCCATGCGCTTTATGCAATATATCTAAGGCTAGCAATTTTCGCTGATTATGATGAACTCCATCTTCCACTATTTGTTAAGCTTTCCCTAACTTAATAAACTATGATATAATAACACCTATACCTCCAAAATACAGCACACCTAACCAAAAATAAATATGAGAATAAGACCTAATTTTTTTAATAACATAAATACTCACCACTGTGTAAATTAATGACACTCGCTTATCTATACATAACTTACACATTACAGTATAACCCTTAAATATGAATACCCCATAGAAATAGATAAACATGCATTCTCGCTAATCAGTAATTAAGTTATATTTAAATCATACTAAGTAACAATTAAAACGCATACGTCCATATAGACAGCCCCCGTAAAGTCAGTACTTTCCTACAAAATTGACAGTTAAAAAAAACTAACCGGATAATATAAGCAATATTCGAACTGTCTTAGTTCAGTGAGTTGCTGATGATTTGAAATGGGTTTGAAGGGTCTTTCTAAAAAATAGTACACATCTAGAATATGAGATGTATTATTTTTTAAATAATGTTATTTTTGAATTCGTATCATTGCGATCGAGCATTTTTTCATATGTTTAACATACTCAGACAACGCACTATATATATATATATATATATATATATATATATATATATATATATATAAGTTATGAGGTTGAAAAAGACTAGATATACATTCGGATTGTACACATTATAAGTTATTTCGACCGTAACAAGGTCTCCTCGGATGTGTTTCCAACCACAATTCAAACCCAAATGATAGAATTTTAACACGTTTATATATCTGACAATAATTTTTAAATAAAGTAAAAGTAAAGAAAAAATAAAAAGAATTTCAACGATATTCTATTTCCTGCTTGATCTCTATAATATAAAAGGGATGGGAAGAGGTGATTATGTTAATTATTAAATTTAACGGAGTATAAAAATGTGTAAAATCAAAATACCAACATAAAATAGGTTTCTTATCTTTACAAGAAGTAAATCTTCGATTTAAAAGGTGGATTATAACTGATCATGATTAAAACCTAAATGTGTCCGTTTAAAAGAATAAGAGTTTTTAAAATTATGTTACAATGCGAGAGTTTGGATTAAGTTTCAGATTGCGAATGTTATACATTTAAAAATTAAATTTATTACGTATTTAAGAATTTGAATACGGAAATTACAATTAAAATAGGTACTACAATTGCACACGATTAAAAAATGTTTTATTATATGACAGTAAATTAAAAGTATGACGAAGTTAATATAGGTGTTATTATTGAAAAAAGGTACCATAATTACAGAAAATATAAAATATTAATGATCATAAGTAAAGGAACACACCTATAAAAAAAAAATAACTGACTATAAAAGCTTCAGAATTAAATGTAAAAAAATACAAACTAGAAAACATAAATTAGTAAAATTAAAAGCAATAGAAAAAAATCAAAAATAACTAATAAGGAAAAATAATAATTAGAAAATATTTAATAATTAGAAAAATATAAAAAATTAGGAAAATAATAATAATTTGAAAAAAGTATTTACACACATGAAAAATACAAAAAAATATCTGCATATATGTGCACACACGCATACATATAAATATATATATATATATATATATTTAAATATATATATATATATATATATATACACAAGAAAATCAAAATCCCTTTGTATGTAAAAGACAAATACATTTTTTTTATATGTTCATATATATATATATATATATATATATATATATATATATATATATATATATATATATAGATATATTTAAATATTTTCTTTGTCGTACACAACTTTAAAATGGCATTGAAGAGACAATATTTATTACTCATAATGGATTAAGAAATTAAAAAGATGAAAGGGAAGCTGACCGGTATCGTACCTCGCTTAACAGAGCCAAATATCGAGGTATCGTATAGAAACTATAAAAAAAGATGCTATGAGAATTATAGCGAGGGAAAGGAGTAAAAAAGGGTAAAAAAGGGGTAAAAAAAAGTTCAATCAATATATATATATATATATATATATATATATATATATATATATATATATATATATAAGAGAAAGAAAAAATAGAGGAAAACTACTAGAAATCAATTAGTAAAAAAGGAGGCCGCTTATACAAGGATCAACCACCCTCTAAAAGAGTACATACTAACAAATATCAAGCGGTTATTAACGTATAATCTTATTACAAGATGAATAAAGTCTTAGCTCCAAATATTGCTGTCATATCTATGTGAAAGCAATCGAATCACAGAGTCGCATTTAGCAAATCCATTAAATTTTAAACTCCTGGGTAAATAAAATGAATACGCAACAATCGCGAATTACTACTATGCTTATTTAATAATCTAACGGACAACTAAGAAATGGAAGTAGTTCAATACAATAAAACCAACTTAGCAATAAGACTGAAATAATTACAAAGTGAGGAAACCGATAGGTCAAACAGAATAGAACATACACAGCCACGTGGATTACATTCCATACATTTAGACATATATAAAAATGCCAAAAACTCCAAACATATCCACACACACACATACATAATTATATAGTCATATATATATTACGAAATTATCTATAAGATAAACTCTTTTTCAAATAACATACAAATAAATAAAATAAAAATTAATAAAAGATACTCAAAATAACATTTAAAATAAAAGATTAATCTATTAGACTATATAGGATATTCCAAATATTCTAAAAAAAATTATATGAGAAATTAAAAGTGTAAAATATAAAATTTGTAATTATAAAAGAGATAACATTAAAGGGTAAAAGTATGTAAAAGTATGTAAGCTTAACTACAAAAAGAAATTGACAAAAATATTATTCGAAAATCAAATCAATTAAATACAAATAAGATAGAATTCGACTATTATTTAAACTTTCATAATAAAATCAAAATTCAAATTGAATTGAAATTTAAGTACATAATATTAAAAAAGTATAAGTAAATAAAAGAATAGTTTGCTTTAAAGAAAAGAAATATAGAATTCTTAGCGCATGTCAAGGTTCTCAAAAAGTACATCTAAGGCAGGTAAAAACAATCGTAAGGGTTATAGACATCATTCTATACGAACCAAGAAATTAAGTGGAGGATATATACAGCTAGGCAATCGTAAATGTATAGAATTATTATGTAAATATATAATTGTTAAGAAGTCAGAAGAACTGTAATTATACGTCTCAAGGTAATAAGTAAAATATAATTCTAATAAAAGAGTTAATTGAAATATTAAAAGCATCAGGTTATTAATTATTTATTGAATTTCCTTGCATTATTCAAACTTTATAAATCCTAACAGATAAGATACACAAACATATCAAACAAACACCCATAAACTGTAGTTGAGTTTAAATAGTACTTATTAAACCAAAAATAAAGAATAAATAGATACAAACAATTATGAATAAATAAAATTTAAGAATTAAAATAGAATAAGAATAAATCAAATAAAAAATAAATAAATTAAATAAAATGTATTAATATATGATGAAATACATATACATATATATATATACATACCTCTGTGTGTGTGTGTGTGTGAATGTGTGCGTGTGTGTGTTAGTTCAGATACATTTCTAACAATTGAGTTCAATAATAAACACAATTCCATGAATACAAGTGATGAAAATAGTTCCGATCTAGGGATGTTTTACAAATTACCATAACTGCTAAAAATCTAGAATAAGGAACCATATTGCAACCGATGTGGATGTCGAAAGGAAACCATCTATATTACCATGATATTTTCCAAGTGGCCAAATAGAATATCTAATTATGCTAGTAATAACTTTAGATTTATTTTATTTGTTAGGGTATTTTCTTAAAAACAATCTCCACCGCCTTACAGCCAAGATTCGATTGGGATGAGTTATCACTTTTAAGATAAGGATTCAAGTTAATTTTGAAGCGTGTTATTTCTTTTCTCTTGAGCCTGATAGCAGCGTCAATTTATGGGTATATTGCGATCGGATATTGGCAGCTGTTGCCAGGTAACTGTGAGATAATGAATAATATGAAGAACGTGTTGTGTTGCAGACGAAGGTTGATATCAAATACGGATGATATAGTGCTTTATCTGCCTTCTGTTTTGAAGCTGTTAGAGATCACAGGTAAATAAGAAAAAACGATAATGTAATTTAAATTGTGACATTTAAAGCAGATAACTCTAGGACAATATATTTTATTCATTACCTATTCAATCTTCATACATCATCTTTATATTTTATTCTAGTTCATAGTCTACTAATATGTATACCTTTGTTCAATATATATATATATATATATATATATATATATATATTTATATATATATGTACATATATAAATAGATATGTGTGTGTCATTTGTATATATATGCTAGTATATATCATCTTATATATGTGCGTGTGCATATATATACATATATATATGTATATATCATTAGACTTATGTATATACACATATATACACTAGAAAAATACCATTACTAGAAATAGTATAAGCAATACAGGTAGCCAAAATTTTACATGTAAATGTTAATTTATTTCTTTGTGTGTACGGTACGGTTTACATTAAACCACTCTTAATGGTAATGTTCACAAAAATCAGATTTATGCGGGCGCGTTACTCATCCTGTTACCGAGAGTACATATTCCATAATTCATATTCATAAGTTAAATAGTTTAGGATTTTACGAAACACATGACATTTATTAACCCTTACGTCGCGGATTACTTCTTTTTAAAATTGAACATTACTCCAACATCTTATGTAGAACAATTTTCTAATTATTGGTTTATTATAGGCTTATCATTCTGACATATGAAATTCACGTTCGACCTTTGGATGAGCGAACACCTAAATTGCACAGTTTAAAAATAATTTAATTATGTCACTCATCGTGTTACTGGGAATATATATTCTACCATTCATAATAATCGGTTTATTTGTTAATAATTTATAGAATACAACGAACTATATATATATAAACAAATACTGAATTTATTTACATGCACCCGCTAAATCTAAAAGAATTCAAATAAAATGTGCCAATGTAAGCACATTGTCACAACTCCATAATGTTAAAGAGATTAGTCTTTTCATATATATATATATATATATATATATATATATATATATATATATATATATATATATATATATATATATATATATAGTAAGAGTGTAAATTCCAGAAGGAAATCCGAGTATAAGAGATCAATGTAATAAACACACCAAGAATAACATAAATTAAAGTAACACGGAAAAACATAATCACCAGTGCCATAATTTATTTCGACCCTACGGCATTATTCAAGCATCCAAGCGAGGCGATTACATTTTTGAAAATGAACAAATAGAAAATCACACTCCCTATCTAATACACATATAGAGAGAGCGACAACATGTTTTATACGTATATGGAGAGAGGGAGAAATGAAATATTTAAGACGTATATTTAGGGGAAAAGTGAGTAACCACATATTTAATATATATATGGAGAGAGGATGGGATTGCACGATTCATAACGAAATGCAATACTATGAGGGGGGTCAAGAGCAATACATATTCGGAGAGAATGGGAAATTGTATGAATTAAAAAGTAAGGTATATAGGGAGGGAAAGGAAGTTGAGGTATCATCACCGGGTCAGTTTGTCTAGGTCCCCCTCCAACCGCTGAACCCCAAGTTCTTTAAAATCGTCTCCGCACGCCGGAAATTCAAATCACAGCGTCTTCAAATCCTCCGTCTGCCGATTGATGAATCAGTTAGGAGGTTGAAGGAGGTGTCAAAAAAGGTGGGAGAAAATGGGGAAAGAAAAAAAAACGAAAATAGATTACCATACAACCAAGTCTGTATCATGTAGCGATCATGCCATGTATATATATATATATATATATATATATATATATATATATATATATATATATATATATATATATATATTAAAAATACATATATATATTAAAAATAAAACTATCTAATGTACCCTAAGGTCAACGCGCTTTCTAAGGAAATCAATCGTAAGCAAATACCATTTAAAATAAATTATTTGATTATATAATAATAATAATAATAATAATAATAATAATAATAATAATTATAAGAATTATAATAATAATAATAATAATAATAATAATAATAATAATAATAATAATAAGGCGAAGATGAAGATTTAATAAAATACTGACAATATTATCAATAGCTATACAAATATAAATATATAAAGATGGAGATCTTAATAATAATGATAATAATAATAATAATAATAATAATAATAATAATAATAATAATAATAATAATAATTAATAATAATTGCATTTTAGTTATGATAAAATAAAGTGATTCATATATAAAGAAATAAAGATATAGATAGAGAAATAAATAAATAATCGTGAAGGTGATTAAAGGATACATGATTACGGATAAGAACAATCCAGGACGACCCAATTCAGTTAGATATAAATTAGTTAGATATAAAATAATTAATAAAGAAAAAAATTGCTACATATAAAATTAATCGTACTCTTCAACGCTTGGAAGTAAGGATGGCCCAGCATATCCCTGCATGTTTTCGCAGATCACGTGTCGCCCAGAGGAGTATATCGACGGACGCATCCGAGTCTCTAAAAAGAACATCAGGGCGTTTACGGAGCACATCCGGACGCTTACAAGTCCACGAATCATCCATTGAACATCATTTGTATGATAAATAAGTGCGGTTAGGCGTACTCCGATGGTTGTTTTCATATCATACACAAGGTCCGTAACAACACCATCTTAAGGTTTTGGATGCCGTGAGTGTAACAATGCGAAAACAATCGCTCTGTAGACACAAAGAGTTGTCTAACAAATTGGACTTATTTAAATACCTCTAAAAATGCTTTGCTTACATCACGTCTATATATTGCCTTTTTTGTTTATAATGGCGATATTCAATCACCCTGTTTTTTTCTCTCCACATTACTCTTTTCCCCGTTTTTAAGCGATATTCGCCGACGTTTCCCTTGAAAAATGTGTCGGTTGAAAGGTACTTTGGGATTTAGTTTGTTAATTTTATCGACTCGCTATGACTCCGCTTATTTTATTTAAAACCTTAATATATATATATATATACACTTTACATCTAATTACTTGTTGACCAGTGATATCTCAATGCATTTAAAAACATTGTCAGCCGCTAGACATTGCTCCGTTTTTTTTTAAATTTACAAAGCTTTGTTTTCAATTATAGCGGTAGTAGCAGGCTATTTCAGAAATAACCGTGCTAAACCCGAAGAAAGACCCACAAAAAGAGATGCAAGGCTTTCTAATTTCGTGAGAATGACAATTGGAGAAAATGTGCCCGTCCTTAACGTAAAGGTGTTTGACGACGAAGTCATTAATTCTAGATTGGAATAAAATCTACTTCGTATGTGTACGATTGCAGCGAATAAAGAAACTGTTAATTTTCGAAAATTGTATGTATTAGTTATCGTCTAATTCGGTATTTAACACAACTAGTTTAAGGCGTTGCTTGTGTATAGATTCATGTTCAATTTTAAGAAGAATGTGGCTGATTTAGTGTAGCTCTATTTTCCGTATATTTAAATCACTTTCGTTTGAATGTGTAGTAAATTCCGACGTCATTCGCCGGTCTTTTAGTGATCTTAAGATGCGAACGATGTTAGCAGGCGAATTCTCATTAAACACCACTTAAGAGTGGAAACAAGAAAATCGTTTTCATAGTTCACATTCTTATTTTGGTAGAATGGTAACATTCTCCTGGCACATAAAACGTTACATGAACAGTATGCTGTCCAGCCTTCCCTCTGTTTAAGAGAGCAACAAGTGGAACGTCCAGCACCCTCGATTTTAGGGAATTTAATTATCGTTATACTAAAAACCGACCTTGTTTCTAAATATCTCCTCATGGACATGCACACAAATAGAGATTCAGTATCTCAGAACTAATTTAGTAAATAACGAACGGAGGGAATTTCCATCAATATTAATTTTAATATAGCCGGCTAGCTTAAGGTGGAGTTAGAGATGAAATTGATATGTAACTGAAAAACAAATGTGTTATTTACCAGCTAAGCATGTAATACCGGTGAATATGCATTTAAGATGAAAAGTTGACAAGCAGTGTTGATGGAACGTAAATAAATAGTTAAAGAAATCGTAATGTAGTAAATGTTTTTGACACAAGAAAAGTACACCAGCCATACATTTTCTTTTCATCGATTGCGTCATCGAGCATTAAAAGCTAATGAAAACGCTAACCCATCTGTTGAGCCTTTTATAGACATGATTAGACGTATATAATTTAGAATCAGCCATCAAACGCGCGTTTAGTAATAACAAATATAATATGAAACTAAAACGTAATAGACAGAACAGCGGAGAAAACCATTCAGAATGCGAGGATGAATCTAGAACTGTGTAGCTACACATAAATTATATTATTTTGGTTTATTCAGACTACTGCTGTTATGTTGGATGTTATTCCTGCAAACTTTCTGCGGATGTAACCTCCAACAAGATACGTTTCGTCTAACTTGAGCATCTGTACGGAATTTTGAACTGAACACTTTATTAAATCAACATGGATAGATTGTTTTAGTTCAGTGAAGATAGCTTCTCATTGTTTCCTCCATATGTGGACAGCTATACCGGACTTTTGAATATCTTTACGTATTACGGCTCCCGGTTTTCTACTCGCCTTGCGTGTAGTGGGCAGTATGTTTAACTGTTCAATCTCTCTCTCTCTCTCTCTCTCTCTCTCTCTCTCTCTATATATATATATATATATATATATATATATATATGTGTGTGTGTGTGTGTGTGTGTGAGAATAGCATCCAATATGAGAACAGTGGTCCGAATAATTCAACTAATAGAAACAAGGGTTGAGTCAACCGGTAAACTGTATATCACTGACTGTCGACGTTAAAATGGGTAAATACTTATCTGGGTCATACTTTTCCATATTGTATGAAGTATTCACGAAGTTATACGATGAAAACATCGATAACTCAAAACATTGTTCTGTGATGAGCCTGCAATTTTGCATGGTGTTTACTGTTATCAAACAGTACCAGATCCATACATCAAATTTAGAATAATCGGAAGTTTAAATACCGTCAACATTTCAACGTGGACTGAATATTACAAGGTCAAAGTAAAATTTAAAATTCCAGGTCTTATTATATGATGTACTTCATCGGCTATAATATGGGTCGGCTAATGAGTCTTTATGATGACAGAAGCTAAGTTATCATCTAAAGTGTGACGTTCACTGTTTTCATTAACTTCACCTTTGCCCTAAGTATACAAAACTAAAATCAGTTATAGATAAGACTATGACCAATATTTTGACCAAGTTTTGTCACGATTGAGCAAGCGATGTCGACACTAGGCTGTATACTACAAGCAAACATATTGAAAACGGATTAACAAACTCTAACAAAAAACATAACCGTCTTTGGCGGAAGTAATTATCAATCCTCATCCAGAAGATTCTCAAACATAATACACACGAATTGGTTATGAAATGCGAATTATTTGGTTGCGCGTTCCGACTTGGATACCCGATCATTTGCACACAAACATTAGAAACAACGGATTGAAACTTAGCTAGGAAAAACCCGCTCTTTAATTGATATGATTTTGGTTAAGCCTTATTTTCTTAACTGAAGAAAAATAATAGAGAGTTATTTTAGATGTGTATTGTTATTCAGTATTCTTTTATGCATTCATGCCAAATTATTAGCTTCTTCTCTTAAATAAATTTAAATTAAATACAAATTAATGGGTATGCGATGTTTTTAATATGTTCCTTTATTTGTCGCTTTTATTATTTCTTGCGTGGTTGTTTCTAGTATAACAAATAAGCGTACAAAAAGGATAGTGAACAGTAACATATATCGAAATATATTTTGTCAAGATAAGATGATGAGAAAGAAGTAACTTATTAGTTGGGACTTCTGACGCGCATGCCGACATTTGCACTAAATTTTAAGGGAATATCCACTACACTAGGATAGCCCAGACCCAGCTGTCTAGCAGTAACATCTCACCTATTCATTATAAAGGTGTCCAGATGCCGGTAAATTTTCTACTCATTACTTTTTTGCTCGGACCACTAGCTGTTGAAATTCCCCCATGATCCCTGTGTTTCAGATCGTACTAAAATGCAGGAATTTAAATGTAATGTGGACATGCATTTTGCTGCATAACTTTATACAGAGGTTTCTACTCTATGAATGTGTTTCCTATCACAATAGCCCCTTACGCTTCAGAGGCAATATGCCTTGTTGGGGTGAACAGAAGTGACACAAATAGAGAAATTAAATACATTGTATACTCTGTATGTGCGAACGAAACGTCAGTTAAACAGCTAGATGACTCTTGCGATAAGGGTTCTAATGTAGTTTACATTGACTTACCATTTTTATTCCGTCCAAAAAATGTTCTTTTAGGTGATTTCTATCTCTCTTTCCCCCTTCGCTCTGTCTTTCTATCACTAGCTATATCCATTTCCCACTCGATTAAAACGTCTGTATGAAATGAAAACACAACATATTTTAACCGAATAAGTCACCATATTATTTTAATCAACGAATGACGTAGGACTATTCATCCAGAGATAAATGGTAAACAGAAAGGCCACAGAAGAATTAACCAAATATATTACGTAAGTAATATAGGATTCACTTATCAGTGAAAGGTTGACGTACAACTTATTAAGCAATCGATGTCGAATAGTTGAAACGTGAGTTGGCCGCCAAGATCATCAGATTAAGCACTCGTGATGCTTTTTATTTACAGATAGCTAAAGTATAAGGTTTTGTGAGACAGTTTGGAACTCTACTAATTTGAGAAGAGACAATCAAAGTAAAAGTCGAGGTAATGCTGCATGGAAGTAGACGGAGGGTCAATGAGAACCTGCTAAAACTACTCGATCAATTGCTAAAACATCAGTCACATGTCTACTGTAATATTTAAAATACACCAAACTCATTTTTTTACATTTTATATACTTTTGTACTTTGTTAGATAATACTTTTCATAGGGATGGTTCTCTCGTTTTGTACTCGTTCGTAATTACAGTGATGTGTTCGACTACTACTGCTAGTCTGCGTTATGTGCTAGGATGTATTTCCTTTTACGTTTAATATAACTTTAATTCAATATATCAAATACCCTATAAATTCCATTCTGATACTGATCAGGAAACAAACTAAAACTGATATTTATTAAAAGCCCAATCATACTGAATAAGTAAATTAATTAATTAAAAAGTGAATACCTATAGCGCATTTGTAAGCAAACGCGCACCAAAAACATTAAACAAATAATAATACAAAATAAAGTCAACTCGTGTTTAGAAACACACGAGCTATACAGTAAACACTCTCTAAGATCAGTATACCAATCTAACACATTAAAACAACACTCTAAGTCGATACCCCCCCCCAATAAAAACATATAGCATAACACCACGGGATAAATTTAAGTATATAACTACCACGCACCAAAGTTGATTAATTATGACATTTGACACAGTGCTGTACCAATGAACGCTTATTCTTCATTTCCGAGGATAACTATAGAGTGTTCGAAATATTGAAAAATTTAAAATTAAAGAATGCGTTGGTGTAATAGAATCCATACTTCAATTACAACCAATATAATGTAAAATACTCTAAAGAACACACGTGCTATATTCTATTACTATACACACACACACACACACACATACACACACACCCACACACACACACACATATATATATATATATTTATATATAAATATATATATATAGTTCATCTACATGCAGGTGTTTTGCGGCAATTAAGGATGCCTAGAAATGGTCGGGTGTTTATGGCTGTGATTCGAACCCCAATCGCATATTCAGTAAGAGCACGTCGTAATTACTTAGCAATTAGGAACCCCATCGTGTATATATATTTGCAAATAGTATCTACCGAGTGTTGTATTCTTTTAGTAAGAGCTGTGCATTTAAGCTAATTGCGTTGTGCGCCTCAGTTTGTGGGAGTTGTGCCAAAGATTGTAAGGTTAACAATCTCAGGACTCGGATATAACATTACCTTCCGTACTAACTTATTTAAATATGATATACAATAATGCGTCTTTTCATGTATTATCTTTTTGTTTTTATGGAAGTGGTTATGGCTAATCACTTGAGACGACTATATCGGGGCATTAGAACGGGTTCGTGATGGCTATTTGTATACGAACCGCCACCCCCTCCACGGGGCAATGTGCTTTTTAACATCCTGCGGCCTTGTTTCACATATTTCTGCAGTGAATGGCCAATAAATATGATGCATTAGATTTCCATGAAAACCTATTTTTTTTAGCAGGTGAATAAATTGCAATCGTTAACACGATATGCAAGTACAGACCCTGTCATCGAAATCGGATCAAACTAATTATATTGCAAAGGGTCATATGAAATTCAAATTCTCCTCATTTAAATAAAAGAAAACCAAATTTCTGAAAATGACGACCCATAATGATTATTGATGACGTTTGGGACTTTTTCTTCTATTAAAACATGCCGGTATTATATAATTAGCGCATTTTCAAGGAACAAAAACACCTTGAATATTAAATGCGTGTATCGATTGTAAAAATTAAACAATGCATTGTTTAAAATTCCTGGTGTGAACATTTGCGCGATATTGTGTTTATTTAGTTTTTGCTCATAATTGTACTCACATAGATATTATCTATAATATTAGTAAGTTGACATATACATATAAACCCGCACGCATAATAACATTTTTTTATATATATTAAGGGAGAATGAAAATAACCTAAAAATTGTTATATATTCATCAACGTTCTGTCTTTATTTCAAGACTTTCTCAAGATTACTGATTTGAAGAAAAGCATAGACGGCAAATATTTAAAAAGTACGTGATGTGTCTGTGACATGAAAAATGTGTTTATTCTTTTTTCGAACGAACCATAGACGAACGAATCATATCGAGTGGAATAAGTATTTTCTTATATCTTTTTATTGTTATTAGTATCGATGTTGTGTACAAAGTGTTGCTAGGAATGTGGTGTAAAACATATAGCTGATATTTAAATACATGTTATGTTCGCTTAGTATTAGTCTGCTGATTCCAAGAGATACAGTGTTTGGTAGTTTGGTTTGGTAGTTTTGTTTTACGGCATATCAACCCTTTTTGGGTTATTTAATGCCGAATCTGGTCATTATAGTGAAAGTTTTTATGCTTCAAGTTCTTTATATCTTCAAATGTTTAATCAGGGTTTTTGGTTTGGTAGTTTTGTTTTACGGCATATCAACCCTTTTTGGGTTATTTAATGCCGAATCTGGTCTTGTTTTCTTCTCTTTTTTGTTTCTTTCCCCTTTTAATATCTGTTTCTATTTAACCCATAGTTGGGACCCTAACAGGTACTACCACTCCGGGTCAGGGTGGACCTGGGAGCAATGGTAATTAAGAGGAGGCTCCACATTCCTCAAAGTCCGTAAGCCAGATCTCACCATCATATGTAGTTTAAGGTCATATCCAGGACCGGGAGTAGGGTAGGAAAAATAAAAATAAAAAAGGGGAGGGAGAAAGGGAGAGGGGCTGTTGTTTTTGTTTTTGGTTTTGTAGAACATAATTAAGTTTTACAAACAAAAAAAAACAAATAAAAAAAAAAAAAAAAAAAAACGTCAATGTAGGTGAATTTCGTCTCAGGGGGAGATACAGTGTAAAAGCCGTTACGTTTGCTACTTGTGACTTAATTTTTAATAAGTGCTGATTGATGAAATAATTCAGTGAGATTTATTTAAAATAGATTTACTGACCAATGCTTTTCTCAGGTTAAATGAATGACTATGTTGCAATACAAGAGAGAATACTGCATTGACGAAATTGTAATTATTTTATATATCTTTTATTTTCACCAAGCCTTTTTCGTTAATTCACGTTGAGTTTTACCAACTTATATCTATCCGATAGCTATTATTGCATGGGACAGTATACTTTATATATCTATATATATATATATATATATATATATATATATATATATATATATGCGTGTGTGTTACTAAATGATTAAGTGATACGGTTATATCATTATATAATAAAAGTTGGTCACATCTAAGAAAACATGTTTTATAGTAATATTAAAAGAAATTTAAAACCTAAACCTGTGTTATTTGGTTTTAAATGAATAAAAGATTTTATTTAAGAAGCTGTGCCATTCGATATGTAAAATGTATTTTTTAAAGCAAGAATTCCCTTAGTTCTTATTCATAATGCTGGTGTTATATATATATTTGTATATATATATATATATATTTATATATATATATATATTTATATATATATTTATATATATATATACATATTTATATATATATATATATTCATATATATATATATTTATATATATATATATATTTATATATATATTTATATAGTTATATATATATATATATTTACATATATATATTTATATATATATATATTTATATATATATATATTTATATATATATTTATATATATATATGTATACACATATTTATATATATATATATATTTATATATATATATATATATTCATATATATATTTATATATATATAGTTGTACATATATATATTTATATATATATATATTTATATATATTTATATATATATATTTATATATATATATTTATATATATATATTTATATATATATTTATTAGTAGTAAGTTTTTGAAAGGCTGTGGGCAATGCAATTCCGGGTAAGATGCAAGTTGAAAGGAAAGGAACAAAAACAATAAAAATAAATCGAATACGATATAAGACTTACTATTTATTTTTCCTTTTTTTTCCTTTTTTTTTTTTTCCTTACATAACAGCAAGAGTGTTTTAGCTGTCCGGGTGATTAAAAATCACTATTTGATATTTCGGGAAAAGACATCCCTTTTTCAAAAATAATTAGACCAGAAGAAGAATAATATTTTATTCTTCTCCGACTGTGTAGAGAATAATACAAAACAAAATGGCTGCCAGATATAGACCGCAGCAAAAACAGTTTCACAGGGAATATAAATTAAGTTAAGTTTTATTTTAATATTATGTTAAATATATGATTGGTGTTTAGAATATTAGTGTAATGTTAGGTGTATGGTGTTCGATAAACTGTTATTTTTGATAATATATATATATCATTTTTTTATTTATTTTTTTTTTTTTTATATTTGAATATTTACTTTGTTTTATCTTCGTATTTTTATTTTAATTTTGTTTATCTTTCTATCGTAATTTAAGAATTTTAATATAAATTAAAGTAATTAGTCTCATATTTTAAATATTCTAGATCTATCTACTATTGATTTCGATTATCATCTATTAAAGAAGTGTTATTAATTACTAATTGTGAGTTTCGTCAAATTAGATTAACGAATTAACTTATTAACTTGATATATTTATCATAAGATAAAGGGGAGTAACTCTGGATTTTTAAAAATATTTTTTTATAATTAATTTTTTTTTTTAATTTTTTTTTTTTTAATTTTTTTAAATTTTTTTTTTTTTTTTGGTGGAGATCTGTATAACAATATTAGTATATATATACAACATATATACACAAATGCATATATACATATATATATACATATCTATGTATTATTGTTTGTTTAATTGTTTATCTATATATATTCATCAATTTCTTTACATATTTGTTTGTTTGTTTTGTTTTTTTTGTTTTTTTTTTTGTTTTGTTTTTTTTATTTATTTTTATTTTTTTTATTTATTTATTTTTTATTATTATTATTTACTTGTTTAATTTATTTTATGAATTATTTATTTAATATTTGTATGTTATTTGTATACATTCTATATGTGTTTGGATTTATTAATTAATAATGCTAGGTTATGGAGTGACTTATTTTGGTGGGTTAGACGAGTATGCTGAATATGGTTTTTGGTTTGTGGTTCAAGTGTGTAAGGATGGAAGTTCATATGGGGAGGGGCCTGTTTGATTGTTTGGGTGTATGGTGAGTTTATTATGGGAGGTGAGTAATGGGTGAAGTGGTGGAAACGGACTCTGTTAAGTGTTAGATATGGGGGTTGGTTGGTGGATGGGGGGTAGATATTATAGAATGAAAGGTGAGTAGAGCTCGTGACGTTGATTGAGTGAGGGGTTTAATCTGGAGATGAGGATTGATTCTGTGATTCTAAGGTCACCGATGTTTCTGACAGACGCTAAGATGGAGACGTGAATATCGCGCTGAGTGTTTGAGCAAATCTCTATGTGTTTGTGGAAAGAGGATATACGGGTATTCAAGTGCTCCTTTATGCGCAAGTGTAGCGGTCTTGTAGTGTTGCCGATGTAAAATTTTTTGCATTTATTACACTGTAGTTTGTAAACACAGTTAGTGCGAAGGCACAGACCTGTGTTGGAGATAGGGCAATTGGCCAGGGAGCAGGGTTCGGGTGTGTGGTTAGTGTGTTTATTAGATAGATGTTGGCGTAAGGAGGTGCCAGTATGTGTTAGTTGTATGTTAAGGTTTTCCTTATGTATTGCCTTGCGGATGGAGGTGGTGATCTTATCGCTGAAGAAAGGGAGTTTTAAGAAGCATGTGTTAGCGAGGGTGCGGTGTCTACGTGTTTTGGGCTTATTTAGGTGGGCTATGGTGGGGGCGGGGTAGCCATTATTTTGGAGGGTTTGGTGGAAGTTTTTAGTGTGTGATATTTTGTCAGCAGCAGAAGAGCATTTATTTTGTATTCGGGTAATTTCATTATGGGCATAACTTAATTTGGCTTTTGTGGGCAGGGCAGACTTATAGTATATATTTATATATATATTTATATATATATTTATATATATAGTTATATATATATATATTTATTTATATATATATATTTATTTATATATATATATATATATATATTTATATATTTCTCTTCTTTTCGTAGGATGTTTTGCCAGCCATTCAAAAGAATTCTGTAGTTTATAAATTCATGTGTCAGTGTGGAGCTGACTACGTTGGCAAGACATCCCAAAGATTAGAATTTAGAATATCCCAACACATACCACGTGATATTCGCCTACACAAGGTTTCGAGATCATCCGGGAATTCCAGGCACAGGAATCAGCCATCGGTAATCACCTCGTTAGTACAAATAGTTGTTCTGACAGGTATTCCGATGGGTGGTTTTCTGTTTTACACAGTGCCAGGTCGAACTACCATCTCAATATTCTTGAGGCGTTAGTCATTAACAACTATCGACCTAGCCTGTGTAGACAAAAGATTTTGAAACATCAGTTGGAGATCTTTAATGATTCAAAGCCACCATAACGTTGAGAGATTTAATTTTTTTTTTTCCCCCTTCTCATTCGTTTCCTCCAACTGAAATAAGTTTTATTTTATTTTTTTTTCTCCCCCCTTCATTTCTCATTCGACTTTATGTTTTTAATTTACCATTCTGACGTTTCCTCTCAGAGGGTCAGACGACAAGGCCTTAAGGTAATTTTAACAATTTTCCTTTTTTTTTTTTTCCTCACTCGTCTGTTTCATTGATTTTAATAATGCTTCCTCTAAAATTAATCCTACCATTCTGTTGTACACGTAATTTACTTACATATTTTCGAGGTCGGTACAACCCCCAATTCATCAAAACGTTAAATAACGTCATACGCATTAAAAATAAATTAATCGTTTTGAGGTGTAGGATAAATTTTCTCAAATCTTGCCGCTTAAATCATGTAGCTCCCGGTTATATCTGTCACCGAATTTCTAAAATTAAATGTAGAAATTCGTTGGCAGTTCAACGTGTATTTTTACAAGACGAAATCCTATTTAACTCCGATTCTTATAGTTCGTTACGAAGTAAATATCTTATACTTTGGGCTATGGTTTGGAAGGAATTTTCTTTCTTTGACAAACTTCGCTTCTCAAAGTTTCTGTCTAATGGCGATATTTTCACCCTCAACAAAACCAATTCTTCATATAATAAATATTTGCAGAATTTGATTACCAAGAAGTTCGGCACTAGAGCATATTCGGATAAACATATATTTAATTATTCGTCTTATGCTCTATCAAATACTGAAAAATTTGTCTTGTCTGCCGGCTTAGAATTTTGCATTCCTCCCCTCCGTGTTGATAAAATCAACATATTTAGTGAGATTGAACTATTATATTCTCAACTAAAAAGACATTCGCCTATTTCCACTGATTAATTAACTAGCGTTAAAATCCAGTTGGGTGAATTAGGTCGGAGGTTTTCTGCTATACGTACTAAATCTA
>OY744516.1:157520336-157542836 GCA_963556195.1 Sepiola atlantica | reverse complement strand
ATATTGACCTATTCCATCACAATTAAAAATAAGATTGTCCGATTTCAAAATCAAATGAAATCTAATGTCAAAAATTAAGAGTGTGCCCATTTTACAAGGAACTGTTCCTAAATCGAATAAAACCTTATAAGCAGAATTACGTCGCGGTTGTCGAATTCAAATATATATTACTTTCATGTATGTAACGGATATTTACCTGATCAGTTTTTACGTTAAAAAAGAGACTATTTATTTCAGAAAATACTTTTATTTTAAACAATATATGACTAAATTTAAACTCATGGTGTGTGTAAAATATTTAGTTGACAAGTATTTTACGGTAAAAAGAAATATATATATGTAGGTAAGCAATAGCTAAATTTCAACGGTTTTCAGCTAGTATAAATCTAATCAAATGATATTTAATATATTTATTATCACTGATCAGAGCTTCTGCGCGTTTATTATAAGAAATAAGCACTTAGAGGCACGTAGTCCAAATGTTCTAATGAAAACAAAAAAAACCTCGATGTATAGTCGACCGAATTGAAGCAATTTAAAGCATGGGATTACATCCCACCAGGGAAGCAGTAATAAATATTGATGTTAACGCAGAAGATACATCAGAAAAATTTAAGTACTGATGGAGATTCCCGAGTATTGACATATGCAGCTATTCGAACGCTCGACAAACAGAACAAACCTGTTTTATTTTCTTTTGCAAACAATATATTGTACATTTTTCTTAAATGTCCAAAAGAGGATAATGTTTTGAATTGTTTTATTTTTATTGCGTTTTTTGTGGGGGAGGAAGATTTTAATTTGAGGTCGATGAATTGTTATTTCTTATTTGTATATTTATTATTATTTCTGTTATTTTGTTTGTCTGTCCCTTGTCACCTGGACTTATGAATAGCATTAGCTTCGAATTTACGTTAGTGGTAGAGTTACAGTGATTCTTTGTGCGGAAGAACGACTACAAATGCAGAACGGAGGCGGATGCATTGGAATCATGCCTCTTTACAAAATATTAGAAGATAACAACAACAATAACAAGTACAAGGACACGAATAAGGCAAATAAGTAGTAGAAACGATGTTCCTGGAATAATAATAATAATAATAATAATAATAATAACAATAATAATAATAATAATAACAATAATAATAATAATAATAATAATAATAATAATAATAATAATAAGCAACAGGTTGATGACGTTCCAATTTATCGATATTTGTCGTCAAATCTCGGTAATTTCCGTTTAATTACTGGATATCTATTCTGCACACATACCTAAATCTTTTCTGGAAAACATGAGAGATAATTCCCGGGGATATCGGAGAAACAGATGAACATATGACAAAACCCATAAAGATAAGATTGTTGAAATGTTCTCATGAACAAAAGGAACAATTGACAATGGTTATGAAAATATTGTCTTAGCATAAAACGTAGAAGACATAGAATTGTATTAAAAAAACTGAGTAACAAAATATTTCCTCTGAAGGTTTTCCATTCGTTTATTTTGGGCTGAGAACACTTGAATATTTCAAGGGCTTTATTGTACAACGCACTTGAACAGAAAGTACATTGTGTTACTTGTATTGTTTAAAACATTTTATGTTGATTTCTTTATAACGGACACCATTTCGTTTGTAATCGTTGTTTCCGGTTTTTTATATTCGCACATTTTGTGGTTATTATGAAAAGAAATTACTCATTATATATTAAATACGTGTTTTGTGTCTTCTGTTTTACATTATATAAAAACGTTCGGCTTATTTAATACCGAACTATACATAAAACTACATAACAAGCGATTGATTCACCCGTTGTCTGTTTTAGTACACATTACTTTTATTTTTGTTATTTAATAAGGAAACGCAATACTTATTACAAAATATTCATTGTTATTTTTAAACGTGTTATTTTAGGATTATTTATGCCTTGTTCAATATCTACTTACAGCCACATATTTATGCGAACGAAATAATAAGACACCAGTTACATTTAAAGTGTAACAGTCGACCACATTTTGACTGGGTTACAGTAAGATATAAGAATTGCACATAAGCAAAAGCTGCATTTTATGAAATGTTAAAATCACTTGATTGCAAAAAAAACACTATGGTATAAATATTTTGAACAAATCAGTTACTTCTTGTTAACCGTGACTACGGAATGCATATACATTTCTATACTACAAATAGAAAACAGTTATAGTAACATAATTTTCAGCTTCAATTAATACAATTTTAGAGCCTATATATATATATATATATATATATATATATATGTATATATATATATATATGTATATATATATATATATATATATATATATATATATATATATATATATATACATGCATAACAATTAATTTTAAAGTGTATTATTATGATATTGTAAGATAATTTATACCCAAATCAAGTCATTTTGTTTATATATGTAAAGAAGATTTTGTAAAGAAAACAACATTTAAGGGAGTTTACTATGAAACTAAATTCAAAAAGGCGAATGGCAATCCGCTAGTATTGTAAAAATTATTAAAACATACAGTGATGCGGCACCATACATATAGCAAATGCCAACTTTGATATCAGGAAGTCGTTACTCAAAAGACTTTCGGACCACGATAGGCGCGGTTCAATCTAAGTAATGGAACATAAACTAACGTTTCCTGATTAAAAGTTTTACGAAATTATGATGGTACTTTTATTTCATTCAATCCTCATGAATCAAATTATTTTATTATTGAAATTGCTTTCGCCGATATTTTTCTTTAGAATTCTCTCTAGCAATACATTCTATATTTACAGGATAGAGTACATGAAGGTTGCCAACATCCTAAATGAAAAAGTTTCACAACATAGCGACCGTCACTCTCCATTAGTTTATTTCATATTCTAATAAATATCGTGGTGAATAAACGCAATATCAACTAATAACCACTTTAAATAGACAAGCTAAGACATATACATGCCGTCTCAACCTGATATATTAGACTATAGTATGACGCTAATCCAGTACCTCCGATTTGATTTTAAGTCTACTTAGTCAATAGAGTGCTATTCGTTCCTAACTATTATACCAATCGGACATTTTTCACTCTGACTCTTTATGTAATGTCTAGTTTGTAAACTGAAAAACAGGCCTTTAGTGTATCATTTAAACATTGTCTTCTGCCAAGTGTTTCTTTCACTTTTATTTACGTCAAACAAAGCACGTTGCAACTGGGACGTCGTGGTCTACTCTAAATAAGGCACTATATTAAAAGAAGCATCCTTAGTGTGTAGTTGTGCAGCGAGATGTTTGTTCACATTACATTTAATCTTTTGTATATTGGTATAGTCGGCGAAACAGGGAGCATGGAGTTTATTCTAAACGTAAGCAGTTCGAGAAAAGAAACTATTAGAGTAGAATGTTTTTCGGGATCTAAGTACATCTACAGCGAAGGGGTGGGATATTGCTGATTGTCGGGTTGGTCGGGCGTATTTATGTTGAGGGGGCACAAGTGTAGCCAGTTCGTCGGATCACATTTCGTTGAAGTTCTTGTAGAAACACACAAAGCTGCAACATTACGGTGAGGTACAGGGGCTAGGGCCTGGTAGATAGTGAGTGATATATTAGATTAGAGACAACGTTTTTTGGTCCTGTCTAAGAGAATGGTGGCTTTACATTCACTCACTTGGACACAAATATTTGTTTAAATGCATATAAAAGGATTACACATATTTGTATCTTTTTAAAATATAGCTTTTTTATCTAAAGTTATACATAACCAATTTGTTTAAATTTATGGAACTGAAACCATTTCATTAGGAATCGATATTAACGTATTATTATTAATCGAAACATAATTTTAAAAATGTTCATGCCAATTACATGTCACGTTTACTCACTTTCACGTCATTTCCTTCTCGGGGTATGATATAAACTACATATAAATAATATATAATGGTTATGTCTTCTGGTAGTAATATGTAGCTCTTTTTTTTAATGAAACCTGATCTCAGTCAGCCTTTCTGTTATAAGAGAGTACTATAGGACTATTTATATTTTATTACAACTAGCACTGAACAGTAGAGAACAACCTATGTACCATAGAAACAGGACGGACCAAAATCAATACGTATTAATAACAGATTATAACTGAGTATCTTAAAAAATAAAGTAGGATCAGTATACCTATTAATATAATGCAATCCTATAAGAATAAATCCTAAGAAAGCGTTTGGACTGTTCCAGCGCATCTTTCTAGCTATCATTCGGGGTAACTCCATATCAATTATGAAGTCATGCCTCAACGCCTAAGTCTTGAATAAGGAAACTATACACTTTGAACTCGTGCGGAGCCAAGTAAATATGAACTTATTAAAATAAACTTTAAAAAAATATTATTTGTGATTAAAGAACAACCATATTAAATGATTGAATTTAAAAATAATTAGAAAATATAAATTAATATCATTGATAATTATAATGTGTATTCTGTTACAGAAATGCACCTATTCCTTATTATAACAAGATTAAAACCTTTACCGAACTGAATGTAATGTTTTATTAATTAGATTTAAAATGGAGACAATGACTGCACAGAAGGTGCATATAGGTCTGATATCACGAAAGCTATCTATATGGGGATGGGTATTAAACGGTGCAATAGCTGAGTGCATGGCTCGATGAAATCGATGAATGCAATCAGCCATCTCATTAAGAAAATAATTGAATTGAGATCGAAGTGTATTGACCCTAAACCGGATCATCATCAGCTCGAGGTCCACGGTTAAACTCTTTAACAAAATGTAATTGAAAATGTATACTGAATTAGGAGCCAATCAAGGGCTGGACGAAGCAGATAATTACGAGGCAAAACTAAAAAGTAACTTCGAATCATTAGTTTTAAGTGTATTTTTGAGGCTGGCAGCGTTTATTGCGCATATTCTTGTCAATAATCAGGGAAATGTACACACATTTATTTTATATTCAGTCTCTTATTCGAAGTCTCTTATCAAAACTATTTTGCGTTGCCAAACCCAACTTTAAAATAAACAGATCATTATTAACCACACACATGTGGGAATAATAACAGCTCGTGTATCGCTCTGAAGTCACGTTTACAATAGGTGTTTGGAAATTATACCGAATGTTTGTATTTAAACACGTAAATGGATTTGTTTAATTATTTCCCTAGCAGGCGAATCTTTTTACAAAAAGAATATTATTCGTAGATGAATTTAAATGTGCAACTTCAGTAGAATCAACATTTGCATTAACAGTAGCATTAGCTATTAAACATGAAATACATAAACTATCTGCTTTCAATAATTTTCAAACACGCGTTTGGGCCCACAAATGTGTACAACCATTTCTGAATGTTATGTAATAAGCGTTGTTATGCTATTGTCTGCGCGGGTAATATAACAAAACGAACGATTATTTATTCTGCAGAGCTAGATATAAACAAAGAATACACAGAGTGAAAATGAAACTGCCACAACTTATTTTATAATATTACTTGCGCAGATAATAGCATGAAAATAAGGTTTATAGAACACCGACTGTGTACTATCGGAAATGAATTTTCAATGATAAAAAAATCATATATATTTCTGACTAGATAAGATATCATTCGGCCCCTCGTTAAATAATAACATAAAATATGTGTTTAAACATTGCATGATATATACTTGACTTAAATTCAATATTATTTTAAGCAAACATTTTTCCGTATTTTGGCAATTTTATTCTCAGTGCGTCCAGACGTTTATCAAAATACACTTATGTTTTTGTTAATTATTCACCCCACTCATTAGTAATTTTGTTCCCGTTAATCCCAAATCAATTCGTAGGGAGATACAAATCCAGTATTGCCTTCCTCGTAATACTTTAGCTTAGATAATTTGTATTCTGGTACATGAGTTACTTTAAATTGCATCACCGAACAGCCAGACTGATATACACTTACGATATTTATAATATAAGATCACAATTAAACTTGAGTATCACTATATTAAACAATATGCAGAATATTTTCGTCACATGAGTTTCGGGTGTTTACTACTTTGAGGTGTCCATGAAGAATCCTGCTCTGGTCGTTCCTTTGTTAAACATTTGGTCTGTAAACCCTCTAGTATATGCAATGGTTGATTGATAATAACATACATGAAATAATTAATAGACACGTATAAGAAGTCACGTAGCTCAAAAGAGAGAGCGAGAGAGCGTTTGAAGGAGAAGAGGGACAGTCCGTTTTGTAGTATGCCGCGCGTAGACGTGTAAAAGGATATGCGCTAACAAAATATGATTAAACACAAAGAAGTAATGAGGACTAGACGCTTACGCAGAATTTGGAACAGCGGCCCCAGTATCACAGTTTTGCGGATCTTTATTCACAGCGCAACTGGTCATTAGTTTGTGAAATAATATCAGCTTTTTGAAGATGTAAATTGTGATTCATAGAGTTAAGAGCGCATGTATACTAGAATGATTTTAATTGTTACAATATAGTGTGTACCGGTAATATAACATACTATATTACGTATATTTATTCCGTATGTGTTAAAACAGTACTCAATACATAAGTATAACATTCTACTTTCATGAAAATACGCTTTTTGCAAGTAACAAGAAATTAAGAAAGTAAATATTCTTCTGAGTTCATCAAATGCCAGAATTGTTTTTACTTAGATACCTTCTTTCCTCGGAACGCTCGATTTTGAATTCCCTTTATTGCGTACTGTTACCCTGATCGTACACTAATGCTGAAATTTAAATGCAATGTAAAAATATATCTTGCTGCGTAACTCCAGACCCATGTTGTCTCCTATAAATCACAATGGCAACTAACGTATCATTGGCATCATGCCTTATCTGGGGTAAATACAAGTCAATAGAAAATACTCAATACACTACGAATCCCAAATATGATTTCACCTCGATGGACTTTTATACATGGGGCCAACCACCGTCTGAGCGCAGCAAGTACTAGATAACATGCTATAGTTAATACACATTTGTCTTTAAACTGCGTAAACTATTGACCAGACTTAATCTACTTATTGTTTTGACCTTATTACACTAATACTGAATCAATTTCTAAGGTTTTATTTCTATATACTTAAATAAAAGAAATATGTACTAAAATATACCTTACTCTCGGAATTAAATTATGTGTGAGAAATTGCTTAATTGTTCTAAGTAGCCGTAATTTATAATTAATTAAATAAGTAACACATCACTTACTTAGCTATCTATGTATTTATCTCGCTCTCTTATTCTATGTTGATTCCATCACCCTATACTAGTTGCTAATGTGTGTTTTTTTTCGTATCACTATTCAATATACATAAGTATTTTATTCACACAACGTTTCGGCTGATGTAACGTTTTACGTTCTTCAGGTATATATTCTCAAACTTGGAAATCCATATGTCGAACTCAGCAAGAACACATGGCAGAACAGAAATAATGCTAACTAATACTCAGTTCTAAGTGACGATCCCCTACAGTTGTAAGGTTCAATCCTCGGTATGGTCGATACTAAGACTGACATTACGAATTAGTTAAGACTTCTACGAGGTCATGGCTGACGGAAAGAGAGTAAGCTACCCACATGCTTTAAATCGAGGGTTCAATTCGAAATTATGTAATAAGCTGCCGAGTTCGACATAAAGATTTCTTAGAGAAGAACCGCCTGAAGAAAGCCAGAGATTACATCGGCCGAAACATTTGTTAGAATAACATCCAAAATCAGAACAACAGTCCGATGAACCCAAATAATTCAAATTATCAATCTTTATCTAAAAGAAATTCGAACATAACCCCAAGGGCATAGGGCATTTTATAATTGAATAAGATAGGAGTCAAAAATAATAACTAACAATGACAAAAATGGGAATTTCTCGGAAGTATTTAACATAATTTTTATTTATGTGTTTATGTATTAATACCGCAAATATCTATTTTATAAAGAACATGCCTTTGTTCACGTTTAAAGGTTTCATCGCGAAGATAAAAAAATAGATGTCCAGGGAGTCATAACAAATTAATAAATACACATGCACAATACTAATCTATTTCTAATGGATGTTTAGTATCAGTCTGTTAGAAGTCATAACTATACAATTACTTTTATTAATAATGTAGATGTGGTATCTGTCTGAGTTCAAACTATACTATTACTTCTATTACTATTGTAACATTATACTATTGTGTAATGCTCAATTCAGTTTATTATATAATTTCTAATACTAATGTACAATTCGTTAATGCCCAATTCGGAAAATGTGTCTAATATTTGTTCTGCTGTCACGATACCACCCTTTCAGGAACTACCTACTACATTGGGGTGTTTGCAAAATTAGTATCTGTTTAGTTGTCATGAGATCATCCTCACTGGCATTACTTGCTCTATTAGTGGAAACCTTATGCATGTTCATTAATCATGATACCATCCTCCAAGTCATTACCTACTACATTTTATTGTAGGAAGAGTAGTATAGTATCTGTTCTGTGGGCATGAAACACTCCTCTAAAATATTATCTTCTTACGGTTGAGGGTAATTATGTAGTAGAAAAACACCTTAACATATTGTCGTATTATTTAGCTAGTTTATATAATGAAAGTAAAGGTGGAGTTAATAGTCGCCATTTTTATTTTTGTACCGCCCTATTACGAGTGCCAACAAATTACCGAGACAAATTTAAAATTAAAATAAAAGAATTAATATGATGAGACCAGACGTATTTCTCATGAATTTTAATTTTCTCAAGATTTTAAATCCGTCTTCAAAATTAGTTTTGCGTAGCATTATTCCCTTCAATCAATCGACATACGGTATTAACAAATATATTTTTCTACTTTCTTTATTGTCCTTTAAAAACTTCTTTATTTGCAAAGAGATGGCTTTCTTTTGATGAATTAGGATTGCGTTCTTGGAATAATGATTTATTCTCTGGAGATTTTATTTCCTGTTAAAATCTCATTCACTCTTCTGACGACTCTCTCTCTCTCTCTCTCTCAATCTATCTATATCTCTCTTTATCTCTCGCTCGCTCTCTGGCAATGATTCTCTATGGATCCATCATTAGGTTTTATTTTATATCTAATTTTGATTAGTTATTTTCTGTTTCATCATATACCCCTTACGTTTTCCTGCAATTATACAGAACTATAGTAACGTGTTCTGGAATCTTAATTGGACCTTAACATCATATCAGGTCGAAGCGAATTACCTTAAAAGTATAAAATATTGACTTAACCAAACAAGTTCAAATTCAACATGTGCTATACACACTAGGCTAAATACAGTTAACACAGTGTGCACTAAGCTTATTCGACTGTAGTTTCCCGCTTTGTTAATGTTAACTAAACTTAGTGATCTGACTAATCTAAAATATTATAATCTTTATAACTGTGAATCTGACGGGGCATAACACTTTGTCGTGTGTATCGTGGAATCATTGACTCTCGTATTATGGATGACTAAATGTGCTGAGTGTCTCCGTGGAAGTCACTAATTGTCGTATTATGGGTGACTAAATGTGCTGAGTGTCTGCCGTGGAAGTCATTGATTGTAGTATTATGGGTGACTAAATGTGCTGAGTGTCTGCCGTGGAAGTCATTGATTGTAGTATTATGGGTGACTAAATGGGCTGAGTGTCTGTCGTGGAACGCATTGATTGTCGTATGATGGGTGACTAAATGGGCTGAGTGTCTGCCATGGGAGTCATTGACTGTCGTATTATGGATGACTAAATGGGCTGAGTGTCTGTCGTGGAAAGCATTGATTGTCGTATTATGGGGGACTAAATTTGCTGAGTGTCATCCGTGGAAGTCATTGGTTGTCGTATTATGGGTGACTAAATGTGCTGGTTTCTGCCGTTCTACGCGCACGCTGTGTTTAAATGATCTGCAGGACGTTCCTGTTGGCGCAACTAGTTGGTAAGAAGGGTAGGTTGTTGGTCGGCAATTACTTTCTACTTTATTCTGGAAAGTCGTCGTGATCAATAGACATTGGTGTGTTGTGTACGACAGGTTGTACACAAGGAATATTAATATTAACGTGCGATACACGTGTCCCTGCGTTAACTGTGATTTCAAGATGATTATGATAGAATGTGTGACGCTGTCGGTTTTCAATATCGTTTAATTATGTTAACGTTAAGTTTACATTCGGTATTTTTGCCACATGGAATATTGTTCAATAGAACCTATTTCAGTTTGTATCCGTTATTGTATTTAGTACACAGATCTTGTATACATTATAGTAATCGAATCGTGCTCATACGCCTAGTGCATGCATTAAAGAAAACAGGTTCCTAATAAATCATAAACTGTGACAAATAAATAATTCATACTAACCACTTGTAGCCCAATGTTTAAAACGTCGTGAAAATTATTTTTGTAATGAGAAATAAAACGCTATAAATAATAATAAAGAAGCATACTGAGATAATGATAGAGAGAATGAAGAAGGGTGTTGTCTCTTATTAAAACTGAAAATCAATATAAATACATTATAAATACTTTAAGGAGAGGTATTAGTTATAATGCCTTTACATTCAACCCTGCACCCGACTACCTCAACTGTTATTCAATGAAATACATATAGTTAAAAAACAAACTTGGAATAACATTTTGTAAATATGTCAAATACAGCGAATACAGTAAAAATAGAACAAAAATCAAGCAAATTAATAATGCAAATATAAAGAAGCAAAGTAGTGTATAGCATGCATAGACAACAACAATAACTGAACCTTATACATATTCTAGATGTTATATGTAAACTATCTCAGGGAAAACAAGGCAATAAATAAACAACATTTTAAATATAAACACCTGTGAAAATGTGTTTGAATTCGGGACAACTGATTAGGCTTCTTCGTTATGGACTATTATTTCTCTCATTTATTATCTTCATAGAGAAAACTAATAATTAATAAAAATAAAAATAAATCTGAATTTTGTAATGTAAAAATCCTGACAATTAACATTTCTACTTTAATGAATTATAATGTATTTATATAATATATATATATATATATATATATATATATATATATATATATATATATATATATATATATATCAATTTTTTAACATATTATAAGGTAGCCTTTTATATTATTTGAAGGTGCTCACTTTCACCTTACCAATATGCTAATGAAAAGTTGCACTAGTTGTTGGTCGCTGGACGGTAATAGGATCATCGGTATCCTTTATTTGAGCAGATATAATCACAACGATGAGTTCAGAACAACTAAAAGTCTTCTTTACGTCTATTGATGTTGACATCATCTTACAAAATCTATTTATTTCTACCTGGACCTTAAGAATTATTTTTTTGTTTTAAATCGATTAATTACTGAACCAACAAAATAATTATATATATATATATATATATATATATATATATATATATATATATATTGCATCTAGTACATATGTAAAAAGAGTAATATTATATGTATATCTATCTATCTATCTATTAATCTATCTATATATCTATATATATACATATATATATATATATATATATATATATATATATATATATATATATGTGTGTGTGTGTGTGTGTGTGTGTGTGCTTGTGTGTGTATATATATACACACTAGGAGAATAACCGTCCTAGAAAGGGCAAAATAAATTGCTGGAACAGAACGGATTTTCCTAATTTCGATGGCACTTTATGGAGATTAAAATTAAGATATAATGTTGTTAAACCTGATGTCTAGTGTACGTATTCTGATGTTGGTCAGAATACATTACATGATTTTGATTCTAGAAAAATATCTTAAAGTTAATGCTTAAGCTTTAATGGTGTTTGTTGGGTATCAATCGAGTAAACCTACTAGTATATGAATTTGTTAGTTGAGAATAACGGGGAATAAAAGTTCAGTCAGAGCCACTTACTTTATCTAAGGTCAGTATTACAAGACTGAACAACTATGACGTTCCATAGTTAAACGAAAGAGCGAAGGAATGAGTGAGTGATGATTCTTTCAGGGCATGCAACATATGAATATCAGAAATTGAAATCTGCTGACAAAAGATGATTACCCCATTGGTTAGTGATTTGAAACGGATATCAAATATAAGGCGTTTTTATTTCAGACGGCAAGCCCTTAGTCTGGAAAGATCACTATGAATTGCTTAAAAGAATAACATATGCATATAACTTATAAATGTTCATGTGTTTTAGAATGCTGACGGCGACTAGGTTTTCTGTATATATGACACCAGGTAGAAGTGTTACATCATAATAAGTAATTAAAATTCAGAGAATCTTGCTTAATTGGTTTATAATGACTACCGATGATATTCAATGCAAATCTTATATATTAAAAATTTCAAATGGATGGTTGTGCCCATATTATGCCCCCTAAAAACCGTTTAAAATACTCCCCAGAAACTTACATTTTGGAAATATTTATTAATATCTTTTGTAAAAATGTCTTTAAAATCGGAGCTATCTGAACTTTTATGAAAGCTACTTGCTCTTTTAACCCCCCTTAATATAACTCAATAGAGTCTACATGTTGACCATTTAGACCTAGCAGATGTGTTCCAAAATTCATATTGATCAGTTAATTAGTTTAGGAGTTAATAATGTCATATTAATATATAAACATACTTAATTTATGACGATACTAGTGGAATACCCGTACAAGGACGGGTAAAATTAAGTTTCCGAAAAGAAGAGTTCTGCAGAATTGTGTAACCCCCATACATATATTAAATCAAGATATAAAGATACTAAATCTTATGTTTAGTATCTTTATTGTAAGTTTAAACAAAATCAATTACGCGATCTTGATTCTAGAATGTGTTACATTTAAAGACTACGGTAAACGGTTCTGACAAGGAAGTTGACATCAAAATGATCTTGCTTAATTTGTGTCTAATGTAAATCTGATATATTTGAATTTTTCATGGGGAAGTGGCGCCCATATTTAACAACCTAAAATCCTTATAAAATACCCTAAAGACACTGACATTTCGGAATAATTATTATTAATTGATGACTAATACTTATTGCAAAATGTTCCCAAAAATCGGAGGTAGCTGCGTTTTTACAAAGGGCTATAATCTTTTTACACAAGTTCGAAAACTGAATTTAACTAAATATAGCACACATTTAGACCCCTTGCGTTTAGCATTTTTTGGTCAAAAACTCATATTGATCGGTTCATTAGTTTATAAGTGAATAAGATAATACACTAATAAAATATATAAACATTGCTAAATTTATTAAGATATATATTTATATATATATATATATATATATATTTATATATATATATATATTGAAGAGAGTAGCATTAGTAATATATGTATACATAGACGTGTTTATGCATATATATGTATGTATATATGTATATATTTATATATATATACATATATATACATATATATATATATATATATATATATATATATATATATATATGTGTGTGTGTGTGTGTGTGTGTGTGTGTATGTATGTATGTACATACACAACTAAGCTTACCCTCTCCGCGTATGCGTCTTATGCATGCACGCATACTTCCATTCTAATAAAGACAGAATAGGTGGAGCGACAGAGAAAATTATTTTCAACTTGCATATATCGCTTAAAATATTCTTAGGACATAAATATGGCGCCAAAATCTCCAGCTTTTCTCCAATGTTTATAATAAGAATTCACCAAGATTTTAACAAAAGAAAAATATTCACAAAACATAGAAATATGTCAAGAAAATTCAGAATGGTGCTTTGAATTTGCATAAAGAAGAGGATTTATAGCCTCTTTTGTTCACCGAAAAATATTTTACTATCATTCCTATAATGATATATATTTTATTTTTTATCTATATTTAATTCTTCGATTCATTTTATTGGAGCTGTTATTATTGAAAGAAATGTGTGTGTATGTACAAGAATATTACTTAAATGGGAAAGATTTTGGGTATATTTAAAGTTCTTCAAATTTTTCGGAATGTTTGAGATGAGGATTGCTAACAAATTTTATTAATTCGGACTAGTCTTCTCTAGTTGGTTATTATTTTCGTAGCGTTTCGGCCAATATGCCCTCTGAGCGTTTCCAGTTGATCCCCGTATGCGTGACGAAACGGATAAAAGCGTATATGACACTCAATTCTAAAAGACAGTTTTCTGGATGTTGAAGATTCAATCCTCACTATAGGCGATATTAATAATAAACCCTTAATAATAAACACTTCTACTCGATCATGGCTGACGGGACAAAAACAATCTACACAGGTTGATTAAACAAATAGTTTTGTTTAAAATTCCTGATAGTTTCCCGAGTTCGACATAAAGATTCCCAATGCAGAAGAAGAAGGCCGGAGGATACATCGGCTAAAACGTTGGGAAAATAAAAACTAAGATCATGAAAGTAGTTCGAATAATCGGAATAATACAAATTAGCTTTTGTTCTTCGATTTTTAATTAATTTCATACGTTAACTTTGTAAAAGACCAAATATATATTCGATAATCTAAGATCTTATTAAATATGAAATTGTTTTCTTTACTTGTTTATATATTTTTACAAGTCTTTCTGTCATTTAATGTCTAAATACAATAGTATACATTATACTTGAACCCAATTTTTTAAACTATAAATACAAAGAAATCAGCATTTGCTTTAACGACATATCAACAGATTTGAATTATTTCATGTTAAAATATATTGTATACTATCAGGAAGTTCCGACGTAGTTCACTATTAAATGTGGAATACTAATACGTTCCTTTCTATTATCATAACAACGTATATATGCATTATTTGATGGCTCCATTTCGAACCATAATAACGCTGAGAAATGCTCAAATTTGAAAAAACAAAAACTCTCTAAATTATTGTCTTATTAATTTCAGTTAAATTTAATTCAAATTGTATATTATAATTTGACGTTATAAGCAGGGGTCACTGCACCCCATAACGTCCATAGTAGGGCACGTACAAATTCCGTAAAGAAGAGGGCTCTATATATTCAGGACCATTTCCATTATCTTCCCCGGATAATTTTAGACAAGTTATTTCAATTACAGCAAAATAGTATACACGGCATAATCATGTTGACCCACCATTTCTCGTTATATCACCAAAGTTAAGCGATATAAAGAATAGCCCGTACTAAAAGGGTGACCATTTGGGAATGCTAGGTGCTGTAAGCCATTTTTACCATGACGGGATATAAATGTGGATGGAGATTACTTGTGAATTTGATATTCACTGTAAACTTCCTCTGAAGGAGGAAGCCGGCATAAGCCCCATACGCCAGATCAGGGCTAACTACAACAACAAGTTTTACCTGTTCTTCAAATATTATGTATCTGTTTTAAGTGGTGTTCTCCACTAATAGTCTCCTTATGGGCGCACTTCGAGATTCATTTTACATTTGAATTCACTTTTAGTTTTATGTACGTTCTTTAATTTTTGTTTCTATAGGGAAAACACACACATACATGAATTGGCATTTATATATGTTGATTACATATTGCAAACGATTCGTTGTATATATAGTAATTAGGCACACGGTGCTATTTTACGAACATCAGCGTGACAACGTGGGTACATAGCTTTTCCAATGATATTACGTCATATCAACAGTTTTCATACTTAAACTCAATGCATATTATAAACGAGACCGTGTATAAAATGATTTGAACACACGTTGCTATGTTATCCATAGTTAAGGGGATACAGAAGCCTTGTCTGTTTAACAGTTGTAATATTAGATATTGTACCACGGAATCTAATACATTCTTGATAGGAGGATCGTATCTTTTTGTGTATTGAGTACAAGAGCTAATTGATTCCCAAACATGAGTATATACTCGGTACACGATGCATTTTTTTCATTAATAACTTAAACAGAGATAACATCTTGAATGTGCGAATTATAATTTTTAAGGACTCTCTTTCTGTGGAAAACGGTACTAAATGAACGGAAATTGAAATGTAAAACAATCAATGTCTTCAGAACGTTAAATACTAGCTACGGTTAAGATATTTATTTATTTACGCATTGAGGTATTTATCTCCTAGTGAATGTGGTTACTGAGTTTCGACTATGGTATGATAAGATATATGTCGTCCTTGAAATGCAGCGGGAGTAACGCACTTTAACTTACGTACAACAACTCTATAATTTTCTTTGAAATAAAACAAAATTATGGTAACACCCATTTATTAAATTATATACACTGAAAAATTCATTAAAATGGAATCATTCTCTAATTTCGGTTGCTTTATTTAAATAAGGTGTATTCACACATACTTTCACTTTCAGTGCCCGTCCGTACATAATGAGGTTACTGCGTGGCTATTTCACTTGCGAGACGTGGACCGAGTTAGAAGATTCGATGACTATTACGGAATGTGACTGACAAGGATGTTGCAGAGAGAACAATGATAGGTGTGAGACATGAACTCATAAAGATATTCCATCGAATTGGAGATTCAATATGTGAGACAGTGTAATGTATACAAGTATTAGCAGCGTGTCAGCAAAGGAATGAAGACGAGCACACAGTTAATTGAATTACCCTCTATTTCCTTCTCTCTCTTTCTATTTAGAAACAGAAAAGACAGAGGAAGTGCATGTAGTGTATTTTACAAAAACTAGTGTAAACTCTTTGTAAAAAGTGACGGCAAAAATAATGCTTAGCCAGTGCTCGCAATAATATTTATATAATTCATATAACATAACGTCGAAATCAGTGTACTTAAACACAAATTAAGAAGAGAAAGAAACGTCTCAACTTCGAAAATTTCCAAAAAAGAAAAAGAAAAAAAAACATATCATTCAGTATAATAAATAAAATAGAATAAAAGAAGGAAAATGTCTCGTTATAAAAATAGAGTAATAGTTTTCCTCCAGAATTCGGTATACACTGTGGAGTTTGCCCGTTTTGCTATTCGGTTTCTCGCTTCAGTTAACCGCTTAAAATGTTTACGTTCAGCAGTTTTTTACTCGGTATATTTTACGTACTGGTGTGGATATATATATATATATATATATATATATATATATATATATATTTGTTATAATGGGATAATTCCAGGAAGAAAACTGGGTATGAGAGCTCAATGTAGTAAACAGAGCAAGAATAACATAAAATATAATAACACGAAATCACATAATTGTCGATGCAATAATTTATTTCAACCGTGCGGTTTTTTCAAGCATCTCAGACAATTAGATTTTTGAGACTGCCGTCTCAAAAATCTAATTGTCTGAGATGCTTGAAAAAACCGCACGGTTGAAATAAATTATTGCATTGACAATTATGTGATTTTGTGTTATTATATTTTATGTATATATATATATATATATATATATATATATATATATATACATATATAAATATATATATATATATCTTATTCAAGAATAATAATCATTACGTTTCTTTATATTATTAAAAGGTGTTGGGAAAGCGAGTTCTGATGTTCGAAATATTAGACATGATTTAGAGTCAAACATGGGGCGCAAACCTCAATTTCAAAACATAGATATGCCCTCTTTAACGCACGGGCGGTAGGTGACGTAAAATCTCACGATTTAAAACCCAACACATTTTTGAAAATTTTAATATCTTAGAGATGTTTGTAATGTGCTCATAGTTATTTGACCACAGTTTATTAACATTTCAATATGTTAGCGAATGTTAAGATATTCTAGAAGGGTACGTACCACCCTAGCTATTAACATTCTACTCGCCGTTTAAATTAAAATATATCCGATTGGCCTGCTTATTATACTATATGCATAAGAAACTAATTTAGCAATGTCACAGAAATACTAATTGCTTTGGAAATTCTTACTACACGCTAAGGTAGGTTGCGCTTAATCATGAAATATTAACGTATACCCTCTTTGAAAATGTTTATATCTCTCATTTGCACAACATTTAACCATATCTATCATACAGCATGTACGAAATCAATATAGTAAATGCAAGCAATTACGATTCTATTTTATTAAAACAACATAATGCATGAACATGTTAAAATAAGTTTTCTTATAATTATAAATATTTAACTGTTTGTAATCACAATACAACTATTGTAGACATATTAGAATGCATCTTGAATTCATAACCTTATAGAATTAGACAATGTAATCATCGATAGAATGATTTAAATTGTCTTAATTCCTGCGTTCATCTCTTAAATGAAAGTAAATAAAAACATTTATTTTCAATGTAGCATGTTAACCTTGAAAAGTAGCTCGTCTAAGTATGTATTTCCTTACAAATTAAACAAATATATTTGTTGACAACTATTAAGTAATTAATTATAGAAAGTCTTGCAAAATGATTCTGTAAAAATTGATTTAATCCCGTATTAGTACTGAACAAACAGTTATTCTGACATATTTGCTTTTCGTAAGTTTACAGCAAAGGGGAGTGTAAGAGTCTACACTTTAACATTTGTCTGAAAGTGTAGAATCCAACAAAGCATCCACGCTGAAAGAAAGAGAATACAACTCTATGCATGCCTATGCAAGCGGAGACATCTAGAAGGCTGCCATAAAGAGTTTTCAACGAGACGTTAGGTCGGAACTTAGAATTACGCATTAAAATGTGACAGTCTAATTATAATAACATAAAAAAGGCCATCTTAGTATTACAGAGACAATAACACATTATAAATATTATTAAATTCTTATCCACATACACATTTGTTAATCCTTTTCCGGGAATCATCAGTGTGGAGTATTATTGTTCTGCTGGTTACACGATTCGGAACGATATATATATATATATATATATTTATATATATATATATATATATATATATATATATATATATATATATATATATATATAATTAGAATTTTTATATATATTCGAATATAAATTTTATAACCTAAAGAAATTGTAATAGTTCAATAGTGTAAGGCCAGAGCTATGTTATATTCAATACTTTTTATTTAATTTTATATCAAATCAATGTTATGTGGGAAGGATTCACATCATTGCATACAATTTGTTTCTTAGTCAGCATAACATTGTTTCAAATATACATTTGATAAGCCGATACAATTGTATGCTAAGTAAAAAAAACACGTTTTGTGAAATTATGTAAATCTGTATTTCATAACATTGACATTATGTAAAATTAAATAAAGAATATTGAATATATATATATATATATATATATGTCTGTGCGTATGTGTGCTTGTATGTGTGTGTGTATAAAAAATGACTGTATACAGTGCCAGCATAGAGATTTAAAAAGTCAGAAGCGTTGATAAAAAACAATCTGGAAAATAAATCGATATTTTCAGTACGATGATATCATATTTTTCATATAAAGTTTAAGGTTGCGCCGTTGGAAAATATTTTTTGAAAATCCTTCAAAGAATATCCTTTGAAATTATAATGTTTCCCTTTGCTTCTACTTACAATCATTAATATCGGACACAAAATATAAATACAATGTTGAAAGACGCAACTCTTATACATAAATTGTTCTTCCGTGTAGAAGAGTTGTGTAATTTGAAATTTGTAAGTTTAGAAGACAAAACAACACTGATATATTTTAAAATCAATATTTATTCATTTAAAATCCACTAAAGTTTAACAATATGTGTCTTCTTCACTAATGATAATATTTTCTATTTCTTTTTTCGTCGTGAGATCATGTCACTAGAAAACTCCGCAACATCTTCCAACGGATATGTTTTAAAGTCAAGAGGTAAGAACTTGTGTTGAAAATTGAAAAAAAATCATCAAATTATTACTTACAGAATAATACAGTTAATATATATAGTTAATACAAACATGGAGTAACAAAAAAGTTGTATGTCTTTTATGGTTTCTTTTTTTTCAAGGACAACGCTTGCTAATGCTCTCGCTCAGAAGCAACATAATAAAACTACTACACATACTTTAAATGAATACAACTTTTAAAGTATTATAAATGTCCAAAAAGGCTCACTATTACAAATATGAACCTAAAAATACATAGAACCGATATATATATATATATATATATATATATACATATATATATATATATATATATATATATATATATATATCTATATATATATATATATATGCAATATGCAAATACATACAGAAATGTGTACTGACTATGCTTCAGCAAATAATGTGCGTAGCTAAGCTTCTGCTTATTGATTTGATATACATATATACATATATATATATATATATATATATATATATATATATATATATATGTATATATATATAGGTGTGTTTGTGTGTCTGTGTGTGCACTTTGTCCGTTTTATAAATGCATAAAATAAAACAGAATTGTAGATAACGGCAGGAATGTAATTTGATTCCGTTTTCCTGCGCGAAAAAGGAAAATAAATTATTTCATTTAAATTTTTTTAAGGATTCAAATTAATTCCAACTATGAAAAGCAAAACAAAATAAGAAACCAATATTCCAATAAAAACTTAAAATTCACATAGAAATAACAACACGAAGGACGAGAAATATATGCGCGTCTTTAAAACATTGAAGACTTTCGGAAGTTACTCTTTTTTTCCTATTTATTTCGAAGACAATATATTCATTTTATTGGGGTGGATGTTTGCATATAACTATATGTATATATTTTTACTAATCTATACTAATATGAGAAACTGTATATTTTGTCTGTGTTCATATCTGTATAGGTAAATAAGTGTACACTATTAGACACACGAATGTGAAATTAAATAAGAATAATACTCTATATGAACAAATTGTAGTCATAGCGTGAATTTATAACCTTTTCGATGTAATTACATTCGGAAAAATAATTATAGTTTTATAACTTATATTGTGTAAATTCTTTACAAACATTTTATGTTATATATTATATATATATATATTTATTTATATATATATGTATATATATATATATTTATTTATTTATATTATTTATTTACAGAAACATTAGTACAAAATTCGTACCGTCGGTTTCAAACACAGAAGGACTTAGCCATCTGGCTCTCTTCAGCTTCGGTTGTCATATGTTTCGGAAATTTAAAGTTACGTGTCACTCTTGTTTGGACGCGTTATTTGCTTAGAGGGTTATGTATGTTTGTTTAAATTTAGTGTAAGGAATGTTTAATAAGGTTTGAAAAAAATGGGGAGGGGTGAAAAGTTACAGTTGAGATTTAAACCGGAGAAGATTTAAAGAGATATAAAAAATAAAAAAATAAAAATAAGAAAATGAAGAAAATATTTCTATATGAATCCCTTGAGCCAATATTATGAATATCGTATATTTGGCTGTTACTGTTTTGTGGTTTAATGATGTGTCCTCTAAAGGGATTAGGGAGATAAATAGGTTTAAGGATTACACTTATGAAGAGGTAAAAATGTTAAACGAAACAGCATTAATTAAATTACAGTTTAATACACATAAAGACCTAGCCAAACTACCTCTGCCAAATACATAACCCCATTAAATACCGACTTCCACACCGGAAAATTTTCCCAACTATCACCCCTCGTAAATGTATAATAGTAAAATATTTTGGCTGATCCACAAGATCTGTTTCGGTAAATTTATTCAGCGGAAATTGGACTGGCTTGATCGTTGTTTGTTATAATTAAAAAACACGGATGGTTTGTAAAACATATTGTTATTTATATATCCTTTATAAGACCTATTAGAGTGCGAAAGTAGAATACAGACAGAATATTAGCTTTACAGCTACATTTTTACACTGGTTTCCTCTTATTCGCTTCTAATGCGCAAGAACACTCCCCTCAATTTTTCCGATAATGTCATGTGACTTCGTTTCACTTTCTGTTAAAAATGATGAAAGTTGATCGGTTAAAGTTTTTGATGCCTACATCCTATGTCTGTATGTCTTTTAATAGAACCATGTTCATTAATAAGTAATTAATTGTGCATTAAAATATAAATATTTCTGAAATATAATTGTTGTACTTACGTTCATAACCGAGAATATAGAATTATAAACATGTATCTATCGCGACTTATGAGTTTACATCATTTACTTACTTTTACAAAACATTTATGTGATACCAATATATATATATATATATATATATATATATATATATATATATATATATATATATTATTTTTACTATACATATTTTAGAGACATATGTGCACAGATAAATTTCATCCCAGAGGGTTTTTATGGGTTTACATCTATACAGTGAGTGACAATTAGCTAATGTCACTTTTGTTAGATATCCAGTTAATGTTTAACTCCGCTAATCTAACGGAAAACCGGTTGTTGTAATGTCACCTTGCATTAGAGGAGACACCTCTTTGACCAGAAAAAAAACAACGAAAGAAGACGGGCAATCCAAGAAATCCCCCACTCATTGTGTATAAGATGCGACGACAAATGACAATATATGATATTATAATTCATATTAGATGCTCGGGAATCCGATTAACTAAAGTATTGTAACCCTCATCCCTCTTATTTTTCTTGTTTAACCTCGGAGAAATGGTAAGTTATGGAGCTGTAAATACTGCC
>OY744516.1:157505336-157515336 GCA_963556195.1 Sepiola atlantica | reverse complement strand
TTAGTCTCAAATTTGAGAATTATATAATTATTCTTATATCTACTGATCTTATCGTGCTGTATATTTGCCTTGTAGTTTCATTCCCAGTTTTAAAAAATACTATTCATATTTATTTACTTAATTTTCTTTATTTTATTTTGTTTATATTATTTATATTTTATTATAGTGACAACTTATATTGCGTGCATATGTTTTGTTAAGTTCTCAATGATTATCATAGTGGCTTCACTTTGATTTTTGCAGTCATAATTTTCTTTATTCTAATAATTCATGGTTGAAGTTAAACGAGCCATACTTATATGTTATATATATATGTATATATATATATATATATATATATATATATATTTCATGGTTAGAATTTAACGCAGAATTCTCATACGTTATGTATATATATATATATATATATATATATGTATATATATGTATACATATATATATATTTAATTATATTTATACATATATATATATATGTATTTATATATGTATATATATATATACATACATATATATACATATGTATATACATATATATGTACATATATACATATATATATATACATATATAAATATATACATATATTATAATTTTATGAATAAATATTAATTATTTATTACCTACATACATCGATGTTTTATGCTTACGTACTCTTCAGTTCAGGAAACTAATTCCCAACGGTCGGGAACTCGGATCACAAATCGCAACTGATTCGCAGTCAGGAGAGTTACCAGTTGGCTACTAGAAATTAGCTTAGAATTTATGAGGAATTTATCTTTTCAAATACTAAGTCGGCAGCTATTCACAACAAGCGACGTAGAGTTATCGGCAACAACAACAAATCGTGTTGTACTCGCAATGAAGCTAGTAGTACTGCTGTCCATTAAATTCACACAGAGTGCCCAGCCTTAGTAAAGGGGGCTATGCAATAATATTTATAAATATATATATGAGTATTTATTACCTACAGACATCGATGTTTCATGCTTACGCAATCTTCAGTAAAGACAGCTAATTCCCGACGGAGTAGGAGTACAGACAATTTGACAATCACCTGGTGAACAGTGAAATTAAATTTGCCTTCAGTTTGGTCTATTCTATGATTCCTTTGAAAATATTGAAATGCTATACATAACCAGGTCAATTACTATAAAATATTGATGTTCAGAAATAGTGTGCTTCTCTGAAAGGGTTCGAGTATTGGCCGTTCATAAACGAAGCCGAAAGAAATGTAATATGTTGTGTTGTACTTACAGTCTGACCAGACCCATACATATACAAAGTTTCTTCGATGGAAGACAGAATGCGGGAACAAATCTAGGTTGATACTGCTATATAACGAACGACACCATTACGGCCAAAATAATATTCATATAAAAGCCCCTGGAAAAGAAAGCCGAGAGAATGACTGATTATTGAAGACCTCACACAAATCTCTACAGGGTCCGACTGTCTAATCTTTTGACAATCTATGGTGGAACGAGAAATAAAGTGCTGACCATGCCCCTTACTTGGATAAAAGCAAGAAACATATATGAATTTTTTGTAGGGTATATATTTACTTCTGTCATATCTGCATATATGCATAGGTTGGGAACAGTATAAAGTTATGTTTACTGAATTTTCACCGATTTTGAAGTCTACAAATATTTATTGACTCAATGAATGAAAGATCCTTTTTTTCGGAAAAGAAGTAAACATATCCTCTTGTATGAGAGCGACACATTTATGTTAAAGTCGGAACATCGTCATGATATTTCCAATACGTTTGATGAATCGAAAATATCAAGAACGACCCTGGTTTGAAGTGCACATATCATGTGCTTGGTAGTTTCGTTTCAAATGTATGACACTGGTATATATATATATATATATATATATATATATATATATATATATATATATATATATATATATATATATAATATAAGACAAGTTTTGTGAAACGATTTGAATATGTCCTTCATAACAATAGGTGTGGTATAACATTAAATAAAAAAATATTGTATACAATATTGCTCAAGATTAACAATAGTCAGCTATTACAATGACTCTATGTTATACAATTTATGTGAATATATATATATTTAAAATATAAATGAAAATTCATATATATATATATATATATATATATATATATATATATACAAGTAACATATGAGAAAAATATTCTAAGAAATATAATATCTATAAAGTCATCAGTCGTTCAAACCAAGATTTTTCAAAGAAAATCAATGTTATCATTACTTCCTTAAGCGTTGGCTTTTCAAAGAATAAAATCTTATTTTCAGAGGAGTGACAACAGAATAGTTGGTAAAGAGAAATTATATTGAGAATCAAAGTTTCATGATAGTTCTACTTCAAGATATACATGACATCTTTATTATCCTCATATATATATATATATATATATATATATATATATATATATATATATATATATATACAGAGAGAGAGAGAGAGGGGGAGAGAAGGAGAAAGGATAGGGAAATAAAGATATAGTGTATTTCTTTAAATTATAACCAATCATAAAAAGTTGAAGCTCGATATACGAGATAGAGCAATTATGTAAACAATTAAAACATAAGAATAAAAATTGTAAAAATACAAAATCTATCACGTGTAAAGTTTCTCAAAACAAGAAATTTATTTTTATTTTCCTAAATTCATTGCTTTTAAAAGATCGAAATTCTTATCATCAGAGGAATATAGAGAGATGAGCAGAGAGTTCTGTAAGTTACTGCTCTCAACAAAGCACCCTATTTTTTACATTTTAATTTTTTAATAGATTTATAAAATTAACTTGGGCATTGACTTTACTGTTTTAGGGAAGCCAAGGTGAATGTCTTTGTAAGACTATTGTATGATTCGGAGTTTTGAGTAGATCTGTGAGTAGGGCCGATTTTATAGAAACATTTTAAAGGAAACAGTTTTAGGTAAATACTTTAATGTGAGAGGGCGATACAATAATATAATATGTTAAACACAAACAAATTAATGAGTACAAAAACATAGATTCACAAGAGACATAATTTATATATGTTTAACATTGAAGAAAAATAAAGAATGTTCATAGTTTGGGAGTCCTTGCAGAACAAGGGTAATTTATTAACTGGGATATCGAGGAAGTCGTGATCGATGATTTAAGGGCTGTGAATTTTCCACGGGTCTGGAAAATCGTAATCAAAACTTCCCCATTCAATTATAAAATGTCTATTTGATTGAAAGTTATTAATAAGAGTCGATGTTCATTTGTTTTCATTGTAATAAGTTAATTGAGATATGTTAGAAGTATTAAAGTGATTAAGTTTATACATTCGTTTTCCATCCGCAGAAAACATATCAAATCGTTAAGGCATTGTATATGTGTGTGCGTTAGTGTCAGAATGGATATGTGTGCGTCAGTAGAGAAATGCATTTGTAGCCTTCCCATCGGGCGACATTGGGTAAAGGAAGCTAATGAGATGGCGATGTTAGCTCTGTCGTGGATATTTGGATATCACATTTGTAAAAATAAAACTCAGTTTTTTTATTTACTCTAGGTAGATCAAAACAGTAAATTTGATGAATCAAGATAAATTCATCTGATTGTCTTAAAATGTTTTTATTTGTTTTTATTAATTACAGCGAGTGTATGCGTCGAGCTCTATGCGCAGAAATAGGTTTAAGCATTTTCGTTAGGTAAACATGGTCAGTATATGTAATCCCCACAATATTCTAAAACAACTGATACTAAACTATTATAACTATTGTAGTCCTCATCATATCTGACTAATAAAAGTTGTTTAAGATCTTGGTGTGAATATTTGTTTTTAATTGCATCCCTGCTAAGCAATCATACGAATCGATAATTGAACACAATTAACAATTATTTGAATCAACTAGAACGTTGAATATTGGCATTAAATTCTAAGAAAAAATGTACTCCTTATTAAAACGAATTTGAATGGTCAAACTGTAAACAAATCTATTTCTATAACAAACAAACTTGAATCTTCTCTTCCATATATGTATATATATATATATATATATATATATATATATATATATATATATATATATACAGAGAGCGATATATAGATATATATATATATAAAGACATACTTTAATGTAAATATGAATATAACACAAATATTATTTATCAATATATATTTCTTTTTAACTCTTTTTTTATCATGTGACTAGCAGCAATTTTAGGATATTTGTTAAGAACATAATGTTCGACAACGTCTTGTGATCATAAGCAGTGTGTTGCAAATGAAAGGAATCCATGTACATGGAAGGTGGAAACCAATAACATATATGAGCGCACTTCACACGCACTATTCACCTATACACATAAACACACAACAAAGAAAGATGCACGTGCACATAAAAGTGATGTGTCATCGACCAACATGAATTTACGCACGAAATACGTTGGCGAACCTGTACGAAGAAAGCATGGTACATATACAATGAATCACACATCAAACTACACAGAAAAGGATTGGATTATATTTGCTTTTTAAAATTGTGATAGCAAGCATCCAAGAAAAATATTTAAATTATATGATATGAATTAAATTGATTATATAAAACTTTCATAATAAAATAAAAATAAAGATTGAAACAGTTGCATATTCTACGGTGATACGTTTCTAGTAAAAATAAGTAAACATTGGAACGGGGTATTCGCTGTTTTATTTAAATATTTAAATTACATGGTATACACGAAATTTATAATGTAAAATATTATAATAAAATAAATATGAAAAGAGGATTAAACTTAAGATGGAAACAATTACATATTTTACGATTCTAGTAAGAATAAGTAAACATTGTAAAGCGGTATTCGCTGTTTTATTTAAATACTTCAATTACATAGTATACATGGAATTTATCATGTAAAAATATCATAATGAAATAAAAATGAAAAGAGAATTACACTTAAGATAGAAACAGGTGCATATTCTACGATTCTAGTAAAAATAAGTAAACATTGGAAAGAGGTATTCGCTGTTTTATTTAAACATTTATCAAAGGAATACTTGTCTACAATGAAAAAAATTAATTATTAATTTTATATTATACTATAATTACAATATAAATAATAATCGCACCCAAAGAAATACTAAGTTTCTTTTTAATATTACTAAGTATCTGTAGTTACAATTCTATTTCAGCATTTTATGTGTATGCCATTCACTCTTAATTCCTTCTTAATCACTCTAAAAACATAAAATAAAGACAAAAAGTAAGAAAAATAAGTACCGAACTACTAATTTTTAGATTTAAATTCGCAGAGCAAACGTTATCACGTGAGCAAGATGTAAGGTTAGGCTGGATCGGGTAGCTGTTTTCGATAGGCTACCGTCTTCAATGGGGTATATAGCTAGAGGATATGATCTAAGAGCAGATAGGAATGAGAGCATATAGCTTGCTGGTCATACTTGGAAACCCGACGCAATCAAACGTGCAGAAAACGATAAGAATTCATTGTAAACAAAAAATTACAGGACTATGTCCGAAATCTGCAGCCCCGATCTTTCTTTCCCGCCGCTAGCAGAAATATCGACACCATAAATAAAGTTTAATATTCCTCCAAATTGATTGGCAAAGCGAAAAGTTCTTAGTATAGGCGGACCGCTGTGGGCGACAATTTCAAGATGCAACGTGTAATTTTATTTTATACCGACCTACTGTAGTATATGTGGGATTCGCAGTGTCGCCCGCTTGTTGATCTGGGGAAATGTGACACTATTAGAGCATTAAGTATCAGAATGTAGCAGCTAGCGAAAAATTATTTCAGTTTCTCTACAAAACAGCACTGTAATAACAAACAAAGAAAAACGTTAATGTCTTACAAGGAAATAACAAATACTATATCTAATACATTATATACACTATTACAGACATAAACAACTTGATTTCTGCTGGGTCCAAATTTTCTATTACGATACTAAACATAGAAAAAAAACCTGTGAAAGTAATTGACCAAAATGTTAAATAATATTTGGAATAATATCTTTAAATCAATGACGTAAAAAAGAAGCTACAACTGTGAATATATCGGAAGAGACGAGAACATTACGGAAGAAGAACATCCCGGCAAACAAGTATAAAGGCTTACCAAGAAGTAAAAGCACTAAAACGAAATATTCTAGCAACTTAAAAAAAAGATATACATATGCAAATGCCGACAGTACAAACAATAGCTAGTTTTACTACAATGGCATAACCAGCTTCATCAGAAATAAGACACTTCTGGAGCAATATATGACGAAAATGATACAACCACAGCAGAAAATATGAGTGGATGAAAAGCATGTAAACAGATATATAGGATACTAGAAAAAAAAACACTCAATGAAACCTTAAAACCAATTGGAAACTCGGAAGCACGTGAGCACAGCTGAATATATCAAAAAATGTTACAATTACTTCGATTATATATGCAATTCTTTTATTTTTAGTTACTCAGTTTTTGTCACATTAGGATAACTTGATGTTCTTACGTGATCCGTACGTATATATATATACACATACCCACTAATCTTACATACAAGTCTAACAATTTCTTAATCTTTAACCAATTTAGTTTTTTATGAAATATAAATTATAATTTCATACATATGACAGTTTAATTAAGAGAAGGAACTGTTTTCTTTGCGTACCGTATATAGTGTTTATTCAAATTGTTTTGCTGTATTGATGTACGTTTTAAGGGTATGTTTTTGGTGCCCTTTTTGGTTACTTGTTTCCTGATGAAATCCATATGTAGTTTACTATATTACTTCAGTACTCCCTCGGCAAAAGGGTTGCCTTATACACAACATTACATAAGTTGTGTTTCCCTCTATAAAGCGGTAAGTATTCGTTCTGCAGTTTCACTTGTCCATGTTCGTATCAGCCTCATTATGTTGCTTATTTGTTTGTAGTTAAGTCATTTATTATATTGCCCATATTTCTAGTGCAAGAATACCTAATGTTTAGTGTTTTTTATTAGATGTTGTCGCTAGTTGTTTTTTGTGTTAAATTATTGTCTACTAGTTTGAATAAAACCCGACTTGTATTGATTTTCGTCAACTCAAAAAAATACTTTTCTTTTTCTATTGATAGTTTTTGGTTTGCGGCTATCGACTAATTGATTCGTTCACTCAACTTTTAGTAATGCTGTTTACTATATGTTCTCCTTCAGTTGAAGTCCGATTTAAGGGGCAATTATTACGGATTCTTTATTTGATATCAAATTATATCATGATATATATGTATACATACAAAAGCAATGTACGTTTTTATGTGGGTGTGTGTGTGTGTGTGCGTGTTTGCGTGATGTTTGTGTTTTCCCTATGGAAATTAAGGTTAGAGAATCTACATAAAAGCTAAACTTTTATACTTATGTAAAAACTAACCTGGAAAGAAAACGAGCAAGACAATTAAGGTTGTACGATCTCTAATTGAACCAACAAGAGGGATATGGAGACATAACCGCACATTGTTGAATATAAAATGTGTTTTACTGTGGGAGATAACACACAAACACTCCGTTTCTAATTTGTGTCCGGTCACCAAACTTATACTAACATAACACCACTTTAATTTAGATCCGAGATATTAATTTTACACCACATACCAAACACAACTCTGTACCTAACATCGATATTAAAAAGACACACTAATTCCATTTTATATACGCATCACACATTTAGAATTATAACACTATTTTGACATCACAATATATATATATACATATATATATATATATATATATATATATATATATATATATATATATATATATATGTGTGTGTGTGTGTGTGTATTTATACACAGTTTAAATTCTAAGGGTACTAAATTGATCCGCTTAGAACGTATATAAGCCAATTTACTGGTTGAGAATATATATATATATATATATATATATATATATATATATATATATATAATAGTATAGATAGATAGATAGATAGATAGATAAATATATATATATATATATGTATATATATATATATAAATATATGTATATATATGGGTTGTTATGCTTTCTTTTTCAAGATGTTATAACGGTAAAATAACTCGAGTCTAACTATCTTAATGTACGAACTGTTTAGGCAGAACAATTTTAAAAATAAATGGCAAATATGTTCTTTCACTGGGTGTGCTGTATATTATAAAAACAAGACAATAAGAAAAAAAAACTGATGTTTTACGGACACAATGTCCGAAATAATTGTAGGTTTTTCTTTGAATCTGATAATTATTATGTTTATAATACTAAAGATTTGTATTTAAAAATGTTTACAATGTATGAACAATTTATTAAACGATCGTAATTTTTTGACAAAAAACAACAATTTTGCTTTCCATAAGGCCATATGTTCTTTGTCGGAAAATTACTCAATTTATAAGTAATTTAGAATTCAATATTAGTACAGTGTACACTTCAAATGTTCATTTAGCTTTAACCATGAGTTTGATTACTTAAGCAAATAGTAGTCATTATACACACAGACACACACACACACACACACATATATCTATATATATATATATATATATATATATATGCACACACACACACACATATATATATATATACATATATATATATATATACATATATATATGTATATATATATATATATATATATATATATATATATATGTGTGTATTGAGACAAATGTGTATAGATGAAAAGACATTTGTGAAAGTCCCTTAGATAGAGAAATTAGTGAAACCTAGGGTAAAAAATTAATCAATTTACGTATCTTATCTTGTTCGGGCACTGGAACTCATTAACCCTTGACATAGGAATACGCACCAACTACTGTGCATGTCTAGATGCATAATTCAGTTCTTTATTATCGCTTACCATTTTTTTTCCTTTTCTACTTCGTTGTCAATATCTTTTTGGAGTGACTGATTCTCAGCTGACATTGTCGCAGGCTGTTGTGAGCGAAAGAATTACCGCCTTAAGTCAATTCTCGTGACACCAGTAATCAACGATAACTTAATGAGAACGTAATTAGTGCTGAACAAGTTATTATGTATTACCGCAATTTTGCTTGGCAGAGACACTTGTTGGCAGAAATATCAAGAGAAGTAGAAAAACGAACTAGCTTGCAGCGACCGTGGAAAGGATGGAGATGTGATTGAAGGTTAACTCTGGTGATTTGTAAGTGAGATATGACCTAGAATATTGTTTTCAAAGTTTAGTGGAATACTTTGTTTTGTTTTTCGAATTATCAAGGCCTGGTGAGATCTCGAGGATAGGGATTGAAGAGATTGTAAAGTTAATGTTGCATGTCACCACGAAAGTTTGTAAAATAATGGTTAAAATTAGCAGAGGATTACTTTAAAATAAATTAATTATCCAAGAGTACGGCTCAACTAGTATTTGTTTACATAAGAATTGAAGACGGCCATTTCGTTGTTAGTTGGAAACTTAGCGGTATTTTGTACACTGATGTGGTGTTCTATAATCTCTTAATATTATCTCTGCTTTACAACAGGTTTCTTCATAAAAATAGATTTGTACATAGATCAAGAGCGTGAAGCAAATGGAGAAAAGCCATCGACTTAAGTTAATTTATTTATGTATCTCAAATCCAGACTTGGTAGTCGCAAACTTTACGTTTCAATTCTTGTAATAGCGATGTTGAAATAGATTTCAAATCGTTCATAATTTTCAATTTACATCATCACCTCCCCCTCGCTTGCTCAATTTTAAAAGTGTAAAATACACATTAGTATTATATGTCGGACATTTTAAGATAATTATCCATAATTTGTATTATGTGTATTATTCAGAGTACTCCAATTTTGGATGTTATTCCTACAACGTTTCGACCGATGTAACCGCCCATTTTTTTCAGGCGTGTTTTGTCATACTCGGAAATCTGAACGTAATTTCTAACTAACCATTTTATTAAATTCCATAACAATCATCTGGTAGAAGTGTATAGTAATTCTCAATTACATTCCATATGTCGCCTGTATCTAAGATCGAACGTTGAAGC
>OY744516.1:157435336-157500336 GCA_963556195.1 Sepiola atlantica | reverse complement strand
TGTTCTTCTCTGAATACACGTTTTTGAAGTATGGTGTATCTGTATATGTAAGTACAGAGAGCTTTTCAAGCTCATTACATGCAAGGTCGGAATGATGCTGTACCGGATAGAAACTCAATGCTGCAATTAGTTACACAGTTTAGAGCCACAGTTTCATCACTTAAAATAAAGCCACCAGGAAGATTTCGAAGCGCGCGAATTATAGTCAGTGTTCAAGCCCCAAGACTTCCTGTTACTACGTCGTCCACACGTTCAGCTCCTCAGCATATTTCTGCGATCGAACAGTCAGAAGAAGGAATAGTCTAGTATATGTTCTGTTTTCATAAGACTTTCCCCCAGGCTTTACATCCTTCCTTGAGAGGGTAGCGTACATTAAAAGTTAAATGGCAGAACCGGCTGTTCATTTGCAATCAAAACACTTACTTTATATATACTAGCAAAAAATATGCGAGAGGAGGGAATATGTCAGATAATAAAGAGTGGCAAAAATGAATCGTGAACGAGTCCATTGTGGATGGGACGTCGAGACAGAAAGAAAAATACTTAATCACTGATAAAAAGGAGAAGGTTCCGCAGTGCAAGCGAGACTTGAAAGGCGACGGTTTAAGAAACGCGAAGAGCCGGAGCGCTTGGTGATCGGAGTATCGAATACCGGAAGAATGGGAGTTTACCGATGTTTATGGCACCGATTAAACTTTATTGGCTATGGTACCCAAGCCTTGCTGTTAGGCTTTTGTGTCCACGACTAAAAATGCGACTGATAAGCCAGTTGGTACTGGGAAGGAATCCCCTGACTTGTATTTCATCAAACAGAAAATTAGAAGTGGTTGTGGAACAATTGCTTCCGTTCTCGCTCGAGTAGATTATGCAGAGCAAATTGCTTTCCAATCGGGTGTATATATGAACGAGTTTCTAGCAGAAACCATGTCGGTGATCTTTACAAGAAAAATACTTTAATGAAACAAAAGTATGTCAAAAGACCATCCGTAAACCATCCGGTGATGGAAAAAAACAAAAAACAAAGTTGTTCTATATACGCTCTGCCCTTTCTCATGCTAGTGTGATCTTACCGAGTACCCCGAAAGAACGGGTAATGCAATAAACATATTCTCATTTAAAATTAAATGATAATATACAGTAAAGAACGTCATCAAACATTTTGTACATCTCGCATCAAAATATAAGACACCATCGGATAAAAGAGTGACTATTCGATCTAATAAATCTACATATTGAACTATCTTTTGTGAATGCTGATGCTTATGGAGTACAACCTATTAATCACAGATATGAACAGATTATCTCTGTACAAATATAGATAAACAATATTTCTTAAACACAGAAACACATTCAAAACTCCCAACTTAATATAATTCACCCATCTTCAATCAATCTGTAGACATCAATTCGACACGTAGTTAATAAAAATGGTTTAAAATTGAAATCTATAGAGGCGTATCACATGTCTGAAAATATAATTTCAGTAGACATAGGTAAACTGTCGATATTCACTGTAAGCATATGTCCAAGAGTAACAATTGTGGCCGGAATAAATGCTGACGCTTATGACCTAGTTTAGGGTTGCTACCTGTCGACATACTTGTTCATGAACGAGGAGATAGGGTTAGAAGGGAGAAGTAACACGAAATGGAGAACGTAAGTTGTAAGTTTTTAAAAAATTAATTATTATGCAAAATGTGACCGTCTACAAGTGATATAAGCGACAGGGACATATATCATGAGAGGAGAAAGAGAGAGAGAAGAAAAGAGAGAGATACAGACATATATACATATAGAACAGAAAAGATCAGATGTGAGAAGGGAGCTTGAGTAAGGACGAATAGATTGGGACAGATGAATGAATATAAGGAAAATGTAGGTATAGTGAAATAAAGAAATATACACGTTATATATATATATATATATATATATATATATATATATATATATATATATATATATATATATATTATTCATTTAAAATATGCCAAGGGAGGCGTGAGAGCGCTATATCACTCAATAGACTCACGAATGGCCTATGCTGGAAATCTCATTTCTTTGATCAATCATAACTCAAAAACCAATGAACCAAATTAGTTAAAACTTTGCATATTTTTTTTATTTAATAAGTTTTATAAGTATGTAGAATGTCAGCATCATTAGTCAAAGCAACCCAGAGATCAAGAAAGTTCAATCATGAAATCATGTTATCTGTTTGTACGTATGTGCCACCCTGTATCTCATCAACTATTTGATGGATTCAGCTGATTGTTGGCAGAGATAGAGTTTCTAGGGTGTAATTGATGGTATTTTAATTTCAGTTTACCATATTCCTTAGTTTTCCAGAAAATTCGAAAAAACCTTAAAAATGACCAGTATTCATACACTTTGTTCTATATCTTATCGACCATTTGATGGATTCAGCTGATTTTTGGCAAAGATATAGGTTCTAGTGTCTAGTCGATGGCATTTTAATTTCAGTTTACCATATACCTTAGTTTTCCAGAAAATTAACAAAAAACTTAAAAAATTACTAGTCTACATACAGTTTATTCTGTATCTCATACATTTTTTATAGATTCAGCTGATTTTTCGCAGAGATAGAGGCTCTGGGCTCAAGTTGATGGCTTTCCAATTTCAGTTTACAAATATACTGTAGTTTCTCAGAAATTTTCAACAAAACTTAAAAAATGACTAGTCCACATACACTTTCTTCTATATCTCATCAGCTATTTGATTAATTCAGCTGTGTTATGGCACAGATAGAGGTTGTATTTTTTCCTTTGTACACTGAATATTTTATTGTTTACTATTGTGAATAACTTTATTATATTTCTCCCTGCTCCAAAAATGTTTGATTGATTCATTTATTTCATTCAAATTAAATACTTTTGCATTGTGTCCTTGTCAATGTTCAAACACATTCACTGTAAAATGATTGAATCACCATTTATTTTTTAAGTTTGAAGAAAATTGTTATAGTTTGAATTGTATCATGATTAAATATACACTCATCATAATTAAAAAAAATATTTACCAGTGAATATTGGAAGAAACATTGATTAGTCAAACTACCAACTATATCAGTTATGAGAAGGTATTGTATTGAGGCATAGCATTTACAAAAGTAGTGACATTCCGCGAAAAATGCCAGTATACTGAAATCATATCCCCTGCATAGGGTTAAGATGAACATTCATATACACTAAATGTACAAAAGCAAGGACATCCCCTAAATTTTACACTTTTATTGTCATTAAGGGTATGCGAGCACCACAGGGCTATGTATTTTATTGGTAGGAATTTTTCTTCAGCGCACCTCATACACTTCATCCAATCATGCATAGAGATTTATTTTGTAGTGATATGATAATGTTTGGTTGATATGTAGTCATACCCTTAATTAATGACAAAAAAGTGTAAGAATGTTGGAATATCCTTTGCTTTTGTACATTTAGTGTATAGAAATGTTCATCTTAACCCTATTAAGGGCATATGATTTCAATATACTGGCATTCCTCATGGAATATATATATATATATAAATGAGAATATTTTTTCTATCTATCCTAACTATATTAACATTAAAACACGTTATACTTATTTAATTTTAATGCTACTAGAATATATTTAAATGTCTTATATTTAGGCATCTCCATCACACTCAAACGAATCTCAATCTTGCTCATTTGCATATTTATTTATTTTAAAGTTTTTAATAAATTAATACTCTGTAATATACTTTTCTTATTTGTATTATTTAATGTTCATCTACATACGCACACGTTTTATCGATAATACTTATATTATAATTATGAATATTATAAGATACAGACATTTTATATAAAAATGATAGCGTTTAAAAACTTATTTAGAATGTTATTCAAGGTAGATTATTTACTTCTTTTGTGTGACTAGGCATTTTCAAATAAACAACTTATTATGGACAGTGTAGTATCCGTTCTGTTGTCATAAGACTGTCCTTCTAGGAATAACCTCCTCCGTGTTTAAGTGTGTATGTGTGTGTGTGTGTGTGTGTGTGTGGAGTGGGAATCCTCCCAAAATAAAAAAAAAGATACCCAAGACTCAAATTAGTCAGATTAACTTTTAAGGGGGTAGTATATTATCGGTGCTGTTTCATAAGACTGTCTTCCTCCTTTTTGGGGTGGAGGGAATTAGTGTTCGTTCACTATGATAGTATCCCCGGTCAGGGGGGCTCAGCGTACTATATATTCGTTCACCATGATGCTAACTAAGAATACACGATAATTCAAGTGTGTAATAAACATGCCATTTTAAACTAGAAACTTATGAAAGTTATCGTTCTTTCCTTAATTATCATATTCATCTTTGTTTATAAAGATGGCGACTTTTTTTTTCATTGAAATTTTCATTTAGGCGTTTCACGTTGACAATGAAACTTGCAATGTGTTTAATGTTATCTAAATAAATAAATGCAAAAGTTTTTTCCACCTATTGTAACTACATTGATATTAAAACGGTGTATGCTCATTTAATTCTCTGTAGTTTATTCTCATTCGTCATGATACATTCCTCCCAGAAATTACGTTCTCTTCGGGGGAGAAGGCCGTACAGTATACATTCGTTCCTCATGATGTCATTCCCCTAGGACTACCAGTTTTTTTTTTGGGGGGGGGGGGTGAGTGTACTATATAGTTTGTTGACATATCATCATCTCAGACATTACCTCTAGTTTGGGTGAGGTCAGTGTATGTTATTTGTTTATCATGATATCATCCTCTCAGCCTCTCATTTGCATATTTATTCATTTTTAAGTTTCTACCGAATTAATATTTTCCAATCTGTTCATAATTAAATACATGCGTTTATTATTTAAAAAAAAAAATTGTTGTTGTTGTTGTTGTGGTTGTTGCTTTGCTGTTCCTATTTACTTCGTCCCACAAGAGCAAAGTTAGGCAAAATATCAATATTTAATGTGGAGAGCATTCTGCTGCCCCAAGATAGGCACTTTGAATTGGAACAAAAATTGCAATTTCCTCCGTCTAAAAGCATTTCTCCTTCACTGACAGAGAAAATAAAAACTAATTGCAGTTTCAGTACTGATACTATATTTTGCTCTTAGCCAAAAGACCAAGGACTTAACGTGTTGGTAGTGATGATGATGATGATGATGATGATGATGATGATGATGATGATGATGATGATGATGATGATGATGATGATCAATAAAAATTCTGTAATATAAAAGAAAGTAACCTTCTTTAATCTTTCTAAATTACAAAAACAGTATTTTTCATTAATAATCTTTACGTATTTTTCATTTCTTTTATAATAAAGGTGAAGAGTACAAAGTTTCCATTTTGGATTACTCAGTAATATACAATCGTTTTCTTTGATTAATCGACGTTCCACCCTTATGTTTATTCATTTCATTATATAACATGTTTAATGGGGAATTCATTTTAATGTTTATGCTAAAACACAATAAAATTTATCGACATTGAATATGTTAAATACCATTTCAATTAACCTTTTTGTTGTTTTTTCCTAAAAAAGCAAAATTTAATGATGTTCATGCACAATATAGTTTCCCCACATTAGAGTATGTCTAATAACACTACGACAATCGTCATTTAAAAAAAGTACTCTAACTTACCAAAATGTCAAATAAAAATGATTTCTTTGGCTTCTGTAAAGAAGACTACAGCGTCAGTAATTGCCGCCAGGAGGCCGGGTTGTTTTTGCTAGTATATATATATATATATATATATATATATATATATATATATATATATATATATATATATATATATATACATAATATACGAATGATATATTTAGAAAATTACACGCCACATATATACTATAGTTTCATTGAAAGTAATTTACCTTTTACAGTTTAGAAAAAAGTCATTACACTCCATTTAATTCATCAGCGCCTCATGAAATGAAAAGAAATCAAAGAATGGAGTTCAACATCACAGTTAACATCTTCTGTTGAAATCGTCCAAGCGTCCATTTTGATGTTAATAGGGGCGGACTGTATAGTTATATCCATGTCTCAATGAAAGCATAATACGTCTCTTAAATATGTAACATATAGTTTTTAAATAAATCATTCGTATTTAGTACTCATATTTTGCGATCACGCACTTTATTGATTTCTTTTTAACATACTCTGACGCACTATATATATATATACACACACACACATACATATATATATATATATATATATAAACATATATATACATATACATATATATATTAATAAATATATATATATATATAAACATATATATACATATACATATATATATTAATATATATATATATATATATATATATATATATATATATATATATATATATATATATATATATATACATATCATCTTATATCAAGATTTTAATGAGATTCTAATGATATATTACCCTATACAATGAAAGCATTCATTATCATTCTTTTTTACTATTTTAAAAATTATTTAAGAGACGAGCATCTACTGGACATTTTTCTTGTGTAATCACGTAGCTTTGAGATACCGACACTATTTTATTGGACTGTCTTTCAACGGAATAATTGGCATGTCAATCTCGTGGACTTTGTTTCAATATCAGTTATCGATTCGATGATATGCATCGTCTTAACTGGTTATTGTTCAGTATGCCCGGGCCCGATTTTCTATGTATTCGGAGATAACCTATTGAACAACCGACGTAGGAAGTCTGAAAGATTAATGCTAAGAACTACGAACGACATTCTTTATAATTGAATAGTATACTTGTAATACTATATATATATATATATATATATATATATATATATATATATATATATATATATATATATATATATTCAACACAAAAAAATGAATGCTTGATTTAGAAGAAACCCGTGAAGATGAAACAAGATCAACATAAATTTCATATGATACTATATCATTGTTATCGTTGTGGGTGTTATTGTTTATATAATAATTTAACTATTTGCCATTCACAAGATATTCTTACACAAACAGTTTCTCACTAGTAAAACACTTGATATTTTAAAAAGTCTGAAGTACAGCAAGTTCGGATATTTTCATAACGAATGCAACACACTTTGCCTGCTCGCATAGGCAGCTGCCATATAATTATTGCTGATAACCGCCGATTGCTTTCCCTGGAGTCTGAGTGGAAATACGCCTTGTTATCATTCCGGTATGTTTCAGTTCCATCCCTCTTTGTTCTTATTTTATTAGACGCTCCACGGGAATTTACTGTATTAAAAAAAACCACAACATAATTCACTCCAAACAAAGCAAGTGACCACTGTAGACATAAGGGGCTAATCAGAATTAGGGTTAAAGTCTTGAGGGGCATCCTAAATTGGGAGCTGTGCAGCGAGATGCCTGTTAACATAAGTTTAAAATTTCTGCATGTTGGAAAAGTCGTGGAAGCAGGAAGCAGAGAGGGAGTTCAAAGGCCGGCAGCACAAAGAAAAGAAGCTATCAGAGTAGAAGGATCTTCGGAATCCGGGGAACTCCACAATGAATCAATAGGATTTAGGTTATTGTCGGGTAAGTCGAGTGGATGGTGCACCGGCCCAGATGTGACAACAATACTCTATGCATAGGCGGATGTTGGCTTTGTAGATATATAGGATACTGTCAGGTGTGAGAAGATTTTTTGCTCGGCAGAGGCAGCCCGCTTTCTTTGCAGCAGCCTTGGCAATGTCTTCTATGTATTTGTTCCAATTCATGTTATATGTGAATGTTAGGCCGAGGAGTTTGAACGTTAGACTCTCAGGTAGGGTGTTATTTTCCATGGTAGTGTAGTACGAGTTGGTGTTGGTACATCTTCTCTAATTATGAATGTACAGATTATTATAGTTTCTTATACAGCTATCCAGGCAGTCTCCCTGTTTACTCGTCTAATCTACGAGAGACGAGTTCGACAAAATGTTTTTGTTTTATTTATTCGTAAAATCGCTCGTGCATCCAAATGAGAGGCCTAATCCTTATTTACTTGTCTTCCCACAATCGCGGAGAGCGACAAAAAGACGGTTTTTAGTGTAGAGAAAATCCAGCTCAACTAAAAGTTTAACCTTGGTTGGCAAACAAATTAGAATAGCCTCAGTCTAGAAATATTTATCATTCACTGATCGAAAGATGAAATGTAATATCAGAACAGATACCACACTTGGTCCTATTGCAGTTTACCAACAGCGTTTTCATCGTCACATTCCGGCAAGTTACGTAAACTGTCAGAAGGTGCTGAATGAAAACTACATTTTTTGTGTCGAAAACGCTGGCCAATGTTGAAACTCTATAAAAAAGCATAGTATGTTAATATCGACGAAAAAAAAGTAAAATTGAATAAAAAACTATGTAAATCTGTAAGACACTTTTAAAAATGTAGAACAAATTCAAATTAAGAAACAAAACACTAATCGTATGTAGCAAGTAACATGAATAAATAGTTACTTCAGTTTGAAGAAAATATGGTGCAACAACTTTTTGCAAGCAGTTTATTTTATAATGCTTTTTAGCAAACACTTTTTTCTTGCCAATTCTTTTACAACCCTACCGACAAGGTTAGGCTTAGGTTAGGGTAAACTGATAGCATACATTTTTTTCACAATTTCTTTTTATCTTGTTAACTCTTTTAAAACCCTACCGACTATTTTAGGGCTAGGTACTGTTTCTTTTAGAGTTACGTACTGTTTTTTTTAGCAATTTTCTGTGGACAGACGTCGGAAAAGTAGAAGGATCGATAAAAGACATAGAAGAAAGTTGCTACACAAAGTGCACTTCAGCAATGAGACGAAAGGAATGTTTCTGAATTTCTGTCTGCATATACATCTACGCAGGTAGCTGTCTATGAGATATCTCCAATATTTTCATCGTATTTCTCAATTGCCGGCTGCTGCAATTTTCGTTGACTAAGCGTTTCGGCAACATTCTGGGGGTTTACCGAAATGTGCCGATACAAACGCGGTTCATAAACTGCATAAGTACACTAAACTTATCGAAATACTATCACCTGGCTATGTAAGTTGGTTTCATCACTCTATACTTTTTCTTGATGTTTCGGCTCTTTTAATCAGTGCCGTCAAGTTTTCAGTGTACAATCATCTCTCTGTTTCAGATTTATCATTTTATCCTAATATACTTTTCGGAATAACTGTCAGTGTTAATGTAAATATTAATATTACGGTATATATCTAATATTGCACTGTTTACCACTTCCTTCTGTGAACCTACATGTTACCAAGTATTTAATATGTATTCTCTACACAGTTCTGCTTCACGTTGAGGGTCTGCGAGTACGGCGTAATCTACAACTGCTCCTATTTGCTTGAATTAGCTTGGTATTTTCATGCCCCTACAGATATCATGCCTTTTGGTTTCCATTAGGTGTTCCGGTTTGTTGTAGCACCATGTGTCGGCCGTTCAAAGTTCAGTCGTTAGTATGGTTCTCAGTTCGCTACCTTTCAAACGCAGTCATGTCTTTTTTTGGCAAGTTTGCTGCATGTACCTATGATTCGGTTTATCGTTGCGTTTCTTTGTTCAAATACTATGCATTTACTTTTTTGCAGGGGGTTAGTTCATTATTTTATTTTGTTCGTTTTGAGCACATTGTTTCATTATCTTGAAAGTAGCGATTTTGTTTGACTTTTCAAGTATTTATGCCTTACCAAATCCCTGTTTTCTCTCGCGCTATGCCTTTTGTCTCTCTTAATAATTTTTAGATTTATTTCAACAATCTTGCGTACGCATGCACACACGCATACACGCATTTGCACATTCGTGTAGCGTGATTAGTTATTGTAAGAATGAGCTGACTAGTATTTCCATAAGACATACAATATCCGGAATACTTACACTGAATCTATTTGAGTGTATCATAATTAAATAAAGTGCCCCTGAATACTACTAAACATATTAGTCCATTATGTTTTAAGCGTACAGTAGGTATTCTCATTCATAGAACATACTTTTCAGAAATGCATACAATGTACTTAACTAAGTAATTTTTACTGGGGCAAATGTTGGCCACCTCTACATTTAGCATTTAATTATGATGGAATGTAATATGGCGGTCATTACTTACCAAACATGTATTGCTTGTAGTAATATAAACTTAATTTGTTTAAAACTTACTGTATTTACTAATGAAAAATGAGTTGCATGTTATAATTTTTCAGCAAAACATCTTTGCGATTGTCGTTATTTTTTTCTGAACTAATGATATTTCTTTTCTTTCCCCCTTCTGCCCTTTTGATTTATTTTTCTAGATTAAGTAGGATAACTTCTCTTTTCATCTTATTACTTAATCGTTCAAATATATTAATACTTAATCTTTATTTAGTCCACATCAGTGTTTTATTATACATTTAGTTTATACTATTTTAATTGTATTACTGTAGCAAAGACTTTTGTAATCGTTACCGATTAAACAAATATTAATTAAAAAAACCTAAGTTTTGGATAATTAAACACTTTTAACCTTTACACTTGCGGAAAAAAAATAATTGTCATTATTTCGTCCTAATCTGCATCACAACCTTTTTATTTTAAATACATTATTTAAGAAACATAAGTAATAAAATATGTTATTTGAATTTTGGGGGAAGAAAATATAAGCAAATCTATTTCGAAATATAGAAATATTAATTTTTCTATCAATCGTAGTGCTGTCGGATCGTATATATTTAAAAAAAATCCATTTTTACTTTCTATTTAATTTTTATTTAAAACATATTCCAACAAGTTTTAATTATGAAGTTTTACATGAACAAGATTTTGACTTTTAAAAAATAATAACCGGAGAGACAGTCTAAAGATTGTGATTTTCTAATTTGAATTCGGAATAGCGGCATGCTGACAACGGGTCGCTCTTCTTCTGATACGCCATAACTTCAATATACATCCTTTGCTACTTTTCATTGTGTGTGTACAATACTCAATGTATATGATCTGTAGGTACAATATGAATTCATCTAAAGATGTACAAAGTGGACCTTTGAAAGAAGTAAGTAATATTCACCATGCTTAACGCTTTCTTCTATATTTCCCCACCGAGCAGTGACTACAGAGTTTCCTAAATACGCACAAAATTAATGATCAAGATTTCCTGTCTCTAGATAAATTTCGATCTATATAAAGTTGGGTATGTGCATATATTGATGCATTTTTATGTACAGGATCACACCTAACTTAATTACCCGACCATTATTAATTTTGTAACACACTGATATGCATAAGTTTTCATATTAAGAGTTTATATTTGGTTTAATTTATTTTAATGAAAATAGAGTGTCATGCGTTCATAAAATTCAGATACATGAAATATTCGTAAAAATTAACAATAAGTATTAGACATTAATGATAAATATTATTCAATTTTCCGGGTTTTTTTTAGTATTTAAAGGCGTTTTACGTGGCGTAATATGGGCACCGACTCTCATTAAAGAATTGAAATATCTGAGATTTTAATTGAATTTTATCAACATTCATTATATACCGATTACGGAAATTTTCCTGAATTTGAATGTTCATTTAAAACCTTTAGATTAGCCTATTTCTGGACTCCCGTCATGCAATCTTTATCAAAATTTGAATACGAATTCTAGGCAAAAGGGTTAGTATCATAATCCTCGTAATGAGACATGTAATATGTGAAACGGTGTTTCTCTCGTTGAATTAATCATACCCGTCCTGTTGGTTTTAATAATCATATCTAAATAGGCAGTAGATAGCGATGGGTATTTTTCATATTTTGATAATTTTGATAAACTTGCAGAAGTCATGTGCAACCACTATCGTGTTACTAACAGTTGACAATAGAGAACCTCATATTTCTACCCGAAAGTAAAATGAGATAAAAATGAAATGTAACAAGTCTCTGTTTCATCTAAATAACAAAATACAATCTTCGACATGCAGTTTTTAATTAACAACGAGATACACTCCATAGAAAAGAAGTACCTATGCTAATTTTAAAGATAATTGTTCTTTTACGATTAATTTTTTTCTTTTATTTTTAATGTTATGATAATTACTGGTGCCCTGTTTCTGATATATAAGTTCGGTATTATGGCAACCACTATTTTTAGAGCTGTATTGTTAATGTTGTTTGATTTTTTAAATACATTTTCGTTGCTTGATTTATTGATAAGCCTACGTTCGGTAGAATTAGGAATCTGTTTTATGATTGATGGGGGTTATTTGACTTTCGGTTTACGTATATAAGATTGGCATTATCTTTTAAATATAGTTCGTAAGTGTTACACCGTGTTATGTGGATACATGAAATAGTAATATTTAGCTTTTCAAGCAGTTGAGCAGTTTCAAAATTTATTTCACCACTGAAATATAATATTGAAAAAGTTTACTAAGAAACATCACTTAAGAATATTTCAACACCTAGCAAGTGTAATAAAAACTGGACGCCGAATATAACTTAAGGATAAGCTTTATTTAACCATTTGTTGCTTACTGAGACAAATAGTGTTTTAACATTCACTCTTAATATACACGAATGTAGAACATTCTATTATTACTTAAAGGGGTGAGACGGGCATCAATTATCTTTGTTACTACATTCTCCCCCATCTATCTTCTTATTCGTAGGGAACAAAATCATCCAATCGACCTGGCCTCCTGTGGGTTCTTTGAGAGCGTCTTGGTTGTTCGTGCCCGACATCCATTTCTAATCTAGGCTCTTCGGGACCTGACGACGTTTCGGGACTGTCTTGTGTGCCTGGTTTAGGGCTAAAATATCTTGCTCCAAATCGCTCTCGTTTTCTACGGCGCTTCGGTCGCTTGGTGTCTGAAGATTGAGTATCTGTCTCAGATATTGGGTGAAACCGCTTTCGTGGTACCCATCTGTCGTCCGAACTAGAGTCAGAGACGACTCTGTTAGTATATTCAGATTCGTTTTGTTGGGACTCTGAACTTGACGTATCTGGCACACGATCACCTATGTGGGTCGGACTTGTTCCACGAACCGGAGCTGTATATCCATCTGAAGCAGTTCTACGTTCATATACATTTACTGCTGGGGCTAGATCCCTTAAGGAGACAGTAGATTGCCTTCCTTCTGAATTTCTGACCAGTGCATACTGAGGGTTCGCTTCGATTAATTCTACCTCGCTCACCAATGGGTCATGTTTACTGTGACGAACATGGCGTTTTAATAAAACTGTGCCAGGTTGTGCAAGCCACGAGGGAAGTGATGTACCTGCTGAGCTTCGTCGTGAAAACGAGAAGTATCTCTCATGTGGGGTAGCGTTTGTCGCTGTACATAATAGAGTCCTAATAGCGTATAAGGCCATGGGGATGAGACTTTCCCAATCGGAGATCGGACTATTGCGATTTGCTGCCGCCAACTGTACTGTCTTCCATATTATGCCATTGTATCTTTCGCACTGTCCGTTTCCTTGAGGATTGTGAGTTGTTCTACTTACAGCTACTCTTCGTTCATGCAGAAACTGCTTGAGTTCGTCCGACATAAAAGAAGACCCACGATCTGAATGTATATATGCAGGCACTCCAAAAACGGCAAAAATGGAGGAGAGGCCTTGAATTACTGTTGCAGCCGTTACGTCTGGGGAGGGGATGACGAACGGAAATCTTGAGTACTCGTCTATTATTGTGAGCATGTATTTATTTTTAGTTTTAGAGGGTAAAGGGCCCTAAAAATCCAGGTTAAGTCTTTCAAAAGGATGTGTGGCCTTAATGAATGTTGCTGGAGGAGGTTTGTAGAACCTGGACGCCGAATATAACGTAAGGATACGCTTTATTTAACCATTTGTTGCTTACTGAGAAAAATAGCGTTTTAACATTCACTCTTAATATACACGAATGTAGAACATTCCATTATTACTTAAAGGGGTGAGACGGGCATCAATTATCTTTGTTACTACAGCAAGCATGGATACATTATTAAATTAATTTAAAAAACAGACGAAATAATACGTCGAATGCGAAGGTGAGCCCACTTCCTCCTTAATAATAAAGTAAAACACCTAGATAAAAATAAATCCTACGGATTCAAAAGCCTAAAAAGACAAACCAATAGATCTCATGTTTAGCTTTGAAAATGAGTTCTTAAATGTAATTACAGATTCAGAATTTCACGAACAACATAATAATTACCAAAAACAATTACACACCACCGTTAAAACAAACTCCAACTAAATCTTGGTAACATCGGAAAACACTAGGAATTTTTAAAAAATAGATAAACAAGTGTATAACAAACTACTCAAAGAAGACATTACGAAAAACTACAAACAACTAGATACAAGCGAATGTAACAACATAGATATAATAAATAGTGAAAGTAAACACATCCTCGATCGACTAAAAATAAGCCACAAAATTAGTAAATAAAAACCTAAGGAAGCCTATATTTTATTTAAAGACCAAAAGCATAATTTTAACAATAACCCCTAGCACTCGCTTAATTAATCCGACCAAAGCAGAAATAGGAAGAATTAGTACAACAATTCTATCTAGAATTAACAATACATAATAAACATAATAATATCGAAAATTACGAACACATGTACACCCCAACAATTTGATATAGTAGATTTATATCCGTCTATATTAGAACAACTCTTCAACATCGCCCTAGAATTTGCCGATATCTATACTGATATATCCAAGGATGAAATCCACATCATTAAAAATGTAGGAGATCAGTTTTAATCAATAATGATGACCAATTAATTAAAAAAATGACAAACTTTTTTGATTTGGTCATGGATGCCCATAACTCAGTGGAGGCATCATATCTTGTGGGGTTATTTATTTATTTTATATACACTCACAAATATATTTGATAATACAAATATCGGCCTATATAGCAGTGATGGATTAGCGATAATAATAGACATTGGAGATAAAATGACCCGACGTAATAGGAAATGAAAAAGGAAAGTAAATGAAAAAAGCAAAATTGAAAAAAGGCGATTTTGTTTTACCCGTTATCAACATCAGTTTACGCAGTTCGTTTTTTCCTTGAAGTGTGTAAACTGCTGTTGATAACTGGTTAACCCAAAACGCCTTTATTCATTTTTGCATTTTCCATTCTCAGCCATGCCAAAACTCAAACGTTTTTTAGGCAAATCAAAAGTAATGACTGTACGATTGTTTCTGCATTTTTCTTTATGATGAGGAAGTCTAGAATAAAAACGAAACATTGATAAATACACAAATACTATAGTTGTTGGATTCCCTTTTTAATTTTCTGTTACGTCGAATTATTGTATCTCCATTTTTATTCGTATAAATATATATAGATAGATACATATGTACATTGTTTTGATCATGGGTCGTCTGGATTAAACGTCAAATAGAAACTCTTCCCCCTTTTCCGGCCCTTGTATATGTGTAAATAAATGCATCTATTTCTAGAGAGAGATTTGCACATACATATATATGTATATATATATAAATATATATATATATATATATATATATATACATGTATTAGTATATGTATTTACATTTACAGAAACATATATAAATATATATATATACATAGATACGAGTATATAAGCATACATACATATATATATATATATATATATATATATATATATATATACATATGTATGTATATATACGTACGTATCAATATATATATATATATAATATATGCACACATATATACACAATGTATATTAATGCACTTATATACATATATACACACATATATAATGCACACACACACATATATATATATATATATATATATATATATATATATATATATATATGAATTGAAACAGGGTAATGCTGTCGAATCATATTACGTGTAATCGGATTTCACCTCTTTACCCGCTTAAATTGTCAGAACTGAGTGGCCATCAAATGGGCATCTAAAATTGAGTTAGGTCTGAATCTTATTATAATCGAATGAAACTGTTAGTACTAAGTAGACAAGCACTTGTTGTGCATGTGATATGGATATGAATTGTAATAACATATGCGTTATACTTTATATTTATTTGATTTTAACCTACATACGTATACGTTTCATCCATTACAGGAATCGTCAGTGTAGAGACCAATTATTCACACAGAACACGAGTTCTATAAAAACAAAAATTCTAACGTACTCGCCCACACGTCCGTTGTCAACAACTTAGTAAATCAGCGAGGAATTAATCCTATTTAAATGAAGCTGTATTTAACAGTTCGACTTTTGAAAGGAACATTGATAACGGCTGTGTTAATATTACTCGCTACAGAGGCCAGCCTTGTTTTGTAGGCGATAAATAATTAATTTAAACATGCTTTTTTTATTTACATACGTATACTTTTCATCCTTTACGGGAATCGTCAGAATGGCTACACTAGGATGAGATTGACATATACATGTTATAGAGAGATTAACATAAAAATAGACTCATAATGCTTCAAAGATTGTTGTTGTTTTCTGTATTATTATTTCAGTTTTTTACTTTGACGTATCATAAGCCCGATTATGATATTAATTTATCTATACTATTCATATACACAGATGTTTTGATCCAGGTAAAATGAGCAAATAATATTATCTAACAAAAAATACAAAACACGCAATTACATAAATTCTCTAAATAATATCCTGTAAAAATACTCGCAGACATATCATTACCCGAGCTTCAGCTGGCGCGACAGAGTGTGCCATTGAAAGGTTAAGAGGATGGTAAAATCGAGGAGGGTGAGAACCGACCACATCTCTACCATAAAGGTTCGGAGGGTAATGAGACATTGGGTATTCTTAAATTATAGAGAGGACTAACGGTCGTTGCTATTGATTAACCAATGGTAAACGGCTATTGCGATTGAACAAACTGATTTGTAATAGTTAACGAAATAGGCGGAAGATGCTCGAAATATGGGCAAACTTGCAATTCTGACTCCGGAGAAAACCACTGATAATCAGATGTGTAAAAAACAATTAGTGATTACATAACAATCATAATAATTATCATTATTATTCTTTTGCTGAGGCGTTATCCCGAAAGACAGCCGAGTCAGTTTAAATAATAATAATGATAATGATAATAACAATAACAATAATAATGATGATAATGATAATAATGATAAAATAAGTATAATAATATAAACAACAATAATAGTAATAATCATAATGATAGTAATAATAATAATCTATATAATAATAGTAGTAAAAATAATAATATAAATAATAATGATATAAACTATAATAATAGTAGCAGTAATAATACAAATGATGATAGTAATAATAATAATAATGATAGTAATAATAATAACAGTAATGATAAGAAAAAGAAGAAAAAGAAAAAGAATGAAGAATATAATAATAATGATAATTATAGAAAATATAAAAACTTTAAGAAGAAAAAAGAACAAAACGTACCGCATAAAAAATTACAACTCTACAAAAATATGACGGAATGAATGTCTATGACATAAAGGTTAATGCCATTCGAAATCTAAAATTCCAATTTCGATACACAACTGATATTTACTGCTTATTAAATACTGACAGATTCAGGAAAATACATAGAAATATAATTACAATTCTGCACTAAGCTCATAGTATTACATTTTAAGGGTGGATAGATACTGGAAGGGGAGAGTCTTTAGATTCTGCTAAAATTATAGCTTTTAAGTATCGTGTGACAGATGATGTTTAAGAATACATTTTAAACTAGTGAACACAATCTACGCTTTGTCTCTTAGGGCGAACAGCCTAGGACACACGCATACACATAAGCGTACATAAATTACTTCTACATGAATTTATTGAAAAATGCAGAATAATTATTTGATTCTTTGTAGAATGTATTTATTCTATAAATATAATTTCCCTGTGTACACATTTTATTTCAATATAAATGTAATCTTACACATATGTCTCTCAGATATTTCTATAGGTATCATTTCATCCATTTAAGTTAAATCAATTTCAAATATGAAGAGAAATGTAAACAGAATCTTCCAGAGACACACACATGCAGGCACATAGAATACATACAAACAATAAAACGCACTCAGGATATTTTCTAAATTGCTGTAATTAAAAACATATATATTTTATTTATTCATATACGTTTAGCATTACGGTCGCGGATATTCATCTCGTATCCAATATGGTCGCACGTGTAAAGCTCAATGTTGTTAAATTATTAGTTGTAGCAGCACACATAGACATGCTTTCTATGTTCTTCGAAAAAGATATAGTATTATACGTCACTGCAGAGTTCTTATCTTTCTTCCTTTACTAGTAGTTCAGTTGTAGGTATGTCTGTACCTTTTAGCTGTGTATAGATTGTAGCATTGTAATGAAAATCATGACATAAGTGCTGGATAATGGCCCTGTGGGGAGATCGTTTGGTTTGGCTTGCGCGATTTAGTGCGGGTGGACGCGTACAGTCGAGTGAAAAATAAACTGATACTCACAGTCGGAGCTCACAGACGTTGACAGGGCTACCGCGTTGACGAGCCCTCAGATCAAGGGTCAAGGTGCACCTGCGCATGGGGGTTCTGTGACGTCACGGGAGTTTGTGTGGAAAGCAGAGTTTAGTTAGTCTGGGTTTTGGAAGCGGGCCGAACGGACGATTTCTCTATGTAGTCTTCAACATGATTAGGGGAATTAAATTCTGTAAGAGAATGCAGGCATGTCATTTCTTTTTCCCCTCCTCGAATGCCTAAAGACTAAAGCTAGGAATTAACTAGGATAGAGTAGTGATATTGTCTCTCCCTCGACATTAGTGAAACGCCTCCATGACCGACAGAAATTTGACGCCTGAATAACACAGAATCAACAGTTAAAAAGATTGTTTGTTTCGTGAATTGTGGTATGAAGGTTTTGTTGCAAACACAGCAGACGACATCGAAACCCACCCCTCCACGCGAGGAAAAAGAAAAGATACCAGAAACTAACCGACATTGAGGCGACACCCCTCCACGCGACGAGGAAAGAGAGAAGGTACAAGAAATTAAAAAAGGTATGGCGGCCTTTCTTGTTTGGAGTGTACTATGTTTATAAAATGTGCTTTCAAATCGCCGAATACATGTATTTGGGCACTCGTGTCAAGTGAAAGTGCAATATCTATGCTTTCAGAGAAAAAGAAGGGTATAATCAATATAAGTAACTAAAACTGTACTGTAGGTTTTATCTAAAGAACATGTAGGCTTCATCATCGCTTTCTAGCCTATGTTCTTTAGTCAAGGAGAAGGGGTTCCTAGCATGAACTCTTAGCCTGTGCATATGATTTCCAGAGTGTTTACGGTAGAGTGCGAACTAATCAGTCATGTGAAAATGGTGTGAGTTGATTGAGGATTGAAAGTTTGTTTTACTTAGTGCTAAGATATCCGGGGAGTTTGTTTAGGAGAAAGGTTTCTACATCGTTGGTTTTTGTTCTAAGTCCCTGGATATTTGTGAAGTATAGCATCAAGGGCGGAGGTAAAAATGTTTTTTGGTTGGTGTCTGGTTTAGATTTGACATTTTTTACTTTGTATATATATATAGGATACTGGGGGGGTGTTACGTTTTCTAGCTCGGTAAAGGGAGCTCACTTTTGTTTCAGCAGATCCGGCAATACTTTATTTAAACAAAGGCTATATATAATACAGGCCTGGCAAATGTGCCACTGGGGTCCACGACTGGAGGCGAACATGTGAGAAAAATTACTGCTAAATAATAATTACTGAGAAACGTTTTAGTAAAAAAGTATTAGTAATGGCCAGTAATAAGAAACTGTACACATAATTTGGAAGCAGCTTATAACAATTGATTTATTTTCATCAAATCAGATGTAAAAAGTATAAAAACACGTAAGAACTTCACAAAAAATCACTTCATTCACCATGTAGTAGACACATTGTTGATATTTAAAAAATCATGAGTCAGTTTGTTAATGTTGACAGTTACAGAAAATTCAACATTTTTGAAAATCAAATACTTTATAAATAAAATGTTCAGAGAAATAATTTTGATAATTTTTACAAAAAATAGTAATATTTGTTACATATACACTTTGTTTTTACAGAGATAGAGAACATGCTTATTTCTTCATTATAAGATAATACATAGCATACACAGTCTTACTAATGAAACCAATTTACATAAAAATAACATAAACCCAATAAAATATATGTAAAAAGGTGGGGGAAATGTAAAACATATATGATGACTGCTTGGAAAATGATGCATTATCAATACTGATTATGTTCTCCTGATAATTGTATAAACATTTTATTTTAATAAATGATATTTAAGATAATTTCAAAACTTTTAATTCTAATTCTTGAATTGCTATAGGTGAATGAAACAAACAATAATTTAAATATATATATATATATATATATATATATATATATATATATATATATATATATATGAGAATATATACCCATGGTCACTTTTCATATTAAAATGATGCATGTCCGAAACTGACATAATCATTTTTACCAGAGAATGCCTGCAAATATTTAATTTAACAACACCAAAACGTTATAAAACAGAAAAAACACTCACTGGACTGTAGTATCCAGTAGCTATTTTAAATTACCATGATCTATTTCTTTAAAAAAATGTCCACAGTTTTGAAAGTAAAAGTTGTATTATTAAATAAGTCTTCATTACTTGGAAAATCTTTTCTTGTAACATAACCGGCTATATACAAAAGAGCCAGTTTAATATCTTTAGCGATCTTACTTGTAAGATCTGGTAAGTTTCTAAATAGTTTGCATACTATTTCATCTAACAAATATTCACATTTTAACACTTATGTCCTGAATCAAAGTTGTATTATTTGACAGCAATATCTAATTTAAATAGCAGTTTAGTTTTTTTCAATATTAGTTATAGAATATGCACCATCTTAACTATGTCTAAATTTTACAAATTCATTTTCTAAATAGTCTGTGGTAAATTGACCAAGGATTACAAAGTTTAACCCACTTAGTAAATATTTACAAACAGCCGCAAGATAATTGCGTGAATGTTCAAAGGCTAAACTAGTATCCCTTGTGTATAATTTAATTCATTTTCCTTGCTTGCTTCCAAAATTACAACGAAATATAAAGTGTTCATCATTTAAATCTGTTATCACATTTTTCAGTTGATCATTTTTATTAATGTCACTATACATTTCGTTAACACTGACAATTTTCCAAAATGTCAAAACAGTTTCAAAAAAATAAACTGTTTCTGCAGTATCCGTTTCATTTAATAATGGATGCGATTTAATTGCTACAGGTTGATCACAAAACATGTTTAAATAATGAAACACCTTTTGTCGCTGACAGGTGTTGGGTAACCTAACCCATCAGTTAGTTTTGATAATTTAACAAACTGAGTTTTTCCATGTTTTAAAGAACTTTTACAACTTCCAATTTTTCTAACACATTCTTCCTTTCAGAATCAAATAGTAATTTAGATGACGTTTTAGTAATCCAATTATTCCGAATATTTTTATAAACGTCGACATAGTCAAAAAGTAAATACAAGCTATTTCTAGTAAGCCAATACTTATTATAATCAGCGTCAGTTTATTTGAGAATAAAATTGCTTAATCCTGTTGTTGTCAGATGCAATTGCAATTACTTGCCCATTTAATTGTTTAATTAGATCAACAATATTTCAAACGTTTTCATATAAAGAAATATTACGTCTCACTTGGCAACTGGGATCATTTTAAGTAAAACTTATGGTCCACCATGGAAACATTTTACCATAATCCCCAATACTGTATTTGCTAATCCTTCAGAGTTTGAAGCAAAATCAAATACATTTCCTCCGTGATATTGTAAAGAGGTTTTACATATACTTCATCAACTAAAAAAATGTACTTATTTTGATTTCATAAATTTGAAAAAATATGGGACCCAGACAATTACAATCATAGAATTTTGAAACGTTTGATGTCAAAGCTGATAATGTCCTCACACTGGGTAATTTAAAATCATCCTGAAGCTGATTACATACGTTTCAAAATATTCAAATGCCCTGATAAGAATATTATTGTCATAAGGTTTTGTGCCAATACTTGGTGGGGACATAATATTAATTTTTTCTTTTAAAAATATTTGGTTATAAACGAATCGCTTCATTGATTTTTGACAAATATTGAGACTCGACATTTTGAAAAAGAACAAGTAGTTGTCTGTATACAAACATCATAGCAATTTTTAATTTTTAAATTTTTTCTATCATAAATACAGTAAAAGATCGACACACTGGATCAACAGCTGATTCTTAACTTTACAGAATGTAACTTCTGATAAAAAATAATGTTTATCAATATTGTCTAACAAATTTTGAAAACTGCTATTTGTTTATTTTTCTAGGAATTGTGCTTAACTCATCGTTTTGCCCATTTCGCACAGACGCAATATATTTATGGATTTTGGTTGAGTACTTCTTAATACACTTGATGGCAAATGAGAAAATACTAATGGGAGATTCTTCGGTCGTACTGTTCCTGTAATAACGACCGTTTTATACACAGAAGGAACATACATTTCACAAACAACAGTGCTCCACTTACCAGGAGTATTTAGGTATTATCTTTAGCACTCGTTCTTGCTCATATTGATCTTGAGAAGACGGAAAACAGGAACCTTGTTTTCCTTATTATAATTGCCACGAAAACCTGTAACACAGCATTTATTTACCATAATGAGAAAGGTTTTGGAAATACTGAAATTGAAATTATGAACTAAACTGTTATTTTGTAAACATTATATAGTGATTTTAAAACGTGTATGAACCTTCAATTCTATGATATGAAAGGTTTGAACTTCAATTGAAATGTTAAAATTTGCAATTATATGAAGGCGAGGATTCATATTTTAGTGGATGACATTGATTAAGAATCATCAATGTCAGGACAAAGGAATTTAAGATTAAGCCATTGGGGACCTTAGGATGACAAAAATAAAATGTATTCTTTTTCGGGAGTGAGAAGCAAGTAGAAGTTTAAAATCCATACACAACATAGGTAAGTACGGGTGTAAGCCACCTAGATTACATGTTAATAATTCGGCCAGGAATCTTTCATGATACATTTTTCATTTATCGACATTCCTGTCTTGGTAAAACACAAAATAATTCAGGAAATGATATATGGTCGAAGCAACATCTGTTATTGCTAGACATGCTATTTTGCAATTGGTACACATTGAGCAAGTGGCCCAGTTTCAAAGGATTGTCACACGGTCACAACACACTTTCTCTTACCTTTTGTCTTTGCTGCAAGTTGATCCGTCTTCCTGTAGGTCTCTGCAATGTTCATACATACACTATAATAGTATGAGGCTAAGAAGAAAGATAAATGGAGTTGTTGAAATTTTGATTTCATGAACAATGCTAAAATAATTTAAATTGACTTATGATAATTATTTCATCTGAATGGAGGGGATCACTCGCTAAGTAAAATCCAATTATATTAACAAGTTTAAATACTTTTAAAGCTTTAATTGTACTATAGAGACTGTTAAATTTTATTACCCATTTCGCTCTGTATTCGTCAAAATGTTGGATAAAATTGATGTTTAATTTGAAAGTGTACTTTTCTTTTGACATAAAACATATTTATATTTTTTATCAAGCTCTTTTTTAGTAGAATTTTCTAGCAACAATGACTCTTGTTTGACTATTAAATAATGGCAGATATTCGTGTTCTGTTCTGTTACTTAAATCTGAAAAAAAAAACAGATTCTACTTTTCAGGCGATTACGTTTGCACACCCTGAACAATAAGGCGGGAAAAAGAAAAAACAAACTACTATTCAAGAATTTCGAGTGGGATCAATTTCGTATATAAACTGAACAAAAATGGTCCTCTATTTCTGGGTCATTCTAGTTTTTTAGAGCAGTTAACTAAAAGTAACATGGTTGTAAAACTGCACATACTCGCCTAAAAAAGTAGAACACCTACTCGCTTCAGCCCCCCAAAAAACACACACAAGATTTAGCTCTCATAGACGGAATCATCGTCAACTGCCTTAAAACGCTAGAATAGTCCAGAAATGTGGTACATTTTACGTTAAATATATATTTGAAACTGATATTTCACTCTAAACTCTAGAGTATCGTTTTTATTTCGTTTCTGGTAAGTTTTTCAGTGTGTTTACATGTAATCGCCTAAAAAAGTAGAATCTTATTTTTAAGGAGGAAAGGTGATTTAGCTCTTAATTTTAACTAATACTGAAAACTTCATGTTTCATTTATTGAGCAAAATAAAATAGAAGGGATAATTGTTTGCTAAATGAAAGGTATTTTTCATGTAATCGCTCAGTCGCTCACACGGATAGAATATTGTTTCATCAATTTTAAAAAAAACACACTGAAACTCTTAGTATTATAACAAATTTATATGCTAAAAAAATGAAACCTGACTTTTTTACTCGGTAAAACTAAGGTCTTTGTGTAAAAATAATATTTTGATTTTAGTTTTGCATAAAAATTATTTTTAATGTAATGTAAACGATGTTTTGATAAATGAAAATCACAAAAAAATTAATGGCCGCCAGCGATTAAAACATTGAATTAAAGTTTGATACTAAAAAGTAAACACTTTAAAAAGTAAATTAGAATTTTACTTCATGACAAGAAATAGAATTTAAGAGCAACACTCTATTTTATCAAAAATTGTCAAACATGAGCAAGACAATCCAGTCCTATGAATAAAGTTTTGCCGTATATTTTAAAAGACATTCGTCGACACTATGTTTGTTATGAACTACAAAGAAAAAACGCTTTCAAATAAGTTAAAACACACAACAACAAAAAACTTATACATGTACGTAGAAGAGCAAGTTATGTTACCTTTGGTGACCTTTATTTGTATCACATTTTTTTTGTTTTTATCTCGTTTTTTGTTTTGTTGACTCAGTTAAAAAATACCCCCATTCTCTTTTAGAATTTGATATAACATTTGAATGTTATGTCAAATTCATAACTCAATTCGAATTTTATGTTCGAACAGTAAGTGTCGTTAAAATCAACGATCAATTTTCTTTCAACATTCAAGCAAATGTCAAATAAAAGCCAACGGTCCATATTTCTAGAATTGAAGCAATATAAGTTATTACAAAGTACACTTAAAAAAATATTTTCTAGTAAAGACATTTTTTATCACGAACAATATTTTGTTTTTCTAATGAAGATATTCTTTATTTACAACAATTTTTTTCTAATAAAGATATTCGTTATTACAAGTGTAGCATATTTCACAAAAAAACACTAAAGATAAATATTGCACATTTTTATAAATTAAAATTTATACTTACTTCAATATTGTTAAATAACAGAAGTCTGATGCTAAAAAGTTAAAAAATATATTTTAAAAATATTGAATTCAATTTTAACCGATATCCAGCCGTGTCAGAATTGACGGAATAACGCCAAAATACTCGCCCATAATCGATAAAGAATCGCGCATGCTTGGTAGGCCTGTATTATAGATCGCCTTTATTTAAACAAATTCATGTTTGCTGTAAATGTTAGATCGAGGAGTTTGAATGGTGTACTCTCGGGAAGGGTACCAGCAGCAATGGCAATCAATGGTATGTAATATATCTCATAATTGTTAGCGACAAAAGCTTTGTCTTGGTCGCATTAAATGTAACAATCAAATCTGAGCCTAATTCAACTACAGACAGGAGGCTATTTTTAAGGATTCGGCAATTGCCTTGTATATCTGTGCGCTCGATTTGCCAAGATGTCGAGAATAGAGCGTGATGTCATCAGCAAATATGCCTATCTTGGGTGTGATTGCATGAGAGAGGTCGTTTATGAAAATAGTAATAATAAATGTTGGGTTACTTAAATGTCCGCCTATTTAAGACGATCTTGATCATTCTGTCAGTTTAGAAACATCTGATCATATCAAATACTTGTCCAGTAATACCATACAAATACTTTTTCTTGATAAAACCTTCATGTAAAAACTTGTCAAAGCCTTATGATGTATTACGCACTACCACCTTTAGTTTGTCCAGTATATTTCTCTTCTTTTTTCACTTCTCCACCTCCCCCTCCTTTTTCTTCTTCTTCGTCTTCTTCTTGATCTTATTCTTCTTCTCGTTTTCTTCTCCTGCGTTTCACATTTTTCCTTCTGTTTTATTCCTTCATGGTCTGTATACGATCTCCCGTTACTGTGCATGCTATCTTCTTCTTTTTCTGCTTATTCCTCCTCCTATACTTCTTTTCATTTTCGTTTGTACATCATTTAATCTAATCGATTTTCTTCTTTTCTCTGAAGTCATAAAAACACATATCAATTATTCACTTACGTTACCTTTCTTCATTGTTTTTGTTTACTTTTGATGACCCATGAAGTTACTACGCGAGCGTAAATTGAAAGAAGAAAAACCATGACGAGTGATAGCAACAGTTAGGAGTCGGTTGGAAGGGAACAAAGAATGCGTTCATACGGAGGATGCTGAAATTTATTAATATCTTATATATGAAGTATAGTCGTAATTACCCTTATATCTTTGCCGGTATAGCTCCGTAAAGAAAAGCTAAATATAGAATGCTGCTTCGTATGCGTTGTAGTTGATCCCCTCTAAAACACTGAAAGCAAGCATTTTTTATATTTTATCAAATCTGCCATGTTATCTCTGCATGTTTCTGTACGTAGGTGTATGTGATTAACCTCTTTCCAAAAAAGTACAATATTCATCCTTCGACCAAAATCTTCGTGAGAGAAATTAGGTAGAAATTTAATTATCGTCATGTTTCTTATCATACCGCCCCTCTACTAACTTCATATTACATACTACGCTAATCAGAAATTAAACGACTGTTCACAAAAGACTTTCGAAACTTTCGTTTTCGGATTACAAATAAACTCATACAGTTAAAATCATCTTTCTAAGGACCTTTGTAGAAAATACAGACGAACACATCCTTTATATTCCTTTGTTTTAGACTCAGATACACATTTCCCCATTATCTTTTTACTATTCTTCGTAACATATGCGTGTGTATGATTTCGAATTACTTAATGAATGAAACATCGTCCATATTCATCATAGTGTCAGTTTTTTAATTTGCGAGCGTTTCTCAAGCGCTCGGTTGGTCTATAAAAAAAAGTTCTCACTGATAAGCATTGCGTCCAGCGGGGAAGTAGGTTAGTTACCATATAAACACGGACGCCCGTGTCTTAAACTTACTGCCTTATATCTTAGGCGTATTGTTTAGACAAATTACTTTATTTCACACAATTCTAGAGCAATTACTATATTGACACGGGGGGAGGCATCTTAGACGTAAATGCTGCTTATGACTACCAGTTAGAAAAAGTACTTTACTAAGAAACTACATGTAACCCTATAAACAATAGTGTTTATATATTTTTGTGTGTATTTAATTTAAATTTATTCTCAAATTTTATTCGAATTAAACTCAGATATTACATATTATTCAAATAAACAGTCAGATCTTTCACAAAGTAGTCTATTATTCTTTTAATCAAAAATAGCATATAAGGTTTGTTAGAAGGCTGTAATAGCCTTCTAACACACCTTATATGCGAGAAATGGAAAAATGGCGTTGAAGAATACAACAAATCAAGTCTTATATATTTACTTATTTATTTATTTTTCATAAATAAAGCTTACTTGATCAGAAGAAACTTTTACACGGTGATTTTATATGTGTGGCCGTGTTCCATAATATATATCGAGGGAAACCCTCTTTATCAAATGGATTGTGTATCAAATCTTCAAAAGTCCGTGCGTGAAATGGGTTAAACCAGTAATAGCAAGAACGCACTAAATACAGTATAGTTCTGCAGCAATGGGTCCAGTTAATTATAATAGTCATTATTATAGCTATAACGTTCTTTAAAATTATATGTTTTGTTTAGGTATTTATATATATATATATATATATATATATATATATATATATATATATATATATTTGTTTTTGTTTTTTTATTATATATCATATCCTTTTTATTTTTAAATTTTATTTTTAAATGTAATATTTGTTTTTTTATTAGTCGGTTTGTCATTTCTGCCGTTGTAGCTATTTTGAATTTTAAATTGAAATTAGACTGATGTAAGAATAGCAACTCATAGGAGATTAATTTTGAATCATCTCCCTTATAATGGTAACGTTGAAAAGCCAATTATTATTAGAATTGCTAGTTCATATATATATATATATATATATATATATATATTTCTTGATCTCTCTGTCTGTATTGCATTTCTTTATTCTTTTATTTATTTTTATGTTTGTATATTAATAATCTATAGTTCTAATATATTCAGTAGATGTGATTGTAATTCGTAAACTGTAAGCTAAGTTTGGAAGTCTAACAATAAGTCTAATAAATTACTTTAGGATGACTCAAAATCTACTAATATATATGTTGATGTAATGTGAGAGGACTAAGGTTAAGGTGTAAAGTGCTAAATTGGAATTCGCGATCTGTAACCAATTTTACATCGGAAGCTCCATGAGACCGCTCCATATCAGGATCAAAGAGCATATACAGACAGAGGCGTCGTCATTTTCCAAACACCTCAGCACTTGTAGGAACTCTAGCAAACTTATCGAAATTAACATCTTGGCCACGGAGAGAGACACCGGTAATCTTAGGATCAAAGAAGCCCTTCTCATATATAAACTCCATCCCACTATAAATAACCGAGCGGAATTAAGTTCATCTTTCATAATATAACATACAATTAAGCACTTTACACCCTAATCTAAGTCCACCCACATTACATCAACACATCTATTAGTAGATTTTGAGTCATCCTAAAGTAATTTATTAGAATCATTGTTAGACTTCCACACTTAGCTTACAGCTTACGAATTACAATCACATCCACTGAATATATTAGAACTATAGATTATAAATATTCAAAAATAACAATAAATAAAAGAATGAAGAAATACAATACAGGCAGAGAGATCAAGAAATATATATATATATATATGAACAAGCAATTCTAATAATAATTGTCTTTTCAATGTTACCATTATAAGGGAGATAATTCAAAATTAATCTCCTATGAGTTGCTACCCTTACATCAGTCAAATTTCAATTTAAAATTGAAAATAGCTACAACGGTCGAAATGACAAACTGACTAATTTAAAAACAAATATTAAATTTTTAAAAAAATTAAAAAAATAAAATATAAAAAGGATATTATATGAAATAAAAAACAGACACAAATATATATATAAATACCTAAACAAAACATATAATTTTAAAGTACTTTATAGCTATAATAATGACTATTATAATTAACCGGACCAATTGCTGCAGAACTAGACTGTATTTAGTGCGTTCCTGCTGTTACTGTTTTAACCCATTTCACGCACGGACTTTTGAGGATTTGATACACAATCCATTTGATGAAGAGGGTTTCCCTCGAAATATATTATGGAACACGGCCACACATATAAAATCACTGTGTAGAAGTTTCTTCTGATCAAGTAAGCTTTATTAATAAAAAATAAATAAATAAGTAAGTAGATAAGACTTGATTTGTCGTATCCTTCCACGCCATTTTTTCCATTTCTCGCATTGTGATAGCCTTCTAACACAACTTATATACATACAACAAAAATGTTTCAAGCAAACCACCTTTCCTTATTAAAAACATAGTAGTTAGAAGCATGGATTAATTAAAAATAGTTTTATGCCTTTCAAATCGTACGTTTCTTCCCGTGCTTAAAAATTAAAATTCCCATTCATATTACAATGGACTACTTAAGAAGATTAATTCATTCATGCGATTGAGTGTTTACATGAAGAAAAATCGTTTCTCTTCTACTTCTGCTTCCGAATAAACTCACAAAGAGATCCGTCAACCATTCCGCGATAAGTTCCACAGTGGTGTTTATTTTTACATTTTCCATAAACTATTCTAACCTTTACTCGACTAATTTCTAGACAGAATTAACAAAAGTAGGTAAAGGGTGTGTGAGCGCAATGCACATGACTGGCATGTTTTTCTTAGAATAGCGAATACTGGCAATATGTTGAGACTTGTTGAAATTCAGTCATTAAAAGAGTTTAACATAAAATAAAACCAGGAAATAGAAACATGTAGCAACCCCATCAATGATAATGGTAATAATAGTCCATAAGCGCGGAAACAAACTCACAGAACGAGATAACATCCGCAAATTACAGATGAACTGAAAAAGAAAATCACTGCGTAGACACTGAAAGGTAGTCATTACACGAAACTAGAGAAGTCCGTTTTATATAGTACCAGCTTGACCCGTTTCCCGGCGTTGCCCGGGAGAAATGTAAATTAATGAATTAAAGAGTGTAAACATCCGACCGAACGAAACAGGTCACATTTTGGAATTATTGCCGGGTAAAAGGATGAAGAAAGGAATGTAGGGAAGAAAGATACGCGGTTGTAAGAGTCTTCCTGCCCATCCTATGGTGCCGTTTATTTGGGATTTAACATCCGCTTTATCTAAATGTTTAGTGGCCTATAGAGCCCAATTAAGTTCCATTCTCTGCCGATTATTGTTGTTTAGCAATTCCATTGTTTTAGCTAGGACGGAAAAATGGAAGAAGGAAAAATATATAAAATGAAATAAGAAAAAAAAAAGAATGAAAAAAGAAAAAAAAAATTCAAAATGCTTTCTGAGCCCTACGGAACACATACACATATAATTAAAGTAGCCTGCAGAGCAGTAGTAAACTATGCTTGTTTGAATAAAATGATGATATTTATAATAGGTAAAGTACGACATATTACTGTATTTTTTTCTCAAAATACTATATGGTAACGTTGAATTTAAAAATCCGGTCATAATCTTCCCTCTCCCCTCGAAAGCGGAAGTATAACGATGTTGAAAACAATTGTGTAAGACGACTTGGATCGAACCATACACCTTTTTGTCTTTGAGCTACGCCTTTAACATTGAAGTCCCTAACGCGAGTATAAAAGTTAAGCAAAATTAGGTCATATAAACCACGACAGTCGGTAGCTGGCATGTGGTATAGTTTACGATACGCCATATTGCGATGAAATCTAGGGGCTTTTATTTGCATGTTTTGGATCATTTCTATACAAAGCAATCGATGTTTTTTTCTAATATTTTTTATTATGCATGTGAAAAGAGGTAGGATTCAGGAAATGTCAGCTTTATTTATTTACGTTCAGTGTTTCGGCGTCTATGAACTTTATTCGGAAGTGAATTTGCTCAAGAAAGTTTAGCTGCTATGTTAAGTGTCAAAGTACAGAAGGCATTTTGTTTGCTTATTGCATTCTTTACAAAACTGGAATGGGTGTAAATGTGTACGTAATAAGTCGAAGTAACGTAATCCGATATTCTCGAAAAATCAACGGAATTAGCGGGAGCATGCCTTAAATGTGTGCGTAATTTTTTGTATTATGTAGTAAATCAATTGCAGACAAATTCTAAATATTACCGGACACTTAAGAAAAATAGACGTGTATTATTAGTTTCCAGTGACGATTTGGGTAGTTTCAATACTTAAATATTGGGGGAAACATGTTTGCTACCACATATGGAGTATGAATTGATGATAGTTGGCCAAAATAATATTTAGTGTTAGCTGGAGAAAAATAATAACACATTTTCTAAAACACGATCGAGTGAATGAGCGCAATGTAAGCTTTAAACCTGTGATACATGTGGTTAGTTTCCTATTCTTCGAGAACGTACAGAGGAACAATCGTCTTAACTTTATATATTTAAGATGAGAAACATCACATAGTTGACCGCTACCTCCACCATGAAAAACGCGGTGCCATCAGCGTCTTTTGATGCCACAGAAAACGTTACTGGAGCGTCAGAGAGTGCGCCATCGGTATGTCTACAGAATGGGCACAAAGACTACTAGAATCGTAGTCTGGCTTATTGCAACTCAGATTTTAAAGAAAACCAATGACCGGTATCAGGAAAGAAGTCAATGGTATCCGGCTGTCCCGAAGATTCAAAGTGGTTTGGAATGGTTACAGAAATAAACGCTGAGTACCGAAAATCTGGGGAGACTTGTCACTTGAACTACGGAGAACACTACTGGTTATTGCCAGTGATCGATTACTGGAAGTATCTTGTGACGTCCTAGTAAGTAGAATAATAATAGATATTCGGAGAAGTTAGAATTCTGATGGAATCTACAAGTAAGTTGAAATACAATAGCATGAGCTATACTAAAATATAGAAACTGCATATTAAATAAAACCAAGGGGACTGCAAAGGCCATAGTAGATGTATGAGAAAATACCATAATCTGAAACACGCTGTCCCGAAAAAATGTTCTGACACCAAGATCGTGTGCCAGTAACTGCTCGAGGAGGGTCCAACATGATCGAAATACAGAAGATGCATGGGATAAAAAGATTGAATCAACCAGAATGGATAACACCAACCAGGTAATGATATAAAGGGCAAGTGGAATACTTGAATATTTAGGAAACTTACTGTCGCTTAGATTTAAAGGAAACCACAGGTCGCTCAAATGAAAATCTCTGTGATGGACTGGTGCGAGAACAATAAATGAATTACAAATGTTGAACGTAACGTATGGTACTGTAATATGTGGTGATATTTGCTGTCACTCAGACTTCAGTTAAAGCCACCGGTTTTTATCAGCATATATTAACAAAAAAGTTTTTGATACATTTTCTCTACAGACATATTTTTTTTTCTGAATACATATAAAATGATCAGGTATTTTAATGTCTTTCTAATGAATTCAAACAGAATACTGTCTTATACAGAAGTAGCCAAAAATGATACCCATGGAATCCGTTATAACATTTCCGATACTATATGCCTTTCAACTATGGTACAAAAGAACATTTGTCTATGTCTGACTTGTCAACCAGGTTTACGTCACACATGCCCAACAGTCTTTGTTTTATCACCATTCAATAATAAGCACAGCTAGATACGACATGCAGAGTTATCAATAATATTGACACATACATATCTTGGTACTCTCTTAATTTGGACCTATCATGTCTCTCATAAATTCAGGAATAGTTTTGGGATTATGTTAGTAGACCTTATCTTTTAGATAACGTTACAGATAAACATATGGGGGTTTAAGATAGGTGAGTGCGAATTCCATGCTGGATTACAAATTGTATTTAGAAGGCGATCACAAAAGTATCCCAGTAGAACATTAGAGCAGAGATAGAACAAATACCGATGCATATTCCTGACTTAAACTCGGTGGTCAATCCAGTCATAGGCTGCAGTTGATTTGTACCAATTATGGTTGGATTTTGTAATGGAAATCGCTCATGATTAGGAATACAGCCACTTGCCGTAAGGAGCAAAGAAATAATATTTCAAGGTCAACATCCAGCCAACGATAAGTGTTAGATCTATATATCCCGACCCAGGAAACATCAATTATTTCCGCTTTGTCTAAAACTTCGCTCATGGAATATGAGGACTAAAAGACTAAATAAAGGTAGCGAGAGTTACGAGACTGCCGGAAGTAAACAAAAAGTATACTTTCTCCTCTCCTAATTGTAGACATAATTGTGGATTTAATGAATACTTTTATGGGTGGCACATCTTTTGTTTTTCATGCTGTTTGTTTGAAAATGCTTGTATGGACTATGATGTAGTTTCCATTAGACAAAACAGAATATCTTTTGCATCATAAGATACATTTTATGAGAAAAGAAAACTGATTTTGATACACACTGAAAAAAGCAGAAGTTGAACTCATAAAAACTTAATATGTCGAAGAAAAAATAGATGACGCCGTTTGAACGTCATCGAAGCGGTTATTTGCCGCATTAATTAACTGGCGTGTGCATCGATCCAGTGGATTCGATGTTTCCAGCTCAATCCATGAAGGCATGTGTGCGCTTTTGCGCATGTGTGAGTCGTATGTCGAGAAGCCTTCGATCCAATGTTTAGGATCAAGTGAGGCGTTCAAAAACGCCAGGTGTTCAAACATCCTCTTATGAAATTAATCATGCAAGAATGCCATGTGATTGACTTTGATTAAACAATCTTCCTCCTTGCAAGGAAAGAACACAAACAGACTAACCTCACCTACTTATCTGCCTTTCCGTCTATCTATCTATCTATCTATCTACCTATCTATCTATCTCTTATATATATATATATATATATATATATATATATATATATATATATATTATACAAATGTGAGTTACTGTATTTATTGTACAAGTCACTTACCTCTCTCATTTCTCCCAGACTTTGTTGATTTAATACACTCTACTTGGTGTTGTTCATCATCTAACTGACAATATTAGAATGTAAAGGGTAATATACTATTGTTGACTGGAATAAGAATATATAAGGTTACTTATTAAGTCCCAGCAACACAACCTTTTCCTTCCCGTATACACTATACTCTTTGAAAACGTTCACAATAAGAAAATTTAGCATCCATAATTCAAGGAAAATATATTCATTTACAATGCTCATTTGTTACGTTGAAATAATTGCAGTTGCACACTCAATATAAAAACTTAAAACAATGGAATAAACATCTTGTAAGCATGTAATGTTATTTTTGTAGGATGAGTTGTAACTCATAACATGTTATTATATTATATATAGTGCACAGTTTGCTGTATCTCTGTCGCTTTTTAAAGCTTCTAACATCCAATGAAGACCTAAAACCGATGCAAATTATACATCACCGCTCTTTAAATACATTTTATACATTACAGTTCACCGCTTATCAATGACAAAGCCCACTAAGGGATACGGCTTACATTTAAACATTAGGATTGAGAAGTTTCCAGTAGCATTTTTCTGATTTTTTATACGAACATCTGATGTCCACTTTATCACCAATCAAAATTAAAATAGTAAAATGTTCTCTTTCATATTCCAGACAAGAAATAACATTGATTTATTTGACTTATTTAGAAAATAATTGAATATATATCAATATTTGTAAATTTAATTCATGAATGGATCATCATCATCATCATCATCATCATCATCATCATCATCATCATCATCATCATCATCATCATCATCATCAATTTTATCGTCTTCTTTGCCTAGGTCAGGCGTCTGACATTTCTGACAGACTACAATCTCAATCGGCAAGTTTAAGTGTTTTCAGGATTGATTCCGGTCGAATTCTACCGTTTAAGACTGTTCTTGATTGTTACTATCCAAGTGTTCATAGATCATCCAACGTTCTCCCAGCCATCCACTTCTAGGACTTATCTTATTCAATAGTCGCTGTTCTCATCGTGGCTAACCCTAACTCGAATGATTCTCAGGCGTTTACGAAGCATTAGTATATTCAGACTCGCCGACAAGTTATTATAGAAGGTATCTCGGGTTTATCTTATATTGCATAACAATCTGAGAGTTGTTCTCTTATTACTTTGAGAACAGGTGAGTCACCTTTAATTTATTAATTCGACATTTACTTAATTTGATTAATAATTTAATTTGATACTATTTTTACAGGTATTAGTTTATCATTATATTCATGTATCACGTACTAGATTTAAATACTGTAACCAAAATCGAGAATATTTTTCAGAGTGACAGATTCATTGCGTTAATAACAACATAAAAACCTTGATCCGATATTACATTTATTCAACAAAATGTTATCTAGCCTATTCAACAACATTTTATGTGATTTATAATTAGTCTTAATTGTCTAAATATATAGGTTAGGTGGTGCATGATTTCGATTTTCATTTGTGGTTGGCGATGCGGTTTTTTGACACCCCCTTATTGAGGGGCATGCAAAGCATATATGTTTATACACAATTTAGATTTTTACTGTGGCTAAATTTCGAGCGAGCGTTCTTAAACTATTACAATTACAACAAAATTTAATGAAATTTCTTTGCTATTTATATAGTACTATAAGGTCTACCCGGCGTTGCCCGGAGAAAAAGTGTAACATATTTCTATTAAAACTTATATCTATCTCTTCCGCGGTCCCCTCTCTCCAATCCTTTTCTTCTCCACCCAGCCCATTCCTCTTTCTGGGCATACCACTTTTATAGATTACTCGAGTCGGTGTATAAGAAATATCTTTCTGAAAAATATCAGAGTTACTTCCCTTCAGTTAGTAAATGAAAATGACAAAACTAACCCCCTAACGAAATCGGCGGTAGTTTAGGACCAAAAAATGGTTATTTCATTTTGAATGTTAGGTATTATTTATTCCGGGTAACGCAGACTTAGAATATGCCAACTTTGTTGGTATTTCTCTTGTGTTTCCCCCACGTAAAATTGATACACAACGTGAATTAAAGAAACGATTAAATTAACACAAAAGGGACATAAAAAACAACAACCCTCTCAGTGCACGTTTCTCCCATGCACTAGAACATGGTCATGCGTTCAAATTTGAACAAGCCAAAATCACAAAATACATCCACAACAAATCTCGGCGAAGGTTATTGGAAACTGCTCTCATCACCGCCTCCACCACTATCAAGCAACGAAATGGCTTCTTTAACCTATCACCCTGAATAAGCAAGATCATCCTTACAGAACAAAGATCATTGCCTGATTAAAGATAACATTTATTTTCATCTCTAACCTTTATGACACTCTCCCACTTACTCACACCCTTCCTTTTTCTCCTTGAATCTTTACTTTCTCTTACTCATTCCGTTTTTTCCCTCACATTTTTAACACTGCAGTCCAATTAAACTTTCTCATGTTCCAAATATGTCAAATATTCCATACCCACCCGTTCAATTACCTCCCTCCTCCACCCTTCAACTCCCTCACTCATTGCTATCATTTTCCAAATATTTCAAATATTTCATACCCTATCACAACAAATCCTCCCTCTCCCCCTCACCCATTCCCCCTCTCAACTATTTCTTTCATACCCTCACTCTTCCATACCCCCTTCTTAAATCCCCTCTTTTTCTCAAAACGCTCTCTAAGACCATAACTTTCGCACATCCACCAAAATCACAGCCCCCCTCCTTCTCTACCCACCCTTCTTTTCTCTGCATACATCCCCGCACACAAACATTCCAACTTACTTTTTTCCCTTCAGCCTTGACCGCAGCCATCTGGTCAAATACCTCCTTCCTCCCTCTCCTCCACCTCCTCTCTGCCATCCACTTTATCCCTGCTCATCCCCCACCTCTTTCTCTTACTACCAGCCACAGTAGTCTTTGCTCACCCCCATGTTTCCACTTCTTCCCCACTCATTTTCTTCAACATTCATTTTTATTCTCCACCAAGTACGGACGTCCACCCAGTATTTGCCATTATTCTATTTATTTTTGTTTTCATCCCAATATGTCAACCCTACATGTATTTGTACTTGCATGACATTTTTCTTGATATTATCATCCTGATGAAGTTTTATAAATAAAGACGAAACGTTGATGTACACATAAAAAACATCACGTCGGATTACCTTCATCCTTCTCTTCCCGTATATATATATATATATATATATATATATATATATATATATATATATATATATATATACATATATATGGTTTACATTATAAAATAAAAGGATAATTAAATTTTTAGCATTTTAAAACGTCGCAGACAAGTATTGTGTGTAAACATACGTACATCTTGTAGTGACAATTCAAATCATTTATAAATTATTAGGACGTTCTGCTAAAAGTCTAGCTGTAATACAATATTTAAAAAAATGAAATTACATGTATTTAATCGTAAATAGAAAATTTGCTTTCGATGTTTTGATAAACTACTAGCTAATGTAAAGCCAATTTTGAATCATTCAAACGTGTTCAAGCTTTTCATGAAAATAATTTAGCTTTTCGTTTATCACACACAACGGCTATGCTTTTTTTATTTAATAATTGCTTGATGAGAATTATGTTTTAAGTGGGATAAATTTTATCAGTGTTTAAAACATTTAGGTCAGGAACAAATTATACTATCTGGTTTGTCTTCGGTCGGAGGAGCGGAAAATCATTTTTTGTTATAGCAATCTTTATTTTTGTCTCATCAATAGTGCTTCATTTTGGGGTGTGTAAATCCCCTATGTAAAACACGTAATCTCTATGTTTACATAGTTTCCGCTATAGCAATATTTTTTGATTGATGCTTTTGGTTGGAAGTGACATTTTGCTTATTTTATTGAAATCAAACTAAATCCTTATCAGCTTTGATTTTAATACGATCTCAACTATAAGTATTACTCACATAATTATATAGATTACAAAACTTAAAGCTATTGTCGATAATTGGTAGAACCACCACCTAATGGAAGCTTATCTCTTACCACAAATAACACCTTCCTTAAACCAATTTCATTTGTAAAACATATATTTGCCCGTCAATTTTAACACAGCAATGTCCTTGAATTATACTCCTATTATATATTCTAATTATTATTAAAATATCTTACGTTATAATACACAAAATATACGTTATGTGAAGTTGTCGAATATAATCCATAATTAGAAATTGACAATTGTAAAACCCAATGGTATTATATCATTGAGAAAGAGAAGAGAATTCGGCAATTTCATTAAATCATGAACCCACAATCTCCCCCATACATCACAATATCTAAGCACCTGCTAAAACGAGATAAGATAAAAGGAGCTGTAATTCGATAAGTTTTAAGTTGAAAAATATTGATTTATTTTTGCATTGATTTAACTGACTCCCAATGTTATTTTCCTCTTAATACTACAGTTCTATTCTTCTACTCATGCCTCTTACAAACAATATTACTCTATCTATCCTTTCGTGCTATAAATACATATACACACATATGTATAATTGAGAATACCAATATTCATATATAGATTTTAATATATATTTAAACTGCCTAAAATACATATATAAATAAATATATAAACATATTGATCTTCTGTGATTAATCCTTAGATAACGAACGAGTTCTAAAAATACGAAGAGACTAGCAACGCCTTTGGTAAGATTGCACAGCACGTGTGGCCAGACAGAGACTCTACCATGAAAAACGCTTTAGTGTGTACAAATCATCGATCTTGTGTGTCTCCTGTCTGAGATACATTAACAACACACAACTTACACAGATGGCCACATCAAGGTTCTGGGGATGTTTCAGCAATCTCGCATCCAGAGAATCTTAAACGTTAATTAGCAATTTCTCATACAAGACACAACTGATTTACAGCAATCTAGTGTTAGGGGCATTGAAGTGCGCACGATACATACACACACTCACTGGGCTTGACACTTGGTTATGATAAAATATAACTTGCTACGTAAGCAACTGTTATATGCTTAACTGGAAATAGTAAACCTATGAGACAAAGCCAAATCGAGGGTTTAGAGATTTAGTCAAAGCTAATCTGAAAACGTTTAGCATGAACGTGAAATACTAGAGGGGCATGGCTCCGGAGCGAACGATTTGGAGAAAGTGTGTCTAATACGCCTGTTGAAGGTTTGAAGAAATGAGGACAGTGTACATTATCATGAAACGTGCTTTGCGGAAGGGGTATGTATCAAACGTCACAGATATATCTTGGTCCGAGCCTATGTGACTTCTGTAGCAGAGCTTGCGTATTAAGGACTAGTCTAATTAACCACATGAGATCTCATAGAAGAAACAAAAGAAAACGCGAATGTCAAACAGGGGTAGAAAATATGCATCCAAAAAAGAAAGTCACTGATCTCGTGTGTTTTTCTATATCTGCTGCAAGACTTGCAAATGTACTCCGGTTCTGCTGAGCCATTTCCGTGACCTCAACCGAGCAAATTTTGTTGGCCGGCCTTTTTCTTAGTTCCTTCCTATCGAACACCGCTATGACGGGCGACTCCTATAGCTGTTCAGTTTCTGGAGACATATATAAGGTATATTTCTAATCTCGTTCGTCGCCATTCCTAGTAGTTTCATTGATTAGCGCGTAGTAAATTGGAGTTAAACATGACTATTTTTCCGGTGTCTGAATCGTGCACTTGGCTTAAATGTTTATCTCTACACTGGTGATTCCACAACGATGAAACGTATACGTATGTTAATACATATTAATTATTAAAATAATTATGCGTAGCTTGTTCTCAGCTGGACTAATTAGGATTAATTTATATTATGAAGGGTTAAGAGCGCGATATTCTACTTGACTCAAATTGTAAATTCAGCCATAACAATTTGATTAAAGTAACATAGCACCCCCTCTCCCTTCGATAATTTAAATTAATCCTCTGAACTACGTTTCCGCCTCCTATACTTTTTTTTATATTTACTGTATCACCTCCCCAACTTCCCAATGATCCTTAAGACAGCTATTAAATGGGGAGGGTGAGAATATCATTGAAATTACATTAGGGTGGAAGAGGTGAAAGGTTGTGTCACCTCACCACAACAAAAATATCAGCCCCGTTTTACCTCTCCAACCCTAAGACCATTTAAATTATATTCTCACGCCCCCTCCCCCATTTCGTAGCTGGCTCAATTTTGTCCACTTAAAGATTTCCATATTCATTTGAATCTTTCTCTGCTATTTAGTCTCACATCCTGGTCTCTCTGGGTGTCATAGTATGTACTTGCATGACATTATCCTTCAAACTATCATCCTGAGGAAGTCTTACAATAAAGAGGAAACGTTGATTAATACATACACAACTGTCTTTTGTTTTTTTTCTATTTTTATTTCATATATATATATATATATATATATATATATATATATATATATATATATATATATATGCCATTTACAGACAGAGTTTTTCCCAATATCACAACTTCTAAGTGTGGCTAAACACTTAAAGTACACCAATGTGTGTATGCGTACATGTTTACATATTACAATCTGCGTTTAGTGTGTATATGAGTGTGTTTATTTCCATAGTTATTTTCTTGTGTACGATATCTCTGTTATTTAAATACCACACGTATTGGCAGTTTCCGATGGTCAGTGAATTGCAGGTGTTTGGCCCGAGGAAATCCTACTCGTATGCGCATTCTCTGCTCGTTGACCTATCGATTACAGATACCAAAAGTATATCGATTAACCTGTGCTACTTGTGTATATCTCTTTACCTAAAGCTCGTACGTATGTTCACTAGACCTCTAGTGGCAGGACTTGGAAACAGATTTTTTCGATATTTGTGAGTTTTACGTTAATTTCCGCACAATAGTCGTCGGTAATTTAAATGGAAAAATGTTATTAAGATTAGCATGTTTTATAATCATCAATTGATTGTGTAATATTTTATGTTTCACCTGATTTATGCAGGATAACAACATAATACGTCACACCCACTGAAATGTATCTATGAATTAATACAGCATCGTCTATGTTTTACTATCGTAAGTGTTCTAGTTTTTTTTATAAATCAAAACAAAATAATAACAATTCAGTTTTGTAATGTTATATTTCAATTCATAGATGCGTGTGTATACCGTTATGTACCTGTCAGGATCCAAGGGTTCATTAATTTGCCGATGTTAATTTATGCAGAGCTTTAGTAAAAATAGAAAAACTATCATGGAAAATATCAGAGAGACGAGTAACTTGCGAGAGAGCGCGGAAGAGAAAGGGAGAGAGATACAGAGAGACAAGCAGGCAAATATACAGATAACTCATCTCACTACACCTAGTTACATTTAGAGCGCCCACCCACATTAGAGAACAGTCCCTTGACACGTCTTCTCTGATAGAATTGTCGCCAGTAAAAGAGAGAGTACATCACTGCCCAGAAGTCACGTGGTTCTATTGATTTACGTTCTTGAGTCAATTCTGACCCTATAAAGGGTCACTCACACTTTTCCAATCTAACACGGCCCTCGTTATGTAATCGTAGAAGATAATATAATTACATGGAACAATTATTTTGCCAAAAAATAGTTCCACAAGTCATGCGTAGTATGCGCACACACTCATAACCTACATATTTCAGACCTGCATTCATATGCGTCGCGTAAGTGTTAGGGTGAGGCTGTGGTTAGAATGTGGGTTACGTTTACTATCATGTTGTAGAAAATTCAGAATAAATGTTTCTGTAGACGGCTATATAATCAACGTTGTTCTGGATAACAACGCATGGTCCTTTGTGTTGAAGTGTGATATAAATATCAGAATTCGTCTTCAGTAATTTTGCCGTTTCAAAATGATTTTTTTCTGCGAAATACCATCGCTTTATTTAGTGCCCATGGAAGACACCCTCCGGCCTAATTCACTTGATGGGTTTTTTAGGCTAGTTTATTCTTCAGTAGAAATAATGTAAAAGTCTATTTAGTTGGAAATATAAGAGTTCAATCTCAGTAAATATATTTATTTTATCAACGTGGAGGGGGAATGAACAATTCCGAGGCGGCAGAAAAGACACTTTTTTAATATTGGATAGAGCATGAGACGAATAATTAATAATATGTTTATCCGAATATGATCTAATGCCTGACTTTGTAATCACATTCTGCAAATATTTATTATACGAAGTGGTTTTATAAAGTTTGAATATATCGCCATTAGACAAAACTTTAGAAAAACGAAATAAATTTCGTTCCACATTGTAGCCAGAGTAAACGATATTTTATTTTATGTTCCCAAACCCGATTCGATGCAGAGATTGGTGAAATTACTATAGAACCCAATGTTTACCTGCGATCATATTTGGAAAGAAAAAAGACAGGTTCCTTTTTCTTTCCAAATATGATCTCAAGTTAAGATCGGGTTTTAACTCTTCCTGATGAGATCTCAGTTTATTACAACTGTTGATCGATAACATCGACATGCCTGTGTCGCAGATTTTGTACATGTATGTGTAAATAAAAATAATCATATATAAAAGCTCTATTTGATATTGACCACTTTTTATGAACCCGGTTGAAATTCTTTGGATTACTACCCTGTGGATGTTTTACCTAGATTATATATATAGATATATATATATATATATATATATATATATATATATATATATATATATATATATATATATATATATATAATATATATATATATATATATATATATATATATATATATATATATATATATATATATGGATGTTTATGGTTGTCTTAGCTATTCCATACGAAACCAATAAAGTGTCAGGTGCGGAACTGCAAATATATACATTGAGGATAACATTACTCCTTCTTAGCATGTGCGTTATCTGAGGCGCGTCCCGATACTTTTGATTATTTTTTACAAGAGAGGCGGGTCGCTAAATTTTGATGTTTTTGTACGAAAGAAACGCGTCTCTAAACTTTTTATTCTTTTTCACAATAAAGGCGCGTCTCTAAACATTTGATTCTTATATACAACAAAAGCGCGTCTCTAACATTTTAATTCTTGTGTACAACAAACGCCCACCCCTACACTCTTGATTCTTTTGTACAATATACTCGGGTCCCTAAACTTTTTATTCTTTGGTAGAACAAAGGCGCCTCTCATAACCTTGTGGTGGTTCCTACACTTTTGGTTCTTTTGTCCATAAACCTTTTATCATTTTGTACATTAGAAGCGCGTATTAGTACTTGTTGTACTTGTGTACAACAGAGGCACGTCTCTTAAGTTTTAGCTTGTGTGTACAACAGAGGGGCATCTCTAAACTTACATATATGTGTACATATATATATGTATATATATATATGTGGGTGGGTGTGTGTGTGCATATGTGCAGTCATTTTTTTGGTTGCCTGCGGGGGCTCAGAAATACCCGACTAGTAGACGGGCGCAGGTTATCCTCTTTCGGAGTGTTGGACCCGTAGACCTTGTCAGGTCATCCATCTGATAGAAGGAAAACTCTGACAATAAAACTTTGCTACTAACTATTTACGTCTTGTCAGCAAACCGTTGGGGAGGGAGGCCTCCTTAGTCTTGGTTGACAGCCTTCCTAGAGCTGTCTGCTTAAGGAGTATATAGGCTATGCCTATAGCCCGTCATTCGCACTCCTTATTTTTCCATTAGCCAGGCGTAGAGTTGCAAGCACTAGGTCGTTTCTAAAAACGCTTGGTCTGACTAGGGCAATGAACACCGTCTTTCTTTCTCTTTATCCGAGCAACTTGGGGAAGGTTTTTTGTCACTAAGTCTTACATGGCTAGTCTGGGTCGCTCTTGTTCCGACAGGTAAGAATGTACAGGCTAGCCAGCTTGTTTAGCTGCTGTTTCCGACTGGTAGTTAGGAGCCCTTACTCTTAGCTTACGCTCAGAACGGCTGCTTCGTCAACAGTTGCATAATATCGTGGGTAACTGTACGTGCCATGTCACGCATTGAATGGGACCATATAGGTATCCCCGGTGGGCTTTCCTGAGGCCACAGCCCCTATGGACCAAGTCACGCTTAATGGAATCGTTGTGTGAGCTTATAAGCACCCACTAAGCTGTCCACACTCTAACTCAAAGCCGCCAGGAATTTACAAAATAAAAAAACACACCTAAACCAGACATCCAACAAAAAACATATTCGCTCCGCCCTTGAAGCTCGAATTCACAAATATCAGGGGATTTAGAACCAACATTACCGACGTAGACACTTTTCTCTTAATACACTCCCCGGATATCCTAGCTCTAAGTGAAACGAACCTTCTCATCCTCAATTCCCTCTCACAACTTTCACATGACTGATTACCTTCCACTCTACCGTAATAATTCTGACAAACATATGAATAGGCTATGAGTTTATGTTCGGAACACACTCCCCTTGACTAGATAACATAGGTTAGAATCAGATGTCCAAGCCTACATGTGCTTTAGATAGATCTTACATCACAGAGTTAGTTACTTATATTTCTTATATCGTTCTCCTTCGACCCAGGACAGTTCATTACTTGACTCTGTCTCTGAAAGCTCAGATAGAACACTGGAATGCCCAGATACATGTATTTGGAGATTTTAATGCACACTACCGTGACTGGTTGGGATTCTCAAGCGTTACAAATGCAGCTGGAAAATCTACCTTTAATTTCCCCTCAGCTCACGACATCTCACAGGCTGTCACTTTTCCGCCCAGCCATCCGGTCTTGGCGGACCAGCAAGCCTAACTTCTCGACCTGTTCTTGACCTCACTATATGAGGTTTGTGTGGCGAATGCCCATAGCCTGCTCGGACACTCTGATCACGTGGTGGTAATGATACTCATCACCTTAAGCTGATTTTGAATCCTTCAGATATAACATCAGTGACGCCCCATGGGGTGTAACCTTCTCACTCTCTGCTGATCAGTGTGTAAATGAGCTAACTGAATGGGTCAAAGCAGGCATTGATGCTTATGTCCCCACGCAAAAATTATTCAGCAAACCCCACTCTCTTCAATGATTCACCTAAAGATCTGCAGCTGCTATTGCGTAGAGGCAGAAGACATTCCAAAAAATTCGGCCATCATAAGTCAACTGCGAACAAGCAAAAATTTGTAGAGCAAGAAATGATTGCAAAGTAGTGATAGATGAAGCAAAGATAACATATACAGAGATAACCAAAAAAAGCATTCAGTCACAGAAACTAGGTACTCGTGATTTCTAGAAAAAATTACAATAGTTCTGATGGACAATGGACAATCGACAATTCCTGCGCTATCAAATCACAACGATGTTGTTTGCACGGCAACTGCTAAGGCTGAACTACTTGCCCAGCGTTTCGCCTTAGACTCCACTCTGGACTCGGGAAATAACCTCCTTCATTAAATTTCCATTTTCTACTTAAGCCACACTTGATAACCAAGTCATCGCCCCGTCTCAAGTGAGAGACATCATAAAAAACTTTGACACCTCTAAAGCCTGTGGTCCTGATCTTATAGCAGTAATAATAAAGGAATGCTCTGCTGTGGGTGCCTTTGTCCTCTTGAAACAATACCTTACTGAATCTTGCTTCCTTGATAGTTGGAAAATTGCCTCTGTGTTTACAGTTTTCAAGAATTCTGGAGATAGAACTGATCTTCTAAACTACCACCCCATTAGTCTACTCTCGAACTGGACTAAACTCTTTGAATCCTTAATCAATCTAGCGATAGTCCGGCACCTAGTTTATGCTAAATTTCTTTCTGATCATCAATACGGATTAAAACAGAACGATCTACTGCAGATATCCTAACGGCTATCCTTGAACGCATATACCATACACTGGACAAGGAAGGTGAAGCTAGGGCGGTAGCACTCGATATATCCAAGGCCTTTGACAAGGTCTGGCATGAAGGGCTTCTCATAAAACTTCACTCATATGGTATTACTGGACAAATATTTAATATAATTAAATCCTTCCGAACAAAACGAAAGATCCAGGTTGTCCTCCATGGCCGTTCTTCTGAGCAACATGGCATACATGCTGGTGGAGCCCAGGGATCTATTCTTGTACCACTATTGTTCCTGATTTGTATAAATGACTTCCCTGGTGCCATTACGATTGAGATAGGAATATTTTTTGACGACAACACGCTCTACTCTCGTCATGTGTGCAAAACCGACGCGCACATATCTGAGGCAATGGCTGACTCCTTGGAAAATTACCTCAAGTCTGTAGTGGAATGGGGTAAAAAATAGTTGGTAACTTTTAATACCGCAAAGCTACATTTTTCAATAACTACAAGAAACCTCTTACAACCACCGATTGTCATGGCAAATAGCACACTGCTTGAGAGTTCATCATTGAGACTCCTCGGCCTTACTTTTAAAGATAAAATGAATTGGAATAAATACATTGAAAACATTGCAAGGGCTGCTGCACAGAAAGTGGGCTCTCACTACCGTGCCAGTAAACTTCTCACACCTGAGATTATCCTATATCTATACAAAGCTTAATCCGCCACCGCATGGAGCATTATTGCCACATCTGGGCTGGTGCATCATCCACTAGTCTCTCCCTCTTACACAAGGCCCCAAAAAAGAGTTGCCAACTTGACAGGTCATTAACTATCCACCAAACTCCATACGCTGTCCCATTTCCGAAATGTTGCTTCCTCCTGCCTGTTTTATAAGTAATTCAATGGATTGTGCTCTGATGAGCTTGCTGCTCTGGTGCCTCCACGACGTAGATTTACTAGACCAACCCGACAATCTGGCAACCCCATCTATACACTGTGGAGGTCCCCAGATGCCGAAGAGCTTTCTACTCCAAAAGCTTCTTTCCTCGTGCTGCTGGACTGGAACTGCCTTCCTGCTCCCTGCTTTCCTGACGTTACTGAGATGCAGAAATTTAAAACTAATGTAAACAGACATCTCGCTGCTCAGCTCCCAAATTAGGTTCACACCTTAAGTCAATAGTGGCGGCCTGCCTTGTACAACAAAAACGCGTCTTTTACATTTTTAAAAAATTGTACAACAGAAGCGCACCTTGTAACTTTTGAATTTTTTTTAGGGACTTGGGTACTTTTGCTACCCTCCCTATGGAAAACGCTTTTCGGGTAGTGGTTCAGTTTAGGTTACCTATGGAAAATGCTTTTAAGGGGCTTGTGCAGCTTAGGTCACCTATGGAAAACGCAATTCGAGTGATTTGGCAGCTTAGGGGTCCTATGTAAAACGCTTTACGGGAGCTTGTGCAGTTTATCCATCGATAGAAAACGCTCTTAAGAGGCTTGTGCAGTTTACACAATCCACCGATGGAAAACGTTTTTCGAGAGCTTGTGCAGTTTAGGTCACCTATGAAAACACTTTTCGGGTGCTTCCGCAGTTTAAATCCCCTATGCAAAACGGTTTTTAGGTGCTTCTTCAGATTAGGTCACCTACGAAAAGCGCATTTAAGACTATTGACTTCATCAACATCATGTATTTTCTTAATATGTTATAATAGAGTAAGGTAAGAAATTAGCTATTAACGAGACTTTTTCATCTACTTAGTGTTATCCGGTAAAAACAATTGTCAGATTACAGTACAACTTTTAGTAACTGGCGTATATTACATCTCTCTGGGCTATTGTTTGCATTTTCAACATAGGCGTTCTCCTGCTGTTTAAGCAATACTATGAATTATTTCTTTAACTAAATTCCATACATAGAAATAGCGACAACAGTAAGGGAAGATTGTCACCTCAGGCATTACCAGCTACCTTCGGAGGAAACATCTGTAGGGAAATTCTGACAAGACATAAAAAGGCTATTTTGGGAAGAAACTGACATTTAAAGTTCGTTTAAACTATGCATTAAAATTTACAAGTCCATTTACTAGCACTGTGTGCGCACGGTTTATGACTTTTTTCCTTTTTCATTTGCTACTTAAAGACTAATGCAAAGGTGACTCCATTTTATTATTTCCATCTTAGAATGAGATAAATAGGTATGTATTTATACGTAAACTGTCCTAACCATACATATGCGTGCTGTTTCCTATATATTCGCATAGTTTATATTCGTAAAAACAAACATGATCACATATTTCTATATCATTCAGTTCGTTTTATGACTACGATAATATTTTGGTAGAGCGTGTATTTAACTAGTGTCATAACACTAATACCATGGTAAAGCCAACTTCATTATATACAGGTTGGTCCGTTTTAAGCCAGATTTATTCCGATTTTGTTTTACTCGATTTTTTTATTTAGTCATATAACATTAATCTTTTTTCGCAATATGCCCCAAGCGTGTCCTACTGTAGCTCTTATCTTAGAAAATTCGTTTTTCCATTGACATTCATTACGGGGAAGAGGGTGACGAAGATAAGACACTCGGTCGAAGAGGAATCAGTAAATCTGGTGGTATCAGCATGAGATATGTTTTTTCCTTTCCATTCCACAGAAAGCATTTGTGGATTTTGAGTACAAAATCGCTTGGGATTGCATATACATAGATGCCAAAACACATGCATGTATTTATACAGGATTGCTGCAAGCTCGTATTCACGAATTTCCATTGTTTGTCTATTCATCACAGTGTCATGTAAACACAATACGTCTATTATATTTTCAAGCAATGTCTGTATGTAAAGCTTTGTTAAATAAGTAAAGACATTGCACGGAACCAATCCTACTCTCTACACGACTGACACCTTGACATGAAAAAGATAAGTCTACCTCACATAAGCATTCGTTGTAAGTAACTATATATTTCTTTTTCTTTGTAACTCTGTTGATACGTGAACATTTCCTCTATTTTATGTTTCATTCGAAACCAACAAATGTGTCTTCTAATTTGGTAAAGCTATAAGAAATTGATCATTTACGGTAATGATATTAGTAACTGATCATGGGTTTAGAAAGATTAGCCACGCTAATCCACCCCAAAAGATGATACTCAGTTATGCTTTGTGTCTGGTAGGAATGGAGAATAAGTTTGTGCTATTAGTTTCTCCCAAATAAGCAAACATTTAATTCTGAAAAATACGCTAACAACTAAACGAATTAAACTTATTTATATTGATATTCTGCATTCGTCTGCAAAGTATGAGATTAATGACCACTCGCACTATTTTAGTATATACTATACTACTCCCCTTTATTCTATTTTATATCAAGTACAATAGTCTTATATGAAATTGTTTCGACTTCAAACTGATTGTTGATTTTCTATAAACCTTAACATTCCAAACATCTCCGTTTAATTTCATTAAATATATATATTTGATTTGTATAAATATATATTTAATTTCTATAAATATATATTAAATTTCTATAAATATATATTTGTATTTCTTCAACTATATACGTAGGCTACTAATAACGGGATAGTCTATACCTATAATACTTTTTTAAACATATCTATATATATATATACATATATATATATATATATATATTAAAATAAATATTTATCATTATAACTTACATATGTCGATGTTTCATGCTTATGCAATCTTCAATATAGAAGATATGTTAATTGTTGCTGATCAGAGAGCAGGAACCCGGTTTCAAAATCATCACTGATTCGTAGTCTGGGATTCTATCGCTTGGCCAAACCCAATTCGCACGGTAACGAAAAGTAAATTAAACAACAAATGGGTAATGTATATATATATATATATATATATATATATATATATATATATATATATATAGAGAGAGAGAGAGAGAGAGAGAGAGAGAGAGAAAGAGTATTGTTATTTAAACATACACTTACAAATCTGCGACACTGGCATATCGATGTTATGGATCAACAGCTGTTATAAACTGAGATCAAATCAGGCAGAGTTAAAATCCGATCTTAACCTGAGATCATATTTGGAAAGAGCATTTCCAAATATGATCTAATGTTAAGATCGGATTTTGACACTGCCTGAGAAGATTTAAGCTTATAACAGCTGTTGATCGAATACATCGACATGTCAGTGTCACAGATTTGTACATGTCTGTGTAAATAAAAATAACTATATATAAAAGCTATATTTGATATTGAGCACTTTTTGTAAGCCTGGTTTAAATTCTTTGGATTACTATACTGTAGATGTTAACCTTGCCTGGATTATTATTATTGTTATTATATATATATATATACATACATACATATTTATATCCATATATACAGATATATACATATATATATATATATACATAAACATATATATATATATATATATATATATATATATATATATATCGTCATTTACAGAAAGTTGTATCATCATTTCAAGATGGATCAGTGTGAAATTCAAATTCGGGGCGCCAATAGCTTAACTGTAATAGTCTACTGACTTAACCACTAAGTTACTGTCGATTGTGTGATAGATTATTTCGTATGAAGTGAAAGTGTCCATTAGTTTCAAATCGTTTATTTTTTTACGATAGTGATAACATTTACAAGATATTTTTGTGTTGCGTTTAGTGGGCACATTTTTTCATCACACCAGAATATTCATTCCACAGGGGGAGTATATATATATGATGAGTTCGAATGCAACACGCGATAAATCAATTTTTTTACATGATACCTTAAACAAGAAAAGGAAAATATATTAAATGAAGTCTTTGACTAACAGCGGATTTTATTTGAAAGTAAAAAAAATATTACGGCATCATATCATGTAAAACATGGTTTTAAGGTGTGGTCGTTTGTTTGAAAGCAACATCTTTCGTAGTGATAGCGTCGTAATTTTGAAAATGGCATTTATCGCGTTTCGCATTTGAACACTTCATATACATAGCATATGGATACATCGGTTTCCTATGGCGATGATGCCATGTGCCACCCACAGATTATTGGGTAGTACCACTACTTCTATCATAGCTATTCAATTAGGCCACTTAATTTTTGAAAGTAGCAAAATATTTAGAGGTTTTTGTGCATAATCCTAACGTGGTGGTTCTTGTCATGTTGTGTGTCCTAATCATCCATACGTGTGGTTGGTAATTTTACAACGACAATACGTCTCTTCATTCCGCTAAAGTATCCCAAGAATTTCTTATCAAGAGATGTACACTACGTTACTCTAATTATAACAACCTATAACTTTTGTCTGTTCCTAACGTTGATAATCACTTGCGAAGGGAGAAAGAACTATAACAAAATGGACCGATCATAATCGAAGGTTTCCACGTATGTTAGCAGCAGCAAACCCGCGGCTAGGGAAAAGTGTATATACTCTCAAGAATTGGAGACTGAAGCTTATAAAAAATACATTGGGAAAGGTACAAAAGTGTGAATTTTATACACTGGAAATATTTTAACACATCGCGTATATAAACAAAACCTTTAGGTATAATTGGTGTAACCGTGTAAAAGGGTTAGAATGTAGGCACGAACTCGGAGTTTACAGAATACAAGTATATTGAAAAAAAGCATAATACAATAGAGAACAAGTGTGGTGGTACGTGAGTCTTTACTGTCAGTATAGACTCGAGTAGTTCCAGGTATGCAAGTCCTTCCAACAGCAGGAATATGTGGCACAAGGCCGTAAAGTAGGTGAGATTCAAGCCAGAGCCCCTAAAGTATGAGCACCCGGGCCTATAAAATCCTGCCTGGGATCCCCGTCGTCATTCACCGTTCATGGCGCCCTAGGCAGTAAACAATAAACTTACTCTACCCTAAAGATGGGAGGCACGGTCTGGGTGGTTGGACTTCCTATGACTACCCAGGACTTAATACCTCAGCCTGAGAGATAAAAGGTCACCGAAATGAGCCAGTTCCTGCCGGACTGTTTGTCAAGAACGAATCCACAACTGGTATTGATTATTCCGCGCTACTCAGAAACTGACGTTTCGGGTATTTAATTCCTTTTTTTTTATTCGGTTGTCCGAGTCTCACACGGTTGGCAAGAGCATATCATTGGTATCACACTATTTAGGGGGTTCAGATTAGAAACTCTTTCTTCTATTTCTACTCTGGCATTTCAAGTTCTCTTGATGTTCATGGTAGAACTCCTACCTCTGATTAGAATTTCGTCTAGTTTATGTTTTTAGGTTTCATACGACTGTCTGTATTCTTCTTATTCTTTCTGGTTTTATTACTATAATCATTTTCTATATAATAATACGTAAAGGCAATTTCATCTTCAAATGTACGTTATCACATTCCATTTAATTTTTAAACAAATAGGATCGGCGGATCGCCGAAGACGAAAAGCAAAGAAGAAACATGTTTTTTAAACTTCACAAGATGTCGCTGTTTGTCCGAATGTAAAACTAAACTACACTATCTTGGCCTGTGAGCTAGGTAACAAAAGTAGAAATTTACACGATTTTCGCAGTTGTTTATGTGATTATTATGATGCTGATACTGCTGCTGATGCTGCTGCTGATTATAAGGAGGATGGACACATTATCATCATCATCATAATAATCATTATGAGCACTATTATCATCATCATCATTACATATACTTTTTTCTTGTTGAAACAATGGCAACTACGTAGACAAGACGTTGGTCGCAGAGTTTTTCCACTCTGTTTTCGTCCATCAATAACAGAGCCATTAATGTCAACTTTAGCCTCATTTCCAAATCCTGAGAAATGGTGCGCCAAGTAAATCGTCTATTGAATGGCAATTATTTCTTCTAGCCGATCAACAGATAAGTTTTCTCCTCGACACCAAAAAAAAAAAAAACTATACATATATATATATATATATATATATATATATATATATATATATATATATATATATATAGAGAGAGAGAGAGAGAGATTGTTTAACAATATAATAATGGCGTGAGAGCTACACATAAACGTGGGCGTCATTATATATATACATATATATATATATATATATATATATATATATATATATATATATATATATATATATATTTCAAAGTAGTATGCATATGTAGTATTTAATAGGTTAACTATGTTTTCTTTTGTAGATATGAGCGTATCTAAATATATATATATATGTATATGTATACCTAGAATTGTATATATATATATATATATATATATATATATATATATGAATAGAAGTGTATATATATATATATATATATATATACCTTTGAACTAACCACTTAGATTTCTATTTAAACAAGAATACATATATATATATATATATATATATATATTTATATATATGCATATATTTATTCATATATATATATATATATATATATATATAATACATTTTATCTGGATTCTGAAACACACACACACACACCCATATATATATATATATATATATATATATATATATATATATATATATATATATATATATATAGATAGATAGATAGATAGATAGATAGATATGTACATATATAATTATATATACTGAAATATTTTATCTGCATACCTAAGTAATATATATATATATATATATATATATATATATATATATATATATATATATACATAGCGAGATAAATAGGGATAAGAAAACAATGGATATACACACACATACATACATACATACATTATATATACATATATATATATATATATATATATATATATAAGCTCAAAACGACGTCGTACGTAGGTAAAACACCTTTTTAATGTAATATTAATTGAAGCTCATTACAAGTAAAATTAAAAGCCGAGCACTGTCGTAAAGATTAAAAATAGACATTAACCTAAAAGCCTCAGTGCAATGCTTCGATTCGTTGTCGTTGTAGTAGGAGGAGTAGGAGGAAGAATAGAAGCAATATAATCAAACTATATATTATACTAGAAACCCATGTCCAAGATTTTTTAGTTTATAACTACAAATGTTAATTTTATATTATTATAAGTAATATTAGTACTTTTTATATTTGTAGTAATATTAGAACATGCTGGGTTTTTATTTTTTTCGCCCTCTGTTGTTCCATTGAAAAAACATCCAAATATCTGAAATGACTGAATAAACAGCCCAACAGAGAACGGTCATATAAACACATCTCTATATTATCCCTTAATTTGGAACAATAAAGCAAATCTATGATAGGAATAATCCCCTAATTATTAAGGCCATCTTAATTTAATATATATATATATATATATATATATATATATATATATATATATATATATATATTTATTTACTTATTTATTTTTGTGCAGAAAAATTAGTACAACATTTGTACCGTCGGTTTCAAGCTCGGAAGGACTTAGCCATAGCTGTGGCGTAATGGTTACAAGACCAGTTTTCATAATATGTGGATCTAGGGTTAAAAGTGTACGACCGGCATACAGTTACGTAATTCTATAATGACGAAGGTAAACTGAAAACGCGAAACGTATATGTCTAACGATATAAAACTATTTATTTATTGAAAAAAATATTAAACTTATATTATGTGTAGCTCTTTCGAGAGAACATAAATTGACAGTTTATAAATTAGCCACGTTGCATGGGTCTCCCCGTTGGGAGGATTTACTCTCTTTTGAACCACGGTACTTATGTCTACATTAAAACTTTTATAATACGTGGACACGAGGTTCAAATTATTCGACCGGAAATACGGTTACGTAATTCCATAGTGACAAGCGTAAAATAAAAACGCGAATCATATATATGTCTATAACTATAAAAATACTTATTAAATAATAATAATAATTATATATATAAATATATATATATATATATATATATATATATATATATATATATATATATATATATATACGTATGTAGATTAAAAAAACAAATATTAATCCTTATGTGTCTTCCCTACATGTGAGGTGTGCACTAGGGTGAGTAGTATTAAAACAGAAATCATCCTAGCTTAAATGCATGTTCTTTCAGCAGTTGGACACTTTTATGATAACTGCCTTTAATATTTGCTTATATATAGGGTTGTTGATAGTTGCCGTAAGGGCTTAGGCGTCGAAAATTGAGTCATAAACATGACCGGTGCTCCGGGGTTCGAGTCTTGCGACTTGTATGAATAACACTCTCTACTCTGACGATTCATGTAAGGATACAACGTATACGTATGTATATAAAAAAAACAAAGATACAATAAACATTGATAATTATATATATATATATATATATATATATATATATATATATATATATATATTATACCCAGCTAAATCACGTATACACATCGGTTAAACCAAATTAAGCTATGGTCACCCGTGACAGTACCAACCATGACATTGTAGAATACCATGCACTGTATGTGATCGGACGAAACACACTCTTAGCAAATATATAGATCGTTCAAGGGGCATTTAGTATGTATTTCAGTATAACCTGCTAATCGAAATAATCACACTCTAGGTTGAAGTCCTGTACTCAATCATATGGCGAAGCTCTCCAGTTACAGCACTATATTTCCTTACATCGGAGTTTGCTACACTCAACTGTCGGGAATTAGCCTCCTGCACTAAAGATTGCGTAAGCATAACCCATCGATGTCTGTAAGTAATAAATAATTAATATTTATTTATAAATATTATATATATATATATATATATATATATATATATATATATATATATATATATATATATACATATATAATATTGTATATATGTATATTAATGTATCATATATACTCATCAATATACCAATGTATAACTACATACTAAATGATAAATAAATAACTACTATTCATTTATTATTTAACGATCTGTATTTATCTCACATGTATTTATCAATGTACTCTCTCTACAAATATGTAACAAATATAGGAACTCTGGTTTTTAGATTTCTGAGAGGATTCTAAGCGTCAGAATGTTGACAATAAAAAGGAGAACAATAACACCCCTACCCGTTCGGAGTATGCCGTTACCATATTCAACATAGTTTGGGGATGTCAGAACCAATTTGAACGAAGTGAGTTGGGTTTAAGCCGTGTTGAATTGACGGAAAGTGTTTCTATTAACGGATAACTGTCATACTTTATCGACGGGTAAAATATAAGAAAATATAAAAATATGTGAAGGAATGAACAAATTCAGATAAATATAATCAGAAGATAAATAATAGGAGCGGGCTAAAATTGTGTGTGGGTATATATATATATATATATATATATATATATATATATATATTAGTACTTCATGTATCCACATAAAATATTATAAGGAGATATAATTTTTTATGTGTCAGTTTTCAGTATTTACTTCAACAGTGCTCGATACGTAAGTAGAGCTAGGTAGTAAGCAATGAAAATATATATGCCAATCAAGCTACACAGAGGCTCCCGTGTTTCATCCCCGGGGGGAATCGTCAGGCTAAATATATATATATATATATATATATATATATATATATATATATATATATATATATATATATATTACTATTCTTGTTTTCTGTTTAATCTAGACAGAGTTGAGTAAACAGCATAGAGACATTACATTCCGAGACTTTTTAAAAATAAATTTAAAGTATTTGTATCTATCTGTATTAGGATCCAGCAACCGACAATAAATAACGTAAGATACGTAACTAATAAACTATTTGTAAATCTTTAAAGGAGATACACTAAATTAAAGGATTTGACTTCTCTTCTTCCGGAACACCAAATCTCTTGAGTGAATAACAACGGGGCTTCTTGCTTTTAATTTTCAATCTCCAGCTTTTTATGCATTGGTTATTTATTCGAGGAATAATCGAAAGTACTCGCGATTCCTATGTACCCTTTGTTAAGATGTCTTATTTCGAAACTAAAAAGAGTTTGATAAAAATTGAAATAGTAAAAAAGGGTATGATAAAACAGAAATCAATGTTTGCAGATATATATATATATATATATATATATACACTAACACATTTCCTCAAATGAAACAACACTCTTTTAAATCGACACACATCTCTTCAAATGGATTTACATATCTGATGAGAGCGAACCACCGCTTGAAACGCGTTATATAAAATTATAAAATGATAGAATATATAAAATTATAAATGATGAAATAAATAAAACAACAAAATAATAAATAAATGTTGAAAAACACTTTTTACAAATGTTGCTAGCATTATTTTTTACATATACACTTTTCTCTCACTAATACTGCACTACCCTATTTTATATATATATATATATATATATATATATATATATATATATATATATATATAAAGAGAGAGAGAGAGAGGAGAGAGATAGATAGATATATAGATAGATAGAGAGATATAGAGATATAGATATATATAGATATATAGATATATTTTTGTAATCATTTTTATTTATTTTATAAGCTACATATCCATTAAACATGTTTCGATCAACTACTTTAATAACCAGATGTGTAATCAAGCTATTAAACCCTGGCAGTTTCGTGGGTGGTCATATTGAGAAAATTAGAAAACAAAAGAAATAAGAAAGATTAAAATATGTAAGGATCACGTGGTCAGATCGAACATTAATATATTTAAACATAAAAGTATAAATATTAATTTTGATTTTTAAATCTTACCACGGGTCTCTTACACATGGTAACCCTTCGTATTTCTGTTGTATTCTTTCTTCTTGATGAACACCTACAAAAACGAACACGTTTCAATAGCCTGATAAGATCACTGCTTATTAAAGCGGTTGATCAACACATTTCCAATAGATGTGTATTGATTTACTCCTCTTCAGGAGTTAGGCACAAGGCCAGTTTTATCCTACTCCCACAAGTAAGATGTGGCCCAATATCGGGTCGGGAAAGTGGGGTTTAAACATTGTTTGGGCAGCCCCGTCGGCATTCCCCGGTAGGGGCGCCTCAGGCAGTAAGAAATAAACTTAGTCCTCCCCAAAGAGGGGAGGCGAAGCCTGGGAGGTTGGAGCTCCTAGAACTACACAGGACAGACCCATAGACAGGCGTAAATCAAGCCCCGAAGGCCAAGACAATACCAGTCTATGGCGTGCAGTACCCATCGGAACAGATACTACACTTTGATCTTGACCAAAAGGCCAAGCTGTAGCTACGATACAATTGTAAAAATAAAACAACATTACAAATAAATAGCTGTAAAGTTTAAAAAGGGTAGACAGCGCAAGGTAACTCGCCGTGCTGACCATTTTCTAGCCTGTATTTGCACAGTGTTTGCATATTTATACTTGTTTTACAAGTACTTCCACGGAATGTGCCCCGAGAAATCGTGAGGCGCATCTACCGGGGAATGCCGACGGGGCTTCTCAGGCTATTTTGCAGGTCAGCCTGGTTCATTCGCTGGTGCGCTTGCTATCTCCTCCCATCTTCCCGCTTGTGCCTATTTCTCTGCCGTGAGAAGAAAGTAAATAAAGCAACCATCCAACCCATCCATCATTACTGGGTTGTATACATATGTGAATTGATGCTCTAGTACGAGGTACGATCACTGGTACTGAAAGTGTGCTATTCTAGTACAGATGAAGAGACCTATATGTAAAACTGTAGTTTTTGTTTAAAAACCTATAGACGTTGTTCAGAGTGGGATTACTTCTTTCAAAAGTGGTGTTGTGTTTACTTCATAACCTACAAATACTTACATCACGTAATGTAAATTTTTATCTGCCTTTGAAATTACCAATAATATATTTGTGGGAATTAAAAAATAATTATTATTTCTAGTGGGATTTTTGGAATCACACTCGCAGGATGACTAAGTAAATTGACATTCGATGACTTTGCAATAATAACTTTTAATCTCCCGTCGTTCTCTGTTGACTTTTCCTATAATAATATTTGGTTATGCAGAAGAAATTCAGATTTTCTTAAATGAAGATTGATAATGTGTACTGTTTGGTTTTGTCAGTCTACTGTTCTCATGTTGGATGCTATTCTCACAATGTTTCGACCGATTTTACCTCCGGCTTTCTGCAGGTGAATCTTCTAGAAGCCGGGATTCCCGAGTTCGACATAAAGATTCCGTGTATATTATGTCTCATTTAATCATTTTCATTAGGCAAAGATGCTAATTCCGTTAAGTAATCGTATATTCATCATGGTGATATTTATTTCACGTGATACTATTTTCAATTGTTTGAGACTTCGCATTTAATATATATATATATATATATATATATATATATATATATATATATATATATATATATATATATATATATACATATATATCTTATCTTAATGAGTAGTAAGATAATCTGAAGTACCGAACTTAGTAAACAAATAAATAATTAAATTGAAAATAATAGCTCTATCCATTTACTCTAGATTTTAAAACGAATATAACCCCCACAAAAAATGATCGAATCATTCCGCAAGCACGAATGCAAAAGAACTCACTCCTAAACTAATTACTGAAGCATTATACATTTTGGAACCCTGCTGGTTGACGCAAGAGGTTCTAATGTGCATATGTACGAAATCCGTAATAAGGTAACTGTTACAAAATTGTTGTCCTACCAATAAGAGTTTTCCCACATCCGGTGGAGAGTGTTAGAAAAAGAAAACGAGTATATATATATATTATAGATGCTGGAAGACAGTTTTACTAAGATAGGAGTACTAATTTAACAATAAGGAAACAATTATTTTGTCAAACTTACCGTAGAATAATCCCTCCCCCAGACCCAGAAAAAACACAGACCCTCTAACTTAAATCTCAAAGTATACCCCACAGTTGATAGCCATAGGTCTAATGTAATTCTGATAGGTATCGGAAAAATGAAAGATATTCTTTTTTAATAGAAAAAATTAAAATTTTTACCAAATTAATTTGAAAAATTTCTTTTAAAAAGCAGCTTGGATTAAAGCTCCAACAATTATAGTCTAGAATTTTACATTTGATCGGAACTTTCGAGATCTATATAGCGATTACAAAAGATGCAATTAAATGTAAATACATAAATATTGAATCAATATAACCCCAGTAGGTGCAAAGATAAACACAGCACATATTTATATATATATATATATATATATATATATATATATATATATATATATATATACATACATAGATGTCACTATAAAACATCCATACAGACCTACACATATAAATGCTTAGATACACGCACCCCCCGCGCACACACCCACATATATATATATATTTCTACTACTTACCCTAAATCCTGGTGGTCACGATGGTCCATGTCTATCCACTTATAATATAACGAATATTTTCGTTGTCTGTCTGAAAAACAATCAAAGCATGATCCAGTCGAATAAATTTGGAATCGAAACGGCGAATCTGAGGCCTGCTGTCTGAGCTAACTGACTGAACTCATAAAATTCTTTCAAATGAACTCACTTAAACAATTCACTGAACTTGCTCGGTTCAGTCACAAAAGGGTGACAAGCGGCCGCCTAGCTAAAATATACGTCCGCAGGGAGTATATTTTCGCTAGTCTTAAAACTATATTTCCGAATGTGTATTTGTGTCTACAGATTGATGGGCTCTGCCGTTGATCCCAGGTATACATCATCATTTAAAGAGTGACTTATAGCAGTAGAGGTAGGAGAAATGGGTGCCGACATTGGCCTGGAAGGTGATCCGATCAGAAACCTTATTCCAAACAGCTGTGCCAGAGTTAGAAATGTCAGTAATGTCATTACGTATAGGAGTCCCCTGTGTGATGGTGCATTTATATATGACAATGTCATGCTTACATGATCGATTCGAAGGGCATACATTAAGGACATTGCAGTAGCAATCAGGACCATGAATCAAGGGGAACATTTGGTTCCGGCGCGTTGCTGATTTTTTACGGCATTTCAACCTATAATATTCTGGGCCAAGTTAGGGACTGAAGAATGGAAAATATATATAGTATTCTTATTGAGAAGCTTGCTATATATGTGCGTTGCTCTCAAGTTGCTTTCAAATATTTTGAAAGCAGACCATCGCTATATTTGTCAGGATATACTTACTGAACGTAGTTTTAAACAATACGTAGGTTCTTCTCCTGTGTGGAGTTTGCTTACTTGATTTTGGTTAACGAATGCATATGTTTGGCTAATTTCCCTCACATTACGAATATCACTGTTAATGTTTCGAGATCTATGAGACATAGCCATATTGCGGTTGATTATTTTTTATCTAAGAAATGCTCTTTGTTTCTATACATTTGATGCCAAGGTTATATCCTGATTTTAACACATCATTCAATAATTCCCGGACCTAACGAATAACTCAATAACTTTAAGACAAAATTCGACTTTATTCATAAACATAGACTCATACTAGGGTGATACATTAATTCAATGCTTCTCTACCGATTTGATGAATTGTTTTTTAGAGAGATCTGCCTTTAGTTTCACAATTCACCTTAATTTCTGATATATTTTCTTGATTGGAGTCACATCTTTTTCAATTTAGAATACATTTCGGGGTTGCAATAAGTTTGGAGTCTGGAGAATAATATGAGTGCGGAAGCAGTTCGAAGTGCAATTTATGTAGCCGATCGACTTGTGATACAGTGCATTTTTTTGGTCAGCACTTATTTCTCTTTAATTTATTGCAATTTTGGGGCGATTGTTTTCGTCACACGCTTAAATTATTCTATATAATATTTGCTAAGGATCGTCTTTCCTTTATCAAAGTAATCAGATAACAAAATACCTTGCACATTTTCTAAAAACAAGTGGTCAAACTTTGCCTTCTGATGTTTAATCATATTGACGCTTTTGACGATTTCTCGTGCGGCTATCCACTCAGCTGCTGATTTCACTCTCGGCTGAAGTGGTGTATCTATTGTCACATATTCATGCAAAAACTACGTATTATTGTGTTAAAATAGATGCAAACAACGCCCTTGATCATCGCCCTGTGAACAATATTCGAACATATATGTTTGACGTAAAAAAAACGAAAACTAGATACTATTTTGAAAGCCTAAACCAAATGCGAAAATATATGAATAGCGTTGTGCATATTATGTTAGCCAGGATGGAGACAAAGTGCCAAAACCGTCCGTAATACATGTTTTACGCGATGAATTGAACATTTTTTTTTATTACAGACTTCTTCGACGCCTTGTCTCCGTTCGGAATGACATAGCATGCAATATGACATGCATATCACTCTATATTCTACCAACGTAGTAAGTAAATGTTATGTTGCATTGTATGACAACATAAATATTGTCTTAAAGACGATGTAAACAACATTACTATGTTTGTGCATAATCGTCCTTTGGAGTATAAGTCGAAAATAATTTGATACGTTGACAATAAATATATATATAATCTGCTCTATCGCTGTATATATTAGGCTATCGATGTTTAGCAAATTGATGATTGATTTTTAAAGTTTACTAACAAAAAAATAAAATTACTTAAATTTAATTGTCGCACCATATATAGGTTTATATATTCATATTTGAAATTATCTAATATATATATATATATATATATTAATTACTATATATATATATATTAATATATATATTAATTACTATATATATATATATATATATATATATATTAATTACTATATATATATATATTAATATATATATTAATTACTATATATATATATATATATATATATATATTAATTACTATATATATATATATATATATATATATTAATTACTATATATATATATATATATATATATATATTAATTACTATATATATATATATATATATATATATATATATATATATATTAATTACTATGGCTGTAACTATTTAAGAGAACGACCCAATAAGAATTCGTTGATATTTGACTTGAAAATGTTAAAGTTTTTGTTGGCCGAGAAGCTGCCCCGTGATCCTGTGTTCTACATACAGGAAGTTCAAGGAATGAGACTTTGCTCATGGAAGTTTCGCTTAGTTATAGATACATAGAAAGAGAAATGAAATTTATTGACAGTGGTTGGAAAGTCGAGTTTTTGTTTTTTAAGGTTAAACAGGGGTGGACCATCAGTTTGAAGTTCAATTGAACACCTGCTATGAGAATAGCGATAGAGTAAATACATTTTAGTAACGTTTCTTCTCTGAGAAAAAAGGACGTATGTATGACAATGTACTGAATAGAAACACCAATGAGAAATACCTAGCTATAATATTATAATAATAACTCGTATGCTCACTGATTTGTTTACAATGAGTTGTTTACAATATGTATTAAGTTTAAATAACCTACATGTTATGCGTATGGGTGTGTGTTTTGATGTATATTTCTGTTTTTATGAGTCCTTGTTTTCTGCTTCCTGGATTTGTAATCGAATACATTGTTTCGTCTTTGATTTTGTTCCGTAAGAAGTAATTCCGACAATGTTGTTGGATGTCGTGCGTAATTTCATCTCGAGAAAATTCCGCCTGCAGACAAACGCATTATAAGGTGAAAAAAAGAAACGGTATCCTTCCGCTGAAATAGTTGATGAACAGAAAGAAAGGGGGAACATAATGAATGAAAATAAACGACTATAAAAACAAGTATGAATATAAAATAAATAAATTGTTTATTTAAAGAGCATACGCCGCAGGATACGCTGGGTTGTGTCTTAGATGTGACGTTTTTGGGATGAGAGAACTCTTGTAATTGCAAACAGCGTATCTATCTTGTAGTGGCGGTGTTTCATGTGTGTTTGGGCAACACGACGCTTATATATATACATACAACTTATTTTATTTAAATACTGTGTATTTCAGTCTGTTAAGGGTACTCGGGTTTCATCAATCTCGTCATCATGGATTCAGATGACCAGGTTGATGAACCTGGGTATCTAAAATAGACACGATAATGTATAGCTAATAAATAGAATAATTTATATTTCCTCTTGTATAAAATTAAAATCGAATATTTTATTGCTATTATTTTCATTTAACTTGTGGTATATTTCACTTTTTTCTGTGCTTACGATATCCAATTGATAGATTACACTCGTATATATATATATATATATATATATATATATATATATATATATATATACATTCACAGATATATGGATATGTATACATATCTGTGTATATGTTTATGAGTGTGTAGGTAGATATGTATATATATATTTCATAGTTTCAGTATTTTTTTGTACTAATATTAAAATATATTTATGGTACGAAAGCTACACAGACACGTTTCTGTTTAATTTTTAAGGACATGTCTGAGTTCTCTCCGGAATAACAGACACATGTTTATTGTAGAATATTCGCATTGAATATAGTTTAAACTAGTATATATATATAAGAATAGTTGTTTGGAGGCGATAACAATGCGTTGTTAAAGTGACACATATACGACATGCGGAATCGTAAAAACAAAGTGACAATATTGAAAAGTCAATAATTTTCAAAAAAAATGTTTTATTTACCAGTGTATCGTTGCCCATGGTGTTAGGTTGGAGTGTGTCCTTTTTTTAGTATTATTTTTTTAATTTTCGAGGGACGCCCTCATCTTCAGAAATAAAATAAATACAGCCACTCGTTAGAGTGTGTTTTTGCCAAAAGCCGGGGCCGGAAATGCTGGTTTGTTTTAAGTAGCAGGTCCGCAGAGGTTTATTTTTTAAAATTTTTTTTTTTATAATTTATTATTTACTATTTTTTTAAACGTTGTTGTTTGTTTTGGTTTGTAAATATACTGAGTAATTTATTTATTATTTATTATTTTTTTTTAAAGGTTGTTGTTTGTTTTGGTTAATAATTATACTGAATAATTATTATCTCTGTGGCAGCCGGTGGTAAAGCCGGGTAACTCGTGTGAGTCAAGCTTTGTTTGTGGGAGTTATGTCCCTTTAGAATTTTTACTAATTTCGACTCGTTCCATAAATTTGTTTACCGTGTGGGTGTAGTAGTAGATGTGATTGGGTGGGTGAGGAATCCTGGGCATGGGAGTGGGGCGTCGTTAATAGAGGCTTTGGTATATACATATGTGTGTGCGTGTGTGTGTTGGTGTATGCATATATGTATATGTATATATATATACGTATATGTAAAATACATACATGCATACATTTTTATTTTATTTATT
>OY744516.1:157395336-157430336 GCA_963556195.1 Sepiola atlantica | reverse complement strand
CGTTAAATTACTTTTCACATCCGTGACTGAGGAGCTGGTGACTCATTATCGATATAATATTAATAGAAAATACTATTTGGATTTTTGCGTAATTTTTGTTTGATTTTTATGTTATTTTTTCATCGAACTCCTGTCAATAGACACAGACTACGTAATACACATTTGAAAACATTACCATATGCACATACATTCACATATACATACATACTCTCAGGAACACACCCATATATTCTGAAACATACACGCCTGCATATATATATATATATATATATATATTTATATATATATATATATGTATATATATATATATATATATATATATATATATATATATATATATATAAGGTTTATATTATATTCTAATAACCATGTTCTTATTTTATTTTTACATTTTATTTTACATTTCAAAAAACATAACATTTCTGTGAGATATATTTATTACAGTCCGTTGTGTTTGTCTTCAGCAAAACAACATTTTTATGTCAATATCATGTCTGCAACAATACAAACTCCTCAGAAAAAAATCCCAAAGAGTAAATAGTTATTGGATTATAGTATATGCTAATACATACATTGCCATTAATAATTAATGATATATATATATATATATATATATATATATATATATATATATATATATATATATATATATATATATATAACATCTATTTAATACTTACGAATTAGTATATACTAGCAGGGATACCCAGCGATGCCCGAGTGCAGAATAAAAATTCCATGTTTGTATACTCAATTGGTTGGCAGATTAAGTTATCACTTTCATCACTTGCTCTTGACAACTTCTATCACCTAATATTTGCAAGAGTGGAGGTAGTGCACACATGAAAAAGTTAATAAAAATCTCATACCTCAATAGTAAGATTAGTTTAGCTTGTTCTATGTACAGGTGTGGGGGCACTTTTATACATGGTTTCCCAAGACGAATAGAACCAGGTAAAGTAAATAATCCTTTTTAGATCCTTTTCTTTAAATACGAACCACAAACACATAATTGTCGATTGTATTATTTTATTTTCATCATATGGTTTGTTACAGCTTTACACCTTCAGAGGATAATTCCTATAATTTGTTTTTATTTGAGTGTACATACTTGAAACATGCTTCTAGTTAACAAAACCAAATATACAAGTGTATAAAATGCATAATTATCATATGATGTTTATGAAAAATATTATTTCATAAGTAAAAGCTTTAAACTGATATGGAAAGTTAAACACTTAAGAAAGTTTAAGGAAATACAAACTGCAATTATTTAATAATAATCAGAACATCATTTGGCATTAAAATTGAAAATCTCTTCATAAACAATATCTTTTGTTTTATTTAGATGTGCATACACAAAAGGATTTGTTTTTGCACCTACACGTGATGCTCTTACATAAAGTTGACCATGTGGAAAGCATGGTTCTTCAAATTGCAATCCGGCAACTTTTTTGTGTTTGACCTCGACTTTTATCGATGGACATAACGAAACAAAATCGTGTCGGAAACTGCAACCGCTTAAAAGTGAAAGGGTATATTTGATTGTATAATTGGTATCCTCGGAATAAAAACAGTTTCACCTTTGCCGCAACCAATACAGTTTATCATCAATTTACATTTTAGTTTTAAAGACTTGGAAATCGAATCTTAATGCAATGACATATACAATTTTTGATCCAAGACAACGCCGAAAAGCACACATAGTCACTGCCAATTCTTGATTTCTTCTCCATATCAACTCGTCAAGCTTGTTCGTTTATGTAGCGTCTCTATTATATAACATCTTGTTAATCTAGGTAGCGCCCCTGCCATATGAAAGAACTCATAAAGCATGTTCATTTATGTAACCGATATATGAAATAACTCATAACTATAATGAGTTGGCGATTTCTTTACATAACGGATAGTTGCGGGCATTGGCGGAAAGTTGTGGATATTAGCAGGTCATTGTAGGTATCGTCTACTAAAATGTAAAATTATAAAAATACAGATTCATTTCTTGTTTTTAATTATGAGTTGGCGATTTCCTTATAGTGCAGACACTGGCGTACACTGCCGGCCACTGGCCGGTATTGGAAGGCAGTGTCTACTGAAATGTAAAATCTAATAAATGCTGACTCATTTCCTATTTTGAAGTATTAGTTGGCTATTTCTTTATAGCGCTGACATTGCAGGCACTGGCGGACACTGGCGAGCACTAACGAGCACTGGCGAGCAGTGCCCATTAAAATGTTAAATCTTAAAAATGCTTACTCGTTTCCTGTTTTGAATTATGATTTGGCTATTTCTTTATAGAGCTGAAAATGGCGGACAGTATCGAGCAGTAGCGGAACCTAACGGCCACTGGCGGGCAGTGCCTACTAAAATGTAAAATCCAATAATTTCTGACTCATTTCCGGTTTAGAAGTATGAGTTGGTTATTTATTTATAGGGCTGATAATAGTAAGCAACGACAGACAATGACGGACTGGCGAAAAGTGGTGGGAACTGGCAGGTAGTGTTTACTAAAATGTAAAATCTAAAAAAATGCTGACTCAGTTCTTTGTTATAAATATGAGTTGGCTATTTCTTTTAGAGTTGACAGTGGCGGACAGTAGCATACACTGGCGGGTACTAGATGACAGTGGTTGACAGTGGCGGACACTGGCGGGTAGTGTTCACTAAAATACAAATCTAAAAAATGCTTAATCATTTCCTGCTTAGAATTATGAGTTGGCTAAGCCTGGGTTAGTCACCTTCCTCCTTTTTCCTAGAATTATCGTATTAGAATTTTGAATTCTTCCTCTACACCGCATTCTCCCTATCTTGTTATTTGGGCTAAATTTCAGAAAGTGACTTCCGGTTTTCTCGGGAATGACTTAATTGTTTACTATTGAAAATAATCCATGATTAAATTGAAATTCAGCTGAAAATGGCTCAAATAATCGACGCCCCTCCGACAAAATTTGCCCCATAGCAAGATTAGAGGTAGAAGTTAGAGATTCCTGAATACTCCTATTTATTTTCTCGGGGAATTCTTCCATCAGAACACACTTTTAGATTTAATCTAGATTCGCTAACTTTTTTTTCTATAGGGCACGCACACACACATTACACTAACACCCATACACATAGACATTGCGTTATATATATATATATATATATATATATATATATATATACATATATATATATACATATATACATATATATATATATGTATACATATATATGTATACATATATATATATAATATATATATATATATATATATATATATATATATGTGTGTGTGTGTATATATCCTAACTTTATTCCAAACGTTCTAAGCATTATCTAGAAGAGATAGTAGACAGTTATTCATGTGTTTTAATCTAGTACAGCTTAGTATGAATGCCATTAGAGACAGGATACTCGAGTATAGCAACCCCATAACGAAAGAATTTGGAATATTGCGCCTCGCGCGACGAACTTGACCGAAAAGTCAGACTAAAAATAGACAACTGCGAAATCTGCAAGAAATCTTTCCAGAAGTACATTTAGTCTACCTCCAGTATCGAGAACTTTAGTAGTAGCTATAGCGCTTGAAGTTGGTCAGTAAATTACAAATAAATGAACTATTGTGTTTTTAATTTTTATTAGATGTAACTCAGAAATACTTATATCCATTTATAATGGAAATTATGTATCTGTCTGTCTGTCTGTCGGTCGGTCAATCTGTTTGAAGCCAAACTATACCGTTTGAGACTATTGTACTAATTATGAAATAGTATAGTATATACTATTTCATACTAATATACTATCTTCAAATGCTCAATTAAAGGACATAGTGTAGTGTAGAATCTGCACTGTTGTCATGACACCATCCTCCCATCATTACTTCTTCCTTTTTTAAGAGGTATGGAGGTTGTGTAGTATCTGTTCTGTTGTCATTATACAATACTCCGATGCATTACCTCATTCTTTTTTGAGAGATGTGGAAGGAGTGTAGTATATTTTCTGTTATCATGATACCATCCTCTTTAGCATTACCCCCTCCTTTTTAGAGAGGTGAAGAGTTAGTGAAATTTCTGTTCATTTGTCATGATATTATCCTCCCAGGTATTAGGTCCTTTTTTTTTAAATATGTCGAGGTAGTGTTGTATCTGTTCTGTTTTAATAATATCATCCTCCCAGGCATGATGTAATCCTTTTTTAGAGGTGTAGAGGTAGTGTAGTATCTGCTCGGTTGTCATAATACCATACTCCCAGGCATTACCTCCTTCTTTTTAAAGAGATGTTGGGATAGTGTTGTATCTGTCCTGTTGGCATGTTACCATCTTTCCAGGAATTACCTCTGTCTTTTTAAAAAATCTGTAGAGGTAGTGTAGTATCTATTCTGTTGTCATGATACCATCCTCTCAGACATTACGCACTATTTTTAAAGGTGCGTAGCTAGTGTTACATCTGCTTTTTAGTTATATCATCTTTCCAGCCATTACCACTTCTTTTTTGGAGAGGTGTAGATGGGGTGTAGTATCTGTTCTGTGGTAATGATACCATCCTCCCAGACATTACGCCCCCTTTTTTAGAGGTGTAGAGGTAGTGTTGTAGCTGTTTTCATGATACCATCCTCCCAGGCATTACCTCCTCCTTTTTTTAGATGTGTGGAGGAAGTGTTGTATCTATTTTGTTGTGATACCATCTTTCCAGGCAATATCCCCTCCTTTTTTGAGAGGCATAGACGTAGTGTAGTAGATGTTCTTTTGTCATAATATTTTCCACCCAGACATAACCTCATCCTTCTCTTTTGAGAGGTGTGAAAGAAAGGTAGTATCTGTTATGTTGTCATTATATCAAACTCCCAGGCATTTCCATCTTACTTTTTTAGAAGTTTGAAGGTAGTGTAGTATCCGTTCTGTTGTCATGCCATCTTCCCAGGCCTTACTTCTTATTTTTTTAGAGGTGTGGCGGTAGTTTAGTATATGTTCTGTTGTCATGTTACTATTCTCCCAAGCATTACTTCCTCCTTTTTTGAGAGTGGTATAGGTAGTGTAGTAAATGTTCTATTGTCATGATACCATCCTCTCAGGTATTACCTTCTCCTTTTTTTAGAAGTGTAGAAGTAGTGTAGTATATGTTCTTTTATCATGATACTTTTCTCTCAGACAGTACGTCTTCTTTTTTTGAGAGGTGTGGCGTTATTGTAGTATTTGTGCTGTTGTCATGATAACATCCTGGCAGACATTACCTCCTCTCTTTTTAAGAGGCGTGGATGTAGTGTCGTATCTGTTCTGTTGTGATGACACCATAATCTCAGGCATTACCTCCTCCTTTTTTCAGAAGTGTGGATCAAGTGTTCTTTGTGTTCTATAATCATGATACCAATTCTCCCAGGCATTACTTCTTCCTTTTTTAGAAGTGTGGAGAATATGTAATATCTACACTGTTGTCATACCATCCTCCCATACATTACATCCTCATTTTTTAGAAGTGTGAGGGCAATGTAGTATATGTTCTGTTGTTATGATACTATTCTCCCAGGCATACCCTCTTCCTGTTTTCAAAGCTGTGAAGTTAGTGTAGTATCTGTTTAGTTGGCATGTTCCTCTCCTCCCATCTTTAACCTCTTGTTTTGAGAGGTGTGGAGGTAGTGTAGTACATGTTCTGTTATAATGATACCCACCTCGTAGGTATTACTTCTTGTATTTTTGAGAAGTGTGGAGGTAATGTAGTATATGCTCTTTTGTCATGATAACATCCTCCCAGGAATTACGTCTTCCATTTTGGAGAAGGATGGAGGTAGTATAGTATATGTTCTGTTGTCATAATACCATCTGCTCAGGTATTACCTTCATTTTTCTAAGAGGTGTGGAGATAGTGTAATATCTGTACTGTTGACATGATACCATCTTCCCATGAATTACGTCCTCCTATTTTAAAGGATGTGGAGGTAGTGTAGTATCTGTTATGTTGTCATAAAATCCTCCTAGGTATTACCCCCCTTTTTTAAGAATTCTGAAGATAGTGTAGTATCTTATCTGTTTACATGATAGCATCATTTAAACATTACCTCCTCATTTTTTGAGAGGTGTCAGGGTAGTATAGTATATGTTCTATTGTTATGCTACCATACTTCCAGACATAACATCCTTCTCTTTTGAGAGGTGTTGATTTAGTTTTGTTTCTGTTCTATTCTCATGATATCATTCCCTCGAACATTACCTAGTTTAGTATCTGTTCTGTTGTCATATTACCATTCTCCGAGGCATTACCTTCACTTTTTTAGAAGTGTGGAAGTGATGTAGTATCTGTTCTGTTGTCATGATACTATCCTCTCAAGCATTACCGTCTCCTTTTTTCGAAAGGTGTAGAGGTAGTATAGTATCTGTTTTGTTGCTATAATACCATTATCCCATGTATTACCTCATTTTTTAGATGTGTTGAGGTATATGTTCTGTTGTCATGATACCATCCTCCCGAGCATTATCTTTTCCTGTTTTAGAAGGTGTGGAGGTAGTATTGTACCTGTTTGTGATTATTATACCCTCCTATCAGACACTCTACCCTCAATTTTTGAGAGGTGTAAAGGTAGTGTAGTATCTGTTCTATTGTCATGATACCATCCTACCAGCAATTACCTCCTCCTCTTTTGATGGTGTTGAAGTAGTGTAGTATATGTTATGTTGTCATAATACCATCTTTCCAGGCATTACCACCTCTTTTTAGAGACGTAGAGGTTGTTTACTATCTGTTCTGATTCCAACTAGCAAAAATATTAAGGAGCATATATTTGCTTGTTTAGTATAATAAATAAAACGTTTATTTTTCCATTACAATCAAAACGTTTATGGTTACAAATGTTTGAGTGTTGACACCTAATTTCACCTGGTTGTCTATTTTTATTTACTTTCTCTGCAGCAGGTAAAGCACAAGGTCAAGGGTGAAGCTATGGGTCTTTAGAAGAAAGTGAAATTCAGCGAAGCTTGATAAATTGTTTTCTAGTTACTATGGATCAGAGTGTTTGCACCCGTATTACCCCCTCTAAAATAATTTTGTACAAACGACTTCATATATACCATAACAAATGATTTGTTTAACAATATTCCGAAGACACAGATTTTATATAAATTTAATTATATTTTACAACAGGTTATATACAGCACCAAATTTTAAATAAAGATCATCTTAAATTTAAAATCAAATTTTTTTTATATGGTTCTCAAGCGATGTCAGCAGGTTAGGCCTTATTGAATTCTAAATATACTCAGATGCACTTGATACCAGAGTGTTTTCTTATTGAAATCGCTTCAGAAAAAGCATGAAACTATTTGATGTACAGAGCTTAAAAAAATACAATTTCAAGGTTAAAAACTAGACAACCATAAGTGTAAGGTGGATATATTCCGACCCAGAAACCAGCAATTCTTACCCCTTTATCAGAAACATCGCTCATGGAAATTTTGGACTGAAGGACAAAATAAGGGAAGCGAGAGTTACGAGGCTGCCGAAAGTAAAACCAAGGCCCACTTTCTAGTTACTTTCCACATGTCAACCTTAGTCTGTTAGGTTTATACCAGCCATAGCCACAGAGTATCGGCCAATTTTGAGTTAGTGACTTTGCTTCTGTCGGACTGAAGTATGGTTCTGTACAGTTCATTAATGTACATACGCACAGGCTTTACTTTTTCTCTTTAAAATACGGTATGTTTATTGCTAATCGTCCGAAACGCCCCTACCGAGAAATGTCAACGATGTTTCTCTGTCATTTTTGATGGGCAACAATGCACACGTCTTGTGTGCGCTGGCTTTTGAATCGTTACTTTCAAACCTAAAACATTAACTGTAGTATCATCATTAGACTATCCCTCCACCCATGCCCACCTTTTTGATTTCTAGGTAGAGTATTGTGTAGTATCTGTCCTGTTGTAATAATACAATCTTTCTAGACATTACTTATTCGAGGAAAAGCGTTAGTCACTAGCAAAAATATGCATTTTATGTTGGAATATAGATGTGTGATTAAACATCTCACTCAATTGTTATACTTTGATAGGCAAAGAAGCGAGGCTTACTCATAATATTAATTGATCATATTAAAAACTGAAATAATAAGCACGTACGTAAACTTAATCTAATGAGAAAAAAGAGGAGACTGATGAAAAATAAAAAAGATAATGTATCATACTTTGAATAGACCCAAACAGATTCCTTAGTTCTTACTATTACTAAAAGTAATCTAAAAAAAGACAGATCGTTTATTTACAAGGATAAAAAAAGAGCGGATCAGTTTATTTCGTAAATAAAATTGTTATTATTAATTTTTTGTAAACCTTTACTCGCTTATTTGTTAAGTACGCGTTCTTTTTCTGTTCTTAGTAATTTTTACCTTGATTAGTTGTGAAGGATTTTACAGTAAGATTTATCTCGTATTAAAACAGTACGAAATAAATTGTTATCATTTATTTTTTGTAAACCTTTACTCGCTTATTTGTTAAGTACGATTTTACTCGCGTTCTTTTTCTATTCTTCGTAAGTTTTACCTTTATTAATTGTGAAGGATTTTACAGTAAGATTTATCTCGTGTTAAAACAGTACGAAATACATTGTTATTAATAAAAATAAAAAAACACGTACTACACCCGGGAAATGTTGAGTATTGATTTACATCATCTGCAGGAGTTAGGCACAAGGCCAGTTTTTATCTTACCCCCACAAGTAAGATTTAAACCCAATGTCGGGTCGAAAAAGTGGGGTTTGAAAAGCCAGCGCCCGAAAGGTGAGCACTCTGGCTATTAAAATTGCCTGGGCAGCTCCGTCGGCATTTTCCAGTAGGGGCGCCTCAGGCAGTAAGCAATAAACTTACTCCTCCCCAAAGAGGGAAGGCGAAGCCTGGGAGGGTAGACCTCCTAGAACTGCACAGGGCAGACCCATAGACCGGCATTAATCAAGCCCCGAAGGCCAAGACAATACCAGTCTATGGGGTGCAGTATCCATCGGAACAGATACTACACTTTGAGGTTCAGTAGCCCTGATAGTTTTTTAATGTATAACAAAATGTATATTTAGCATCAATAATAAGCATGAGAACATTCCTTTCTATTACCATAGCGATGCGTTTCATTATTTGTAAATGTCTAGTACGATAGCTTCTATGCCTAGCATATGTTAATCATTTATATTTGAACATTTCGCGATGTTTTTTTAGTCAATTTAAACATTATTAAATAACATTTTCATTCAGCAATATGTGCCAGTTAAGAGAATATGTTACAAGTTAACATATTACACTTAATATTATGAAAAGTCATGTTATATTATATCGCCAGCCGGGTAACCGCGGGTAATTGTCTCGTGTTTAATGTAACCCAGTGATAACATTTCATTTTAAACAAATTTAATTTTTTTAAAGTTTAACGTTGTAAACTTACAATTATAGTTCGAATCAACACACTGGTGTGCAATTTGATACGTGATTTGAAACCGCATATCTAAGGCGAAAGTTGAATACAAAAACGATCAATCAAATCATATAATTAAGTGTCAATATAAAGTAAAACATATATGAATGTAAAACGTAAATTCTTAGAATTATTTTCAGAATATATTTAATATAGAAATTATTATATTATCCTTCATGTTATATATATATATATATATATATATATATATATATATATATATATATATATATATATATATGGCAATATTCATGAATACATATTAAATTATATACAACTACATACGACGTGGTTTCAAGTTTACAGACTCGTCAGTGTTGGGAAGCAATCATTTAAGACGGTAACAACCCGAGTCAACTCATACTCCGCACACTTTCACTCTATCTAATAGGTAATTATCACGGTATACGGGAGAAATTAAGTAATAATTATGCCAAGTACAGCGGGCCGTAAACATCCAGATATTCTACAGAATTAAACGTATATTACTTGAATGTCTTAACAGTGCCCACTTTTTAATCTCTTATGACAATATTTATGAATAAATATTAAATGATTTATACCTTACATACGACGTCGTTTCAAGCTTACGGTCTCATCATTTGCAGACGCTAATCATGTTCATATATATATATATATATATATATATATATATATATATATATATATATATATGTATATATCGGAATTTTTTAGATGATAATTTGTTGAAGTTCGTATAATCGGACTACTGTTCTAATCTTGCGTGCTTTTATCACAACGTTTCGACCGATGTAAACTCCGACCGTCTTCAGGTGTACTATGTCGACCTCTGGAATATTTCTTTCGAACACAGGAATCTTGACAAAACTCTTCATTTAATCCACGGGGGTAGTATGCACTGGTTCCATCTTATATGACTGGGAAGAAGTATTCAGTAATTCGCAATTGTTCGTATCGCCCACATTGAGAATTGAGCCATTAACCTTCAGATGATTGTCAATTAGAACTGAATTCAACAGTAGTCCGAATATACGAAATTCGTACGAATTATCATGCCTCATCTAAAAAATTCCGAAGCATAATCCGTTATTTATATATATATATATGCATACATACATACATATTTATATAGTTGTGTATATATATATATATATATATATATATATATATATATATATATATATATATATATATATATGTAAGTAAATTTCTCGTACAACAAAATCGTAGGAAACATTTCAGAGGAAACATTTTTTAATTAATTAAATGGGCGGGTGGAACAAAACAAGAACATTGCTTCAATTTTCATTAATGCCTTATCGTCTGACCCTCTGAGAGGAAACGTCAGAATGATAAATTACTTAGAAAATCGAATGAGGGGAAACAAAGGGTTTCAGTTGGAGAAAACGATTGAGAAAGAAAAAAAGTAACTCTCAACGTTATGGTGGCTTTGTATTATTAAAGATCCCCAACTGATGCTTGAAAATCTTTTGTCTACATAGGCTAGATCGGGAATTGTTAATAACTAACGCCTCAATAATATTGAGATGGTAGTTTGACCTGGCACTGTGTAAAACAGAAAACCACCCATCGGAATAGCTGTCAGAACAACTATTTGTACTAACGAGTTGATTACCGATGGCTGATTCCTGTGCCTGAAAGTTCCCGGATGATCTCGAAACCTTGTGTAACCGAATATCACGTGATATGTGTTGGGATATTCTAAATGCTAATCTTTGGGATGTCTTGCCAACGTAGTCAGCTCCACACTGACACATGAATTTATAAACAACAGAATTCTTTTGAATGGCTGACAAAACATCCTTACGAAAAGAAGAGTAAAAGGGCTGAGTCTTGTAAACTACTCTCAGCATGGCTGCTGGAAAACAACGTTGAGTAGAAAAATAAATCCTTTTAACAATTCTAATATGTTAGATGTAAACTATCACATCTAGAGAAAATAGTGTTTAAAAGGGAAGTAAATCGTAGCTCCCAAGTTATCTTGTTTAACGAATATTTTCGTTTAGAATGCAGAGATATGTGGCCAGTAATTTTGCATATGGCTTACAATGAGAGAATATTCACTGGACGTTCCTTCAGGCGATAGACAATAAAATACGTCTGCATTTCAAAGTAATGTCTATACTTAATTATTATTGTTGATATAGAGAGTATTGTTTCCATCAAAATGAATTCTTCATATGTGTGTTTTACAACTCACTAAATACTAGATTATTTCACTGGCGGCGATGAAATGGAAAAACAAACAGAATAACGCACACTTGATTTTAAATATTTGAAGAAAAATAGGATAGCGATCTCTCAAGACTTATTAAAAAAATCAGAAAATAACAGTTGTTTGGAGAAGATCAACTTAGGAATAAACAATTTTTACAGAAACTGACAGCGTAAATATTAATGAGAGCAAACTAACTAATTAGTTTTTAGATATATTATTCAGAAGCATTCACGAATTCGTGAATGAAAAACCCGAGGAATAACAGTTTCATCGTAGGTACTCGTTTGTCAGATTCTTTCTTAGATGAATATTAACATAAAAACGATCCTTAGAAAACACATCAATGACTGAGATTATTTGGAACAGCGGGGGGGGGCATACCCTTTACATTAATTTTAACCTTTCGAAAACATTAGAATAGCTTACAGACCTTTTTAATATTCGGCAACGCTTTTCAACGTCGGTGAAGATTGCCTAAAAATACAAAGAAGCTACTGACGACTATAACATGTTGCTGGTCATGTAATTCGTTAACGAAGAATTTCAAATGCAATCACGTAAGAGACGATCAGTTAAATGTCTAGTGTTACTTGCAGGAATACAATCTCTACAGAATTCGGGTATTCTTACGCGTTTACTTTCAAGTCTGAACCAGGATAATACGTCACAGTCAAGGCTATCACAACAAAGTGGCAACGTTTATTAAGCATCGAACACTACACTATGATACCGCAGTTCAATATACTATCTACAACAAGCAGTGCCCCAACAAATGCTGATACACCTCGATAAAGAAATCCCCTCTCAATGATTGCTGGAACAACAGCAAGATGCACATTGTCAGGTCTTGTTTTCATTTAAGATATATAAGTGCCAGGAATGCTTCAATTACAGACATAAAAAAGTATTTTATAATTCTCAAAAAGGAAACGCGTACGGCAAACACAGAGGTCATTAAAGTTTGACAAACAAGAAATTCACAAAAAATCAGGCTGGAAAGAAATAAAATTCAAATTATCTTTGTCTGCGACATTAACAGTTGATTTGGAATCTCGCAGAAAATGTATTAGTTTTATCGTATTCCGTTCGATTCGGATTCGGATATTACGCTTATCTCACGCTCAACGTGGGAACAAATTGGAAACAAGCGTTGACGAAAACGAATCATATAGCCTGAAGTCGGTCACCTCACACAATTAAGATGATGGGTAATTTAAATAGCAATGTGTATTTTTAAGAAGTTAAGTTTTAAGGAACATGCTATCTCTCAGATAAATGTGATTTACATTTAATTTGTTAAGACTGAGAGAAGAATTGCATCTCTCCTGTATTCTTCTCAAGCTTGTTTTTAAAACATTCAATCTTTTTGTTATTTCTCTTAATAAAATGCAATTCTCATATATAATCAAGGATGGATTATGCAATGTTTTTCATGATAGCATTTCACTCTGCATCAAAGTAAAGACTACTCTTTAATCAAAATCTAAAATGAAATCGATTTTCAGACCTAAACGTCCGGTATAATATAAAGCAGTTAACATAGTTAAAAAGAAATTAGAATATCTGCAACAATGAGTCCACCAACCACCAAATTATGATGAATTGGTAGCGTCCATTGTTGTTGTATAAAACTGCACGGGAGAGTTTGAATATGTGCTGACTATTCCAGCAGACTGAATGATTCCTGATAGGTACCTGTTACCTTTGCCAGAAGATCTTTCCCTATATTAAATGTTGATAATTATTTCCGAAAAATTGATTCGTCACATGTTTTCTTGCAATTGTGGGTTGATAAGGAATACAAATAATTTCTGATAATGTACACACATAACGGACTGTTTAAATTAAACCGGCGCCCTTTCAAAGTAAAACCAGCTCCATCAACATTCCAGCAAACAATTGATGCAATGCCAACTGAATTCATCGATTATATCATCGTTGCAGGTGCTACACAAAATGAACTTTTACAGCGTTTGATTTCTACATTTGAACGAATTAAACAGTATGAATTTCTATGTAAAAGTCGAAAAAATGTTAAGTTTCGCAAACACATTTAATATCTCAGATTTGTTAGTGATCAAAAATGGTGAACGGGTAGACTCAAAAAATATGTCAGCCATTAAATAATGCAGACACAGCCAAATATTCACACTACGCTCTTTGCTTGTCATTGTTAGCCACGACAGTTCATGTTTATCACACTTACACCGGGTTAGAGCATCTCTCAGCAATTTTTAAAGGGTCTAAATAGTAATCTGTCATTGATAAAAATAATTTTTTTACTTTAATCAGATATGTTTCTCACACACTACGACCCAACCGTATATATTATTGTAGTATCTAATGCATATAATTTTGGTGTTAGAGCTGTCATTTCACATAGCTTTCCCGATAACAGCCAGAAATCAAGCGCATGCATCCAGATAACTGACCCCTGCTGAGTGAAATATAGTCAGACAGGGAAAGAAGCACTTGCAATGATTTTTGCGACAAAACAATTCACAAAATAGACGTCCATGATCACAAATCATTATCTGTTATTCGCATTTTCGGATGAAGGAAAGATACTCCAGGTAATACAGCAAACCATTTGCAACGATGGGACGCAGTGCTGTTAGATACTAATTTCTCCATCACGTATACTTAATTAGAGTAGAAAGTTGGCATTGGGTTTACGTTAGGAAGCCTTGTAGCTCGCTTTCATTATATTGTTCTTTAGTCTACACATTTCATGAGCGATGTACCTGCCAAAGGGGGAAATAATTGCTGTTTTCTTGATCGGAAATTATCCATCTAACACTTATCGTTGGCTAGTTTCTGACCATGAAATAGTATTTCTTCTTAACTCATTACATAAAGTGGATTCATGCCTTGCATTGAGCGATTTCTTTATAAAAAAGACTAATAAAGTATTGTTCAACTGGAATACTCCTACACGCAAACGCATTATACAGAAATATGGATAAGAAAATCAAAGTTTAAGTGGATTCAGTTCTTTCAAGCACTATCTGTCACATCAGAATTTATTTTAGTTTTCGCACTGTCAAAAAAACGTCTGATTACTTCAGAAATAATCTACAGGAGTAAAGCTGCTGACACCTTATTTTAAGCAGAATTGTATTTCACCGTACGCAATTGGGGGAGTCATGTACAAACAAATACCTTCAACTCTTTCCTTAGCGTAAATCATGCTTGTCTGAGGTGTATGTATACATTCTCATTTGAGAAATGTGATGTCTTCATTTAAATTTTTAAATACTGTATCGAGACTATTTCATTTTTAATATCAGGGCATTAACTTGATGAAATCATTATTGTGTATCTACGTTTACTGGCAAGAAACTGGCCAAGCAATTAGAACATCTTAATCGAAAAAATAGTAAGCAGTAAAAGCTCTGAGAAAAGCACAACTTTTTCATGGTCTATTCCGGTTTGCCCCTGGTCACATTTTCACATTGACCTTGCAGGATCAATTGCTGGAAAATGTTATCTACTACCAGTAGAAATTCACAGTAAATTGCCTGATTTGTTTACGATGAACCACATAACCTCTCGAGAAACGATTTTGAAATAGCAACAAATTGTATTCCGATTCAAAATCCCAGGTATTATATTATTTGGCAATAGTGCTACTTTCACTTCAGTGACATTTTCAGATTTCTGCAAGTAGAATAGCATCAATCACATATACACGCCACCATTTCACCCTCAATCGCACAGGCATGTCGTGCGTTCTGAAGACATATTTCAGAGAACACTTTAACAACCGTACCACAGTCATTATGGTGCAGTAAGTCGCACAGTTAAACCAGGGAAGAACGTCTTAGCAAAAGACTACCGAAATAGCAATGAGAAGTGGACACAAGGTTACATATTGCGCCAAAACGGAAATATTAATGACATCGCTGTGCAGTTTTCTGTTCGGTTTCGACATGGAAATCACTTAAAACCAATACGCAAATCATGCAAAATGATACTTATCCATTGGAGCAAATATTGGACACATTAAAGTTACATTAACGAAACACTCCGGCCATGCAGAACAAAAAATTCAATAAAAGGTTTTTGCTAGGATGCCAGCATTGTGGAAAGAAGAGTTATGTTGCCATGCATTTGAAACAAAGCGATAATGGGGAAATATAAATGGATCCGCGCAGGCGACATACAATGAAGTAGTCTTTATTTTAAAGAATTTTTTTTCAGTTGTATTTATATAATAAACAATTATTCATGCTAATATACAGAGACGCGTTGTAATCCTATTTGTTTCTTTATATATGTGTCTTACGACTCCCGGAATACCATTTTATTTCACCATGATTGGATACATTTCTTACTTAAAGCAGCTACCACAGATTCTGTAAATAGTAGTTGCAATACCGAATGCATTTCTTGTGAGAAATTTGACTTCAAGTCTGTTAGACTTTACGGATTGTTTAATAATATTAATATTATTTTTCGGACATCACCGTTATACACATATTTATGTTTGCATGAATGAAAAAAGACACTGACATTGTTGCATGAAGTTTAATCGGTGCCGGTTAGTGTTTCTAATTTTTCCATTTATTCTTAAGTGCGTATACTTAAGTGTACGACGTCGAACTGAAAACGCACGGTAATTAAACGTCTCTAATTTTCATTTAATTGAATTAGATAAAATGTTAAAATAGCCACAACAACTGTGTCTTTAGTTTTAGTTATTGATAGTAGGCGAATAATGGGCACGATTCTGAAACTTTTGCTATCATCTGCTATGAATAACTATGTTTGCCATAAACAATAAGAATACATTTTACACAACAGATCGTCAGAATTTGAACATTAAATATGAGATAATATATCTATTACTATGACAATACATTTTCTTTATATTAAACAAGTAGCAGTTATTTCCTATTTGTGTTCTAATCTATAAGTAGAAACACATTATAAAATGGATAAACACATCTAAATTATTTTACAAAACTGTTTACTTTGAAAAATATAAATAGTCAAAACGCTTAGAAGTGCAACATATTATTTTCACATAACTGTAATTAGAAAGTATACAAATACAAAAGTTAAGACATCATATGAATTATGTATATGTATATATATATTATAAAGTATGTGTAGTGTGTAAAATCAAATGTAAAACTATTTTCTAAAAATATTGTAAATACTATAATTCATAAAATTTATATATACATATAATCTACTATATTATAATCAATTTAAATACCTAATTTATTTACCATATATTTACCATATATATATATTTACCATATTTACCATAATTTTACCATATATATATATTTACCATATTTACCATATATATATATTTACCATATATATATATATATATATATATTTGCCTGTCCCTTTAATTTCACGTATTTGGACTGCTGTTTGTATCTTGGAGTAATGTCCTTCCTGATTATGCTTCTCAACTTGTATGACCTGGATGGACTGTATGGATTCAACAAAAGTATGTTTTTGGATAGATATGTTTGATGTTATGTATTTTTGTATATTTGTGTATATTTGTGTATATAATTTTATATATTTTCAAAGCGTAATTTTATTGCCTGTAGTAGTATAACTGCGGTAATGGTCCTCTGAAGAGAAGAATTATCTTTGAAAACTCATGCGCTAAGGACTTAAGGATGCTTTGCATGAACTTTGAATTCTAATAAAATTTGATTGACACCTTATGTTATTACTTCATTTTATATTATAATATATATATATATATATATATATATATATATATATATATATATATAATATACCGCAGTAGAATACAAAGGAATGCCCCCAAAATTAAACATCAAAGAATATTATGATGCACATATGTTTCACAATTGTTTTTAATAACACCTCATCAGCACAATGCATTATTTACCAATTTGTTACATGTTAAATAAACACTAGAATTGTAGCATAATTACAAACACATGAACCCAAAAAATATCCCAAAAATTCAATAAACTTTTTATTTTTACATTTTTTGTTTTATGGCAGAATATAATGATTGGATTCAAAAGTTATTTTTTATAAAATTAGGAGGGTTCACTCTCAGACGTTCGCATACATTTCTACTTTGTAAAGAATTTTATCAATTATTATCTATTAGCAAATGGTTCTGTCTTCTGCAAAAAAAGAGAAATCTCTACAGTTAATAATTTATAACTTAGAAAATACTTATTAGAGCAGAAATAACAACGACGAATACCTTTTCGCATTGCAGAGTATTACATTTTATCAAATGATTTTGGGAAAAGTAACCGCTCATAAAATCGTTTATGACAAGAATATAATACTTGAACTCTCCTAAATCAATAGAGATACACCATCATTAATAAAATACCTATCTTTTCTAATCGGATTAAAATATTCTATAAACTGATCCCATTAGATAAGGGCTTATAACTCATATTGAATTTCTAATTTCAAGCTCAAGAAAACAATATCATACATTCATTCCACAAAAATTATACAACCCCACAAAAACTTCGTTTAACAACCGTTTATATAATATGTGGCTAGAGATACATTTCTTGTTTTATATTTTATGCCAAAGGGGTTGGAATATATATATATATATATATACATATATATATATATAAATATGGCTGTGTATTTTGTTGTATATATTTATAATCTTTTCTATTCAAATATAAATTAATAACATAACGTAATAATAATAGCTCGATAGCGTAAGGACAGAGCTATGCTATATCCACTATATTTTAATCTATTTTTCTATAATTTCAAATCTTATAAAGAACAGATTCACGTTATATCATAAAACGTATTCTTTATTCAGCATACAATTGGTGTGTTAAACACCAATATATTTGAAAAATGCTTCTATGCATTTATTTCTTGGTGTGGCTATCATCCGCGCTAATTTTACAAAACAAAGCAATGACACAAGATAACAGGAATAACTAGGCGATCAAAGCCTAAATTGCAATCAGTACTCATTACGAACATTATATATATATATATATATATATATATATATATATATATATAAATATATATATATATATATATATATATATATATATATTTATATATTACACATGTAACTATTTTCATGTTGGTACATATATTAATCTAATCCGTTTATGTATTTGTATTTCTAATTACTCATCATCCGATATAATTATTAATCTAAATATTTCAGCATTAAAATATATATTTCCACCGACCGTTTTTTTTGTTTGATCCAGATTTTTTCCTTTTTTTATTCGGGTGGTTTAGTCATTTTAGTCTTTATATTATTTTGCTCGTTTCATTATATTTTATATCCATAAATTTAAGTGACTTACGTTTTGCCCTGATCACCGGAAGTACGCAGATTCATCTATTTTCTAACCCATTAATAACTAAGTACATCTACAATATTTTAAAGATTGTCGGTAGTTTTTACAACATTTTTAGAAAATAGGTGTGTATATAATTATAAACACTTTTTCTATAATAAATGAAAGTAATATAATATTTAGCACTGACTCATTTCATTACATCTTTTTGTTTTTTGCCGTAAGTTATTGCATTGTATATTACTCGATGCTTTTTTAATTGTATTAACATTTATATTGATGCAATTTTTTAAATTTAATAATCCGCAGTCTTTTTTATGTTATAATGAAAATTGAAACATTTGCTTATAATTTTCTATTTACTGCGATTGTGTATTTATTAAAAGCATGTTTGGGTTTAACTTCCTGTGCAAATAACCTCTGTCAAGGTCGTAATAGTATTTAGTTCTGATTTAAGATTATGTGACATGCACATTTTTGTCCTTTATCTCTTATCTAATTCAAAATTATATTTTTATGTTATAATATATATGTTTTTATTAATTCAATATGCTGCTAGTTTTTTATTCGGTTAGCTCTCATATTATAACCTTCACATTGATGCCGAACAATCCAATCACATAATTTCCCTAAAGTAGTATGACATTTATTCTAATTATTATTTTTTTAATTTACTAAATTCATCATACATACTTTGAATGTAGTGGGTACAATAACTTATGTATATTATTATATACGGTTGATATTCACTATTCTAATTTTCATCTTTTTGATTTCTAATTAGTCAGTAAACATTTTCACCTATGCAATCACAACGACAACACACCCATGATTGCATATTATTTTGACATGGTGGAACATATAGTTTTCATAGAATTGTTTCTATTTTCTTCTGAATTTTTATTTTCATTCATCATAGTTCTTATCCATAAGGTAGGTGATTTTCGTTTTTACCGGGATATTGAAAATATACTGCTATTTTGTTACATGTCTTCTATATCTGTATTTATTTTCAGCAATTTGTCATTATTTATAGATATACTGTTCACATATATTAAAAAAGCGATACAGGTATTTATTTTTCATTCATATATAATCTATTAACCAATTCGTTTTTCCACCGTCAGTTTTACTATATTTATATTTTTGGCCTTCATGTAAACTACCGCCTATTATCTTATTTCTTTTGATAATGATATTTCCTGTATATTTCATTATTACAACTGCCTCAGTTATACATACATTGCATAGTTTACGTATGTTTGGTTTATATATACTTGTTTAAACTAATATTGGTCATTCTATAGTGTATTTGTTTTCTTTAAGTTCTTTTATATATTCAGCTAAGGGAGTGGTAAATTTATCAACTTCTACCCTACAAGCTTTTCTAATACTTACCATATGGTTACTGTACCTATATAAAAAAAATGTCCACTGTCGAACCGATGTATGCTGAGGACTTGGTAATTTCAATTACATTGCACTAATACACTTTACTTTCCGTCATGCACTCACCTTTTAACGGACATTCATCTTCTCGCATACAGTAACATGTTCTTGCTTTTCTCGACTCTCCTACATTATCTAGACTATATTTCGATGTTTTAATTTACGGTTTATTCGATGAGATTATGGTATTTTTAATCTAAATAAGAATCTTCTATTGTGTTCGTATTGAGTAGTTTACTTAATATCTTATTACTTTTGAATATATTATCGATTAATTTATAGAAGTCCTTAGGTATATTCGACTTTACATGTATACTATATAAGATATAAACCATATAGCTTTATTCTCTAATTAATTTTATTACTATCTTTATCCGTATTATTTATATATTTACTTATATTCATATTATTAGCTTGATCCGCTCTTTTATCTATATACTTCTTTTTTAATATCTTAATATATGCCCTTTCTATATTAACCCCATTATTATTCATTCTGTTTGCACTATCCAGACCTGTTTCTTCTAACCGTTTTTACATTTTTCCCAAAAGCCATGTTATACGATATAGTGTTACACTTCCTATTAGTATTTTTTTTATTTTCGTTTACAAAATTTATATAAATATACACTACATATTTTTATTGTAACGCATCATTATTATACTGACTATTTCCATTTAATACAGTTATATCTGTAGATAGTTGTGACATTCTATTAGATACATTATTTATTATGTTTTTCCTTACTGGTTGTGGCTGATTAGTTGATTGATATATATAAAAAAATATTCTGGTTTAACTTATGGTATGGCTTGAATGTAACAGCATTTCGATTGGGAGTTATATACAAAATGTTAATTTCTTCATCATGTTTATCAATTGTTATTTTTAAGCTCAATACATAACTAATATGTGGAGAGTTTTTCTCATATTTAGTTTCTAGCTGTACTTGTAATAAATAAGGCATCATCTCTATATAATCCCTCATTGCAACGTAGGTATACCTTTCTACATTTCCCTCTGAATATAAATCCCTATCAAATTTGTAAGCTTAGCCGAATCTGATGATTCTATCGTAATACAGAAAATAAAACTCTTAACTTTTATTCCATATTTTATCATCATATTTAATTAAATTTCTACGTACACATTTTACCATGTCGATTTCTTGACTTGTGATATCAGTAAATTATTTAACAATTACTATAGTCTATTAAAAAGTTTGGGGGTAATCGATGGGTAATGCGCATCTATGTAAATTTGCATGAACCTAAAGTTCCTCTTGTATTGTATGTTCTTAAAGAGGTTAAAAGCATCTGTTGAAGATAGCCGCTTTAACAATTTTGTCATATTCTTTTCGATTCTTTGCTTACATTTGCTACATCTGATATATAATGTGCTACTGATCTAACCTTGGGGTTAGTGGCTAAATCTTCCTTGTGGTCTTTGAGTGTAATTCTAGGTTCACCAGGTATATATATATATATATATATATATATATATATATATATATATATATATATATCCGTTTGATGTGAAATATTAATTTGGTCAACCATTTTTCCCAACTTTATTTATATCATCCCACACTTTTACATTTGCTATTCTATATGTTCAACATAGTTCTTTATATATGAAGTTGTTATAAGGCAATATGTCTAATTCATACGTATTAGTTGTTTCATCACTTTGAACAATAAAGAAAGGTATATTATTGCTGTTTTGGTTAATAGTGTATATTCTCCTGGTTCCATATTTCAACGTTCCATATTTCAACGTTTTTATATTCCTTACCATGTCTATCATGTCATTTGCAAAGTTTTTAAGCATCTTATAGAACGGTGGAATCTACTTTGTTCTGAATTTATAAAGTTTTGCGTATTGATCCAAACCCATCAGGTGGTTTTATATCCGCAGTATCACCTTTCTTATTATTGTTCGGTTCATTTATGTTGTGTAAGAGTTTCCATCTTAATTCTCGGACAAATAAGTAAAATTATTGCATTAATACTCTTAAACAGGCTTTATGTGTTGGAGTGTCAATGTTTTTCAATGAATACAGAATCCCCTTTCTTGGGAACATTTTTATTGTTTCTCGTTATGTTGTTGTTATCTTACAATTTCCGAGCATATATATATATATATATATATATATATATATATATATATATATATATATATATATACATATGTGTATTTTTTAAATTTATCTTTAGAATGTTTTCTATTCAAATATAAATTGATAGTATACATTCATTATAATAGCTCAATAGTGTAAGGCCAGAGCCATGCTATATTCAATATACATGTTATACCATTTCAATATTATGAAGGACAGATTCACTTCATTTCATCAAACTGATTTTTTTCTTCAGCAGCCAATTGATTCGATGAACACACACATACACACACACACACACATATATATATATATATATATATATATATATATATATATATATAATGTTTTCAGAAACAATTGTCTGCTAAATAAAATAAGTTTAATGAAATGATATATGTATATATATATATATATATATATTTTTATAAAAATATGTATGCAAATATATATATATACATATATATATATATATAATTATTAATGAATTCATACTTTTATATCATATATATATATATTTCGCGTTTTTTATTCATTATTATTAGAATTATGATTATTATCATTATTATTATCATTATTATTATTATTATTATTATTATTACTATCATCATTATTATGTATTTAATTAGCTCTTAAGATTACCCATGAGTTTTTTTTAAAGAAAAGGAAAAACCTTTATATATAACCCTTTATTGAACAAGTGATGATTTAGTAATCATTACATTCTTTGCATTGTTTATGCTCGTCACTTATATATATATATATATATATATATATATATATATATATATATATATATATATATATATATATATATATATATATATATGGTGTTAGTTCAATATTTTTTCTCGTGGGGGGGCGTTTTTTCCTGTCACAATTCGGTGTATAGGTTTTAAAACTAAGCACGTTTTTGTACTTTCCGATAAGCTCAAAGACTACAGATCAAATATTGGCATACTTATGGAGTTGGTTTAGTTTGTGCGAAACAAATCCGTAAAATAATTGCACTAAAGAGTGCCTGTTTTGAACATGTTTTCGTAAGATAAAATAAAGTCTAGAATATAAATGATACTTGCTTTCTTTAATATGCTCTGTTGTTATGAGTTAAAAATAATCCAGAGTAAATTGGAAGACAAAGTATTAAAAGTATATGCTAAAACATATTTACTCACATATATTTGTGTGACAAGTATGCTGTTCACTTAGAATTATTGATAATTTTTAAATATTAAACTAATATATATATATATATAATTATATATATATATATATATATATATATATATATATATATTAAATCAAATACGCAATTAAATTAATTATGTGTACTATAATACTATAAAAACAAAACGACTATCAAAAACGGAATAAAACCCCATTCAAACACATGTTTCCTAATAAAAACTGCAAAATAAAACACATTTTTTCGCAAAACACAAAAAACAACAGAATGAAAAAGAGCATAAAGATCCCGATAATAATATTGACATCTAATCTGTAGCGGTGACACCGTCAACACTTACGCCATTCCCCAAAATAATGAATATAAAATCAAAATAACTAACCCCATCAAAAACGATCACACATTTTATAACTCACGAAAGCTGGTAAGGACTCACTTATAAACCTCTCAATCAAAACATTCCGGCTAACACTCAAACACAAGTTTATACAAAATAACAAAATGATGGGCAATTATAATCATATATATATATATATATATATATATATATATATATAAACACTGTTCAATCAAGCCTCCCTCCGACCCATCATCTTGCAAATAACAAGTTTAGGTTACCAGATAGTCAAACATCGTAACAATACAATAGAGACACAATTTACAAATGCAATATAAAATCTACAAACCGCTATATTCAAATACTATAATTAAAAACTCTTCATAGCTGTATGACGTTTATACTAACCTTAGCGTTTACGAAACAAGTATGTTTAAAATATCTACAGCAATTCGTCTATTCTCTGGCCAGCTATAGAACTAATAACTCTACAAAAATAGTTATACTATACATTATACAAGAACTATTTTACAGGTACGATATATAATAAATCAACGGTGTTTTCATGGGCTGTCTTCTGAGTACCACGTGTCCCACATTTTATATTATGTCTAATATTCAAAAATTATATACAATAACCGCAGACAAATGTTATAAATATACCGGCGACATATATTGTTTACAACTAGATATGTCGACGACATATTTATAAAACGCAAACACACGATACAATCAATAACGTAATTATACACCTTTGGTGAACACTTTATGTAAGAATTCCCTGTCGAAGTAAATATCTACTACAAAATAGGGTGTTTTTAACTACTACAATAAATGTCGTAAAAATATAAATAGCTCTTATAAAAAAAAACTAATAATCAGAGCTTTCTACATTCATTGACCCCGGAACAATATTCTACAAATAACTCACTAATATAATAACGACACTTATCAAAAATAATTTCCACGGTAAATTAGTCGACAAACACTATTAATCGAATGTCAATACGAAAAACACGAAAAAACACAAACAAGAACATTATTGACTTACTCGATACCGAATGCGGAGGAATTACAAAGTAGACGCAGTTCCCATAATATACACCGTTAAGAACACACAAAACCCGTCTACCAATATAAACACATTAACTTACATTATACGGCAGTAAAGTTAGATCATCCTCCTTAATAGTCCAATAAAACACTATCCCCATAAACCGTTTTAAAAAAATAACAATATAGTATACAAGTTCACTGGCTTATTTCGAGAGCATGGCTAGCATAATACCCCAAATGTATACATCACCTCCACAATAGCCCTCTAAAATCGACTGACATACTATCTACAATATTAGCGCCATAAATTTGCATAACCACAACCCAAAGTAACAAAAAATCAAATCTTTGGAAATACGAAAAAAATCCTAGTAAAGCATAAACAATGTATTTACTGAAACAAATGAAATAGCGACCCCAAATCCTCGAAAGAGTTTGGATTTCATATCGACACAAACTCACTGAACTTTTTCAGTTACTATCACTACCAACTACTTAGATATTAATGAATTACTCTAGACATCTGCATATGTATGAATGAAAGTTAATTAATAAAAAATAACCCATTATATTAAGCAAAACATTACACATCAAAAGTGATTATCTAACCTTGATTAAGCTCAAAGGCAATCTAAAGTATCCGTAATGTTAAAAAGATCCGCGTCTTTTCTTTAACCCTTAGACATAAACATTTTGAAATGTGACACAACGGCAACAAAAAATAAAAGAAACTCATAAATAACACGATAAAGTACCGTAGTTATTAATCGACCTGTGTACATATATATATATATATATATATATATATTTATATATGGTACGTCAATAAAAATTAATAAGACCTGCAAATGGAAGCAAATCGATATCTTCAGTTGTTCAAAACAAGGAGCAGTTGAGCTTTCCTTATTTCACAATAGGTCCAACTCTCTAAAAGTTTACTTTTTGGTTATAATTTACATATATATTTATATATATATATATATATATATATATATATATATATATATATAATATACTTGTGTGGTGGTGTGTCTGTGGGTCCGTTATTTTCATTGCCGAAACTTTCGTATTTTAAAGACTTGTTGTTGATGGAAAACATGCACTATTTTCAACGTCATGGTTTATATGTGTTTCTATAAGTGCATATTTGAAACGAATTAACCTCGCAATTCCCGAAAGGTTTCAAACAGACACCGAAATTTAATAGTTTACAAAAGTTGTTTTTTTTTTATTTGAAAGAAAATTCGAAGTTTGCTGTCAAACTAAGACGCTGTAGACCAAATGTTGAATCTAATTGAATTATTGGATTGCATTCAAATGCGCACACATTTTAATAAATAAATATGTATATATGTATATATATATATATATATATATATATATATATATATATATATATATATATATATATATACACTTCCATTGCTAACAATATCGTAATAACTGAAATCTTACGTATCCATAGTGACAGTAATACACTCCTCCAAATAATTTAATTTCTAGGTATGTTACTAAGTCGGGAAACATACATACGACACCTTACGAAAAGTAGTGTAATAATAAATGAGTATATATATATATATATATATATATATATATATATATATATATTATACATATAGGTGTAGTCAGTAGACGGAAAATCATTAGCGTACAAGTCGGAGAAAGAATAATGATAATTTTAAAAAACACTGACAATGAATGACTAAACCAATAAACGTGCAACTTCTAATTTCGTTGCACGTTTATTGGACGATTTTAGAAGCAAAGTAAATCCCAATTTCATTTTTTTATAACTTTTTGTGTGTTAGGATTCTCCGTGGGGAATTTTCTGAAGCTATTCCCTTCTTCAAGCCTCTTATTACCCGTGAACAGAATGCGTGAAAATGCGAAAACTCGCTCTTTCTGTATAGTTGTCGCTCTCCCCCTCACCCCTCTCCCCCATCTCTATCTCTCTCTCATATATATATATATATATATATATATATATATATATATATATATATATATATATATATGTATATATATATATATATATATATATACATATTGGAAATTAAAAAGGAAAAAAACAAGACATTTTTTATATATTCATCAACGTTTTGTCTTTATATGTAAGACTTCCTCAGGATGATAATTAAAAAAAAAATATCATGCAAGTACATCGAAATATTGGGTTGACCAGATGGGTTGATGAGAAAAAGTAGTCGCCGCGTCTACTAAGAGCGCTGGACCAAGGTCCGTGCTGAGAGAAGTCAATCGGTGGCAGAGAGTGAAATGAATGTGAATAGCTGTGAGCGAAAAAGGGGAAAGTTTGTAAACGTAAGGGAGGAGGCGGGAGGTGCGCGTAATTACTATTTAATTACTTTCCAAGTCAGAAACATAGGAAATGCATTAGGGCACATCTTCATTCAAATTTCAATATTTTAGCTAAACTTAGAACCATAATGGAAGCCGTCCTGATTCAGATAGTTATCAGTGATGAAATTCTTTTTTTGCCTTTTTTACTTATCGATACCGAATGATCTTAAAAAGAGGTTATGTAATGAAAGAATTTCTTTTTCTGTGTGTTTATTATGTACACACATTTATAATTAGTTAAACAAACGTAATTGATTCTAATTAAAAGTACATAATATTTAAAAGATAGTGTATAGTTTGTTTAAGCAAATTCTGTTAATGTGAGATCTTGAGCCGTGATGAGATTTAGAAAGAAAACTAAACATAGTTTATAGCTTAGAAAAATGAGCATGTAATTAAAATGGAGCTTGGGCATTTATGACGACAGCTAACAGAACGACGAAAGGTTCCAAAAACAAAGTGGCAATAAATAAATGTTACGCAATGTTAGATAATTTATTTTTCTACCAAATTGGATTAGTTTATTTGTGTGTTAACATAAGTTAAAGAGTTTTTTTGTTCCAAAATAAGCATGGTGCCTTCCTGGTCAGTTAGAACGAAGAGCATGACTGTTCATGCGCCCAGCTCGAGGATCCTAGGTAATTGGTAAAAATTGAAAAATAAAACAATAGTGTTAGAAACACATTCCCTAAATGAAACTAATGGTTGGAAAATGTAATGTACTAGCAGTATTTCACTTTAATTTTGTTTTATGAGCAATTATCGAAACGGGAGTGAAGCGCGTCAACTTTTTATTATGGCCCTTCCACTTTTTACGGCCATCCATAAACTATGCCCCTTTTAAAGGGGCAGGTGGTTATAACGACAGCCGGCAGCACTTTTTATACCCGCCAGAGCTGCCACGGACGCCAAAGCCGCCAGTAAGCGTGACTCAAATGAACCAATACATCGAAATCATTTTAAAATAGATATCCACCTTCATTATTTAAAATAAACACAAAATTCTCATTGTATTAAACCCCCACCCCTAATGAATACACTATTTTTCTTTTCGGTTTATTTTAATTTTGTTACTATTCACAATAGAATTAACGTTGATGGATTGTTCCCACATTATTAAATATTATTTACTCGATTTAAGTAATTAAAATTACGGAAAGCTTTCTTAAAAGAAAACAAAATAGACAACCAATAAATGTTACCAAAGACAAGATAAATTATTCTTCTACCTACCTGTATACGTGCATTTGTTTATTTCATTATTTATTTTTTATGACTTATCATTTTATTTATTAGACTAAAATGAAGAATATGTAATTTATTTTTTTTATCGTTTTAAGGTGTTTACATTGAAGGATCCCGTTACATTTTTTTCGTATCCTTTTCTTTTAGGTAAAATAATTCTCTTTTAATAAATTATATTTCTGAATTTTTTAGATGAGGATTGATAATTTGTATAATTGGTAATATTCAGCATCTTGGATGTTATTCTCATAACATTTCGGTCGGTGTAACCTCTGAACTTATTCAGGTGTACCTTGTCGAACCCGAGAATGTTTCTGACAAAATTGGGAATCTCGACTGAATTTCGAACGGAACCTTTTATTAAATCCACAGAGGTAGCATGCTCTCGTTTCGTTCTTCAGTAAGTCGCAATTCTTCGTACCGCTCGCACTGAGGATTGAACCTTCAATATTCAGATGACTATCATTTTGAACAGAATTTTACTAGTACTATACCAACTAAGCCACGTGTCCGCAAGGTCGGGAGTTACATTAACCGAAACATTGTTGAGAAAAACACCCAAGATGAGAACAGTAGTCCTAATATTCCAAATGATACAAATTATCAATCCTTAGCTAAAAAATTCAGAAATATAATTTTATAAAAGGTCATATTATTACCTAAATGAAAAGACTAGGAAAAATAATAAAAAGGCATCCTTGAATTGAAACACCTTAAAAAATTGGCATATTCTTAATTCTAAGTGTAATAAATAAATAAATAAATAAATAAAAAAATCATAAAAAAATACATGATTAAATAAACAAATGAACTCATACAGGTAGGTAGAAGAATAAGTAATCTTTCCTTTAGGAACATTTATTTGTCGCCTATTTTGTTTTTAAATATAACTTTCTTTAATTTCAAGTTCTTAACTCGAGAGCCGACGTAGTAATGTGGGAAAAATCCATCAACGTTAATTCTATTGTGAAAAGTAAAAACATAAAATTAAACCGAAAAGAAAAGTATTGTATTCATTGTTGAGAGCTATCAATAAAATGAACATTTGGTGTTTATGTTTTATAATGAAGGCGAAATATATATTTTAAAAATGGTTTGTTCATTTGAGTTAAGCATACTGGCAGATTTGGTGTCCGCGGCGGCTTTCGCGGGTATAACAATTACCTTAAATTAGAAAATTAGTCGAAAACAATTTATTTTGAGTTTACTTACTTGTGACAAGGGAAATATATCAGAAAAAGGTAGCCGATTCATTGTCCGCCATTTTGGGTGGCAAACGACGAATTAAAAAGATCAATACCATCACGTTAAGAGCACAATCATCGCAGCTTTTAGTAAATTTATATTCTTGAGCCTCGCTCCCCCCAAAAAAACAACGTATTTTTTCATTCATTGCATATCAAGTGCCAGGAAAAATATCTACGGAAAAGTTATCTTTATCTCTCTCTCTCTTTCTCTCTCTCTCTCTCTCTCTCTCTATCTATATATATATATATATATATAATACTTGATAAGATTGAAGTTTTTTAAAAATATAACATAACCACAGTTTCACGTACTTTTACGATCGTCAGATACAGTAGGGCGCGAATTTAGCTTTTACCAAATGCAAAAAAATTGGGATTTTTTAACAGGAGCTAAAAACAAAAAAGGGAAGCAAAACAATAAATATGCAACAAATGTTACAAAACGCATTACTCTTCTCATTACCTTTATAAGTGTATTTGTGTTTTAACTTATTTTAAAACCTTTTTTTGTTTGTTTTCAAAACACACCTGGTGTCCATGCTGTTTCGTTAGAACGAAAAACATGACGACTAGCCATGGCCTTGCACGACGGGCTTTGATACTCACTTTAAAATCGAAAAGTAAACAAAAGGTTACTGGCTGCGCTAACTGACTGAACATATGAAAGTTTTTCAAATTAACTCACTAAAACAATTCACTTAACCTGCTCGGTTGACTGTGAAACTCATCAGTCACAGAGGAAGAGACGCGGCAATATAGCTTAAACATACGACCGCGGGGAGTATATTTCCTTTTGTCTTCACATAATAAAATAAAATAATGTTGACCCAATAATGTTGACTCATCTATACAAACTCCATATGCAAATCTGCTTCGAAGCGATTTAGTCTAATTCTTGATGTGTGTTTCGGAAAATATGCGTTAATTTATTTCGCTTTCAATAATGTGTACATTTTGTTTGGCTCTACCGCTTATAATTATACATACATGAAGTCGGATACATTTTTGCTCTAACGCTCACATCTACTACCGCTGCTAAACTCTTTTACTGGGGTATCTTCTTAAAAGAATACATATATTTAGAACACAGTTCTCATTTCATTTTATCGAGCTTGCAGGCTAGTTATTCAACATTTTGCACCTAAATACCAAACGCTTTCATCACCTAGTCTAAGACTTTTACTTTCACGATTTAGGGAATAGCAGATTAACAAAATCCCATAGAAGAAACACATAGTCGTCTTTGAAGTCCATACGATTAGTGTTCCTTAACAATATTCATTTTTTCACCAATGTATTTCTTTTATTAAATTTCCTTTAACATTTAAAAAATTATATGATATCTGGTTTACGCCAGGAACATTAAGTTATATATGCAACTTCCTATTTGTCCTCTTCAAGTATCAATGTTAATAGGCTTACGCATAGAACACTGAAACATACTATTCTCGGTATATGGGATTACGAATTCTGCAAAACAGTGAAATTCACAATTATATATCGAACAACGTTATGAGACAATAATGTCATTGTTAATTGATATTCGCTTTGATGATTCTTTATAACACAATCATATGTTCTGTGATTTTTACATTATTTGTAGCACTTATCGTATAATAAAAGTGTATATTCGCTTCCAGCAGCGGGTATATTAAACGACTCATTTTAATTTTAGCAGGATTAATACATCTTGACTAAGAGATTTATAAACCGATGACAACTTTTACATTCTCAGAATACATGAAATGATTTCCTGTTAAACTTCTATCACGTCAGTCTAACAGAAGCAATAAGCTGGCAGGTTGTCATGTTTACGACAATTGTTGCAACTTTATTGATAAGAATTCATACGTAACCATTATCGTGTCTGAAAATGCCATCAATTATTTATGTAAAGGAATTTCGAACTTGGAAATGGCGGCAATAGACACGAGAAACATTCCTCCCAGGCATTTACCAACATCCTTTCTGAGGGAGGCTGTTTCTTGCCTTCCGTGTAAATGACCCTAACCGTGATAAAGTACCTTTTCTCATAGATTAAAACCATGATATTTCCTGGTAAAACTGACTTTTATCGATCCCTTATACTTTTAATTGCCACTTACTGATTCCGTTACGTCCTCTTCGTACGCACCGTTATGGCTTTTTCATCATTTTCATATTGTGTCCCGGATGTACGTTTATTTTAAAAATACAAACAAAGACACAACTTTTGTGTAATTTCAAAATTCAATACAACGTTCGTAGCTTACTGGAGGCTATTTTATATGGTATTATAAGTTACTTTCGGAGGAGCAACGTTTTTCTCGTCAGTCGACTGCGACGTTCTCATCCGTAAGGAAGACCTATAGGACATATAAGACATTTTTCGTTCGTAATACACATTAGTCGGTAATTTAGACTAACAAAAATAATTTTACTGGGTGTCTTGTCCACTGCGCGCACACTATTTAATTTTTTTTAACATTTTAATATGGCCATCCGAACTTAAGGGTAGTGTTACGATGTAAAGAAACACAGTGCCTTTGTGTTATTTAGAAATAATCACAGCTACTATTGCAATGAGGGGACATCCTCCCACGACTTTCAACCTCTTTTCGCAAGAGAAAGGTGTTTATTAACTATATTTCTTGCCTGGTCTGTACCAGATAAGTGACATTTGGGAATGCAAGGCGCTGCAAAAAAAAAAAAACTTGAAAAACTAACGTCGTTATCTCCTCTTACCGGGATATACCTGCAACTGGAGAGCACTTGTAAATTTAATATTCCTCTTTGGAGCTGATGACGCACCAGGTATCAGGAGATTCTCTAGAAAATTGAGGTAGAAATAGGGTTAATTGACAGTGAATAACAGGCGGAAGTCTTTCCGCACGACGCTGGAGTTGATACAAATAAAATATTTATGGGAAATAGTGTATAACTTAACCCGTGCACAGGTTTATATGCTACCTCATCGTATATAAAATTGGAAAGCTCATGCTAACGACTTCACGGTCCTAACCAACGGGAGTCATAAATCTCACCGCACTTTTTATGACACTATTTTATGCGCTAGGCAAGATGGCGTCAACACTCACTCCACGGGGACAGACAATTAAATGGAGGGGAAATATGTCAGAAAACTTCGAAATTCTTTCTTATTTTAGTTTATTTTCATTAAGTCATTTTATCAGATTTAATTTATTATTTCATTTAGCGTTCGTTAACTTTCTATTTCTTTTAGAAAAGAGTATTTCAAAAAATATATTTATTGTTGATTTATTTATCCCTGTTTCCATTTGGTTGTTTTGCTTTAACGAAAATAAATTACTTTTCAGTTATTTAATGCCGAATCCGGGCATTTTGATAAAAGATTTTATGCTTCAACATCTTTATATCTTCAAATAATTATTCATGGTATAAATGTTTGTATACTTGCATTATTTAAATTATTTGCATTATTTGTATTATCCGGTCTACTATTCTCATCGTAAATTTTATTGTAACAACGTTTTGGCCGATGTAACATGCGACATTCTCCCGGTGTATATTTGCGAACTCAGTAATCTTCATGTCAAAGTCGTGTATCTATACGGCATTTCGAACTGAATGGTTTATTTTATCCAGAAACCATGTTTTCGTTGCGGGTAGAAGTAAGTAAATATTATTCTTATTCTCAGTTAGTATCGCCTGTAGTGAGGATTGAACCTTCCGCCTCAAGAAGACCGTCACTAGTCCGAATCCTCATCTAAAATATTTCGAAACATAATGTTTTGATTATTGTTAGTTTAATTCGTTGTATGATTTGTTTTAAAAGTAATTCTCATTATACAGTATAGTCTACTTAACTCATTGCATGCACCACAATTCCGGGTCAACGAATGACTGACTTCAAACTCGCTACCGGATACAGTTCATATTCATAATCGGACCAACTTCGGCATGTTTGATATTGACAGAGAGTACACGTAAGCAGGATCACAATAAACAGTTAAAAAGGAATTATTAATATTAAATTCGGAATGATTGGGTGGGTAGGTTTTGAACAATTTTTCCAGTCTCAAATAACTTAAAATTCGACAACATGACTGAACTCAAATAAATAATGATTATCAGGAAAGGCACGTTAAATTATAATAGCATGCAATCAGATAAATGATTGAGTGTGCTCTCTCTCTCTCTCTCTCTAGAGTGAGAGAGAATGAAACACCTAGACTAGACAGAACACTGGTGAAAATGACATCATCACTACCATACGAATAGCACACCATACATAGGCAGGTCACTCTCCAAGATGTACAAGCTACAGCTGGGCATATAGAGCGACATAATTGGCCTTGCAGCACTGGAACAGACCTAGATGAAGGCCAAAACATGGTGGAGAGACGACCTTGATAGTAAACAAAGTCTTACTTGGCCACGCCTAGCCTGGGATATAACAAGGGAACCAGGGAAGAATTCATTCACTAGGAGCGAAATAAAAAATGACCCTGATGATGATGATGATGATGATGGTGATGGTGATGGTGATGGTGATCGTGATTAATTTATATGCACATTCATATATTGTTATTGACGTTTTTTAATCATCTTTTTTATTACGAATAGAAAGTTATTAGTTATTAATATTCAACTATTATACTTTATTTATGAAGTGTTAATTATTTGTACACTAAAAGAAAATTCCTTTACTTAATCCGGGCTTACACAGTAGAGAAAGTATTTATTGTGTGCTCACATTTAGCGGTTAATCATATTTTGTTTAATACATGCATTAAAGTTTGGACCTTTATGATTTGGTATTTTCCCTGTATGCATGAACCATTTTTTTTCCAAAACAAAGGTGATCGCAGGCTGTATCAATAGTTTTCTTAAATAATACCATTCAAAAATTGCAATTCATAATTCCCCGGGCCAGAAGATTATGAGAATTTTCATTCACGGGTATTTAATGTTAATAAATATAACTTCCATTATTTTTTTAAGTAACTTATGTTTAAAGTCGATTAAAACTAGATGAATTAGAGATTTTTGCTCGCTTGATATGTGAGAATGTCGTAG
>OY744516.1:157365336-157392836 GCA_963556195.1 Sepiola atlantica | reverse complement strand
AATGTAAGGGAAAACAATTAAAATTATTTTTAATAAAAAATATTCGCATCTCACATATAGTTTGCAAAGTTTTTCAAAGTTACATATATATATATATATATATATATATATATATATATATATATATATATATATATGTATATAACAGGAACAATACGGATATGATATAAACGTTTATAGTAGAACCTATCATTAAAGAATTTATGCTCGATATACGAGATATAGCAATTACATAGACACGTAAAAGATGAGAATATTGTAAAAATACAATATCTATTCCATCATCAGTTGCTCAAAACGATGTGATTCAAATAAAAACAATGTATTTTTATTCATTAAGCCTTTGTTTTTAAAGAATGGCATCTCATCGTCAGAAAAAATACAAACATGCAAGTTGGGGAAGGAAATTATCAAACACCATCATTTGAAAAACTATACAGGTAATACAAGATAAATACAGATATAAAGAATGTCTAATGCAAAGAAAAAACATTGAAAATATACTTCCTTAAGCCAGCATTAAAGTTTTGCCAATCATAAATATAAATTAGTTAATATTAGTCACCCACTTTTTTGGCTAACACTTCTGTAGACTCCAATAACTTAGTATAACTCAGTTACTTGTATATTTATCCCCATCACCCATATTATTGCCAACTCAATCATTTCCTGCTTTCAAATCTATTTTTTCATATTAAGTAGGCGTTTATCAAACCTTTTTTTTACATCCCCGCCTATCTCTCTCACAACCCCGACCTTGTAACCTAACACTTCTTTAAACGACACCTGTTGAATTGAATTATTTCATAACGGCTGACTAAACTGTTCAATTTCTGATAAATCGCTAGTTTTTACTAGCTCGTCACCTGGATTTAAACTAATCCTTAGTATCACACTTTTATTTCAACTCTATAATAAGCATATCTGGCAAGGCCATTGAAGTCTATAAAATGTTTGTTTAATACACAAGTTACATGTTAAACTTTTACATTGCAACCATTTTAAAACTTGATTATTTAGGTTTTTTTAATGGCTTTGCCTCTTCTAAAATTTAACGGATTATACAATATTTTGACGGAAATCTTTTCTGAATTTACCTGTTTTGTACTTGCTGCTACAATTTCTATTACGTTTTTTAACGGTGATGTCTTTCGTATATGTTCAAGCCTCACTATTTTCATTATACATTTTAATATTTGTATTTATCTCATATTATTGTTATCTCTTTTCAAATCATGATGGTTGGTAATTTCTCATATGGACCTATCTGTTTGTATTGCATTGCCGATAGGATTACATTACTTGAAAAGCCATGGCTACATTGATTTTATTTGAAACACATTGTGTTGATCAAATGATGATGTAATATATATTCCATTTTTACAATCTTTATTCTCATCTCTTACTCCTTGTTATGACCCTGTTTATGGTCCGGAATGAAAACACTGACACGAAGTTGAGGTATAATAAGTATATTTGGAAAAAGTATATACTACAAAAAAGCAAGTGAAGTAGACCGTTTGTCCTGACTGCCAGTGAAGACCGAGGTTGTGTAATACTGTGTAGCGTAATGCATCAAGTATTTACTGAGAATGGACAATTCCAAATGCTCGTCATAGGTACGGCGCTATAAAACTCCCTCCCAAGCCTGACCTCCTGGTGAGTCTAGTATTGTTTCTTTTTGGAGTAATGATATACTGGGTTTGCTTGAGATAGCTGTATATCGAAAGTGTTGTTCTTTGTAACCATAATCTTCTCCTGGGGGTGCGTCGGTGTATTCCGATAGTCGTTTCTTAATTTAGTTTATTTGTCTATTATAAGAGAACTGATAATTTCTATCAAATTCAGATTTTATATTCTCAAGCGTTTTTAATTCTAGATGTCTGAGATTTGAGCACATCTTTAAATTAAAAAAAAACATGTCGCCTTTTCTTCGATATTCATCTTCATGACAAATCATCTTATATTTTATAGTTTTAGTTCTTCAGAAAACACTTCGATTTAAACTTTAGTAATTGTAATTCTTTAACTCTGAGTATACCTTCAACTAGTTATTCAGGTAATCTGGCTAAATCACTTTCAGTTTCATGCTCGCTTTTTCAGTGTGCATTTTGTTTCCGTGTGTGATTTCATTTCTGCCATTTCTGCTAACAATTTATTTCGAGCCCATTTCATACGAGTAATGGTTGAAACAAAATCGTATTCGTGAACTAGTCGTCAGATTTATTTTTTCTGGCAAAAACTTGTTGATAATCCTTTTAATCGGAACAGTAGAATAAGGTCTACGCCAAATAAATTTGCTGTGTCTTTTAACATGAGCATTTTTACTTTCTTCTTCGTTCTGTTAAAATTAATGTCAGTAATTATTTGTCACTCGAAATTTATTCTTTCCCCAATCACTAGTCTGCCAATTTCATTGGGTTTTTATATGATCGGTTTTCCCAACCGTCTCCATATCTGCATGTTAATAATTGACACGTCGGAACATGAATCCAATTGTAGTTTTACGTTTTTATTTAAGATTTTAACCTGAACATATCTCCTCATAATAGTGTCGCCATGTTTGATAGTCTTTACCCTCGTTTTATTTCCTTTCATCGTTCTACAATGCAAACATTTGTGGCTGATTTATTAATACATCAGGCAGGTTTTAAAACGTAATGGTCATTGTGTTACCCAATGCAGGCTTCTGCATCGATAACAAGGGTTCGGGGGTAATTTCTCTTTATAAGGATAGCTTTTTTTATGTGTAAATATCCCGTTTTCTGAATTGAATAGTTTTTGGATGAGAGTTGAATTTTGATTTTGACGAACTTTTCGTTTGTAGGCAATGCTCGACTGTTCGATGTCTCTCGAATCCTGATTAAAGTGTGTGCGGTCCTCAGCTAATTTCTGCAATGCTAAGTACAGTTCATTTTTCTTATTTATTTAGAACTCTACGCATTATTTAAGCGTCTTTTCCTGATACCAATCATTTAAGAAAAAATAAACATTTAAAATTATCAGCACTAAGTTAGAATTATTTAAAGTCGACGCAGGGCTTATATACTACGGATGCTAACGTTGAAAAATCTTCGTCGTCTTATTTTACCAGGTGTACACACTTTCAGCTTTTGTGAAATTTTGGCTAAAATACTCCAGTAAAAGTTTGACGGTTTACGCAAAGGTCAATTTCTAGTCGTTCGAGACAAAATAAAATCTACGAACTAATTGAGTTTCATACATTTTTTATTTTTTTAAATTACATCTTTGTATAATTGTGTCCTTGATAAGAATTTAATTTCATATATGTATATTATTTATTCACAGAAAGAATCTGTGTTTATTCGTAAAACCCTCCCAATGGGCCATGATAAGCCTGCAACTGGCCATACTCCTGACATAGCATTAGGACATGTCATAGTCTCTGTGATATTTCGCCCTGTACCATTAGTGGAAAAATCAGGTGGGTCATATCGGCGGTACCTAATTTCTTAAGTAACAGGGGAACCTTTTTAGAGTCTGCCCAGTTTAAACAATTCATTTCATATAATCTTCATATCTTCTAAAATACGAAGCACAATTGTTCTCTAGATCAGGAGAATAAGTGAAGTTGTCGATCGCAGTCCACACGAAAATCTGCGAAAAAGCAGTATCGTGTTCGTTACTTAGGCCTCTAAGCGATATTGCTTGCATAAACATCTCAATCTTTTCATCAGATTATTTCCTGTGTTCGAAATTAATTTTGTCAGTTTCTCTTCATTGCACTATTAGTCGGCTTTTTTCCTTATGTTCGAGGGCTCTATCTTCTGTATTTTGTAGTCTGTCGGCAGCTTCTCTTGTTTGCTCTATAAGCCTGTATTTGTTTTTTTTATTCGCTGTAGCATAAGCTTTTGAAATCTTTATACAGTTTTATGTAGTCTCTTGAATGCCTCCTGTTTATGTTTAAGTTGTTGTTGCATTTGAAATTTTACTAATTCTGCAAACGCCACTTTAAATTATTCCATGTTTTAAAATGTGTCAATTTTTAGACAGTTAATGTTACCTATCAGGTACGGATTGTTTAAAAAAGTTATTTTCCTAAGATTATGCTTGCTAGACGTTATTTCAGTTGTAAAAGAGTATTACAACTTTTCGTTTTATTCCTGATTAAAAAAATCCCATATTAGTACGCTTTTTACGCGTAGTGCCTAGCTGTAAGATTTGCGGTCGCAACTTTAGTAAGAGAACAAATAAAATACGGTTTCATTTTTCTTCTTTCGGCATAAGTAACTTTTTTCTCTTTTATAGCAAGTAGAAATGTATTATCTTATTGTTAAATATCAAACAGTGTCGGAATAACAATTAAGAAAAATTCACTGACAATTCTTTAAGTAAGAGAATAATAAACTAACCGTACGTGTTTTTTTTAGGGTAAACCAGCTTTTAAAACAATGCCAATGTCTGGTGAATGTGTAGTTGATTTCTCCAAGTTTCATATTTAAGGTATTCCTTAATCAATTTTGTCGCCTGTTGTGGCGTCCTTTGTAAAAAGTCCTCTCGAATATTTTGCTGTAACCACGCTGGCAGCATATTATAGTGATGTAAGTTTGAAATTTGAAATCTCACGTTGCCGATCGGTGTGGGGTGCTTTTTTATGCCGTTTTAGAGTTCTCAGTCATCGTGTTAATTCAAATACCTCGTATCCAGTTTTTGTGAGGTCCTTTTTAAGAGTATTCGTGAATAGTTGAAGGGTATCGTGCAAATCCGAATATCTGGTCGACAGTTATTGGTGTGGTCCGTGTAAGACCGAATACTTAGTTGTAAATTGTTGTAGTAGAGTCCCATGTGAGCTCGAATATTTTTGTGATGGCGGGGTTCTGTGTAAGTACGAAAATCTCGTCGCATATTGTGATGGTCCTTTTTAGGGACCGATTTAAAACACGGACATGGAGTTTAGGTATAAGAAGTATATTAGAGAAAAGTATATAACACAAAGAAACAAAGAAAGTGCGCCCTCTGCTCTGACTTTCAGTATAGACGGATGTTGTGCAGCTATGTAATTATTACCCAGCGCTAAGATATATGACACAAGGTAAGAAAGTTAGTGAGGTTCAAGCCAGCGACCCTAAAGCAAGAGCACTGACCTAGTAAAAAATAGCCTGGAAAGCCCGGTCGGCGTTTCTAAGTCAGAGCGTCTCAGGCAGTTAGTAATGAATTTACTCCTCCTCAAGAAGGGGAGGCAAGGCCTGGGAGGGTGCACCTCCTAGGAAAGCCCAGGGCATTACGTCAACACGACAGATAAAATGCCAGCGAAATGACACAGTTCTTGCCGGCCTGGTTGCAGAAAACGACTCCTCGACTGGTATTACTCCATCCCGACATCCTTTATCAACTGAAGGTCATGAGAGACTGAACAGGCTAGGGTTTCTTAAGCTATTTAATTCACTCCCACCGCAGAAACAGTGACACAAGGTCGGAAAATGGGGGAGGGTCAAACTAGCGCTCCTAAAGAAGCGGCAGAGTGGCCTAGTAAAAATAGTATATGAAGCATCGTCGGCATTCTCCGGTCAAGTCGCCTTAATGTTTGAAAAGCCTGGCTTAAGGAATGAAAGAGAAGAAAAATAAATATTGTTATTTACTAAACGTCTTTGTTTTGAACAACCGAAGATTATGATTTGCTTTCCTTTGAAGGTCTAATTATTTTCATTGACTTATCATATATATATATATATATATATATGTATTATTTAAACAGTAATACAATTCATACGGTAGGATGTGTATTATTAAAATTGCGTTTTGTTAAAAACATAGCATTTGATAATATATAAAATTCACGTAGAACAAAGCTATTGTTTAATAGAAAATAAATAATAGTGACAGCTACATTGATAGTACAAGAATAAATCAATGGTGAGAATACACATAGGTAAAATGAGAGAGAGTGCAATACAGGCAGAATGAAGGAAGACCACTGATTGTCACATTTTTTCCTTTGATATTTTAAATTAGGTTTTATACTATATTGTCGGGTATTCGCTCTTTTACTCTACATCTCCCTGTCGTTTTCTCTCCTCCTCTTTTTCTCTCTTTCTCTCTTTATATATATATATATATATATATATATATATATATATATATATATATATATATATATATATATATATATATATATATATATGCTTTGAATTTAGATGTAAGAATGCAACCTGTCACATTTGGCGAAGTAAGTCTAACTAATTGAAGCGAAAATGTCACTGGTTAGATTCGGAATTTGACACAAGCAGCCGACACCTGTCCCAGAATTTGAATCGTCTCTCCTTTACTGATCGCCATACAGACGACCGGCAGACCTACCGGCAACACGATATGACGGACTCTTCACCCACGCAACCACTTCCCCGCTCGCACTTGTGTCAAGCTTACCAACGTATCTGAATTGACGGGAATCGCATAAAAACATCTTTAACGGCGGAAGGTTGACCGTCTTGTTCAAAGGTCAAACTTCTCAATACCGAAACGCACATCCGAAAATGTAAAGATGACCTTAAAAGAAAAATAACTAATGCCCCAATGATTCTTCTTTGTTGTCCGGTGTGTACAACGATCGCAGTTCTGCCGTTGCTTCCAATAAACACATTATATCTAATATGGCCGCACTGTCTACTAAGCTCTAACCCGTAACATCGCCGTAGTGTTTCATCTTTGTGCTTGTTTTACAAGTACTTCCATGATGGCTGTTTCGGCGAACATACTGCATTTGTACTCCTTAAACGCTAATACTCTCGACCCATCATTAACAGCAAACTTACGCCCCTTCACTAGAAGTCGCTAAATGCTAGAAGATTGTTAAGCTCTTTTTCCTAGCACTGCCCACCTTTGAAATGTGCTCACTGATCCCTGTTTCCCCAATTATATTTACATGCAAAAATTTAAATGTCATGTAAACACACGTTGTGCTGTCACACTCCTCACCCAAATTGCCCCCTATTACAGTAGATCCTTTATGCTTTGTTTGGACCGAACAAGGTAATATATATATAAAATTATGAAAGTAAAAGAATACTTCTAGAGGATAGAACCTATAGTGAAATGGTTTAAGCTCAATATAAGAGCAATTAGAAAGATAAATGACGAAAGAAAGATAAAGATGTACGAATGACAAATCAATTTCAATTTCGATTATTCAATGCAAGGTGTACTCGGTAAAAACATGTATATTTTTCTTTCCTTAAGTGAAGGGTTTTACAAGATTAAAATCTTATCATAAGAGGAATTACATAGATGGATATGTTGGCAGCGGAAAAGCCAAAATTATTATTTTTTAAATGATAAAGTAATGGAGAGTAAGAGTATGCGTGTAAAAAATATGAAGTTTGCCCAGTTGGTGAATGTCCGTTTATAAGATGCCCGGTGAAAAGAGATTTAAAGATAAAAAAAAGGGTTTCGTGAAGGCTGCGTGGACAATTTTAAAAATAAAGTAAATCCAATAGAAAGATGTTTAGAGTCCATCTTTTTTACATCTTGCATTGAACAATCGAAGTTGAAATAGATTTTTCATTCGTACATATTTATCTCTCTTCTTTCATTTATATATATATATATATATATATATATATATATTTTTATTTTATTTTTTATTTTTTTATTTTTTATCTTTTTATTTTTTTATTTTTTTATTTTTTTTTAATTCGTTTTTTTATTCGGTTTTTATTTCTTATTTTGTTTTTTATTTATTTTGGTTTTGTTTATGTCTTATTCTGTTTGTATTTGTATTTTATAATTCTGATGATGTCATTATAATTTTAAACTTATACAATCTAGAATATCCAACAAATGTTACACATCAACCTATAATAATGTTCTCAGCGCACATACATAGTAATCGCATGTGTGTGTATGTATGTGTGTGTATGCATACATGTGTGTATATGTACATGTGTATGTGTCTGTCTGTATATATGTACGTAGGCATGTGTAGAATTAACTATAATTGCATACGCTGTATCTTTATATTAAAACAATAGCAGGTATAAATGCAAGTAATTTGAACTGAGATAGATTGAAGCAATAATGAATGGTTTTGATTGCTAAAATATGGATGTTTGTATACATTTAATCTATTTTGATTGCATGCATGTGGGTATTTGTATGCACATACACATATGTTGTGTACGTGGTCTGTGTGCGTATATATAATGAAATTATATATTTATGTTATACGGGTATGACAGTATACTTGTGTATGTAATGGTGTATACATTTGGAATCGTATGGTTTAGGTATGTATGTATATATATTGGTGAGCATAAGTGTGTGTGTATGTGTGCATACGTGGATGTGTATAATTGGACTGAACTATATATGTATGTATGGGTATAGGTACTTCGACTGATATTTTATATTGCAGCAAAAGGTGTATTTTCATGTCATTTTATTTTTATTCTGATTTTGATATTCATTTCTTGTGTACGTATACGTTGATGAATGCACATATTTATATGCCTGGGTGCACTTTATATATGTGTATGTATGTGTGTGTGTATGTATACATATATATATATATATATGTATATAAATATATATATGTGTGTGTATGTGTGTGTATATATATGCATGTATGTGGGCTTGTGCGTGTGTATGTTTGTGTATGTGTACGTTGTGTGTGTGTGGTGTGTATATATGACTATGAATATACACGTATACATTTGTCGGTAGTTTTTATATTTGCATAGTCTAGTATTTTATATATAGTCTATGTGCGTGTATATATTAATTTGTGTGCACTTTGTATAAGTATAGGTGTATATGTATGTATTTGTATTCGTATATATGTAGAGGTGTGAACTGTCGGCGCCTGTGTATATGTGTGTGTATGCGTGTGTATGTATGTATGCGTATATGTGTATATGTGTATATATATGTATATATATATATATACATGTGTATGTGTATATATATATATATATGGCAGTATGTGTGTATGTATATATATAGGTGCATATATGTACGTATTTTTAGGAACTATTTATACTAAAAGTGTATGTGTGTATACGTGTATATCTATGTTACGAATATGCTCATGTATGATTAATGTATGTATATGTATATATATATATATATATATATATCAGTGTGTGAGTATGTATATATGTGTGCATATATGTACGTATTTTTAGGAACTATTTATACTAAAAGTGTATGTGTGTGTTTATACGTGTATATCTATGTTACGAATATGCTCATGTATGATTTATGTATGTATATGTATATATATATCTATATGTATGTCTGTATATATGTGCATGTATATGTGTGTGCGTGTGTATATATATGTATATGTATATATGCGTATATATATATGTGTGTGTGTGTATAGATATGCGTGTGTAGGTGCATATAGCTGTATATGTGTGTGTCTGTGTAGACGTATGGATTTTTGTATTGAATATACATTTAGAATATATTTATTTTTGTATTGAATATACATCTAGAATATATTTATAAGCACGTATGTATTTTGAATATATGTTTGATTGATAGTGGGTCTGTGTGTGTGTGTGTCCATGTTTAGATGTGTATGCATATCAATGTCTGTTTATTTATTTGTATTTGGGTATCTATTAAAGTCTGTTTATATATGTGTGATTCTTGATATATAGATAAGATATTTATACTGAAGTGAGTTTGTAAAACTGGGTAGGCTAAAGAGTTTAAAGAAACCCAGAAAATAGTGAGCAATAAAATAAGGATAGGAAAAGGTGATGGAGACGCCATAAAGGGTAATAAAATGGACAACCACTTGCAAAAAAGGTCAGCAAGTGGAATAGGTAATCCGATACTAATTCATAAGAAATAGAAAATGACTAAACCCCAAAAAGATTTATTTAGGAGAGAAAATTCTTCAAATCCATCCATTTCTCGAAAATTCTTGGTCTGATGAGGTTGACTTTCTGGGAAAAGGGCAACCGAAACATGTATGCACGTATGTAACCAATACTGTTTGTATAAATAAAAATGTATACTTATAAACAGCTCTACTTGTTATTGAGAACTTTTTATAAACACTGGAGTTTCTACGGATTTACATTTACAGAAACTAATACAATACATGTATGATATATATATATATATATATATATATATATATATATATATATATATATATATATACATGAGAGAGAGTGAGAGAAGGAAATGAGAAAAAATTAAACAAGCAAAAAGTCCAGCTATTGCACGTTATAATGTATTTCTTTTCGCCAGGACGTGAATCATCAGACGATCACGTAAGACTGGTGGTTTCTGAGTGAAAAATAGGAACAATCACGCCGTCCTGATATTCTTCAAGGGGAGGGGCGAAGGAGGAGTAACGTGGACATAAGAAAACAATTTAAAGTGAGTATGCCTAGTGAATAAAATGGGTTAAAAGTAACACATGTTTAGTGCTCCGTCGTTGTCTTATTGTTATAAATTGTACTCCAGTAGAATTCTTATTTAATATTGTTTTTGTGTTCATATTTTTAAATATTTTCAAGTTACCCTAAGTTTTATTTTCATTTTTTTTGTATCCTTATTTGTATTTAAATTTAACACAACACCTCAGATTATTTGATCTGAGCTAACTACGTCATTACTCTCGACAGGCTGGCCCGGTGTAGGTGAGGGGTGGTGTGTATTCGCCGGGGTTCCAGAGTGGTAACCAGATACACAACCGCGGCCTTGAGATAATGATAAACATCTCAGTCAATGTCCTCCTATAACTCCCCCTTTGTTCCACCCTCGTAAAAGAATACCAAGACGGCGTGATTTTTCCTATATTTAATTTAGAAACCACCAGACTTACAGGCACGTCTGATGATTCTCGTCCTGGCGTGAAGAAATAAATTATAACGTCAAATTACAGAAACTTCTCCTCTCTCTCTCTCTTTCTCTCTCTTTCTCTGTGTGTACACACACACACACACACACACACACACATATATATATATATATATATATATATATATATATATATATATATATAGATATATAGAGTTAAATTGTATCGTTCAAATCAAGGCAGCTATATTTTAGAAGAGAGTTTAAGATGCGACTATCCGAGTAACACGTGGTTACACAAGGTCGATAATGAGAGTACGAAAAATAAAACTGATACACCCAGTACTTTTACTCAACTTCAATAGCTATGCGCCGAATGGCTTTCCGCCGTCACGAGGGCACAGTTAGACAAAATGTCAATTTTACATGTTAGGAAATGCCAGCTCCTCAAATAGAGGCACTCTAGATTATGATAAATTTTAAGACAATCTTATTAAAAAATAACTTATTCACTGACAGGACAGCTAAAGTGTAGTATCATTCGCTAAGGAGTTGTCTCTATGCAATTTCTTTCAAACACCCTCTATCGTGTGATGCAAAGCACCTTGATATTTATGCTAGCTGCGTGTTGATACAGCAAAGGGGTTACTTAATCCTTTAGAAAATTGTGTTGTTTTTACTGTGGGCTGACGATCCCCACCTCACCAGTGAACCCTGATGAGAAAATCGTAAGCTTATTACGCAGCATTTTGTCCTACGAAAAACACTCAGCGGTTGCCCCAAGTGTCTAAACACAATGTAAGATAAACAATGAGGGTGTCTTATGTATATTACAATCAGGCTTTGAAGGTGTGTCAAATAGGACTAACATTATTTATGGTTTATACGGCCAACACCGACATGTCTTGTATTCAGTGGCGTAGCTAGACCTTTTGCCGCCCGGGGCGGTAGTCAAATTTGCCGCCCCCCCCGGCATTTGGGTGCCCGGAAAATTCGTCCATGGATAATTCGCCCATGGATAATTCGTCCATGGAAAATTTTTTGCTAGGTAGGAAAACTGGTCCATTATTATTAAGTTAACATTATTCTTAATTTTCATACCTTGCGAAAATTAGTTCTACGGTATCTAATTTTCCTAAATTCAATTAAATTAAAATAAAAATATGAAAACTGATTTTTAATATTTTTTATTCATTTGAGATTTTATCTGTTTTCCTTTTGTTTTAAGTAGATGGTGGGGGTTGCCCGGGGTGATTTTGTCCGATCCCCCAGCTAGCAATTGTAAAGTTTACAAGGAGTTATAAAAAGTATGCTATAAAAACAAACGTTTGGACAGTAATAAAATTAATGAATTCAAACTTTCGCATCTAATGTTATTTCCTCTTTGATGTCGGTGTATATACACCCAAATATCCAACTTTCTTTTCGCACCTATTCGATAAAAATTTATATGAAAGTTCCCCTTTAAGTATGAAAAGAAGGAGAAAATGCAACCACAAGATCAGATGCATCTTTAATTCTCAACTCGGTACTATCGTTTCCGTTTCTTTTATTTCTGAACCTTTGGAAAACTATTCTCCCAGAAATCAATGATGCCCAGAAATATCTTCAAAAAAAAGGGCTGGATCTGCAACAAAGTTCTGTCAGGCTGACGGCGTTGAAAGATTTCCTTCTTCAGAATAGAGAAAAGATAGTGGACACTGCAATAGACGAATCAAAAACACTCTGCTCTGAAATGGGGATAAGCATGGAGCGTCGTATTCGCAAAAAGAAACGAATGGATGGTGAAGGATTGACTGATGCAGCGCTGAGTTTTGATACTGAGTTGAGACGGGAAATGCTGTCTGTCATAGACAGATTGACTGAAGAAATATCTTGCAGATTTCAACAAGTTCACAATCTTGCAAATAAATACGCTTTTCTTATACCGTCAAATCTGCTTGATGATAATTATGATTGTCAGCTTGGTGGATTTGACGAAGATATAGAAAAAGAGAAATTCTTTGCTGAAAAGAAGAGGTTACAGTATGTTGTAAAAGCTTCAGAAAAAGACAAAATCGATGGACCTCTTGAACTTTTGAACTTTATACAAAGATACCAACTTGGGGATTCCGTCCCTAATATTGTGATCTTGCTGAGAATTTTCCTCACCAGAGCTATTAGCGTTGCTAGCTGTGAGCGCTCTTTCTCAAAACTGAAGCTCATAAAAAACTACCTTAGATCAGCAATGAGCCAGACAAGACTTACAGACTTGGCAATCCTCTCAATAGAGAGGGAACTTGTCGAGGAAGTGAATTTTGATAGAGTCATTGATAACTTTGCCAAAAAAAAGGCGCGAAAAATCTGTTTGTAAATTTTCAACCGACTTGATGCCTTGCGACAGTTCTCTCACAAAAAATAAATTTATAGCCTTATTTGCCATTCATAAATACATTTGTTTAAAATATATTAAAACTATTTTTAAAAGAGTTGAAACGTTATTAACAACAACAAATTTCTGAAAACCGAGCGATTACACACACGGATTTAAAAAAGCACCGATACAAGACGTTTTTTCTCTTCGGAGGGCTCGCCCTCTTAATAATAACATTATGAAGACAAAGAAAAGAAAACTACATCGGACTATTCTCTCCTTGATACATCCATGTTATTTGGCGAAAATTCGGACTTTAACAACAACGACAAAAAAGTAAATAAAAATGATTTTATCATTTCATAACATTTTCAGGTTTTCAAATGTTCTCATTTAAATTTATTATTATATAAAATTATAGTATAAAATTTCATATTTTTTGTTAACTTTTTTTTTTTTTTTTTTTTTCTCTACTTTCTATTTTTACCCTCTCAAAATGCCGCCCCCTCAGGTGTGCCGCCCGGGCGGCCCGCCCCCCTCGCCCCCCCCTAGCTACGCCAGTGCTTGTATTACTTAAGCAATAAAATAAATAATATTGGTGACATGTAAGTCATGTATACACTTTGTATCAGAGCATAGAACAGTTGTTTTGTAATTAAGAGCAATGCTATTAATTTTCGAAAGCTTAGATTTTAAAGACTTATCATTATTTATTCATTAATCAATTTTACTTTTTAAATAGTATAAATCATGTTCATTCGAATTTACACGCAGGCAATATTTGATCAGATAATTATATATATATAATTATATAAATCTCTCTATATATAGTTATCCATATACATGCTGTTACGCTGAATCACAGGTCTTCAGTGCGGCAAGACGAGCTAGTGTCTCAAGGCAGGTTCAAAGCGCGACAAATATGTTAACCTTAGTAATTCTAGAGAAACATTCGGTATTTCCTGCAAAACACTTTTATTTACAAACAATGGTCTTCTCTATTTTTAGATTTTAATGATATAAACAAATATCATTGATATTTATTACGAGGTTTTATCATGATATAAAATATAGAAAATTACCTGTGCATAAACACTGATTTGTAATTAAAAGTGATTTTGAAGGAAATATAGAATGTTTCTCTGACTAACTAAGGTTTAAATTGTGTTAAATAAAGAGCACTAGTCGTACACATTTAAGTTACAACATCAGACACTGTGTGTGCTTAAATAACATGATATAATATAATATAATATAATATAATACATATATATATATATATATAATTGCACACGAAAGCTTTACTTTATATTCTTTCGCTGGATAATTAAAAATATTTCTACTTTAACAGTTTTCTGGGACGTAATATATATTTTCAGCCGGCTTTCTACACGGGCTAGCTGTAAATATTTTCGCTGCCTCTTTTTCCCACTTTAAAACACTCTCCTTTGTTATCTCTGCCAAGGAAGTGTTTTTAATGGCGAATATTTTCCACCTCAATCTTCTCTGAGCCTGCCTGCATCATCGAACGTACCTCTTATTGGACTTTTTACCCTTTTGGATTTTCTATTTTCGCCGTACCTGAAGTTGTGGCTTCTTGGAATTTAACTTTGAAACCTCTCTCATTACATCTCGTGCCTTTAACGACCTACCTATGTACATCTTATTCTCTCCGCTGGACTTTTCGACACCGGACTTTTTAGCAATCGGACATTTGCTTGCATTCGGGTAGAGTTTTGCCCTGCGTTTCTTTCCCTACAACTTTTATTTCATTTTTTCAAATTTTAAATCTTGGCCATTGCCAACTTATCTATCCCAGCGACTTCCTCTGATGATAAGATTTTGATCTTTGAAAAGCCTGGCTTAAGGAAAATTTAACTTGATTTTGCGGAATATACCTTGCTCTGAGATATTGAATTGAATTTTTATTTGGCTTTTGCTTCTCTAATTCCTTTCCATACTTTATATATATATATATATATATATATATATATATATATATATATATATATATATATATGGTTCATTTTACTTCAGTCGAAGTTCTAATAAATAAAAGGTCCTGATCTTGGGGCTAACATTTGATCTTCATATGAGATTCATGGCCATTCAAATATTCGAATAAAGTCCTCTTCTACAACGCAAACGTTGAGTTTATAAAGAAGCCAGGAACATTTATTTTCCTCCCACTAATTGACAAGCTAACTATGTTATCGTATATCATTCTTCTATACGGCTAAGTTATGTTACTAGAGGTAACATCACTTGGAGAAGTTACACCATTCTTCGTATAAATAAGTGTTGGTAGGCGAGTCCGAAATGATCTTATTTGGGCTGCGAACACTATGTTAAATTTTATGTTGACTATTAAGTCAGGGTTAACTTGTAGTGTGAAGTATCCTCATGTTAGGTTTTATTGACAATTCTCCTGTACAGAGAGACCTTAGAATCTTGAGATACGTGTCTAGTAGGCGTTCCAGTTTTCTCTCTCTCTCTCTCTCTCTCTCTCTCTCTCATATATATATATATATGTGTGTGCGTGTGTTATGATGAAAATTATTCTATATAGTTCAAATCGATTCCAATAAGTATAACATTTTCGACCTAAGGCAAACTCTATACTCAAATCTTTAAATAGTAAATTTACAATTAATAATAGAGCTATAGATAAATCCATGCCAGATCAAACTGGTACAATATATTTTACATCATTTTTATTTTGTTCCCATTGAATAACCATATCTGATGAACAGATTGTTGTGTTAACTTCCATCATTTGTCCCCGGATATATTAAATCTTACTAGAAACACGTGTTAGCTGTGTTTTGCTTAGTAACTGATATACAATCATAGTATGAAACAACTTTTATTTGTCAATGTATATACATATATACATATATATATATATATATATATATATATATATATATATATATATATACATCCATATGATTGTGCGCATTTATCTGTATTTATGTTTTCCGTGCACGTGTTACAAAACAACTCCGTGTATGTGTCATTTAAATGATTAACTACAGAATGCACTACATAAATAAAAAAACATCCCAGAGACAGAAAAGCCAATTCGCTGTATTTCATAGACAGATAAGAGAATACTATCACACCTCTGTAGCTCGTTCGAAAACAATTAGCTTATATTGCAGTTTGTGGCAATTGGTTTTGATTTTATCGGAAAGAAAATCAAAGTTATTTGATTTAATATTGATGAAAAGTTGTTCCGGCGTTAAAAATTACACTAAAGATTTATATTTTACGAATACATTATTAATCAAGGTTAATTAGACGTCAATGTGTTGGATTCGCGCACACAATAAGCGACATAGACTTACATTAAATAATTATACACATATTCAAATATATTAACTCACGCACAATAAAATATATATATATATATATATATATATATATATATATATATATATATATATATATATACTCACACAAAGACACACGCATACGCAGATAGATACATATACATGGAAGGTTTTAACAGATCATATGTAACAAAAGGGACAAAGTAGCAGCACTTGTAAAGGCAGTGTCACTACTGATTTTGGTTTCAACATAGCTGAAAAAGAGAAAATATCAAGGTCTTTGTACGACATTAAAAGAAACTGGAACCTTATGAAGATATCCATCATCCCAGAAATTATATTAGCAAACGGTCAAATGAAAAGTTATTTCAAAACCTAATGTCGAACCTAGTGCAAGAGAGATATAACCACATGCACTTAAAAGGAGCGGTTAGAATCTTAAAAGAAGATCTCTCGGCTGGAGTGTCTGAAACAGCTGATGAATGTCAGACATCCAGTAGAATAAACCAACACCAGTAAACACAAAAAGATCAGAACATTTTTAAAAAGAGAGCAATATATACATATATTCTCATAAAACACATCAATATATATGTATTTAAAAGTAGCGAAAATTCATAGATTACACATATGCGTATATATATATATATATATATATATATATATATATATATATATATATATATATATATATATATACGTATATATATATATATATATACAAACGTGAGTACACATATGTATATTCATATTAGTATTTTTCAAAATTATTCTAATAAAGTGCTTAACAATAAGCAACTACACAAACAACATATACAGGGAGTATCAATTGCCTTCTGAGACTAAATAGATGCTTTTTCAATATATATGCACGTACATGCATTACTATTGTGCAAAATATTTAATGTAAACATATATATATATTAAATGTTTTGTTCAATAATAACACATATGTATATAAGTATTCGTATACATAAATATATAAATATATATTTATTAAATAAATATAATTATATGTATATATGAATATATATATATATATATTCATATGTATATAAATATATATACGTGTATATAAGTATTTATATATAAATATTTATATATATATAAATATATTTTATAATATATATATACATATATATATAAACATTTATATATATATATAAATATATTTATATATATATATATATATAAATATATATATGTAAATGTTTATGTATATATAAATATATATTTATATATATATATATATATATATATATATATATATATATGTATAGATGAAACAATACAGATACATTTTTTTAATCTTTATCTTAGATCCTATCGTGATAAGAGGTTACGCGGTATAATGGGTACGCAATTTATATAAAAGCAATAAGATTATGAAAATTAAGATTAGATTAAACACAATATTTATAAATTTCACAAATATTCAGGTAAGATACATGAAAATAAGTTTTTACTTTACGCTGTCTTCATCAGAAGAGAAAAACATGTATTACAGGTAGGATTTTATATGTTTTGATACAAATATATCACTCATCTCCCTCTCTCTCTCTCTCTCTCTCTCTCTCTCTCGGTATATCTTTCTCTCTCTCTCTCTCTCTCTATATATATATATATATACACACACACATATATATATTTATGAATATATATATATATATATATATATATATATATATATATATACATATATATATATATATATATTCACTGTTATTTACTTCATCGCTTGCAAACGGTTTTCTCGCTTGGATAATATTTTCGTCTTTGGAATACCATTCACCACTTGGATCACTTTTCAATCAACATCTTGGGTTTCTTTCCTTAATATGTTTTAAATTATATGACTTGGATGAATTGTATAGCGTAAACCAAAGGTATGCTTTGGGCTTATATATTTGATGTTTTATATACTTTAATGTATTTTTATATATATTTTTGTATATTTTCAAAGTTTAATTTCATCATCTGCAGTAATGTCATTGCGGTTGTGGTCCTATGAGGAGAAGAATTTTCTTTGAAGACTCATGAGTTAAGGACTTTAATGTACTTTGCCTGAACATTGAATTCTAATAAATTTTGATTCGCACATTATTTTATTACTTCATTTTATATTATGCTATATATATATATATATATATATATATATATATATATATATATATATATATATATATATATATATAGAAAAGAGGGTAGTGCAGTATTAGTGCAGTTCCAACGAGAGAAAAGTATATATGTTAAGGAGTAAGGCTACCAACATTTGTAGAATGTTTTTTTCAACATTTATTTATTATTTTGTTGTTTTTTTCAACATTTATTTATTATTTTGTTGTTTTACCATTTTATGATTTTATATATAACGCGTTTCAAGCGGTGGCCCGCTTTCATCAGATATGAAAATCCATTTGAAGAAATGTCTTTCGATTCGAGCAAATGTTGTTTCATTTTAATTTCATTTCAAAATGAAACAACATTTGCTCGAATCGAAAGACATTTCTTCAAATGGATTTTCATATCTGATGAAAGCGGGCCACCGCTTGAAACGCGTTATATATAAAATCATAAAATGGTAAAACAACAAAATAATAAATAAATGTGGAAAAAAACATTCTACAAATGTTGGTAGCCTTACTCCTTTACATATATATATATATATATATATATATATATATATATATGCACACACGCATATACACATAAACAGTAAAGAGAAATGATATAAGCTGTTATATATAAGCTAAACGTGATCTGTTCAATACTATTAAGCTGGGTGATTATATTATCCGCTTTTAATGACATAAATAGTGATTAATGTAGATCAGTTAGTAAAAGACCAGACCCCAGCTACTGGGACCCCGGATTTTTGTCATTCTACTGTAAGCAACGATGATGTGCTATAAACACGACTAAACCCATGTATTTCTGAATAAAATAATTGTTTATATATATATATATATATATATATATATATGTATATTTATATGTATATGTATATATTTATATATTTACTTTGAACATCTAAGTGAAAAATGACACTTTTCGCTTGATGAGAACTTAGCTTTCAATAAGTAATAATCTATAATATCGACATAAATAAAAATAATTACGTTGCCATGTTTATGAAGCATTCTCGTAGCAGAAATGAAGATTCAAACACATCGCCATCATCGCCATGGAAACATGTGCGTCATATTTCTTATTTTATATAAGGTAAGCTAAGTGTATATCTTTATATAATTTCATGCATGGGTTTCACTTCTAAACTAATTAACTGATCATTAAGAAATTTGAAACACACCTGCAATCTTTCATATTTATTTAATTTTAGTTTCATACAAAGTTAGCAAAGAGGGGGTAGAACACCTTCGTGAAAATAAAAATAACTCATATTATGTGATATTTTAACAAAATTATTCGATATCTATGAATAAATATTCTCAAAATTTCAGTTTATATATATTTTCGGATGGATTATGTAGACATAACTGCTTATTAAAAAAATCATATAGTTCAGATTTCCATTAACATCTATATATAGTGATTAGAAAGTATTTCAACAAATTTACTTGAATTCCAATTACTTCTTAAGACCACTTAAACTTAAGTTTTAAATTCTAGACATTTTTCAGAATCAAAACTATGAAGCTGATCTTGATCGACATTAGAATAAGGATTCTAGACATTATGTTTAGTAGCATAATATACTGTTTGGAGAATACATTGTGCCCATCCTGATACTGGTGCTCGTCTAGTATATAGTCAGATGTGTATGCGTGCACATTTTATTGAACACACATACCCAATTATGCCTGCTCGTGCCAGAAATCTCCGCAGTAATTATAGCAACACTGTGTTACAAAGACTTGAATACACTTCCCAATCTAAGCGAATTTCTATTTGTAAATAAAATTGCTGCACTCATGAATGTGCATATTTTTCTAATCGAATCTCGCACATCGATTTCGATGGGCTTGTTAACATCGAGTTTACGAGCAGTAAATGCTATCTTTTTAGATAGAGTTTCAGCCTGACGTTCAGATTTCCTCGCCACGGTCGAGCGAAAATGTCAAAACATGATGAGATATGGAATTATAAATCTAGCCGAAATTTGCAAGATTATAAATATGGAGGCAACACCGTCAAATATCCAGCAAACGAAAAAGATTATACGTTTAGTTATTTTCTTTTACAGCATATCAACCTTTTTCAAGTTATTTAATGCCGACTAAAGGCATTTTATCAAAACGTCTAAATATTAATAATTTCAAATAGCAATTGATGCTGTAAATGTTACTGATGGATATGGATGTATTTGCAGATTAATTTGTTTTGAGGCTTAGAATGTTAAACGATATATCCTATTTTACATATAAATGGAACCCATACGGTCTAAATATACAAATAAGTGATGTTGACTGAGGAGTTACTATATATACATATATATATATATATTAATTTCGTGGTACAACATTTAATAACGGCGAGGAATGCAGACGTTTGGGACATGTTGGGGGGTCGGGGGGGGGGGAAGAATGAAATTGAACAAATATAAAAACGAGAGGAAATTAAAAAAAATAATGAATGTACTAAGCCGGCTCTCGTCCACACTCATCAGAGTATTTACGTGGAAGTAATTAAAAACGACTAAAAACTTAAAAGAAATTTATAATGAAAACTAGTGACAAGTTTGGGAGAAAAACATATATGGGGAGGAGGGTCACAAGTTGATCACATTAAGTCCTAAAAGCCATTCCTTTTGTTTACAAAGGGAGGGTTTGATTGATATATATATATATATATATATATATATATATATATATATATATTTATATATATATATATATATATATTGCATTTTGTATCCACGTATATTCCTTTTAGTGTATATAAGTATGTATATAAAAAAATAAAATGAAAAAAAGTTTATATTGTGTTATAACTTTTTATTATTTATTTTTCTATTTATTTATTTTGTGACGTGTAGGAATATAAGTTGTTCTGTAAAGAAAAATAGTTTTTTCTTGATGGTATGGAGAACAAAATTTTCGACTGATCCTTCAGTCTTCATCGGTGTTTGGGGTTTGCGTGTGTACGGTGGGAGGTTTTCCCAGGCAATGAGGGGGAAAGAGTAGAAAAATCATAAATTAAAAATTAAATATGTGTATAAATGAGCACACGCACATAGGCGTCCACACACACGTAATAGGGACGTGTACATGTACATTGATACACACACACACACACACATACACCGACACGTGCCTATGCGCGTAAGCATACATACATATATACATACACCCATTCACAAATACCTTTTTTATTTCTCCTTTTCTTTCTCTCTTACTGCTCGATACATACACACACACACACACACACATACACACACACACACCCACACACATACAAACACACACACACACACCATGCGATCAATCATACACATCTCTTAGCGTTGTAGTTGACTTAATTGTTTTAAAATTACTACTACTGCGTTTAATTTTAACCGTTTAATGAATAGTTGTTTTTCCCTTTCGCTCTTTCTCTCTTCGTCTGGGCTGCGTGCCTTTTTTCTTTCTCTCTTTCTTTGTCTCTTACTGCTCGATACACACACACACACACACACATACACACACACACACACTCATACAAATACACACACACACGCTAAAACATGTGTATGCTGGCCAGCACAGGCACGTACGTGTGTGTGTGTATTTGTATGAGTGTGTGTGTGTGTGTGTGTGTGTGTATGTGTGTGTGTGTGTGTGTGTGTGTGTATCGAGCAGTAAGAGACAAAGAAAGAGAGAAAGAAAAAAGGCACGCAGCCCAGACGAAGAGAGAAAGAGCGAAAGGGAAAAACAACTATTCATTAAACGGTTAAAATTAAACGCAGTAGTAGTAATTTTAAAACAATTAAGTCAACTACAACGCTAAGAGATGTGTATGATTGATCGCATGGTGTGTGTGTGTGTGTTTGTATGTGTGTGGGTGTGTGTGTGTATGTGTGTGTGTGTGTGTGTGTATGTATCGAGCAGTAAGAGAGAAAGAAAAGGAGAAATAAAAAAGGTATTTGTGAATGGGTGTATGTATATATGTATGTATGCTTACGCGCATAGGCACGTGTCGGTGTATGTGTGTGTGTGTGTGTATCAATGTACATGTACACGTCCCTATTACGTGTGTGTGGACGCCTATGTGCGTGTGCTCATTTATACACATATTTAATTTTTAATTTATGATTTTTCTACTCTTTCCCCCTCATTGCCTGGGAAAACCTCCCACCGTACACACGCAAACCCCAAACACCGATGAAGACTGAAGGATCAGTCGAAAATTTTGTTCTCCATACCATCAAGAAAAAACTATTTTTCTTTACAAAACAACTTATATTCCTACACGTCACAAAATAAATAAATAGAAAAATAAATAATAAAAAGTTATAACACAATATAAACTTTTTTTCATTTTATTTTTTTATATACATACTTATATATATATATATATTTATATATATATATATATATATATATAGTTTCTGTTCTACACAGGGTATCTCAAGTACTTGATATGGCGTGGGAATATATATATATATATATATATATATATATATATATAATGTGAGTATCATGGTTAAGATGAGACATTCATAGAAAAGCGTAGTAGCCTATGAAAAACGATAGCATTCAGGACGCTTTGATTATGTCGATCAATTTATATGTTTTATTTATTCAATTTGTGCGTCAAGATATAAACATGCTACTTATATCTGAAGCGTTACATACAAACCGGCAGACAAAACCTCTCACCCACGTAAGGACGCATTTGATAATAATAATAATAAATCACTGCACGGGAAACTGTAAAAAGGTAAAAAAAAGTTAACTGTTCCGATATAGAACGTTATCCATTAACGATCAGTGTGTGATAATAAAAGGAACATTAAGCATCACCCCAAAAAGATCAGCAAAGAAAATCCAATAAATTTTCTATTGATTTTAAATTGATTTTAATTATTTTTCTTTTATCAATATCACATTTATTTTGATATTAGAAGGCAGGACACGATAATAAAAAGAAGTTTGATTTTTAGGCATTCGAAAGCGAGAAAAACTGGTGGGGGATTGAAATAATAAGAAACTCAGCGTAGGAAGGAAGGAAAAACAGAAGGAATAACATTCCAATCGACGGAATGAATGAAGGAAGAAACGATAGAAAAGGGCTAAAGCTAAAGGCCGGAATGTATGATTGAATTAAAGAGAAATCCAGAAAGACAGAATGTACTTTAGACTAAATGAAGGAAAGGAATTAGGTAATATAAGTCAGCTGGACGAAAACACAAAAGGAATGAAAGAGGGAAGAGCTAGCAAAATGATAGAGTAGCAGTCAGAAGAACTTAAAGACAGTAGGAATTAAACCGAGAAACACTGACCGAATGGGAACGATAAAATCAGAATGACCAAAAGGAAGAAAACATGAATCAAAATAAAAGAAAACACACACAAAATCAGAAGAATGAATAGAATGCAAGGACGAAAAAGAATGCAAGAACAAACGTCTGAGAACCGCAAAAATGAGAGAAACCACAAAAAAACAGTAGGAATGAGAGTCAGAACAATATCAAGTATGAATGAATACAAAGCCAGATGACGGAAAAATAACATGATGAAAATCCGAAGAGCAGGGAAATGAAAGAAATTAAAGACATAACGACTAGAAAAATAAGGAAATAAAAGGAGGAAAGACGGAAAGAATGAAAAGATGGAAGTCATAAAACAGAAAGAATGAAATAATATACGTTAGAAAAACAGAAATACAGAAGGAAATAAAGTCAGAGTAACGAAAAGAATAACTAAATAAAAGTCAGACTTAGAGGAAGAATGAAAATACAAAAATCAAAAATGAGGAAAACTAAATAATTTTGCATTTAGAAATAATTTAGCATGGAGAATCAAACAATTTCGTAAGGTAAGAAAAAGAAAGAAAATATACAAGGAATATAATAGCATCAAGTGAAATACTGATACCTGTCGAAGAATAAATAAAAAGTGTACTATTTAACAAAATTAAAAACTATCAAAAATGGGTTAAGAAAATGTAAAATTAAACGGGAATTAAATAAATAAGGTCATAATAAATACATTAAGGAAACTGTTTAAACTAAATATACAACAAAAAAAGTATCGAAATACACAAGATCGAAAGAAAAATAGAGAACGAAAAATCAAAATTAAATAGAGTGTAAAAAACGGGTAAATAAATATAATCTCATTGGAAATGACAGGATAGATACATATGATGAAGGAGTAAAAGAAAGACACTTGAAAGAATGGGAAAATGTGAAATGAATAGGATATGAGGAAAGAGTAAAAATGTGAACACAAGAGATATAAATAAGGAAGTCGAAAGTAATGAGAGAAAGTTAAAATAGAATGGATTAATAAATTGAACTTTATAAATATACAGACTACAGTCAAAGAACGGACAAAAGAAAAATATAAAAAAACAATATATTAAATTTAAAATGATATAAATACAGTATCAAAGCTGTAAAATGAATGAGAGAACGAAGAAAAGAAAACTAGAGAAATGAAATAAATTCCTGAAATGGAGAGAATACAGAGAAAGAAATATAAACACACAGACGAGGAATAAATAAAATAATAAAACATTAGTTAATAGAAAGAAAGAACAGTGCAAAAGAACTAAGTAACGATATTAATGAAATGAATATATAAAAGTAAAAAAGAAATGAGAAAACCGCAACCAATGAAAAACTAAGGAATATAGACACAAATAGAAGGAAATAGAAACATGTAAGTGAGAAAGAAGTCAAGAAAGTAATGTACAACAGATACAGAAAAATGGAAACGTCACTACGAAACTCTAAGATGGCAAAATAAAAGAATATAAAAGAAGTAACGAAAAGATAACGGTGAAAACAATGGTAAAATATTGAAACCCAGAAATGGAAATGAAAATAAAGAAAAATAAAAAGAAGCGAAATGAAGAGAGAAATCATTTATAAAAAGAAGATTATTCCGAGAAAACTATTTGAAATGTATTAATTCAGATGAAAAAAAGGAAAGCTCAGATATTTAACAGAAAGAATGGACGAAATAATAATGTGTTTTCCTCTTGATTTCCGCTTTTGTATTGAAGGCTTCTTTTTTGTCTATTCTTTATGTTAAATCTCTATTGTTCCTTTCCTTCATTGTGATTAATTAATTTCAAATAATTTACATCAGATTAAAAGATTTTCAGATCCGTCCATTCAATCTGCGCTTTCAATTAAAAAGCCACTAGATCTTTCGTAGAAAGTTCTCCGCCAAAAATTGCCTCGCTAATTAAAAAACAGACAAAATGCTAGTTGTACTAAAAAAGAAAGTTTTATTACTAACTCAATAAGATTATATCCGTTTATGCTATTGAGTAATTACACAAAATTGTTTCCTTATATTTAGGTCTTCACATAAATTCACACAGTTATAGCTGTCAACCATTCCACAATGCGTTCAACAGTGGCATTTATTTTGCCTTTTAAACAGTGTAACCCTACCTATTACACCAGGAAGACTCAGATCGAGACAGAACACACACAAATAAGGCGTGTGTGCGCACTGAGTATTTTTGGCAAGGATACGTTTCATGAAGAATATGTTTCCATTAGTGGCAAGGGATTTTATACAAAATAATAACCAAGTATATATATATATATATATATATATATATATATATATATATATATGCTCTTGTGTGTATTATTACATTCAGATTGTGCTCAGGAGAGGCTGATGTAAGGTACACTATGTTACATTATTATTGACTATCGTTAGAAGAAAGGTCATATTTTCTTGAATACATGCTTTTAAATTGATATAAAGCATACTCACTCCGAGATTTGCCACATGATAGGCAACAGAACACTCGTTCAGGATGGCGATTGGGCTTTTGTGCCAACACATGTGTGGGTTAGCAGGTAAATATAAAGTATTTACTAAAGGCATATACAAAGCTGTATTTTTGCAGGTACGTTTCGACGTCACCTCGAATACAGCACGTGCTATTTTTAAATGCTCACCCATCTGGTGTTACACGAGCTCAACACCACTTAACTTCGGTGATTTAAACGATGAATCGTGTTGTGAACATGATTATGTTACTCATTTAATGACAGAACGGAGCGACATTTCTCTGGGAGAACGTTATGCAACAAAACATAGCAAAGCTCTTCTGGCCATAGAGAGGGTGGATTGATTGAACTTGATATAATGTATCTATTTTCTTAGGTAGTACCTATTAGCCAGCGTAGACGAGTAGTTCAGCTCGTATTTGGAAAAGAGATAAACAGCGTGAATGAGAGAAATGCGAATCACATTCTTTAAAACCAACACGTGCAAGTAATGAAAGGCAGTAGCTAAATATTTTTTAGGTAAACTTAAAATATCAAAAAATCTAATGAAGAAAAGAAAATTAAGCACGGATATTTTTATTCTGCTATAAATAAAGACTGAGGTAAAACGAAAACGAAGGAAGAATATGTCATGAACACACTTTCAAATGAAAAGGATTCTAAAATCAGACCTTTTAATATTCATATATATTAATGATTTTACGCGAAATACTTTTATGAATTAAGACAGAAATAAAAATAATTAAGGGAATATTACAGCAGGAAAAAGAGGCCATACAATTGATCGTATTTGGAAAGAATGTACTAAAATGTCGGTATTTTAATCTCTTGCAAACTGTTTATTGAATGATTCATAGTCAAAGAAAATACAGTCCCGCCATTTCCGACAACCATCTTGTTCCGCCATGTTTCCTCAAGAATTCGCGTAGAACTCTTCTAAATCAGAAGCTTGCGATTTACTCAACTGAATACTTCAGATCCAATCAATTACAAACCCAACGCATCAAATTATTTTATGATGATGCTGAAACAGCAAAAGTGTATCAAATGTGGAAGCGAAAACAAATATTTCCGTATTGCATAGTGTTATATGTTATTAAATGAGCCGTAT
>OY744516.1:157270336-157360336 GCA_963556195.1 Sepiola atlantica | reverse complement strand
GCAAGCTCATATATGTCTATGGGATTACACTACTGATGACATTCGGAATATAAAAAATGTAAACTACTTGAGATGAATATCAGAAAACTTGAATCAACGAATTCCTAATCAAGAGCTGATAAGTGCTCTTAATGAACGCGACATTATAAATATATGGGAATTCTGAAAGCATACACTATCGAAGCGATCAAGATTAGTAATTAGTAGAAACTACAGTTTAAAAATATAAACACACCATTATCCTTGCTAAGCTATTTTGGACCTTTAAACAATTGGAGAATATAATAACTCAGGAATCTTATTCAACAAAGCATATAACATTATGATAGGCACACACGATGTATTTCACTGACGTACTCTATGTAATATAGAAAGAAGGGGAAGAGAACTATTAAGTATTTAGAAATTCGTAAATGATGAACACGTAACTAGAGAAATACATTACCTAAAATGCAGAGAGACTCATTACCACAACTAAATGCAACGACAAAGACTACTATAAAAGAGCAGCGAAACGTGGGACAAACATTTGTTAATAGTAAAGTAGGATTAAAAGCAGCTACATAGACTATATATACGAATGGTGAAATAAATTACTCATGAAATACATTTAATAGAGAAATGCACTCGGCACTGACAGTCGCACAAAACAACACATCAGAAAAAGTAGATAACAGAGAACATATCTAAGACCGAGAACAACAGCAAATGTTTATTCTGTACGAGACGAAACGATGGACCCCATTATAAAAAATCGAAGCAAGCTAGCCCAAATGGAATAACAGATAACAGAAATGTCACGTTAAATGGTTGTCTACTTAGTAAACACAGCTAAAAATATAGATAGATGTACCAATACGAACTAATTGTAATCGAGACTGCAAGGATACATCTATCTATCTATCTATCTATCTATCTATCTATCTATCTATCTATCTATCTATCTATCTCTCTCTCCCCCCCCCCCTTTCTCTCTCTCATATATATATATATATATATATATATATATATATATATTTATATGGGATTGAAATTCCAAATTGTATCACTAGTGTAAACAGAAACAACTTCCAAATCCACTTCAACAACAAACGCTTAAACTGGTGCTTTAAAAATCAACTACTAGAGACAATCATCAAAAAGGCGCAAAACACCAGAACAACGTTGATCACGTGTGCTGCTCCGTACTACGTCCGCCAAACCATTGGTCAAATATATAAAAAACAGATTGTGTAGAGCCAAACTCCCTCTTTTGCTTCCTTCCATTGCAATCAAGCGATTAAGACGTTTCCCCGCACGCAACGTATCAAGCCGGCTGCTGCTGTTTTACTTTCACCCCACGTCGTCTCCCCCATTTTCCTCATCGGACACAGAACAGATAGTTAACTTCAACCCTTTCTTTTATTTTCTCTTCTTAAGTAGCGTCGCACAAACACCCCCCTCCACTCATACACAAAGGTTTATACTCCTATCATTCTTACACTGCAAAACAGGGGTTGAGTAGCGGCTCATTTTCACTATTTACGTACACATCCGAACACGTGGGTTTTTCCAAGAACAAACCTTAAAATAGACATTTCATACAAACAGTAAAAGGGGCATTTCCCTATACAAATTTTAGAGACTTTCATTGAGGAATTTATACAAATTTAATGAACCATGTTAAATTACTTGTTATTGCCCAAATGTTTGAGTGCTCGGTTTTTACTTTTCATCATTGTTGTGTTGGATACTGACGTTTTGCTCGTATTCATTCATATTTAACCCGAACAAAATTCGTTAATAACCCTCCCCGTATATATATATATATATATATATATATATATATATATATATATATATATAACAATCTCATAATTTGACCACGAACCGAATATAATCCCGACCTTGAGTGGAAGAGTGCCGGGATCATTTAAAGCGTATTACCAAGCGAATTCCAGAGATAGTGATTAGTGTTTACTGGTAAAGAGTTATCGCGAGAACGAAAATGAGTTTCAATATTTTTCGAAAAATCATCGAAAAATACTGGAACTCTTTATATATTGGGTATCACGGAGGATGCCCCAGTAAACAGATGTATTTACAAGTAAGCGATCACTTTTATTGTACACGAGTAAGGCGTAATAGCAAGTTAGTCTAAACGATATTTCAAATTGTTAATATGTATTAGATTTGTTTGAACAGAAAACAATCTTGAAATGTTAACACAATACGATTGAAATATAGTAGTAAATAATATTACATACATGTATTCATATGTATATATATATATATATATATATATATATATATATATATATATATATATATACACATCCAAGTAAAGTAAACATTCACGGGATTAAACTCAAAAGAATGTAAACCGGTCTTAAAAAGACTTCTCAATATAAAATAGGGCTGTTATATGATTTGTTTTTTTATTGAAACAGACATGTGCGTAATGCGCGACATTGGCATGTCGATGTTATCTATCAGCATCTGTTAGAAACTGAGATATAATTAGGCGAAAAACAAAATATCCATCCACTCTTAAACAACTCTACAACGATAATAAAAAAACACATTCCCAAATAAATTGAAGAGAGAACTAACAACTTTTCTCATGAGTTCATTTTCAATTCACATAAGGACTTTTATAATAAAGAACTAACAGAGAGCAAATACAAAAACAGCCAAATTAAATATATTAAGTCTACAACACCCAACAATAAAAATAAAAATAAAAAAGAAGTAGGAATGTAATCTGGTTAAGCCCTGTCCCTTAAAACTAAACTTGGTAAAATATTCTTAGAGTTAATTAATCTACACTTCGCTTCCAATAATATTTTATACAACATGTTTTATGAAAACACTATAAAATTGAGTTATATGTGTGGTCAAAACTTGGAAAAAAATTAAAAATATAAAAATAAAATATTAAATAGCAACAGAAATACTGAATTTAATAATTTAAAAAAAATATAGACTTTTAACTGCATGAATTAAACAGAATGCCCCCTGCAGTAAAATTGCCTTTTAACCGAAAAAGTGAAACTAATAATACTCCGACACAGAACACATTATTATAAGTATAGTCTAGGAATTATATACTGGCCATACATTCTCATTCAATAAATATAACGCTGTCATAAAAAAACAGTACATGTGGTTCCCTAAATTCGCTCTCTTTCCTATGTCTAAATTAAAAAAATAAGATAGGACGATTTAGTCACATAGGTAATCTTCTAAATACAAAATACAAGATGTATATTAATTGTAGGGACAATAGATCATACGTTTGAAAATAAAATAAAACAATTAAAACGATTGATCCTAACCAACACCATCATTCTAATATCTTTACCTAATTCTCTCAAATTAATAACTTCCTCAATGCAATACTGTCCCCCATACCACGGCCACACTAGGGTCCCTGTTATATGTAAAATAGAGAACATATCTATCCAACAACATACAAATAGATAGCATAGTCATCCACATATTATATGCTATCATACCATATACAATTTTATTATCGGTATGATTATGAGATTAAATTGATCTATTATATTATTATTATTATTACAATTATAATTACGATACAATATTAATGTGGTTATAAATACGATTCATATTATTATTAATGAAGATCATTGATATTATTATTAGTAGTAAAACAGTGCCGCCATTATATTTATTAGTTTTATAATTTTCTGATTTGTATTTATATTTCACCATCACCTCTTTAGTGTCATTATTGTCTACCATTATTATTATTATTGCCTCTATTATTATAACCATTACTATACTCTCGCTTTATTATTTTATTTCATTCAATCATTACTATAACTATAATTAATTCATTCGTCACCTTATTATGATTATTAATATTATTATTATTTTTATAATAATTATCATTATCATTATTATTTTTATTATCATTATCATTATCATTATCATTATTATTATTATTAATATTATTGTTTGTATTACTATCTTTATTTTATGACGCGAAAACTTTAATTAATTTTTTACTTAATTTTAGTTCATCGCAGTTTATTTTTCTATTTTAATTATTGTTATTATTGTTATTTTTTTATCGGTAGCGACCAGCTTTTCTTACCTTAAATTAATTAAAAAAATTAAAATCATTAAGCCGAAATAATGTAAAAAATCAAGAAATAAAATAACGCTAGTCTAAATAAAAATGTGCTGGTTAAATACCCCCCTAGACACACACACACACACACACACACACACACATATATATATATATATATATATATATATATATATATATATATATGTGTGTGTGTGTGTGTGTGTTTTTGTATATGTATATATATGAGTAAAAGCTGTGTCACTTGAAATCTTGATAGATGGGTTAAACAAAGTAAAAGTAATTTGGCAAAGCCGGTTAAATATAAAAATAAGAAAAAATCAAAAGAACAGCCTATTTCTTCTTGCTACCCCTCTCTCCTGCTCTCTCTCTCTCCCTCTCTCTCTATGAGTCCCTTCCTTTTCACTATACGAATTTAATATTAATAGTTTCTGTGATGATATTTCGCTTTGTTTATAAGTGCCTATTTTGATATTTGATTCAGATCCTTTTTTATTACTATCAACTTAATTATATTCAATTTTTTCACATACTGTTTATACTTTCGTCATATTTTAAAGTATTTCTTTAGTAGATAAAGCTAAAAATATTTTACTAATACAATCATTGATTACTTAGTAACAACAAGGCTGCTTGGAATTTTCGATTGATCAATATGAATCTCAACGAAATTTATAAACATATTTACTCCAGATATAAATAAAATATACATCAGCATGATTTTATTACAAATTAAAACGACAGATGTATATTGTTTATAATACATGTTCAAGACATAATTGTCTATTACTGTTGAAGATTGAATTCACCGCCATTGTATGATTAGCATTCATACAATCAGATATATCTTTATTCATATATTTATTTATTTGATTTTTGTTTTTCTTCGAAGCTATAAGATAGATATATGAGAACGTCTGATCAATATGTCTGTTTGGAAGTAAAACGAATAAAAACAAACAATGGATACTAATGATGAGGGTGATGTATGTATGGAGTTGGGTCAACTTACTTTCCGTGCCAGGAGACATTGATGCTAAAGACGATATTCTTCATTCCATGAACTAGAATTACCATTTCTCAGACTGTTCTCACACAAAAGAATGCATCCATCATTATGGCGTGTGCACAAACATAAATCCATCTTTACGTTCTACGAGGCGTACAGAGTAGGTCATATATATGTTGAGTATCTACGTGTTAAAAGAGGTTCGCTGACAGGCAGACAATAGTAAGTGGCAGCATTGAGCGTGCAAGTCTTTAAGACGGGTAGGGTTTGCAAAACGGCACAACAATAACAATCTTATGAAGCCAAACTGCATACAAAAGGGCACAATATACCCTGCTTATTAGATGAGCAAGTTTTACTTAACAGTAAAATATCTCTGGGCTTGATGGCTTATATATATATATATATATATATATATATATATATATATATATATTATTATATAATAATTTATACCCATATCAACTGAAAGAGCATGGATTAAAGGTTACCATTAGTACCAATCTCAGTAACATAAACTTCGTAGACGCGCCCCTGGCTTTACAAATAAGTTCACTAAAGCATACCATAAACTTACAGAACAGCTCATGTATTTCAACACCTACTCCTGCCAGTAATCTTATTTTTTAAAAAATATATCCGATATGAGCAGGAGACTCTCCCACATTTAATCCAGCCTCGATATTTGTAAACATGCCGGCCCATATTACAAAAAAAACCTTCGTGAAAGCAGCTATAGAAAAAATATTTTACATACTTATCCAACCCACTAGACAACACAGACAAAATATTAAAAAAAACTATAAGCTGGTTCTTCACCTATATTCTTAGTGTGAAATACAACATAGGAACACAATTCATCAAATTAATAGATAAATACTTTCCACGATCTTATAAGCTTCACAAACACTTGAAAATAAATCTGGTCAAATCATGTTATTCCTGCTTTCCTCCGTTGGGTCCATAATAGCATAAACACCCCGAAACTACAGCAAACCCACTTACTCTCCACTTCTCATGCAAAATAGAGGAAATTTGCTTTCTAGGAGAAGGTTGCACAATCAGATGGATAGTGTATGTAGTCATATCCTGTGTAAACTCCAAGAAGTAAGAAATTTACATTGGCATGACTTAAGCAACTTTGAAAAAGAGTCTCTACACCGACAATGACGCTTTCAAATATTCGTGAAAAAGAGATATTACTTCATTAACAACCAGAATATGGAATCTCGAAGAGTCAATCCCTGCATAAAAGAATTAAATGGAAGATCATCAAAAAACAAAAAATATAGCCCTACCTCGAGAAATTTCCCTCTATGCACCACTAAAATGTCAGGATCCTACAGTCAATTAATAACTATTCCATAAGCTGAATTAACGTGCAAACTGTGGTCTTAAAACGATGCCCTTCAGTAGAAAAGTTATATGAGCAAAAAGAACAAATAATGGCTAACTTAACTCACTATCCGTATATAAGTCTAAAAACAAACACACCTACAAAAATTACAAAACCTATCAACTTGCCTGAAGACCTATACAATTTTACATATCTTATTATAAAAAATGATTTATTATATATGATAAAACAATCCCCTCCCTTCTTCCTAGATATAGCATACATATCACCTCCACATCTCCCTTACCAACCCAAGTATAACTATGATACCCATCTTAATAGTCCCTACCTATTACAAATAACATGCATTAGTAAATATTTCATCATATACTTTTTTTGTAGTTTGTTTATATATAAAAATATTTCATAGTAAAATTCCTAGAGATATATTCACCCACTACTCTTAACAAACAATAAAATTACGCTGAGCGCAACTCTATAATGGCCAATACGCTTTATTTGATACCCCTTAGAACAGCCTTTCTTTTACTTATAAATATATCCCCATCCCATTAAACACTAATCCCTAGTTTTAGCTAATAAACTATAATCATAACAGTTTTCACTCAAATATAAACCCTACCCCTTCTGAATATAAATTAGACACAAACACCCTTTAATAATAGTGGTACACCCCAACTCGGTTAATTAATGACAGTGCTACACAGCAGAGCTTAACCCACTCGCCAATCATAAATTACTCTACCCAATATCATCTTTTAATATGAATACACTATTAGAACAGGCAAACATACAGCATCCTTCATGAAAGTTGAATTATTTTTATATAATACTAAGTTACGATGAAGGTCCATAAAGCACTATATACTATTACTATTAATTCGGTATTTTCCCCAAGAGTGAACCTTGAACAGATTCATCGGACGTTTTAATTTCGTGATTCACTGCAGATATTAGGTGGATAGTAACATCATCTTTTAAACAGTAAAAGTATATCCACGCCAATGAAACAATGGTACATTTTTAGAATATGCTACGTATAGTATTTTTATAAATAAATTGTACTTTAGCTCTCACATTCTAACGATCGAGCAAATGATTCATATTTTAAAAAAATACGCCGACGAACTATATATATATATTTATGTGTGTGTGTGTGTGTGAATTTGGTAAAAGAAGTGTCGAAAAACAAAGTAACAATCTGAGGAAACTTAACTAATTTTACATTTATTCAGAAATTTATTTTATTTTTATTATGCATTTATATATATATATATATATATATATATATATATATATATATATATATATATATATATACATTCGTATAATAATACACTATTTAAGCCTAATACATGCACACGTATCCGTATAGAAAACGTCTACCTGCGTACAATGCAGATCAATGCTCAGGAAAAACTACTTTTCATATATTTATATCTAGATTGATGTGTCCATTAACACTACCATTTACCTGGATGTTAGGTTGTACATCTGCATATCCCAGCATATGCACATAAATGAAACGTGCACACATGAATACATACTAATGAGCCTACATATGCGTTAAACCAACATTCAGTAAGCGAAAATTAACATACGGATATACACAAATTATTCTAGTTATTATTCTGGTCATTATGAATTTATAATACGCAGACACGCAAACAAAAAAAACAACATATATATATATATATATATATATATATATATATATATATATATATATATATATATATATATATATATTAACTTAATGTTCGGCTTTGTATCAGCATAACCCGGAAGATCTACACGCTTACACACGTGCATCACATGAGCCTACATATACATAAACCAAAGTACACTAAGCCGACATTAACTTACGGTGTTTACTAATTATTCGAGTAATTACGTTGGTAGCTTTTCCATCCGTAATATGCATACACGCAACCACAGGCACACATAAAACCCCTATATATATATATATATATATTCATTTTCATGGTTAGCAACTAATGATTCCTTAAATAAAGTTAAGACTATCGTAAATTCTTAGAAGCAAACTAATGTAGTGACTCCAAAGATGATGAAACATTTAGAAAGTTATATATATATATATATATATATATATATATATATATATATATATATATATATATATATACATATATATGTATGTGGGTATATATATAACATACGCACACTGATAAAAACATACACAGCACAACGCTGGAATGTGGGAAAACCGATAAGGAATCAAATTTCACAATCAACCGTCGAGAGCAAAGTTCCATCTATTTCTCCTTCCACTTAAATTAGGGAATATTTTATATTTCTAATTACTACACTATTTAAAAATAAAAGCTTTAACTTTGTTTTTCTACTAAATATTTTTATTATCTGCAATCAATCGCAGACAAACAGTAACAAGCACATATGGCCTATGATTAAGTATCATGTAAAAGGAATACAATAATGTTTGAGGTTTAATAACCACTACGTACTGTAACATTTGATATACCATGAAAAAACACAATAAATGACGACAATTGTTTGTTTAATTGAAATTCCTATCATAACTTTAATACATTGATATGAAAATATAAATGTATTTATCAGAACGAAATGCTTGGATAGATAATATCAACGATAACATGCGCGAGCCAACTAGTATTGCATGGTTTTATTTTAACGTCAACTCAAACATACATTTATTCATAAACAAACCGCTAAGAAGTCATCATAATTATAGAAATAATACCAACCTTTGATATTTAACCTTAACCTTAACGCTAACTCCCACTAACTTTCTCTAAGGTTATGGATTATGATAAATTCTTGCTTAAGGGTAATCCGTAAAATTACCTGAAACAATAACTGAACTCAAAATATTACGAATTATACCCCGAAACCTCAACAGGATTAATTCTAAATCATTATATAATCTCTATCTGTGCATGATAGAGTAAAACAAGCTAAACACTTATCTGTAATTATAACATTAACCGTCATTCTAACTGTTAAACCTTTTTCAAAACCCTACTCTCATAAAAAAACCGTCACTTCATACCCTACCATAAAAGTAATGCCCATAATCCTAATTAAAATTAACTAACTAAATGTTTAAACGCTTAGGTAATTGGATATTTGTCTTCTTCTTCTTCTTCTTCTTCTTCTTATTATTATTATTAATATTATCATAACTATTTTTTACTCACAAAGGGTTTTCACACAGGTCATCATCGGTGAATGCTCACTGATAATAACCGGTGGTTTTGCCTGGAGTCTGATTGAGAACCAGTCACTCAATATGTCTAGTATTCTTTCACCTCTCTCGATAATAATACAGATGCTTTTGCATTATCGCAATAGCCGCTTACCATTTCTTTCCCACTGGAAAAGACCATTGGTCTTTTCTCAGATTTGGGTGACAATAAGTCTGCCTAGGTTCTAGTCCTCTCTGCACTCTTTAAGTAAAAGTTTGGTTACGTCTCTCCCTCCTCGATCGTTCTATCTACCTTGACCCTTCACGACTATTTTGTGTGGTATCATACGAGACTGATGCCATATTTTTGTTTTTGTTTTTTTTGTTTGTGTTTTTTTTATTTATAAGATTTCCTGTCGTTTCAGTTTCCTCAGTTTTACGTTGTGTAATTTCCATTTTGTTGTTTCATTGCTGTTGCAATTTCCATGTGGTTTGTGTGTTGGTTTCTGCAGTCGATGATTTTCCTTAAAATTTCATCTGGGGTTTAATATTGCCGTCCGTTATATTGTCCCAGTCTACCCTTTGATTCAAATTTTTCCTTGTTTTTTTCAAGTTTTATGGGACTGTTCCTAGTGCCACCTACGATTATTGTTATTATATTGACTTTTTTCATGTGCCGTATTCCTTTAACATCGGTGGCAATTCTGTGTATTTGCTTTGTTTTTCAATCTCCTTGATCTTCACCCTGTGGCGTGCTGGGACGGCAACATCTACAATTTGCCAGTTTTTTCTTTCTTTTTTTATTATTGTTATATTTCCTCTCTTTAATTACATGAGAACATCTGTTTGTACCTTAAAGTCCCAGAGTGTTTTGTGAATTTCGTTTCCAGTACTATTTCCGGTGAGTACCTGTCCGTACCATTTGTCTGCATTTTCGAAGTTAATCGGTTTGCATAATTCCCAGTGCACTGCCTTCCTCACACATTCGTGTCTGTTCTTGTATTCCTTTTGAAATCGTTTGCTACATTCACAGATCATGTAGTTTAACGTTTCGTCATCTTGTCCACAGGGTCAACATTTTTTGTTTTCCTGTGTTTGCTCTATTTTAGCTTTTATCTAATTAGTTCTGATCGCATTGTTCTTTGAAACTGTCAGTAATTATTCCGTTTCTCTGTTTATGCATCATTTTTAGTCAGTTCAGGTGTTTTCGTGGACCCCTGGTGTTGTTATACTTATAAATCGTCGATGTAGCTGTTTCTCTACTCACTGTTTATTTCTTGTATTTTGGTTTCTGGTTTCCCTACTTCTTGTATTGTTGATTTTAAACGTGTCTCTTGCTACGGTGATCAGTCGTTCTGTGTTCTGAGTTATCTACTTCTTTTCTTCTTCTACTTCTTCTTCTCATTATTATTATTCAAAACGTGAACTCTCTTTCCTTGTGATTTATACCGTCTCTCATCATTCTGATAATTCCTACATTCGCAATCCACTTTTACTTCTATCTTACAAGCATCATAAAAGTATACTTCATTTCTCATCACAAGTTTTTTTCACAATATATGATTCATGTAATGCTCATTTATTGAAACCATATTTTCTTTAATTATGTAGAGTTTTATTTACAAAAATACATACACGAACTCTCTATTATTAAGTAAGTATATGCGTATATACCTGCATACAACTCGTTCTGGATGATTTAATATAATACCTATTGTGAACTATTCATTCAATACTAATGAATAAGCACAGTGCAATTTTAGACATAGCTGTCGGATAAATACGCATGCATACTATTTCGAAAAAAAAACATTAATTCGTACATGACTACAATAGATATACATGAATTTGAACTCGGCATGCGCGATTTCATAGTTTGCGGCTGTATCATGTATGCGAACCACGCATCCTCTTTGTGTTTCTTTGTGTGTGAACGTTGTAACACCACGATGGGTGGCACTGTTCCAAACCCATATTGTTCTGTCCCAATCACACAAATAATGATTCATGAGCGTAGAGCACGCCAAAGTAAAGGCGCCAACATTTCATTCACGTTATTTTTTATTTATCCCTTTTGTTCTGGCGTTTTTTTTCTTTTCAAAACATTCCGATGATTTTTCCTTCATTTTATTTTTATTTTTATTTTAGACTTGTGTTGTTTGATCCATTCATGGGAAGGAAAATAATCTCATGATCTGTGTCCCACGCTGACCTAAAAGTCCAAGAAATCGGACTATAAGCGAAACCGTATTCGCCCTCCAACCAACTCTCCATCTGACGCGACAGAATAATGCGTCTCTATGCACTGTAAGAAAGCGGAAACTAGATACATGGGAGAATCTAAAATCATAAGCATAAAAAAAACCAAATTATCAGAATAAGATATGTAAAAAATACAACGCCAAAGAACAGAAGATAAACAAGATCATGTAAATCCGAAACCATGCTTACAGATTTCTGAATATACCAAGTTTAATTCATCTATATCATCGATCTCTATATAAATAAAAACTGTATCTGAAAACTGTGGCGTGTTGCTTCAAATCAAACATCTCTCTTTTCACCAGAAACGTTCAGACTTTTTTTCATCAATCGCAATTAATGGCTCTTTCGTGGAAGAATATCTATTTTGATAAGCTCTTACGACTGACGTTCACTCCAGACCTACAGTGGAATACGTATATCCAGTCTGTTGCGAAGCATTCTGGAAACTAGTTGGATCATTATACCGTTCCAGAAAGTACATGGCTCCAGCAGCAATTCTCTAGCTATATAAGAGCTTGATACATCTAAAGATGGAATATTGTTGGTACATTTAGGGGAAAGGGTGCCGCATATAGCAGTTCTTTTTCTGACTTGCAGAGTAAGAACTCAACTAGAAACTGTAGTAGGAGATGATCACTCATCTCGCCTATAGTCCCTTTTCTACAAAAGATACAGCAATAACATTACTCTACTATACCGTGTTTGATTTAGCTCTAATCCATGGTTTTAAGTTGAAAGACATTCAGAGTAAGAACTCGTATTGCTACCTCAACGTTATTCGACTGTACTTCTCCCTTCCCCGTACCTTGTGTCAGGCGGAATTTCACTGGGCAGAGCTTCAGTGCAAGGGATTTATACCTGTAGAACAAAGTATCGCAAGAATGTTTCCCTGCTGATTACAACTTCGTCGTCTTCAAATCCAATGTCAACATTATTATCCTATGCTTCCACTCAATTAATCGAATGTAGGGCATACACCTTATCAATGTGATTACACCCATAGTGTTCCACATTGTTCGGCTGATAAGCGTCCATTGTCATTAACAAGTAACTTTCCATTAGGCATTTGCTTTGCTAACGGATGACCTAAGGGTAACAAATACATCACTGTATTACATTCGTAATGATTCCACATCTTGTACGCGTTAACGTAAGAAGATAGATAGATAGATAGATAGATAGATAGATAGATAGATAGATGGAGAAAGAAATAGAATAAGAATGGAGAGACTAAAAGAGATGTAGCGTACAAAATAAATTGTTTTTATTCTGTGATGAAATTAACTGGCTTTAAAACGAACTTTGCCCGGATAAAAGTAACATTACTTAATAAGAGACACAACGGGTCACATTTGTTAGTATATATATATATATATATATATATATATATATATATATATATATATATATATATAGGTATTAACATACATTAATGCCAATTAAGTTACACTAAGGGCCCCACGTTTACTCTACATAGGAAAGCGTCAGACTAAGTCTCATACTGAAAATATATACATAATATATGATATATATTAACAATATTATATGTGTACACATCTAATGATAATAAACTATATATATATATATATATATATATATATATATATAATATAAATATGTATATGTGTGTGTGTGCACGCGCGTGTATGTTTCTGTTTCTATGAGTGTATTTAACTATTTTCCTGACTCTTCGCGAGGCTAAACTTCCACATAAGCTCGTTCTATATGTGGGAAACTTCAGCTCCTTAGAAGGGGCACTCTTTATTGGAACACAAATTAAAATTGTTTCAGTCTAGTAGTTCACTTCTTGACTAGGACAGACACGATTGAGTGTAGTATCATCATAAAGACTACACTTTGACTCTTGACATGTTAATGGTCAATTTTCAATATTTGAGTATGCAATTGAGAAAATGGTCTCATATTTATATTCAATTTTACGTGTAGCGAAATTTCTTTTACAGAAGCAGCAGCAGTAGCAGGCCAGCCATGTAACACAAACGCCTAGCGTTTCTCAGAGCTAGTGCTTCTTTAAATGACAAGAATAGCGCCCCATGAGAGAAAACCTGACAAAACTGTATGAGTATCTTGTTGAAAGTTGCTATATCGGAAAGAGAGATTTCATAATGGACTCACACACATTTTTCATTGTTAGATATCTTGTCACTAAACGCGTATTTATTGTGCGCAGCAACAAGCTTTTGAAACAAAAGACAGGTTCCACTCTTTTTTTGGTGGGGGAGGCAGTTTATGGAATTTCTTGCATTTTCTGTACCGTGGTTTCATGCGGTGGTGTTCTTTCTGTGTTTTTGGTTTCTTCCGATTGCAACTTCGATGTGGCTGATTAGCATTCGTAGCTTATGTGGGTTGATTTCCGCATTCAACGATCTTCTTGAATATTTCAGCTGTTTTCATCATTGCCGTCCGTTGCATGGTTTAAGTTTTCACTATTTATTCCAATTTCTCCCAGTCTTTTCCCCAGGTTTTTCAAAATTGTTCCTAGTGCTCCTACGATTATTGGTATTATATTGACTGTTCTAATACTCCATATCCCTTGCAACTCTCTGACGAGTTCTATGTGTGTGTTTTTCTTTACTGTCTCCTTGATATTCACCTTGTTGTACAGGAAAATGTATGATTTGGCAGGATTTTTCTTACTTGTCGTTTTTGATGACACCCGGCCCTAGTTCTCGTATGGGTTTATCTATTTGCACCTTCATACCCCATAAAAGTTATTGTTTATCGTTTTTTAGTACTCTCTGTTGAATGTTTTTACTATTTGCCCGTGCTTGAAATGCAGTCGTCTCTATGGTTTCTAGTGTAATACTTTTCTTCTAATCAGTTATTAATAGTATAAATATATAGATAAAAGTAAGGCAACTTATTATCTTGCTATATATATTTTTTTTATAATTGTTTGTGGTGTTTGCAAGAACAAGTGTATAAATTAGCATGGAATATGGACTAACTTCGTCTGTAAATACTGACGGAGACATTAATAATTATTATAATGTTATAATAGAAAGCTAAGAGAGAAGGACATCTTTTTCAGTTAATTATAAATAATAACTAATTAAAACAATTATAGAATAATTTATTTCATACTTGAGTGGAATTATGTTTGGGAATAAATTATAAAAATGAAAAATAACAGACAAAATAGTCTAATGAAACACTTAGATGCAATCCTTAGAAAACCAAACTGCATGGAAGTACGGACAGCAACCCGAAAAGGGACAACACATATCCTTAAAAAAGCCCTCGTATATAAATGTAACTTATAAAAGAATACAGTGTTAGCCCAAAAGGGGGTGGCTTGATAATTTAAAACGAACTGAACTGAACTAAAATGAAAAAAAGGACAAGTGTATAAATCTCAATTAAAATTTGACCCTTTAATGAGTTTTAACAGGTTAGACTACATAAACAGACTGGTCTTCTGTGTGACCGCTAACAATTATGACTAGACTAGAGCTGGAAACGTATCATTTGACAGTGATACCTATCCTAATGTTGTATAATGTCCGTATGGGAATTGACGTATCTGTTGGACATCGTTGGTTCAGCTTGCGCGATTTAGTGCGTGCGGACCCGTGCAGTCGAGTGCAGAATAGGGCCTGTTCTCACAGTCGGAGCTAACAGACGTGATATGGTCACTGCGTGACAAGATTTTAGATCAAGGGTCAATGTGAACCTGCGAGAGGCTCTGTGATGTCACGAGCCTTTGCGTCGGAAACAGAGGGATCCGTGACGTCACTCGTTGCTCGCGAGAAGCGAATTTTAGAAGCCTGGACTTTGGAAGTGAATCTATTAGACGTGATTTAGGATGTAATTACGGATGGAGTAATTTGATCTCTCTCTCTCTCTCTCTCTCTCTCGAGAGAGAGAGAGAGAGAGAGAGAGAGAGACGTTAGTGAATATCTCCAAGACGATAGATAACTTACGCATGTAATAAAAAATAATTGAAATTAAAAGGATGGTTTGTCTTCAGAGTCCGTCATGAAGTTTTTGTTGTTGCAGCGATGTCCACGGCAGTACAGAAGAGAAGAAAGAAGAACACCACTGGACGGCACGCACCATCTATGCGGCGAGGGAGAAACGTAAATGTATGTTAACTATATGATTTTTGCTGTTAAAAAAACGACGAGTGATTAAACGACGACTGTTTCGGCCCGGGACGAGTACTACCACGGCCCGTTCCGGGGCGAGTATAGTAAATGAGACCGCTGCGGCCCAAGCAAGAGAGGGCTATGCAACAATTGCCGTTTCGGTGCCTTGACCAGGATTTTCTTAGAAAAAAAATATTTTGAACTTGGGTTCACAGAACGTAGAGCTCCTAAATGATAATTGAACGCACGGCACGTGGTGGGCGAGGACCGAGAGAGAACTTTAAAACAGTGAGTAAAAATCCATTGTTTTGTTGAGAGACTTAAAGAATTCAGTGAAGGAAAAAAGGACTGATGTGCCGTAAAAGTAAAAACAGTGAAAAGAATAGAAACAACACTAAATAAAAAACAAACAAACACACGCATACACAAAATCAAATATAAACAAAAAGTAATAATAAGCTTGTTAGAACACATACAAAAAAAAATTCGTGACACGCGCACACATGAATTTAGAACAAAAAACAAAGGTACTATTGCAGGCACGCAGTTTTAACTTTAGTAGAAACAAAGAGAAATAACGAAAAAAAGACAGAAGAAAAAAGACAATGACGAATTTACACACATAAGCAGCACACTTTCTGTCCATGTTTAAAATAATGAATTCAGTTGGTTGAGGACATGATTTTTTGTCGTTTAGGTTCGGGTAGCGGTGTTTTCACTCAAATTTTATTGTTTTGAATCTTTTTGTTTGATTTAAATGTATCGTCGAGAGAGAGAGAGAGGCTCATTGAATTATTTTCCTTGTTTTCAGGTTGGCCGAGAACATTTTTTTGTTTTTATTTTTTTTGTTTTTTGGCCCTCCTTGTATTAACATATTAGTATATAAAAGAAAAAGAAACAGTAACTAATTAAGATTAAGCAGAGGTCAGGCAATTAAACGGAGTTAGAATAGAAGAATTAACCTTTTGGTGGTGCGGTAAGATGTTGGCGGGGGTCCGATGTGGAGGCATGTACGGCCGTGTCTCTTCCAACTGACGGGTTGAGATTGTGTTATGTTCGCTACGCCTTACTCGTTGAAGGAGCCGGTGAGTTATCGCATCGGTATAGGTCATTGTTGTTTAGTGGGTCGGTGGGGCCCACGAGGGCACCGCGACGGTGTGGCCAGTCTGGATGATTGTGAAATTAGGTTCGTGTGAGTTAATCTGATTCGGCCCGAAACGGTTTGATATGACGCCAGAGCGATAGAGATGTCAGAATAGGTTGGGAAGTGTGGGTGGAATCGGTGTGAAATGAGTTGGGCCCCTTGGATGTAGGATTTTGAAGGGCGGGTCGCCGGCTCTGAGGTTGTTGTGAGCCCCCTTGGAAGAGATAGACAAGGTGCAGCGCGCCGGGTAAAATGGGGTTGCACGTTAAAAGGGAGTTAAGGGGTCGCTCTGGTCCGTGTTTAAAAAGCGGGCGGTCGAATGGTGTGATAAGACATGTCTTACAGAGAAATTAGATGGCTGACCAGAAGGGAATATGAGAATTTTAAAATGGGGGTTTTCTGTTTTGCCCTGTGTTCTGTTAAACTATAATGGATGGGTGTAGTGAATTGTGTGACTATGTACCGCGTGCAGATGCCCGTGAGGTCAAGTGGTCAAGCAACCTTGCGACAGGGGAACACCCAGCGTGTTCTATTATCGATTGTGACAAGGATAGCCATAGAGCCGATATCGATCGTAAGGGGAATTTACTTACATCCCAGGAACGGTCATGAGGCCGATTTATTGTAGCCGGGTCAAGAGGGTGGAACTGAGATGTCCAGCCGTGCTAACCTCTTGCTCTGAACAGCTCCTGCGAAGGGGTGTCTAAAAATAAAAATCTTAGGATTGTTTTTTGTATAGGGAAGGGGAGGAATGTTGGATAATGCCCCTATGGGAATGAACGTATCTGTTGGACATCGTTGGTTTAGCTTTCGCGATTTAGTGCGGGCGGCCCCGTGCAGTCGAGTGCAGAATAGTGCCTGTTCTCACAGTCGGGGCTAACAGACATGACAGGGTCACCGTGTGACGAGACCTCAGATCAAGGGTCAACGTGCACCTGCGAGAGGCTATGTGACGTCACGGGCCTTTGCGTGAGAAACAGAGTGATTTGTGAGGTCACTCGTTGTTCGTGAGTAGCGAGTTTTAGCAGTCTGGGTTTTTTTAGGCAAACCTATCAGACGTGATTTAGGATGTAATCCCCAATTTGATTATGTTCAATCAAGGCCCCGAACGAGTCAATTCAAGTGCAAAAAATGCACTAAATTGGATGAGAACTACAAAAGTGCCAAGCATAAGACGTGGTCACGATTGGGTAAATGTTGACTTTAAGAATATCATTCACACACTACTGTATGGGAATGATATATATGCACTACATGTTTTTTTTTTATTGTAGAGCAACTACCACTCGGCGTGTCTAAATAGTACATGATGATGAGACAGGTACGCTGCTTACTGCGCTTCCGAGGCATGTGCTTTACGACTCACAAGAAAGAATAGATATTAGTTACTCGTAATTAAATAAACTTAATATTTTAGATTCGCTCGGAAACCATTTAATATATATATAAATTACATCTACAAAATGTTTGTATGCTTCCAACTTCAACTCGGATTTTGACCATCGGCGTGTCTCTAAAAAGTAAAAGATAATATCCCAGATTTGGATAGACTTCAAGAAAATTCAAATAGCTTAGGATAAAATACATGATTATTAGACTAACGCGCTGCCTACTGCGCTACGTATTTTACGAAGCACAAGAAAATATAAGTACGTATAAACTTGTAATTAAATGAACTTGAAATTCTAGATTCACTCGCTAACCATATATATTACTGCATAATATACACGAAATGTTTTTATACTTTTAAATTCCACACGGAATTAAGCCTTGTTTTGTGTTTAAAAGGTAATAGATGACGCGATAGGTTGGGAGAAACTCACGATCTTCAGATAGCTGAGGCTATGATACATGAGTATGAGACTGAGGCACTGCTTACTGCGCTAACGAGACAGTTTGCGAAACTAATTTTCAATGTATTTAAATAAAAGTGACCATTGGCTATTGGTACAAAGAGAGTGTGTTTAAAAAATAAAACGAGTTCACTATAAAAGTCAATTACCAATGTTTATTTTTTATTCTCTTACTAACAGTCACACAGCACGGTTTCCATGACATCGGTCTTTTTAGTACACACATATTACGAATCAGATCATCGAGTTTTATCGTTCTGTTTCGCTACTATTAAATCATATTCATGATTTTAAAAAGTAATATCGAGTTAAAAGAAAAAAACAGCCTTACTCTATAGGCGTTTTTGTCATTTTAAGCTGTTCAACACTTCCCTATTCTTTAACTCCTTTCTACATATCCATGTTCTTAGATTCCGTGTGCTGTTTGCTACATTTTTGCTATAAAAACATAAATATTAGTTTTAGATAAAAAGTTACGATCATTCAAAGTCAATCTGGGGGTTATCCTACCCAGTGATGACCACAAATATTTTAACATATCTTTTTTCCTACAAGACCAACTTAAACATGTTTGCGTTCAAAAAAGGCAACCAAACTGCAAAACGTTTGGATGAAAACTGAATCAGTGACAAGTAAAATAATCAGTCACGATTGGGTAAATGTTGACCGTCAGAATAGTATTCACACACTACTGTGTGTGAATGATATATATATATATATATATATATATTCATCACTCGACAGCTGTTTCTCAAAATTACTACTAAATATAGTAGTTATGCTATGTATACTGAGTATTACTCTGACGATAATTGTAAATATCAATGCATGTTTATCCTAATATGAAGGGAAAGCTATGAATAAGTTTACCAAAAAAAAAAATATTTATAAAACAATGATTGAATGCAATATTGTTCGATGCGGCTGGGTACTGTGCAAATACTTATATTTAAATGTTCACCATACTAAGTTGAACTAGAAATGTTTTTTTATCAATTTACATAGAGCCACCCAAACACACACACACATATATATATATATGCATATATATATATATATATATATATATATATATATATATATATATATATATATATATATATATATATATATATATATATATATATATATTATGTCTTTCGTAGAATTATATGTGAAATTGTTTGTATGAATGAGATAGTTATGCGTAAGCATTCTATTTAAAAATTCAAACTACATGAATATATGCAGATTCTAATCTGTATTTATATAACGTTAAGTACGTATATATCTTCATATATTTGTATGAAAGGTGTTCACTTTTTATCTAATAAACACATACTTGTGAACTTGGAAACGCTTCTGCTAGACGTAAGGCGTCGACATGTCGGCTATAATACGTTTTATACAAAGTGGATTAAAAGGGGACTGAGGCCTTAAGTGAAAATTCAGATACCACTAACTCTTGTACAGTTTTTACAATATGTATTAGACATCAATTAATAACTATTCTCCAAATATAAATGTCTTTGTGTATTCGAAAACGATTTAAGGAAACAACAATATTAGTACTACCTCCTATTTAATATTAAAATATTCCAAATTGATATTAAATTACATCTCTAGTCATTACACACGAATTAAGCAGGGATGACTGTCTTTCAATTTACTCTTTACACCTTACGCATTTTATTTAGATACTTTCTTGATGAATAAATAGAAATTGATCAACATTGAAATATCGATTTCTGACATAAAATTTTGGAGCATCATGTCTTTATTGTAAACTTTATGAAAAGAGATAACATTGTTTCTGGAAATTAAGTTTGCCGATCTTGGTACGGGTATTCTCTTAGTGTATTTATAAATATGCATATGTTTTTAAACTGAATTGCGTCTATTGCAATAGTTTACAATAAACTCGCTAACAGATATAAATATATATATATATATATATATATATATATATATGTATATATATATATATATATATATATATATATATAATGACACGCATACAAACTATATACGCATATTTTAGCCATTTATACACGATGAAAACATGTATTCAACAGTAATCCGACAATGCAATAACAAAACGTTATATAGGTGATCCACAAGAAACGCCAAACACATATAAATCTCCCACTGCTACGAATACCGTATTCCTAGTAAATTCGTTACTGAACACGAATATTTAGGTTTACATCGAGTTAAACTCTTCAGATACTAACCCAATCTGCATATTGCAGATTTAGAAAAATATAATGGGATTTTTGCAATAGAAAATTCACAAAATGTAATATAATGCATGTGTTACAGTTAGTAAAAGCTGATTCTGGAATTCATTCACTCATTCAAATAAGGGTTAGGGTTAGAGTTATGGTTGAAGTAACTAGGCGTTTTAATCCTATGGCTAAGTTTAAGCAAACTCTGATAATCCTATGATCTGAAGAAAATTTATTTCGTGGAAACTTTAACAATCGACTCTCAATGTAACTTGAGAGTTTATCCAAATCCGGGCCTCGACTATCTCTTCAATCTATACTACGTCACGGTATTATTGTTATTCAAATATATATACCATGTCAAATCCATTGCTTCAATCCAAATAAATGATATCCGCACTATCCTCCTCCATCGAATATTCATTTATAATGTCAATACTTTCCAACATATTTAATAATGTTGATTTACCATGGACAAAGCCATGTTAGGTAAAATGTATATAATCCTTTACAAAATTTAATATGTGGTTTCTAAATTGTTTTTCAAATACCTTACACAAAATACATGTTAGAGACACTGGTCTGTATTAATGTTTAAATGTATCGAACCTTTTTTTATGTAGCGGTGTTACTATAGCTGTCTTCCAAATATATGGAATCTCTTCATATTCGATACATTTCCTAAACAAATTGGTTATTGCAATAGTAAAGCTATAATTTGATGATAAGTATTTCAATATTTTAGGATGAATTTCATCAGGTCCCATACTTTTACTAACATCCAACTTGGATAGTAATAGTGTTATGTCTTTGGGTTCTAGTTTTAGTTCATCCATAATTTTTGTTACACCCTCTCCATGATAACAATCCTGTAGTGTACCAAATTCTTGAAAAAAAATGAACAGATTGAAAAAGACTTGCTAGTACACCAGCTGTTTCTACTGGTGTGTCTGTTAAACCCCCTGTCTCATCATCTCTTACTGTACTCACGCTTTTGTAATTTTAATTCTTGCTTTAACATATTTGAACAATGGTTTACAGTTGTATTTAATATTCCTAACAATCTTATTTTCATGTTACAACTTTTCTTTTACTTCTAGTGTTTCACATTCATTTTGTTTACTTACAACATTTTGATAATATTCCATACTTGGTATAATTCCAAATTTCCTCCAAGCTTTATCTTTTTTTCCTTTTACGAGATAGACGATTACTGTCCCAAGGTAATTTTTCTAATGGATCCCCTTGTTTGGAGAATTTTATAATAACTTCTGGAATGTTTTTTATTATAGATTATATCTTCCCTTTTAATTTCTTCCCACATTTCATTAACATCAGTTGTTTTCGAGCTATAATTCCAATCGATATTTTCTCCTTTCTCTGACGCAACATCTTGTATAGTCTTAGACCAGTTGCACTGTTTTCTGTTTATATAATCAAACTCTTCCTTCATTTAACCTGCGATTTGAATACATGCATGATCAGATTTACTTAACAGTGCTTTCAAATTTACATCTCTTACTATCCATTCATTATATTAAAAAAATCTGATCCAATGTACATTTTTCTGATATATTTCCCATTAGTTTTTATCTATTATCTTCTTCTATATATCAATGCAAACCGTTTGTTGTAAATACCTCCAAATATTCGTTCTGCATTCTAAAGTGTTAACTAATTGAATTCGTAGGAGACACAACTAAACCCTTTGTCTAATTTATATTTAGCAAATTAAAATCCCCGACCATTATAATATCTTCAGATTCTTCTGACGTAAATGGCATCTCACTCATTTGTTCTTTTAATCTATAATCTACCTCTATGCACACATTCGGAGATCTGTATATACATACTACGACGAAAACTCTGTGATTAGCATCGATTATTCTTAACGTCTAAGATTCAGTTTTATAAAACCAATTCAATCTAAAAGCCTTTAACACATTATGTATATAAATAGCAGCCCCGCCAAACTTTGTATTATGTTTTCTATCGTCCCGTATTAATCTAAAATTGTGTATTGCCAACTCTGCCTCTTCTACACTTCCCGTAGACAAATGTTTTTTCTGTAATACAAAGTATTTTATATTTGTTAGCAATCAATTTTAGTTCCGTTATTTTGTTTCTCAATGAGTTTGCATTAGTATACAGTATTTTCAAATGTTCTCTATTTTTCGTAACACTTTTAAATTGATTTCCTTGGACGCGTTTTCGTTGTGGTATTTTCTTCTCTTTATAAAACCATTTAATTTATGTTTTCTTCTTTTCCTTCTTTCACATTAGAAATTATGACGTTGTTAGTACGTTTTTTTGTTCTAAACAATTTGTTTCTATTATGTTCTTACTTTTTTTAAATGCCATTTCCGATGTACTTTCCATTATTTATTTTTCACCCTTTTTTGCTATATCAGCCCAACTTTTATTCATTTCATTTTTGTTCCAACAAACTGTTTGTGAGAGAAAACTCATTTTTTCTTATTATCTCCGGTATGAAGTTCCTAGTTTTTTTTTTATTACATTCTTCATACCTTTTTAATCCTCTCCTGTTTTCTCTTATTTTTCCTCCAAATTCAAAACAACTTGGACATCTCCATTCCTTTATTTTTTCATATATCGACTTTGTGAGTCCATCCAAAACCGACACACTTAGGATAATACCATTTCTTGCAAAATCCACAATCTATAAGAGTTTTTCTAATTTCGGCCCGTCATTGCATGGGCAAGGTGTCACTCCTTTTTTTCCATTTGGTGTAATTGCAGCCATTTGTTTTTTGTTGTTCTTTAAATGTTTTGGCTGTTTTTTTTTGTTTGTTTCTATTTTAAATAAAAACAAGGCTTCGCCCACATGTAAAAGACAAATAATGATAAACTATTTTTAAAGTTGGACATAGAATTATACAATATGAAATAAATATTTGTTATTTTAAAAAAGAAAATATACTTTCGGGTAAAGCGAAATAGAACTAAACAGAATAAGACATGTTTTTTTTTAAACTTAAAACTATGTTGTGAAGAAAAATATCAGTGAACAAGTGGTAACACGGTGTTAGAGTTATTAAATGTGTTTTCTCCATGATAAATATAGCTAAACAATTAGTGAAATGGTTGCATTTTTTGCACGAAAGATTATAACAATTTAGGCATTTTCTAGCTGTCTGAGTAAACTTCCGGAAACTACCAACAGCAAGGTCAGTACATTTTGCCATAGTCTACTCATCCTTTTTAATACATATATACAATGTATATATGATTGACAGCAAACTAGTCTTCAAGCATTGCAATCACGAAACTGTCGGTGAATCAGCTAACTTATGACCTGCTGTAATTTGAATTCATGCGATTTATATTTTTGTGCACAGGTAGTACAAACATCAACACTTCCCGGCTATAGGGTCTGGAAACGTGGGTCCGGGTATTACTTATTAGTTACTATTGCAAAAAATAACAATGAACCAAAAAAGTCGACATAATTGGCAGCCAATTTCATGACATGTGTTATAAGCTCCGCTCTTCTAGATACCTGCTAAAACAAATGGTTATGCAGGACATGACCCCCGGTGGTTTTACTACAATTTAAGACACCGACGTGGATATTTATATATCTCGGAATATCTCTCTGTATATAAAGTTAAGTATATATATATATATATATATATATATATATATATATATATATATATATATATATATATATATATATATTTATATATATATATATAATTATTAATGACAATATATGTATTAGCATATACTATCATTGCCCTTTTACTTTGCAGTCTCCTTAAAAGATTCAGCTCGATGATTGTCAATTAGTGATAACAGGGCAAATATAAGTCAGTTCATATTATTTTCCAATAGCCATGGTTTTATTTTATTATTTTTATTTTTTCACATTTCCAAAAAACATAACATTTGTGTGAGATATATTTTTACGGTCCGTTTCATTTGTATTGTGCCAAACAACGTTTTTATTTCAATATCGTCTCCGCAACATTACAAAATCATTAGAAAAATTCACAAAGAGTAAAAAGTAAATGGATTAAAGTGTCTTGAAAAAACCTACACTATACAGTAGTTTCATTTTAGGGTGAAAACAAGGAAAAAGAGCAAACTCACACGTGAGAGAACCTACTAATACGCCATTTTGAATATTTCGTTCAAAGCTAGTACATCCTAAAAGTTGTGCGGACATTTTAATTCAGTAATATTTCTTAAAATAGTTAATAAGTTCTATAATTTATTTATAAAAATTCTAATTAACTTGAGGGTATTTTTTTTTACTTTCTAACGTTACATCAATTAGCCTTCAGATGTCTATTTAGGTCATTTGGATAAGAAACTCTATTAAGTTCAACAGTTTAGAGCTAGTTTCATAGACTCAGCCATCTATTCAAGCAACTATTAAGATTGTTATATTTCGGTGTTTTAGTGGAAGATGTTTAGTATGTATTTATAAATCGTTTCAATCAATACTAAGATAAGCTTAATTACCCAGAATTCTTCACTTAAGTAGTAAATTTCTATTAAATGCGAAACTAAAGGGTGGGGGGAATTTGTGACCCACAACGCAAATATTTTATAGTTATCTAGGCATGATTCAAAATACGGTAGGGAGCTATTAAATATTTATTTATTTATTTTATTTTATTTTTATAAAATAATGTTTTAATACCTCATTTTAAAGAATTATGAGGACTAAAAAGTACTTTTAAGGACATTTATACTTAAAGTTCATTGTGTTTACGGTGTAAATTTAACCTGCGTTATCATGTGAATACCGACAAGTACCAATGTCAATATCAGGTATATATATTTAATATCAGGTTGTCTGCATTCTTTTATTAATATGTTTATTAATATACACATACCAAGAGATTCGAACGCAAAACGCGACACACGCTATTTTCAAAATCACGAAACTGTCCCTACAAAAAGGGTTTCATTTCAACACTCGACGACACCCTAATATCATGTGTTACATAATATGATACCAAATAGTTTCCTTTGATTTCCATTAAAATCAACTTTTATTCGAAGTGTAGATTTAATATATTCGTGTTTTTATTGTTTAAGGTCTCAATTTAAACGAATTGCATTTATCGCGCTCCGCGTCCGAAACCTCCACACACATATACATACATACATACATACATACATACACACACACAGACATACACACACACACACATATATATATACATATCTATACACTCACATACATATGCACACACAATACATATATATATATATACACACACACACATATATATATATATATATATATATATATATATACATTTTATTTATTTCATTATTTTTTTATTTACATTTTTTCTTTTTTTTCTCTATTGAACATTTATTTGGCATTATATTTTAAATCATTATTGCATTATTAGTTCTTACTCCTTCAAAAAAAGATCTTATTTACTAGTTACCATTTCTTCACTAATCAGTACAGATGAAAACTAAAATGGAAAAAAATTCTGCTGATGCTCTCATGCCTGGTCCTATATATATATATATATATATATATATATATATATATATATATATATATATTTATGCAAGCGTAATTAAATACCACGGAGTTCTCCCTGTTCACGATCTGTCTTGTCAATTTCTCGACTCGGCGAGCGATTCTTCGGTTTTCGGGTGTTAACTAAAGAGTATGGACCGAGTCGAGAAATTAACAAGAAAGAATGTGAAGAAAGAGAGCTCCGTGATCTTTAATGACGCTTGCATAAAAATTACTTGCTGCCGAACTATATATATATATATATATATATATATATATATATATATACATATATATATATATATATACATATATACATATATATATATACATATATATATATATATACATATATACATATATATATACATATATATATATATATATATACATATATATATATATATACATATATATATTTACATATATATATATACATATATATATATACATATATATATACATATATATATATATATATATATATATATATATATATATATATATATATATATATATATATTTACGAGATTCACTCCGTGACTAATAAACCGTTCATTATGAATTCATCAAAACAGCTGCTAGGCGCATGAAGAGTTATTTGAGTTATATTTAGTTTAATTTAATATTAATGCTTGAAGTGCAAACATGACATGAATTAACAGACTCTCCCAATTTGAAAATTCAAATAATTGAGATTCGGATTTTATTTGATGCATCATAATCAAACACAAATTAAGTAAGATACCGTGCATTTCCATTTGTTCTCAATACCTGTACGCTTAAGACTTACATTATAGACATTTTCTAAAATCGAAATCATGTAATGAGTTTGATCAAACTTCTCATAATGATTCTAGACATAAGTGTTGGTATGATAATATCTTGAATTTAATCTTCTAAAGGGGGTAAAAAAGTTGTGAAAAATGTTTTGTTCGGAAAATAAATATATTGTATCTTATATGCACGTACGTATTAATTAAGTAATACATTCCGATTTTTTATTAAAGCAATTTTAATTTGTTATATTCTGTAGTAATATGCTAGTTTGCACCATATACGTTTTTCTAATATTCGGTGAAATCAAGTTTTGTTTAACATATTTATTCAGTGATTTTGATACGAAAGAATGTCTTCTCCACAACAAAAAACATTAATACTACTAAAATAGAATATTTTACTTCATTCCTTACCAAGAAGAAACAAAATATTAATCCTTAAATGTGGATATTAGATCATTTCTCTTCATCATTTAACCTCCAGGCATTTATAATTCATTTATTTTGTAAAAAAAGAGAAATATAATAATAAATAAATACCTATTTTTACTTCAGTCGTTTTCTTTTAATGTTCTATATATTTATTTTTTACTTTAAGCCGCATATATCGTTTACGACAAGATGTTACCAGAAAAATATAGAGAAGTACTATGCAATTTTCGGTTACCGGTTTATTAGCCCTTGTTTTTCTTCCACTTTTAAAATATCTATGTAATTCCGATCTGGTTTTTAAATTTTTTTTAAAAGATTTCCAGAAGGTTAACACTTATAAACGTACCCCTCAATATATATTTCCAACCCCAACATGTATTCGTGTTTATCATTAAAATTACTATTTTTTTGAAACCATTTATTATTCATCTTCATGATTTAGATATAGTTTATTGTCGTTTTTATTGTCTTATCTAGAAGATATGATAACATATGTTGATGTATAACATTACTTACTATTTATCATCACATAATCTATTATTAATACGTTAATCTTGCATAATTTGGATTATTGGGACTACTCTTCTAATCTTAAATGTAATTTTCACAGCGCTTCTGGCCGCTGCAACCTTCGAGCTTCTTCGGGTGTATTTTAGCTTTAATCCGCGGTGCAGACGATACGAAAAATAGCAAATTACTGAAGACTTCCACCAGTCACGGCTGACGGAACGAAAACATGCTACTCCTATGGATTACATAAAGTGTTCCGTTAAAAATGCCGTCTAGATACTGAGTTCGACAGAAATATTCTCGATACAATTGAATAAGGGCAGAAGTTACAACGCCTGATACGTTGTGAGAATAACACTCAAGATGAGAACAGTATTCCAAAAAATACAAATAATACAAATTACCAATCTTTATCTAAAAAAAATCAAGAACATAACTTGTAATTTCAAATTCTCGTTAAGTTTATTTACTTATTTTATATTCTAAATATATATTTTAATTCACCTGTCTGATATTGAGTTATTTTACTATAGTAACCAATAATAGTTATATTATGTGATTATGGTAAAATAACATTCGGTAATACTTTTTCTCATTAAAAAAATGTTAATTTATTTACATGTAGGAATTTTATTCTACGAATAGTAATTATTCCACTAACCTGTTTAGATTTCTTTGAATGTATGTTACACTTTTGACTAAATTATTATTTATCTCTGATGGCGAAATATATTAATTATGAGAACAATCATTTATTTAAATTCCACCTACTTATTAATATATCACAATCTATATATGCGAATAATGTAAGTTTTCCTCGTGTATATTAATTGATTGAATTACATTATATATATAATGGGCTATCATATGTTTTAATTAATCTATTTAATATATATAAATATACCTCATTGTTCACTTACCTTTGTATATTATTTGTGCTATCATTTTAATTATTGTTATTTATACCATTTTTCATTAACTTAATGATTGCATATTGCTAAGTTACTAACTTTAATTCCCAAATAATTCCTTCCAGTTTTTTAATAGTGCTTGAACACTATTCACTGTATATATATATATATATATATACATATATATATATATATATATATATATATATATATAGTATGAAACCCCTTCAATAAAAAATAGGAATTGGGCATCTTAAAAAGATAATAATCCGTTAAATCTAGCGTACTGCAATGTTCCTACCCCCGTGAGTTGGACACTATATGACGTGCTTTCTGTGTTCGCCCGCCGACTTGACAGTATAAACTATCATTTTATTTATTTTCTCATGATGATTTTTGTTGGTTCTAGGGACAAATGTTGGGCTACAGAGTCAGGGGTGATATTGTAACAGGGATCGAATGATACGACCAGCAGTAATTATAATCTTTCCGTCACTGATGACTACAAAGAACACTAATATGTGTAGATAAAATATAAATAATATTTATTTATTAAAATATTTGTATGTATATATATATATGTATATATATATATATATATATATTGATCAACAACATTTAAGAGTGCTGTCTCTATTATTATGTGGGTCAGCCTGTTGTGCGATCGATTCCCGATAGATGTGATGAATTATATGCCAATATGGATGTAAGCAACGGTCGTTTTCCAACGTATTGTTTTATTAGTCTATTCATGTCTATTCAATGCACCGCCAATGTATAATTTCTATTCTTTTAATTCTTTTACAGTTGAAATCATGAATAATTCAGTTTTTTGAATGACCAGAATGTTATAAGTAAAAACAAAAGCCAAAAACGCAACAAACAAGAAACCCGCTAATGATCACCGACAGAGACTTAACACCATACGATCAGTGTCTCCGATCAATATTGTCTATGATTGGGCCTATAAAGAATAGACTGTAAGATAGTTTTTTTTTAATTAATAATGTGTCAGGTGTTGCTCGGGCAAATTTACGCATTGACAAAATAAAGTATACGTTAACGCCTGACATCTATGAAATGGAAATATTTCACAAACTCTTACATAAGAAGACACATTCTGAAACTACATTAATCAGAGTACTTCGACACCTATGTTTCAAAATATCATGGATGATATGTTTTCTCAGGGTGTTCATCGTATAGAAATATGCAACAAACACAAAGATCGATGAATAAGACATATTCTGAGAAAGCATTAACTAAGTAATTTAGAACCATACGACTGTAAAATTGTTACTGATATAGCTCGTATGATAATAATGATAATAATAATAATAATAATAATAATAATGATAATGATGATAATAATAATAATTATTGTTATTATTGTTATTATTATTATAATTAGTTGTAGTAGTAGTTGTATTATATTAATAATGATAACAATAATAATAATGATAATAATAATAATATTTCATGAACAAGATCATGTAGAATAAACAGGTAAGTAACCTATCAAATTTCAGGTATGAGAAAGACACGGACCAAACACAAGGAAACACTAACCAATAGCCTATAGAAAGAAATGGACCAACCAAAGAGAACATGCTAGTAATGGAATGCTACTACAAAAGAGGATACCAGAAATAAATGAAATATCTATGGGACATTTCTACTGACCACCATACAACGTGACAAAGAATAACAGATCTGGTAAGACAAATACTAAAGAGAGAGTGGTTCCCGGAGATTGAAGGAACAGAAATCAAACAAAACATAAATGGCGTGACATATAAAAAACCCACTTGACGAAAACACCCAGCAAGAATCGAACAAAATATGAACACTGAAACTGAAGAGGTGGAATATTACAAAACCACATAACTCACCGAGGAAGAAGCAAGAGAAGTGGAAAACAACAAACGGTTCATGTACGTTAGAAAAAAGCCCTCTTATTCTTAAAGAACGAGGATTGGTAGAATTTAAAAGTTTAAACAGAGAAAGTACACATATTACTCGCGTACATCTTCACATACAACTATCACATACCTAAACTACTTGATATATGCAGTGGAAAAATCAATAAGTATACAATAAGATATAGTAAAAACAAATTGGCTGACAAAACCTGGGTGGGAAATTAGACTGAAACCCAGATTACCAAACTTCGAAAAAAAGCAAAACCCGTGAACAGAATATAAAGGAATAGGAAACAATGGACGAGCAGAAATCTAGTTCACAAGGAAATACTAAATGTGAAGACTTAAAACAACAGATAGCCGCAATAGAAAGAAGACTTAGAAGATATAGATACAAATCTAAACAGCACAAACAGACCGGAACCTTTGAAAACAATTGTAGACAGTTTTACAAAAGCGTAAAAGGAGAACAAACACCATCAGAACAACCAAACCCAACAGAGACAAATCACTTCTGGCGCTAGATATGGGAAAAGCCTCAAAAGCACAAAAAATGCCAAGTAGCCGAAAATATGAATGATGAACCACATGAAATAGAGGAATGAACACAAATATAAATGACTGAAGAAACGATAAATAAACCCTAAGGAAATGGCAAACTGTTAAGCACCAGGCTACGATAGAATACATGCGTACTTGTTTTAAAAAGTCACGACCATACGTGAAAGGCTTACGCAGAAACTGAGATGATGTATCGACAAAACAGACGTTCCAGAGTAGATGACCAAAGGAAGAACAGAGCTAATACAAAACGATGCAAAAAGGGAACGATTCCAAGCGACTACACACCAGTAAACTGCTCACTAACAATGTTGAAAATCTTAACGGCACAACTGATAGAACAAACATTCCATTCCTTGAACAATTGTGGAATGCTTCCTGATGAACTAAATTATGCCGGAAAGAGAAAACGGGACGCATGATCTGCTATACATAGATAAGAAAACTCCTAAAAGAAGTATAAAGCAGAAAACAGAACTCATGCCTGCAATAGATTGACTATAAAAAAGTTTATGACAGCATTCCCTAAGCATTGATAACTGAATGTTTTAAATATACACCATAGCCGACAGAATCACTAATCTTATTAAGAAAACAATAAGGACAGAAGAACTAGAACTAATAGCCGGAGGACAACACTTGCCTGCGATCAAAATACAAGAGGCATTTTCTAAAGAGACTCTCTATCACTGCTACTGTTTATAATAGTCAGAATGCCACTCAACTGTATACTCAGAAAATGTAGTGCCGGGGGCAAGTTTACAGACACACACTCTATTATACACAACCTAATGTACATGAACGACCTGAAACTATTTCCAAAAATAAAAATTAACTGGAAAAGCTGATAGGCGACCAGAATCCTCAGGGATGGCATTCAAAAAGAATTTGGAATGGAAAGGGTGCAGTACTAGAGATGAAAACGGGAAAAATGGAGAAGACAAAGGTTATGCAACTCCCCAACTAAGAGGATAACTACACATATTCAGGGGTTCTTAAAGCAGACCCTATCAAATCTACAGAAACGAAAGAGAAGATTAGAAAATACTATTTATGAAGATAAAGAAAACTCTTAGAGACGAAATTATATAGCATACATTTAGTAAAAGGAATAAACACCTTGGCAGTATCACTAATATTATAGTCATGACCATTCATTGGCTGGAGAAAAAGAATCCACGTACCTTGACCAGAGGACTGGAACATTAATGACAATGCACAACGCGCTGCACTTGAAAGACAATACGGATATACTCTACATGCAAAGAAACGAAGCGGGAAGATAACTGCTAAGTATAGAGAAGTGTGTGCAAGACACACAAAAAAGCTGAAGAAATACATATCTCAGAACACGGAAAGAATCATCACCGCAGCAAGAGCCCCGAAACCAGCAACAAAATACAAGAAAATATAAGTGGGAAGTAAGAAAAAACAACATGGACGATTTATAAGACTGATAAGAGATAACCCTAACGAAAATAGTTGGATATGGCTAAAAAAGAACACTTAAACAATAAAACGGAATCTTTACTGATAGCTGCACAGAACAATGCAATTAAGACCAACTACATACAAGCTAAAATAAATAACATCCAGGATAACAGTAAAACTATGTGAACAAAGAGACGAAAAAGTAAATCGTGAATGCAACAAACTAGTCCCAATAGAATAAAAGAACATACGTGACTGTGTGGGTAAAGCAGTACACTGGAAAGTATGCACACGATTTAATGTATAATATGAAGACGAATGGTACAAATATAGATCAGAAACAATACTGACAAGCAAAAAACACAAAAATGGATATACAAACAAATGAACTTATAAAAGCAAAGAGGTCAGATGTTACAACTATCAACAAGAAGCAAAAATCGTGCCAACTTGTAAACTTCCATCGTTCTAGCAGTCCACTGAGTGTAGATCAAAGTAAATGAAAAACGAAGCAAATAAACGGAACTAGCCAGAGAACCGAAAGGAATATGTAATATGAAGAAACTCAGTATAATACCAATAATCGTAGGAGCACTAAGAACAGTCCCCAAAAATCTGGAGAAAAAGACTGGGAGAAATTGGAATCAAAGTGATCATTGAAACCAGACAAAAGAATGCAATGATCAAAACAGCTGCCAATCTTGAGGAAAATCCTCGAATGCGGAAATCAACCTGTATAATCTATTAATGGTAACCAGTCAGAATGAATTTACAACAGGAAGAAAACAAAACCAAAGAAAGACCATCACGAAACATGGAACATAAATAACAAGAAACATCACATAAAAGGCTGCCCCCTATAAATTACACCGACGTTAGCTGACACCACACAAAATGAACCAATGAATTAGAATGATCATACCACCTCAAAAAAAACAAAAACGCGCCGGCCTAGGCTGACACCACACACAATATTTGTAGAGGATCAAAGAGGATGAGAATACCGAGGAGGAGCAGCACAAACCAGACCTCCACTGGAAGAGTGCGAAATGTGCTGGGACCTTGCGGGGCTTAGTGCCACGCATATCTCATGTCGAAAATATTTTAAACAAATTATGCAAAATTAGTTGATATAGTTCAACTCTGCAAAAGATCAATAACGATTCGTCTAACTCTGGTTTGAGTGATATAACTTCACAAAGCAAACCCTACATTCCTTCAAAATGTTATTTTTTAACTATTTCTGTCTAGTTATAATAATACTAGCATGAAGACTCGACGTTGCTGAAGATTGAATAAACGACACTACTATGACTTTTTCACTACTCACAACACAATATTACTTTATTTATGTTTACTGCTCCCTTTTCCCGATTCGCCACTTAGTAATAAGCTGACGTGTTGGACAACTATCTGAATTAGGGTCCTATGCATATGACTAAAATGTCAAGTAAATCGGATATACGTATTTTCAATTTTTAGGGGGTTCTTCCTCAATGGGCCACTTAGAGGTGAAGGCAGGTTAATAATCGGCACATAGATGGTAACTTACATAGAGAATGTTATACATGTAATATAAATTTCATTAAAAAATATTATATATTTAAAGTTTTGAAAGAAATTATAGAGAACTGTAAATTTCGGGTCAATTTCAATTATTTCCCCAAAGAGTTTATATACTATGATTTAAATTTCATAGAAATAAGATATGTTTGAAGTTTTAAGGGGGATATGCTCTCGTAGCTCAATTAACGGTACACTTAAAGATTTTTCTTCTCCGGTAAATTGTCCATTGTTGTGAAGTTGTTCCATAGTAAATAATAAATAAAGGAAGTCAAGTCGAGGGTTGGTTTAACAAGTCTATTTAACAAAGTAAGAAAGTGACTAGCTCTTGGCTAGACAGTTACACGACTGTGCTTTGTCTTCCGTGTCTCTGGTGACTCACACTATTTATAGTGAGAACCGGTGTAGTTTCTCCTTTGTAAGAACGGCCGGTGTAACGTCCATGATAATGCACTTTTAGATTGTATGTACATTCTCAAATTTTGTTTCCATAAAGCATACAAAAACATCACACAAATGCACACTCAGCCATCAAGTGTATACACCTCCACACACACACCTATATATATATATATATATATATATATATATATATATATAAGTAAATGTCGTGTACAAAAGAATCGTAGGATTAATTTTAGAGGAAGCATTATTATAATCAGTGAAACAGACGAGTGGAAAAAAGGAAAATTGTTAAAATTACCTTAAGGCCTTATCGTCTGACCCACTGAGAGGAAACGTCAGAATGGTAAATTAAAAACTAAAAGTCGAATGAGATATGAGGGGAAAAACTTATTTCAGCTGGAGGAAACGATTGAGAGAGAAAAAAAAGAAAAAAAAGGTAAATCTCTCAACGTTATGGTGGCTTTGAATCATTAAAGATCTTCAACTGATGCTTCAAAATCTTTTGTCTACACAGGCTAGGTCAAGAGTTGTTAATGACTAACGCCTCAATAATATTGAGATGGTAGTTCGACCTGGCACTGTGTAAAACAGAAAACTACCCATCGGAATACTTGTCAGAACAACTATTTGTACTAACGAGGTGATTACCGATGGCTGATTCCTGTGCCTGGAAGTTCCCGGATGATCTCGAAACCTTGTGTAGGCGAATATCACGTGGTATGTGTTGGGATATTCTAAATTCTAATCTTTGGGATGTCTTCACAACCTAGTCAGCTCCACACTGACACATGAATTTATAAACTACAGAATTCTTTTGAATGGCTGGCAAAACATCCTTACGAAAAGAAGAGAAAAAGGTTCGAGTCGTGTAAACTACCCTCAACATGGTTGCCGGAAAACAACATTGAGTAGAAGAAGAAATCCTTTTAACAATGTCAAGGCCGTCAGAACCCAACCATGGGAGTTTCAAATAAATAGGGCAACGTGACGGGCCAATAAATTTACCAAAATTAAATAAAGCAACTTTACGTGCAATGATGCCTTTTATAGTATTGATGGGATATCCATTAGCAAGAAAAATATTAGTAATTTCACCAAGTTCTGCATCGAGTCGTGTTGGTGAACAAATCATAAGTGCTCGATGAGTGAGAGTACCAATAAGATTTATTTTTCTTGCATACGTTTCTGATAGGTATCTCAGGTTTAGGCAGAGTAGGGGCTTGATAAATGTTATTCGGACACTGCTACGTTGTTAATAATGTTAAACAATCGTATCCTGACTTTAAACCCGGTCGTGCAGGCACAGATGGTGCTAACATTTCAGGTCGCACAAATTCGGCAGTTATCGATGAAAACATACAAAAATCAATAACCTCATTTAGAACAATCGTAACTTAAAATTGAATGAGATAGTGTATGCACAATTTGGCATGACCATTTGTCTATGAGAAATCATGTGTCGCATTTGCTTCCAGGCGGTCGAAAACAACACCACAAAAATAATTCAATGCATGGTTTACAGTTGTTCCAACGAAACAAGAAAGGGAATGTGTGTCTATATGGTACAATGTATGAGACATCGATACGCCACTAAACTCGGGAATAAATTGACAATCAAATGAGTATACAGCAGAAGTTAAAGACGTCTAAACCGACGAAAACACAACCATGATTCGCAAGATGTAGTCCTCTGTCATTTGGGGTGTGCAAGGTTTTTATTCCCGGATCCATTTAGAAAGGAATAGCAATCATTAATCAATATTATGTAGAATTATTGGCGAAATTGCAGGATGAAATACCCATAAAATGGCCACAAATGAAAGAAGTCAAGTAAGTTTCATTAAGACAATGACTCCTATCAGAATTCGATCGCAATGATATCCAAACGTACACTTCAAATTTCTTCAAAACCTACGCTTATTCTCCAGATCTGAAAAATTGATGTTTCTCCAATTAAGAAGTGATAACAGGAACGGGGGCGTATTTTACGGGCAAATGCACATTAATGTACGTATAAACATCAAAATGGTAAAGCAACTTTGGAATCAACCCAAGAAGACTATGTTGATTAATAGAGTTGAATTTTTTCCTAAAAGTTTTGTTTTCATTGTTTGACTCATTGAGTGTTGTGTTACAAGCATAGCAGTGACATTATGGTAAACAGTTACCACAGGTGTATGTATTGATTTACTCCTCTCCAGGAGTTAGGCACAAGGCCAGTTTTTATCTTACTCCCACAAGTAGATATGACCCAAGGTCGGGTCAGGAAAGTGAGGTTTAAAAATTGCCTGGGCAGCCCCGTCAGCATTCCCCGGTAGGGGCGCCTCAGGCAGTAAGCAACAAACTTACTCCTCCCCAAAGAGGAGAGGCGAAGCCTGGGAGGGTGGACCTCCTAGAACTGCACAGAACAGACCAATAGACCGGCGCAAATCAAGCCCCGAAGGCCAAGAAAATACCAGTATGGCGTGCAGTATCCATCGGAACAGATACTACACTTTGATCTAAGCCAAAAGGCTAAGGTGTAAGTAATTATTTGTTTTCGAGTAGAAAATAGGAGTGCATGTGTGATAGAGTTTGTATATAGGAATATTCTCTGACTAAATGTGTACGTACAGATTGTTATAAGTCAACAAGCAGAAACCACATTGAATGTAACAGAAAACATTGCCCAATTCGGGCTTCTTGAGTAGACGTTTAAAGCTAGACTTATTTGAAGAATAAATGCAACCTACTATCGAGCAGAAGTAAAGTACTATGTAAATTTCCCTGTTATATTTAGTTTGTTTTCTCTCATTATATTATTCATATCTATTCTTCCCTGACTTACATACACGCAAGTGTGTATAATATATATATATATATATATATATATATATATATATATATATATATATATATATATATATATATATATATATATATCATACCATGTTGTTAAAAATAACACTTCTCAAACCCCAAATACGTTAGGAAGAACCAATGTAATATATCAGTTCCAATGCCCTATGGGAGAATGTATCTCCGACAACAATAAAAACACTAATTCTTACATAGGTTTCACTTCCACAACACTATCCCGAAGACTCACCCTACATCTCTCCGACACTAGCTCTATATGCCAACACATAAAAAAACATAATTGTACCCCCTCCCAATCTAGAAACATCCTTGTTAACAATACCAAAATAATACACCACGATACCAATATCAAAAAATTAAAAATACTCGAAGCCCTCTACATAAAAACTAAACATCCCACAATGAATAATGTCAATTATGAAACTAGTCGCAACATTTTAAAGTGTCTAGCATAATAATTAACATTACCAAATTCTTAACCATTAGGTAGTTATGCGTTTAAATTGTATGCACTTTCTTTAACGTCATCAATTTCTTAACGGTTTAAACAGTCAAATTTGTAAATGTCCCATATGTGTAGAACGCCATCACGCTCTCATGTACATTTCAACTTTACAGACGCTTTTCCAAGTTATAAACTACTCGCCGTTATAATTCAAAAATGAGCACAACTGTAAAGTCATAATTTGTAAAGACACTAAAACTAATACCGCCTTAAGATGATTTGACGATTCAAATCGAAAGTACTTGCAAAAAAAAACAACAAAGAATGGAACAAGAAACCCATGGATCATATTTATATCAATTTGACCGAAACATTAGATGGACAATTCGGAAAATTGAAAAAATTAAAAAAAGTCGCATAAAACAAAACCACTCCGTGTTATTTAATAATGTTTGCCTAAAGGAAAATATGCTGCCTAAATACACACACTTTAAACTACATGATGCAGCCGCACAACATGAAACGGATACTTGGAACTTCAGACTTAACTTAATTAAGCGACAAATTGCCACCACCCAAGAAGTTATAACCCAGCAAACCTCCGAAATTAACAAACTTGAAAAAAAACTTAAGAATACTGTCACCACTGATCAATACATTGTAATCCAGCAACGCCTCACTGAAATAACTAATAACTTCGAATATTCACACAGAATCACTATCCAAAAAAATTCAACTCTCTCTACAAAGGTTCCATCTTACTTCCGAACAAAACACAGAACTATATCAACTTATCCGACCATGAACTCATCGAACCACACACGGAATTTCTTAACCTCGGACCTAACTGTCATTTATTTTGTAGATACAACCACCAAAATAAAAAGGCCGAAATTGAACTCCTTTTTGAAAACATCGTCAAACTGGAAACCGAACAACATATTACTACACATCCCGGAATTAAAGATTTACTCAAGGCTGAAGCCATAAAAAACAGGTACGATAAAAACAAAAATCTACATTAATCTTAACACATAATTGGGAGGGGTTGGGGTGTGTCTGAACATCAAACAAGTGGACAAGTTACGATTTTGAGTGCGTCCCCCTATCTCTTCCCTGCTTTTTCCAGGCCTACCTAATAAGTTACCAATTTGTTTTAACGTGACTAACGTTGAAATTAATTTTGGGTAGGCCTAAGATATTAATTTCTCTAATTATCTACCAGGGAATCTCGGCCGAGATTTATTTTATTTTATTTTATTTTAAGTTGTGTACGTTTGGCTGGGCATTCTGTCCAGGTAAGACAGTGTTTTTTTTTTGTATTTGTTTTTTTTTTCTCCCACCGAGAGGTATTTCTCCAACCATACTTATTTTAGGAGAACACTTTATTTGTTCCCTTGGGCCTATGAAAGGGTCTCATTTCCATATTAATATAAAAATGTTACCAGGCACAACGAGCCGCGACGCTAAAGAAGCAACGTCGCAATTTTGAAAAGCAGGTAAGCGCGCACTAGCGTTATTTATTTATTCATTTTTTTTCCTGTTTATTGCTTTGTTGCCTGTTGGCGTTTGCAATGGTTCAGTTTTCATGTCTGTTATGGGATTTCGAGCCCTAGCCGTTTTAAAGTTCCAACATTTTGCGACGACACTATCAGTGTTGGGTTCGTTGGCTTAGCCAGAATTTCTGGAGTTATTATTTAAAAAAAAAAAAAAAAAACATTTTCTTGGGACCTAAAGTTGGAAAACCATGTCTTTATCAGAGTTAGACAGCTGCCGTCAGCAGCAAGCTGTGCTAAGAAATAAGATTAGTACAGAATTATGGGGCTTACATAGTGAAGCTACCTTGCCAATGGCAGTTTTTCAGGAACACCGGAAAATGATAATGAGATGGTTGGAACGCCTTGGCGAGTTGGAGGATGAAGTGACAGCTGTATGCTTGGACAGTCCTCCGAGTGTGGAGCTTAGAACTAATGATGACTCGTTGGATCATGCTTTCCGATTTAGGAGGAACACTTTCCAGAAATTAGACGAGTTGAGGGAGAAGTTTGAGGGAAGTCGAACGGATAGGCAAAAAGAGAGTTTGGGGGGTGAAATTGCCCCAGAATTTAGGGCTAATATGGAGGCTCCTACCTTTGATGGAGAACCATCTGATGATAAATTCGCCTTCAAAAATTTCTTGGCTGGCTTCTGGAATTGTGCGGAGGGCTTTCGCTCCGAGTTGACAAAGTTTCGCTTGTTAAAGAGTTGCCTAAAAGGTCAAGCTCTTCATTTGGTAAAGCACCTTTCCACCACAGAAGCTAATTTTCCTGTGGCTTTGCAGCTGTTGGAGGGAGAATATTTGGATATACCAAATATTTTGGATCAGATGTTTCAGCAGTTGTTGGCAGCCAGACCAAAGTTGGATAGCCAGTTTTCTCAGGTTAAAATTTATCTCAACCAAATCAGGTGTGCTTTGCTGGAGCTGAAAAATAGCTACCAGTTGGACTTTTTGGAACCGGGCACACCGGGTTATTTATTAATAAGCCATATTGTGTTTGGCCGGCTACCAGTTTCCTTAAAAAGGGAGTTAATGAGCAGGACTGGCAACAGTTATCCCGGAATTGACGACATTGTTTCCTTATCTAAGAATTTAATCAAGGATCTGGTGAGATTGGAGGAGTGTTCTGCCCCTTCTGGCAATGGCAGGTTTCGATCTGATCGATTTGTTCCAGGCTCTTACTCGCCAAAAAGAGCTTTGGAGAATTTTTCCTCAAGGGGTGGTACCCCACTATCGACGTCAACCTGTAAGTTTTGTTCTTCAGGCGGACACGAGGGTAAACTATGCAAAAAATTTGCTAGTTACAAAGAGAGACTATCGCGGTGCAAGGAATTGCACCTCTGCATTGCATGTGCTGCAGAGGATCATTCATATAATGAATGTCCTGGTAATAAAAGAGGCTTCCCATATGGTTGTGCTAATTGTGGCTCGAAACGGCACTACACAATAATGTGTCCAAAAGATAAAGCCTCTTCTGAGAAAACTAGAGTGAATACCGGCTTCCAGACTTGTGACACTCAACAGATATCCATCCTTCCCATCTATAAAGTGGTTTTACATCGCGGCAAGAGACGGTATGTTTGCAATTGTATACTTGATTCTGGAAGTCAACGTTCATATTTTTCCAGAAGCATTCTAGAGGGATTAGATATTTCTATAGAATCATGTTATGACCGTCAATATACAATACAGACATTCGTGGGAGAGGAGAAAAAGAATTTAAGTGAGGTATTATTGCAGGTGGAAATGGTTCCTAACACCAAAAGACCTTTGCCTGTCCTCATTGACTCCTCCTTTAATTTAAAGTCTCAAACAGATGGGATGGATTTAATATATAGGAATTTAAGAGAAGTCCAGTTCAAATTAGCTGCTGGATTTGATAAAAAGGGACGTCTTTTTCCTATTCAAGGACTAGTGGGGGTAGATCTGCTGCAGTTTTTGCATCCTTTAAGCCTGATAAAGTGCCAGAATGGTGTAGCCTGGGAGACCCCAAAGGGTATAGTGCCTTGGGGGAATTCACTTAACTTCTTGAAAGAATCCCAGATATTGTCAATCGGAGAGGAGCGTTCACCACCCGTCAATTATGAAAACGTCCTTGCCAGCATGGGTACTGTTTCCACTACAGCGGTAAACTTTGTGCTGGCACCCCGAAATAATTATGTAGATCCTTTTAAGGATACATTTGAGAACACCTCGGTGGAAAGAGGGTTGGACAGTTTGTTCAGTTTGGAACTTATGGGACTCACTGAGGAGGAAACTTTTTCAGAATTTAAACTAGGGAAGGTAAAGGAGTTCCAAAACTCTGTGGTCATAGAGGACCAGTGTTACTATGTAAGGCTTCCTTGGTGGGAAGATAAGATTGGCAAAGTTCCATCTAACTATTCGGTGGCATTGGCAGTTTTGAACCGAGTGTTCAATAAGCTGGAAAAAGAAAATAAATATGGGGAGTATTTGGATGTTTTCCTGGAACAGGAGAAGGAGGGCATTGTGGAGAGAATTGTGGTTTCTCCAGAAAATTATAGAGAATACATTTGGATACCACATAGACCAGTGTATAAGACTGATGAGCAAAGCACTACAAAAGTGCGGCCTGTATTCAATTGTTCATCAAAACCTAAGGGCGGAATCTCTATTAATGAGGCTGCCTACCCTGGGGTGAACTTGATGGGAAATCTCCTTCAGTTGTTGCTACACTTCCGCTCCAATGAGTATGTGTTGCTTGGTGACATCCGCAAAGCATTTTTGCAAATTAAACTCCTCACTGAGGAGGATAAGAATCGGTTTTGTTTTTTTCTTAAAATAGGAAAAAACTTGGTATGTTTTAGGTATACCACATTAATATTTGGCTATAATGCCTCTCCATTTATATTAAATTTTCTTTTGAAGCATCACGCTGACCGTTATCCATCAGATGAATGTTCCAAAACTATTGGAGAAAATTTTTATGTGGATAACTTAATTAAAACCGGGAATGTACCTGAAACTCTTATACAATTATACACCGATGTTGTGAAGAGGTTGGAAGAGGGACACTTTGATTTGCGTTCCTGCAGTTCTAACTGCGAAGAATTAAAACAGAAGATGGAGGAGGATGGGCGTTTGCCTCAACACCACTCCCAATATGAGAAGGTCTTGGGTTATAATTATAACCCTGAGAGTGATTCTTTGTCCTTGGCCACGACAGATAGTGATTCTGGGGCCAATACCAAAAGAAGAATATTGGCGGCGGTGGCGGCCAATTTTGATCCGTTATCTTTATGTGTACCCGTTACAATAAGGGGCCGCATATTTATTAGTGAGTTATGGAAGGCCGGGTTGGGCTGGGATGAAACTGTTACTCCTACCCAACAGAGAAGTTGGCAGTCACTCTCAAAAGATTTATCTCAGCTCAGTTCCTTCACCTTTCCAAGAAAATCCCTGCGCGAAGGCTCTACTGCAAACCTAGCTTTGTTTTGTGATGCTTCCAAAGAAGCGTATGGGTTTGTAGCTTATGGATTACAGGACGATAGGTCCAATTTGGTTTTTGCTAAAGCCAAGGTGGCACCGTTGCGGGCAAAGTCCCTGCCCACTCTCGAGTTGTTGGCAGTATATTTGGCGCTAAAATCATTAAAGACAATTTTACTCTCTCTAAAGGAAATCACCTTTAAAGAGGTTAGTGTAGCAGTTGATGCTCAAATAGTACTGTCCTGGATCCTGTCTCAGGATGTAAAAACAAAGAATATTTTTGCGAGAAACAGAGCCAGAGACATTACTGAAATGCGTCAGAATCTGAGCCAGCAGTTTGGAATAGACATTTCTTTCCGATATGTGCCCTCGGAGCAGAACCCAGCGGATCTGCTCTCAAGGGGAGTGTCAGTAAAGACCTTTAAAAAACGCATATTGCATTGGGTGCATGGTCCAACATGGCTGACCCGAACGCCAATAGAATGGCCTTTTGCATCCTTAAACTGTTTGAAGGAGGAAAATAAGGAGATTGTGAGGGGGCCTACATTTTGTGGTGCCCTAATACAGACGGCAGAGCCTGTAATTCCCTTTGAGAAATATGAAACTCTGAGTAAACTTCTTGGAGTAGTAACAGCGGTATTTAAGTTTATTGGACGTTTGAGGCATTCAAGAGCTGACCCACAAAAATTGGCTTGGCAGCACTTAATAAAAGGGATGCAAGGACAAGCGTTCCCACAAGTCAGGGAATACTTGCTTAATCCGTCTGGTCAAGCCCCAGATTTGGTAACTTCTCTCAGCCTTTTTTTGGATGAAGAAGGTATAATTAGAACCAGGGGTCGGATTCGCAAGTGCAATGCCTTCAATTATGAAGTGATATACCCAGTTCTCCTGGATAAATCTCACACTTTTACCCAAATGGTAATTATAGATGCTCATAGAAAATGCAAACATTTGGGCATAGCGTCTACTCTGAGCCAACTACGCCTATCTGGATTTTGGATTCCTAAGGCAAGACAGGCGGTAAAATCTACTTTAAGGTCTTGCAGGTTGTGTGTGCGTTACAATGCAATGTCTTTTGCATACCCCCGCATGACTAATTTGCCCAAATATCGGGTCAATTTGATCAGACCCTTTCTTCACACTGGTGTGGACTTCACAGGACACATCTGGGTGGGGGATGGGGAAAATAGCCGCAAAGTTTATTTGCTCTTATTTACGTGTCTTACCACTAGAGGTATACAATGTCGGAGTACCTTCTCATTTGTATTCCGACAATGCTAAGACTTTTACCACTGGCGGCAGAATTATTAAGCAGGCCTATGGCTCAGAGGAATATAATAGTATCTTCCGCACTTATTCTGTCAAGCATCTAACAATTCCTGTGTATGCTGCTTGGTTTGGGGGAACCTGGGAGCGGCTTATTCGCACAGTGAAGACTTGCTTGTTCAAAACAGTTGGTCGCTCTCAGGTGAGTTATTTCCAACTATTGACTTTCATCTCAGATGTTCAGAGGGCTGTTAACAATCGTCCTTTGACTTATCGCTGTTCATCAGATGACGGGTTGGAGATAATTACACCTAATCATTTCCTGAGACCCTTTTCTGCGGTTAATATACTGTATAGAAAGGAAGAGGAGGATCTCTTTGACTCAGAACCCCCCCTCAGAACTGATGTCCTTGAGGCTATGGAGGAGAGGGAACGGCTCATATTCAAATATAAAGAGTTATGGTTTAATGAATACCTACTTAGACTTAGGGAATCGGCGAAAAATCTACACAATGAGTCCTATAACAATCAAATTAAAATAGGAGATGTTGTGTTAATAAAATCCCCCATTAAAACCAGACCTTTTTGGACTTTGGGTAGGGTAATGGAACTCATCCCTGGGGATGATGCTTTTGTCCGTACTGTGGTATTGAAAAGGGGTGATGGATCAACACAGATTCACCCCATAAAATTATTGTATCCATTGGAATTAGCTATAACGCACAGTCACAGAGCTTATGCTCCTGATACGTCGAGAGATGGGACGGACTCCTCTGTCCCAGTGGATTTTGTACCTGCAGATCAGGAATTGATATGTATCTGCCCTGGTTGCCAGGAACCGGAGGATCAGCGACCAATGATCTGTTGTGATCATTGTGATCAATGGTTCCATTGGCAGTGTGTTGGTATAGTGGGGGAACCTCCAGAGGAGAGTCGGTGGTATTGTTCGGCGTGTCAGACGATGCTCTATCAGGAGTTAATATGGATCTGCCCCGGGTGTCAGGAACCGGAAGATTACAGACCAATGATATGTTGTGATCGTTGTGATCAATGGTTCCATTGGCAATGTGCTGGCATTGATGAAGCTCCGGCAGAGGAGGATCAGTGGTACTGTTCTTCTTGTGCAGACCCGGAAGGGGGGTCTGACATTTAAGTTATTACAATGGTCAGTTAAAAAAAAAAAAGGGTTTATTTTATATTTATTTATTTGTTTGTTTTTTTTTTTTTACTCTTGAGTGGGAGAGTGAAAGAATTTCTTACCTCAATTCTGAGGGGTGTTAGGATTACCTATCTTTCTTTGAAGAGGGGTTAATTAGCATACGTGAATCACATTAGCATAGAGATGGAGAGGTTGGGTATTTAATGGTTCAGTTGGGAGGGGTTGGGGTGTGTCTGAACATCAAACAAGTGGACAAGTTACGATTTTGAGTGCGTCCCCCTATCTCTTCCCTGCTTTTTCCAGGCCTACCTAATAAGTTACCAATTTGTTTTAACGTGACTAACGTTGAAATTAATTTTGGGTAGGCCTAAGATATTAATTTCTCTAATTATCTACCAGGGAATCTCGGCCGAGATTTATTTTATTTTATTTTATTTTAAGTTGTGTACGTTTGGCTGGGCATTCTGTCCAGGTAAGACAGTGTTTTTTTTTTTGTATTTGTTTTTTTTTTCTCCCACCGAGAGGTATTTCTCCAACCATACTTATTTTAGGAGAACACTTTATTTGTTCCCTTGGGCCTATGAAAGGGTCTCATTTCCATATTAATATAAAAATGTTACCAGGCACAACGAGCCGCGACGCTAAAGAAGCAACGTCGCAATTTTGAAAAGCAGGTAAGCGCGCACTAGCGTTATTTATTTATTCATTTTTTTCCCTGTTTATTGCTTTGTTGCCTGTTGGCGTTTGCAATGGTTCAGTTTTCATGTCTGTTATGGGATTTCGAGCCCTAGCCGTTTTAAAGTTCCAACAATTACACTAAATTACAAACAATTTAAGATGACCATTCTAAATTTAAACAAATTAAAAGAAACCCCATAGATAAACTCAAGACACAAGTAAACAAACTTATTACAGCCAATAATGCCGTAATTGATAACGTTAAACTTCCCAAAATAATTGGAGATTATAAACCAGGTTACTTGTACGGTACTGTAAAAATTCATAAACCAAACTCTCCTCTCCGTCCAATAATTTCTCAAGTCACTACCCACATATATAAATTAACTAAAACTATTAATGATCTTATATCCCCTTATTTACCTAGTAAATATAGTGTAAAATCCACACATGGGCAATTACACATACTGCATACCCAAAAAACAGATAATAAAATTACTGCATCACTCGACGTTGAAAGTCTGTTTACAAATGTTTGCCTAAATATATATATATATATATATATATATATATATATTGAATAAGTCGACACTACAAATATTGATGGAAGGCAATAAGGATAATATTTTGAAAAACCAGACCAGCGTAATTTTTTTTATAATAAATTATTTATTTATTCTAAAAACTCGAGATATTTCAGCGATATTCGCCTTTGTTAAAAGTATAGGCAATTTTTTCTTTATTTTTTTTCGTGTCTTTTTTAAATCCATCTTGATTGGTACATTGTCGCAGCCAAAATGAAATTCGTCTTGATGTTATGACAGTATATCAGCTTAAAATGTTTCGACGTTTTTTAATTCATGTTTTATTTGTACATATCTATTTATTTTTTATCTACAAGGATGCCCATTCTGATAGTTCTCAAATTAGTTCAGTTCAGCTAATTCAATGACATGCACACCTAAGTTATGATACCTAGTCTCCCTAACTCATAACAATATGAGAAAAACAGACGGTTAAGACTTCCATAAACAATCATCTATCAAACGTACACACAACTTGTATATATATATATATATATATATATATATATATATATATGCACGAAAAACATACGCCGTTACGTAGAAATATGCAAACAGATATATAGACCTACATAAAATGTTCAGAGTCGTACAAATATATAGATACATACACACATACAAATACACATACCACACAAACAGACATACCACACAACCACACACATATATATATATATAATATATATATATATATATATATATATATATATATATATAATATATATATATATATATATACTCAGACTCGCTAAGAATAATTGCTCTTACAATATAATTTTCGCATTCATACTTAATAGTGTACTAAAAGATAATTTCCAGCTATAACTGACACCCATCTGGAAATGTGTAGCAACAATGTTTGTAGTAATTAAAATAATTATACCATATATATATATATATATATATATATATATATATATATGTGTGTGTGGTGGGGGTGTGTGTGGTGGGGGTGTATGTGTGTGTGTGTAGCGTATGCATATGTGAGCGTGTGCATTTGCGTATGAATATATACGTAGATTACAAATATGGCTGGGCTTAATTAGGTTCATTTTACAAATGTTTTGATCGCGTGCTACTCGTCCAACACAGCGTGATTCCTCAAAGAAAATTAATGTAAACAAATTAATTCGGTCACTATCCTGAATCGATCCAGTTATAGTGATTAAAATTTCTTTATTTAAGGGGGAGGCAAAATAATTGATTCTCTTAGAACTACGCAAATAGCAATATTTCTTTATTTCGAACATATAAAGTTGAAGTGGGAGTTTACATTATACCAAAAAGTAAACATGGCTTAATTAATCTACAGTAGAATATTCAATGATTAAGTGGCATCAAAATAGTCAACCAACCATAGTGCATAATGTGTATATATATATATATATATTTATATTTATGAAATAAATATATGATGTACATATATTATACGCCCCTTTTTGGGTTTAGCTGTCTGGTAAGTGAAATAACCAACTGCTATCAGCTTATATTGCATTTCTCTTTTTGTATACAGATAAAGCATTCAGGCAATTGCTAATGTTTTCATTGAGAATAAGCGAAATCTCAGCAGATGCCAAATCATAGGGAAGTTGTTTGGAGTGCCTGGTGTCGTCTTGAGTTTCGACCACAACGATATAACTGCTTGTCCAGCAATACTAGAGAGCTGTAATACAGTTATAGAGTATACCTCCTGATGGTTTATATGTGTGTGTGTAGTGGCCTGAAGCCTGAATCAATACACACACACATCCACACATGTATATATATATATATATATATATATATATATATATATATATAATGTGTGTGTATGTGTGTGCGTGTGTGTGGGGTTGTGTATAAGTATCCAAAAATATGATGATGTATGTTTGAATTAACACTTACAAGTATGTAATAGCAAGTAAGATATACGGAAACATTATTCATTCCTAACTTTCGTTTGCAGCTCATTGATATTAGTACATTTTTATACTCTTATTATTCTTATCTTTCCTGTTCAAATTTCTATTTATCGTTTTTCGAATAATGTGCCTTTTTAACCAGTAAATAAGTATCCTTGAAAAGAAGCTTTCTAAGCCAAATACTATATTTACTGACCGGTTGTGAAACGCGCGTAAGACGAAAAAATATAAGCATCTGCCTCAATAAATAAATGATAATATAAATAAAATAATATGATTATCGCCTGTTTTTGTCATTGAAATGCAACTAATAAGTATATATATATATATATATATATATATATATATATATATATATATATATACTTGCTAGAAAAAACTCATAAACAATAACATATGTTTATATGTTCCTTTTATCATCACTTATATACTAGCTCACTTTACTGATACATTCGTATGTATATCAGTAGTAGTAGTAGCATATATATATATATATATATATATATATATATATATATATATATATATATATATATATATATATATATAATGGCACTGCTATGCCCGAAACAGATGACAACAGAAGCTGAAGAGAGCCGAATGGCTTACTATTTCCGTGCTTCAAACCGACGGTACGAATGTTGTACTAATTTTTCTGTACCAAAATAAATAAATAAATATATATATATATATATATATATATATATATATATATATATATATATAATTAACTTAACATTATTTCAGTCAACGCCAAATAGCCAGCGTTTTCATTGTATTACATCTTTTCACAACATCAATACAAATAAAATGTGAAAAATTCGAATTAATTTAACCGCAAAAAGAAAACCTAATGTGAAGTAGAGAACATAAAAGTGAAAAATAAAAACAAAAACAGTATCAACTCCAGTCCAAGGTCACGTTTGCAGAAAATCAGTTACCGGCCGAAAACCCAATTCCCTTCCTCTAATACTCGTTCTGTAAAAAAGAATCCAGACATAATTGGAAAGAGAAAGTCAAAGAAAAAAAAAGTTATATATATATATATATATATATATATATATATATATATATATATATATATATATATAGACTCGTCCAATTAATCGGCACGAAATTGGAAGTTGCGCGTTAATTTATCTTTTGTTCATTCTGAGTTTGTTATTAACTATAAGTATACTACTTTACGAACGTATACACTTAATATTTTTTTAACTGATAACACACACACACACACACATACACACACACACACATATATATATATATATATATATATATATATATATATATATATATATATATATGAAAGACTAAAACTCAATTAATATTTAGAACGGAAAAATACATTTTATCTAAATATCTAAATCAAACCAAACTCATATTTACATTATTATTATCAGAACATGTAACTATCTATATTTAATATATATCAGGACCGGCGACACAGTTATAAAAGTGTGGGGGGGGGGTGGCTCTCCTAAAAAGTGGGGTGGCGGTTAAACACATGCATATATAACTTCATTATTGATGACCGTAAAGTAGGGGGGGGCAAGTCAAAAAGTGGGGGGCTGTAGCCCCCCCCCACGGTACCGCTTTCCATATATATATATATATATATATATATATATATAAATTTAACAACGATAACCACGTATTACAGAACACATTTTAACCAGCAGAAAGGAATAAAGACTACGCTAAAACAAATGGGTTACATAAATCAGTATTTATAAAATTAAGCACTAGTAATAACACTCAAACGAATTTGATTTTTCACTCGAATTGTTTGATGATGCTAAATGATGCGAATAATGACATTATTACTATTATAAAATATTTCTAGACTTATAGATAAAACACGCAATAAAATGATATACATTTTTTTAATATTTTTGTTTTAGGAATAACACAAATGAACAGACTGACATTTAAAAGATTTTACAATGTATCCCAAAACATATGCATATATATACATGTGTGTCTAGTTATATATATGTGTATGTGTATCTCATTATATATATATATATATATATATATTTAACTATTTAACTATTTTTTTTACAATTTCGAGACAGCCTCTATCCACTTTACTTACATAGTACAATACATATATATGTGTGTGTGTGTGTTCTTGACCTGCCTGATTATATCAAGTCTTAAATCGATATATTTTCTGACAACACCACGCTTTACTCTCGTCATGTAGGTAAAACGGACGCGTACATCTCCGAGGCAATGGCTGTAGTGGATTGGGGTCATAAACGTTTGGTTACTTTTAATGTCACAAAGATAAAGCCCCCTTTTCTTCAATAACTACAAGCAACCTCTTCTACCACCGAATACCATGTCAAATAACACCCTGCCTGCGAGTTTAACATTCAAAATCCTAAGCCTTAAATTCACAGGTAACATCAATTTGAACAAATACATCGAAGTCATTGCCAAGGCTGCGCAAAGAAGGTTGGCTTCCTCTACTGTGTTAATAAACTCCTCACACCTGCCATTATCCTGTATCTCTACAAAGCCACCATCCGCCTATGCATGGAGTATTGTTGTGACATCTAGGCTGGTGCATCATTCACTAGACTCTCCCTCCTAGACAAGGTCCAAAAAAGAGTCACCAACTTATTAAGTTCCTCACTATCGACCAAGCTTAAGCCCCTGTCTCATCGATGCAATGTTGCATCCTTGTACTTGTTTTACAAATACTTTAATGGATTAGTCTCCGATGAACTGGATGCTCTGGTGCCCCCCTCGACGTAAATACACTAGACACCCTCGACAATTAGCATAATACCATCCATTCACAGTGGAATCGTTTTGATGCCGGAGAGTCTGCAACTCCAATAGCTTCTTTATCTGTGCTGCCGGCTTCCGGAACTCCACCTGCTCCATCTTTTCCCGACTGTATTGACATGCAGAGGTTTTAAACTAATGTAAACAGACATCTCATTGCACATCTCCAAACTTAGGATGACACCTAAAACCTACATCCTAATTCTCAGTAGCCCCTTACCTCTACAGTGTCGGCATGTTTTGGAGTGAAATATGTTTAAAAATGTATATATATGTATGTATTATTTAAAGTGAAATTATAACAGGTACTTATTTTCACATAAGTATATTCGTTTAAATAAAACAGTTATATAACACAGCATTAAAAATAGAAAATCTATGACTTACATAAAAAGCACCAGAATAGATAGAGCGGTGAAATATGTGAAAAATAATTTCATGATGATGTAAACTCTTATTCGGAAAGAGTGTATCGTTTAATATATGTAAAGTATTCGTTATGTGAATAGAACAATACTATGCATGAACAATATACAATGATGAGGTTAAAATTAAGACAAACTATTCAGACACCAAAACTGGTAAATACAGACCTATATAAGTTCAAATTAAAACACTATAATTAAACTATGCTAGTAAAGTAATTATTAATGTGGTGCAGTGTTACGAGACGTTCTCGCAGTTAGGAAGAGTACACACAATTTACATTAAAGTAAGTCTAAAAATAGCTTTTAAAGATACATTTATTAAAGACGTAGTTCTGTTATCTTTTCCTCTCTAAAAAAGGCCAAACACGGCTCATTATACGCTTAACTTAGTCTGCACACGTGTGAATGGGTCGTAATTTGAACAATATTTAGCATCATTTTGTCTCGGCCATATGGAATGCATTACACGTCGCCTGACGCCCTCTGCCGACGGAAATATACATATATTTTGCCACCATCCAGGGTACTATATTTAGGGAGCTGTTTATTCCGCACATTAAAAGTGAAGCTTATAGTAGTTCATACGGAATAATCTGGTCCTCGTAGTAACGCTCTTATTCATACCCACAATTGCGAGTATTTTACTAGTGAGAAAGAAAATTAACACAGCCGAGAATTGAACCTAATGAAAATATTATATTTAGAAGAATTAAAAACTATTATCATTATGTAGTAATATAATGTGTATTTGCAAATAAATATACTAAAATTAAAAGCTGAATCGCCAGACTCACTCAGTTTACTTAATTGTCGTCGAAAAGATTAACATTTAAAAAATTAGACTTCATTTCTCTCTTCATATCTATTGTTCAATTTTAAGGCAAATTCATAGAATGTTAATTTTAAAAAGGGAGTCTGTGCGCTTTTTAAGCACCCTCATACTCACCGTTTTTAAAATTTGTGAATACTTTTTAATTGCTTTCTAATATCTATGGTTCAGATTTCATGCAAAAAAGATATTTGTATTTTGTATCTGTTTTACCTTTATGAACCAACTAAATAATTTAAATATATGCCGACTATGACAAAATATCCTCAATAACGTACTGATTACACATATTTCATTGAGTTTTGTATATCAGTTGTTGCAAATCGATGTTCAGGCACACACACATGTTAGCTATATATATATATATATATATATATATATATATATATATATATATATATATATATATCACGTATACACATACACTTTTATAAAGAGATACTATTTTTTAAGTATCAATTTTCAGTATTTACTTCAACAGTGCTTGATACGTAAGTAGAGCTAGGTAGTAAGCCATGAAAATATATTTATGACAATTAAGTTACACAGAGACTCCCGCGTTCATCCCCGAGGGAATCTTCAGGCTAAAATGAATGGAGTAAGTTTTGCCGGGTGTTTGTATATACACGGCTATCTAGTTAACACATCAGATTCTTTGTTGTAATTTTTCCCAATCGTTAGGGTTCTCACGAATAAAGGTCCGGTTCGTTTTACTTTCTATTTAATGTTCTATTGTTCTGTTTTCTAAAGTTCAAACTCGGTTACAGAATCACACTGTACCCCACAAGCAAGCGTCATAACAAAATTGCCACGATACGTTATCACGTAAAGAAAAATGTATTTCAACTTCGATTGTTCAATGCAATTTGTACTCGGTAAAACATATGTTTATTATTCTTTCCTTAAGAATAATAAATATGTTTTTACAGAATACACCTTGCATTGAACATTCAAAGTTTAAATAAAGTTGTCATTCGTACAGGTTTATCCCTCTTCTTTCATGTATCTATATAATTGATCTACCTCGTATGTTGAGCTTAAACCATTTCAGTATACTTTTAATTTCATAATGTATTTTATATATATATATATATATATATATATATAGAGAGAGAGAGAGAGAGAGAGAGAGAGAAATTGAGAGATAGATAGAACAAGATAAAGAGAGACATACAGACAGAGAAAGAGAGAGAGTCTAGTAGAGATATTAGGCGTTTTCAAAATTGAGATGTTAACCTCGTATTAAATAGTAAATTGAGGACGTAGATGTAAATTTCCTGTGTATTATCAATGTTTTAAATTAAAGAAAACAATTACCATGAACTTTTTTAATTAATAAAAAGTGTTAGTTTCAAAAATGTAGATGGAGTGGACATTTTAAAATAAATAAAACATACCTCATTACACTCCCTATCACGTCTACTACCTTCGTTCAAAATATAACAAAATAGTGTTTTCTGAATCCATGTATATATTTAATAGAAAAGTTAATATATGCTCCCATTTTATATATATATATATATATATATATATATATATATATATATATATATATATATATATATATATATGATAATTTTATTTACACAGACATGTACAAAATCTGCGACACTGGCATGTCGATGTTATCGATCAACAGTTACTATAAACTGAGATCTCATCAGGGAGAGTTAGAATCCGATCTTAACATCAGATCATATTTGGAGAGAATTAAATGGAGGGATAGAGAAAGAGAAAAAGAAGAAAAGAAATTAAACATTTCAAAAATAATAAAAAAAACATTACAATAAAATTCTAAATGAAAAAACTACCGTAACGAAAACAGCAAATACCAAGGCCTGTAACGGCACAAACAAAAAAACATGCCCATTACAACAAAATTGCCAAATAACCCAATCAGTATATCAAGCAACAATCTCTACTTACGAAAACCCAACCCTGAAAAAATTCTACATAAATATGGCTGGTCATACCTTCAAAGAAAGATATACTAGACATAAGTGTTCTTTTAATAACTCTACATATCAAAAAAGAACCTCACTTTCTATATATTACTGAGAACTATACAACAATAACCAATCACCAACAGTAACCTGGAATACAATTAGAAAAACTAGCACCTGTGGTTCCCTAAACTCACCTTGCTACCTTTCCCTAACAGAAAACATTGAAATAATTAAATTTAGTAATAGGGGCAAACTTCTAAACAAAAAACAAGAAACATCAATTAACTGTAGGCATAATAGATTACACCTTCTTAGTAATCCACTTATAACCCCTTAGGCTGTTACTATATATATATATATATATATATATATATATATATAAAAACGCAACCTACCCATCAACTGATAATTTTGTCAACACAACTATCATCTTATACCTTTTTTATTAATACTTATTTTTATTAGTAGTAGCATTATTGTTGGTAGTATTATTATCAGTAGTATTATCTGTGGTAGTACTGTTAGTGGTGGTGTCATTGGTGGTATTATTATTATTATTATTATTATTATTATTATTATTATTATTATTATTATTATCATCATTATCATTATTATCATTATCATTATTATCATACCCACTACGATTAATACTAATTGTCATCTTCTCTGTTTTTCTTTACCCTTAAATATTCCCTTATATGTTTATCCATTTATTGATTAATATTTCTATATTTTTTAGATTATTTTTATACTATCATTATCAATTATTTATTATTACTATTATTAATATTTTCAACTTAATTATTTGACATTGAATTATTTTTCATTTCTGTACTTTTATCTAAATGATTATTGTTGTTAGTGGTGGCATCATGTCTGCTGTTACTATCATAATTATTTTTGCGGCTGTTAAATTAACAGTATCACTATTATTAATAATATTGATATTGCCATGTTTTAACATTACCTGACTTTTGCTTCCACTGTCATTGATGATTATAATGGCAATGTCATTATCTATAACTTTATTATTTTATTTCAGTTATTATTATTACCATTATTATTATTATTATTATTATTATTATTATTATTATTATTATTATTATAATAATAATAATAATAATAATAATAATAATAATTATTATTATTATTATTATTATTATTATTATTATTATTATTATTAGTATTATTATTGTTCTCATCTTTATTGCCATTATGACTACTACTACTTTTTGTACTGTTCTATTATTATTTATTAATTTTTCACTATCATTATTTCTATGGTTAAGATTAATGGCATTACCACTCTGATTACTGCTGTCGGGAAAACCACTATTATTACTATCTTTATATGATCAGCATTATTGCAACCATTAACCCATATCATAATATCGGCAGACATTATCTTATTATTTAATATTATTATGATAATCACTACCTCCTACTATTCCTAATATTTATCATTCTATTTCTTTCCTAAACTATTATTTTTTATAAATTCTTAAATATTATTGACCACCATTATCATTGTAGTTGTTGTCGTCGCTGTTATTATTATTCGTATTTTTCTTCTTCTTCTTCTTCTTCTTATTATTATTATTATTATTATTATTATTAATTATTATTAATAATAATAATAATTAATAACGCCGGCATTTTCTAGTTATCCTTTAGCTATATTGTGTAGTACTTTTAAATTAAATTAAACTATTATTATTATTTTTATTATCATTCATTATTATTTTCATTATTTCACCTCAATTATTAGGGGTATCTATTATTATTATTATTATTATTATTATTATTATTATTATTATTATTATTATTATTATTACTACTAACCAATATATTTATTCGATTTATTAATTTATTCATGGTAAGATAATAAACTCTAGAAAATTATAAAGATAATATAAATCCAGAATTGGCGACACATTATATCACCGCCCCACCACCACACAAATTACACGCGTCTGATCGGTTTGCCCGCACGCACACATACACACATATACACAATATTATAGTTCACTTGAAAAATACATTTATAAACTCGGCTTTAAAAAAACTGTCTGTTATTTTGACACTTGATTCGTGCATGTCTACCTCCCTCCTTCCTATTTTTTATATTTTTATATTTCCTATCTCTTATCTCTCGATCTGAATCAACAGACGTACTCTTTCTTTTCCTTTATGTGTCTACCTTCCCATCACCCCTCCATTCATTATATGCCCCTCCTTCCACCTTATATTTTTATTTTTATTTATTTATTTATTTATTTATTTATTTGCCCTTTTTGTTTCAGATTTTAGATTTTAGATTTTTTGTTTTTGTTTTTTAGATTTTTTAGATTTTTAATGATAAATTTTTTAACGGCCTCAATTTTTGAAATGTTAAATTTCTTTTCCTCTTTTTCTAGATAGAGAAACTATCCCTCCATTTCATTCTCTCCAAATATGATCTGAGGTTAATATCGGATTCTAACTCTTCCTGATGAGATCTCAGTTTATAGTAACTATTGATCGATAACATCGACATGCCAGTGTCGAAGATTTTGTACATGTCTCTGTAAATAAAATTATTATATATAAAGCTCTATTTTGATATTGAGCACTTTTTATAAACCCGGTAAAAGTCTCTGGATTACCACCCTGTGGATAGTTTTTACCTGGATTATTACCATTATTATATATATATATATATATATATATATATATATATATATATATATATATATACATTTTTAAGAAGTTTTTCAAATTAAAAATATTAGGTGACACATGTATTTAAAGACGAACATTAATTGTAAGCAAATTAAAAACCAATAATTTAATTAAAATTGTAAATCTATTTCATTTTTTGCTGAATAGACTCCGCTGGCAACGCCATTTATACACATGCTGGAACTAAGGCTGAGCACAAATATGACGAAAAAAAATGCTCCTTAAATATCATAGTATACGTAACTCTTATCCTACTATACTGACGCAAAGAAAAATTATAATGTCATTTTTTGAAATTATATAAAACTTGCTGGATCTGTCTGCCGGCGTTGCCCGGGAAAATATAAATTTACGAATTATAATATGCCAACATCTAACAGAACGCAAATAGGTCACAGCAGACAATTTTACTGCTTAGAATGATTGTCAGTTTGTAATTGTTAAAGGGTACAAAGTGGAAGAAAGGAATGAAAGAAGAAATAAGACAGGGTGGTAGAAGTTATCCTGCCCATCCTGTCATCACGGTAATCCCTCAGGATCTTTCTGTTTGATTTAACACCCGCTCTATAAAAGATAATGAGCATTTTTTTAAATTAAAGAAAAATGCAGAACACTAATTAAACATGTGTGCTCGAAGATAGATGATGATATTCACAAAACACTACATATTACACTGATTTATTTTTAACTTACTACTAAATAAGGTTGAATAAAAAACACGCCCATAGTCATCCGTCCTCTCTCCCTCGTAAGCGAAATCTTAACAAAATAAAAAAGGTTACAAACTGTATGAGTGAATTGGGATCGAACGTTAAACTTCTCAGTCTTGAATCTATGTAGATAACCTAATCGCCACGAAAGCGAGTAGAGCATCTTTGAAAAATACGTCACTTTAACGAAGCTTCTAGCTGGCATCCGTTTTATTTTACGATCCGCTAGAAAACGTCCAAGTTTAGGCTCAACCCGGAACACATTTTGGGGTATTTTTATACAATGACATTGATGTTTTGTCCAAATTATTGCATATTATACGTGAGAAAGTTGTAGAATTCAGGAAATGTAAACCTAATGCAGGTCTATTGAGTAGCATGGCGCATATTGACCCTATTCGAAAGTCGAGTTGCCATATCAAATAATAAAGAAAAACTGTAAGGAAATATGTTCGTTAATTGCATTCTGTAAACGCCGGAATAAGTATAACTGTATATGTGATACGTAAAATTAACGTAATCAGATATTCTCGAAAAGCACAGGAATGTTTTGTAGTATGTTATAAATTAATAGCAGACAAATAGTAAATATTAACAGACACATTTTTATAAAGTAGACGTTGTTTATGAGTTTCCGGTGTCTATGAGGAAAGTTTTGGTACGAAAGTGTTAAAGGGGGAAATATGTTGTTACCACTTATATTAAGTATGTTTTGTGGACAGTCTAAGATGGTGGGTCAAAAGTAATATTTAGTGTTTGCTTAAGAAAATAATCAAGAATTTACTAAAACACACACGAGTGAATAAGCGCAATATAATGGCAAGTTTAGTAGCCTAAGTAGCTGTCTAAACTTCATATAAAAGATATATACTTATATATTGTATTAATAAAAAGGTGGAAACTACATAATTCATTTAACCGTTTTATGTATTAATTTGCTTCCGTTTGTGATCACCCCCCGTTACACCTCTGCATTGTATTTCATTCTTTGCATTTCTGGAATATGCACACTAAAAAACATATTATATTAACCTATATATATATATATATATATATATATATATATATATATATATATATATATATATATATATACTTCAGTGTATCGTTCCTATGTTTGCCTCATGATAAGATGTATACTTATATGTAAATAGGTGTAATCACTTTTCTTTCCCTTTATGTTCTGTCTATTTTGTCCTCTTCCTTGCGGATGTGTGTGAGACAGACCAGTCGCCGGTGTTCAATGAGAAAGCCCCTCTACCACTCCGAGCAGAGAGTTTAACTTAAAAACATATCTATTTTCTTATTCCGTTTGTTTCAGTTATTCTCCGATATATGTGCACCGGAAACGAAACAGACAACAAAACCCCCATATATGACTTAGCGAAATAATAACAAATAATATTAATTTTAGTTCGCTAATTTCAAGAACTCTGTTTACCCTTATAGAAGGCTTGAAGAAGGGAATAGTTCCCGAACGTTTACTACAGACTATACACAAAAAAACAACACTGAAATTGTAATTTACTTTATTTTGCATTTAAAATAGTCTAATAAATTCGGCACAAAATTTTAAGTTGCATGGTTATTTATATTTTCCTCATTCTCAGTTTTTGATTCACTCTATTCTCGTCATGTGGTCAAAACCGACGATGAGGCAATGGCTAGATCCTTAGAACATGACCCCCAGTCTGTAGTGAAATGGGGTAAAACAAATGATGGTAACATTTAATGCCGCAAAGACAAAGCTACAAACAACCTGTTCAACCACAGATTGTCATGGCAAATTACACCCAACATGAGAGTCTAGCGTTCAAACTCCTCGGTATATCATTCACAAGTAACATAAATTGGAATAAATACATTGAAAACATTGCAGAGTTGCTGCAAAGAAGGTGCGTTCCATATATCGTGCCAGTAAACTTTTCACACCTGAAATTTAAACTAATGTAAACAGACATCTCGCTTCGCAACTTCCAATTTAGGTTGATCCCCTTACGTCTACAGTTGCGACCTGCCTTGTTTGGGGTGAACTATGTTAAAATATATATATATATATATACACACATACACATACACACACATATATATATATATATATATACATATATATCCTTAATCTCGTAAAATTCTGTCTAGTAGCGTTATAATACGTAAATAGATTTATTTTCAGTGGGTTTTTTTCAAAATTGCTTTACCCGAAATGAGTTGATTATGTTCTATTTTATTATGTCGTATGTCTACTATACATGGTCAAAGTTCTATACAGCTATGTCCTGTATTTGTTGAATATATGGACTCATTTAATTTTAAAGGATGGCTTAGGGCCACATTGTTAATAAATAAACCAAACACAAGTTATTATACTTTTGATAATACTTTCAATATATAGTTTAAAATTGTATGAAAATGTGACTTATCATTTTTTTAATACATGGGTACATGTATTTTCAAGTATACATCTTACGCTATTACTCTCCTCCAAAGTTCAAATTATATAGCTTATTACATACATTATTATGATCATTGAAACGCAACCTTAAGTATAACTTCTCATTCCTCAGAGATTTTAGTATATAGACATACTTTTTTGTCTAAGCTTCTTTTCTGAGGAGGTAGGTAAATTTCATGCTTGTCACTCGAGGCTATGTCATTCGTGATGAAATGTCAACAGAACTATGCAGGTACTGTTATTTCAATCTAAATTCTCATTTTTCGGGGAGCCGCATTTTTCTCAAGATTGAACTATATAGATTATAAACGACATTTACATACATACCGATAATCTACTTATACATATTGTGCAAATACTTAACGGCACACCTTACTGTAGATATTCGAGATATCTTATTAGCTGAATAACATATAGCGGGAAAAACGAACAAATGAGATCTTATACATTCTACCAACACGTACTGAAAGAAAGTAAAAAGTACAAAAATAGTAATGACTAGATAAAGACATACGACACAATATCAATGCATGCATAATTACTTGAATTTAAAATGTATAAAATATCTTACCAACTTTTTCAATGGTAACTTGGACACTGAACTACTAGCCAACGGACATCAATTGATAGATATTAGAATACAGAGAAGCATTTGAAAAGGTACTATATATCCCCAATACGTATTATTATAGACACGAGGAGACTGAATATTATACTCGAGAGATGCAATATTAAACAAACAACATCATAAAATTCAATGAGCATAAATGATTTGAAAATACTCAAAATAAGAACGATACATTACTAAACACAGTACTAATAAACACAATAATAAACACACAACAAATAAAGGAAACTATAGTCTGAAGCCAGAATTTATACATTGTATTCGAAATAGAAAAATGCACACTAAGAGAGTTCAAGTAGAGAAAACAGTAAACTGCGTAAAGCAGACGACTGACCAATGAGAGATGATGATGGTACGTCGTGAACATTTAAACTATACATATCTGGGCATTCTTGAAACGGATAATAATCAAATCTACAATGTTGAAATAGAATATTAGAAGAGAATACACGAGAAAAAAAGAAAGCTCCTTGAAACTAAATTACATAGTAAAAACCTAATAACATACATCAATACTTGGCCAGTATCCTAAGTAAGATATCCAGGATGTTTTAAAAACTGGACTAAATAAATAAGGTGCCCGTATGAAAGAACCTGGAACTTTATCAAAAGGCAAAACGCATTGGCGAACTATCTGAAAAATATTGCTGAGAAAGCAGACTGAAACGTGGTGAAGATGTTTGTGGGGGTGATAGAACAACTATAATAATATGTAGCACAACACATGGAGCAATTGTTTACTGTCGCTAGTTTGGAATGCAATGAAACGGGAAGCAAACAGTCTTGTGAAGCAAAATGCGAAAAGACAACACCGTATGACTGACTTATGAGAATGACCAAAGACATAGTACACGAATACACATGCTACGAACATTTTACTTTAACAGTGAGACCGAATCGCCACAGAAATCAAGGATCTAAACGAACTACATTAAATACAATATAGACAACACTTGCGAAAATATGGAATGTATTAGTTCTAGACAAAGGCACGAAAAAGTAAACCACATTATTAGTGAATGCAATAAACTAATCCAAAAAGAAATACAAAAACATACATGAAATATATAAATACAGGAAAGTATTTACTGAGAACGATGCAAACCATTGTCTTTTGAACATTAAGCTAACTAAGAGAGACAGAAAAGCAAAATCTTCGTTAAAAATTCAAAAACAAAAAATTATATTACAAATCAAAATACAAACGAACATATCAATTTAAAAATTATACTAAGAGTTCAACTTTTACCAAGATCAAACTACTCGAGGATAGGAGTAAGTGAGATTTTAAGTTTGATGATGTAACAGTATTATGAAAAGTTTTAAAATTATGATTAATTCCCAAGACAACATGATATACATATGTTTATATTGGACATGAATACCACAAAGTATGTATGGAAACATCCCCCTCGCTGGGGAGATTTTGTAATAAAACTGTGCATTGAAGTTTCTTCCTAATGTTAGAAACTCGGAGGAAGAAAAGAAAAGAGTTATTCACAGTGTTTGTAGTAAAGCGAGTTCTTGCTCTAGAGGGATTTACGGAGTAACCTGAGTTTGACACTAAGTCGAGCACCTACTACTGATAAAGTAGGGAAAAACTACAAACGTCTTTACTGTGAGGAAAAGGGTTTTACGAAAGAGAAGTGAGTATCTTCCACTAGATGTAGTCTGCCAAATCAAGAAAGAGTGCTCTGAGCAGCACCTTATTTGAGGCCGAATCTGACTGTTAAATGTAGAGAATTGCATTAGTAGTCAGGTACATCCAAGTAAGAAGATTGAACATTATGCTATTCAACACGACGATTAACATCTGCCAAATAGTATATTTCTTTGTCGGAGCAGGTCGTATCAGAAGCTAAAATGGCCAGAAAAAGTAAACACATACATTAGAATTGGCAACCCGCCAACAATGAGGCAATGAAACATGGCTAACACCACAGTAATGCCAATAAATGTTTGACTACTAAGTTCAGTGCCCCCAAATATGGAGAAATAACTCTTAGCCGTTTCACCCAAAGACATAATACAATGTACGCCACTGAAATACTAAAGAACACTTTTTACTGCGAAAAGTAATCTAAATAATTCGATGACAATGACCAAATAGAGGTATGTTCACATATAATGACGTCTAAAACACAGAGCTACACATATAGGAAGAACATTGCACGAATACCAGGGAAATAAAACTTCCATAGTAGATACGAAATAAATACTCTATAATCTGAAATCCCACTTCGCCCCACAAAAAAACTGTGGCCCCAACGACTTTGTGTTTTACAAAAAAATGATCGAGGCAAATCTAGGAAGATTGGAGACCAAAACGGAAAATTGCAGTTAAATCCTGATGAAGCTTATTTTGAGTCAAATCCAAGATAAAACAAATGGCTCATATTAGCAAGAACGCAAACATAAATAGTTGTTGTGAGAATGCAATGTGAGGTTCAACGGTGATCAAAAGACGAGAATGAATCTGGTGAGACATCTTACCCCGCCATTTGCCAGCAAAGGATTAGTTCATAACTCTTTTTAAAACTCCTAGTTAGAAAATAATAATAATAATAATAATAATAATAATAATAATAATAATAATAACAATAATAATAATAATAATAATAATAATGATAATAATAATGATAATAACACCAATAATAATAATAATAATAATAATAACGATGATAATAACAATAATAATAACAATAATAACAATAATAATAATAATGATAATAACGATAATAATAATAATAATAATAATAATAACAATAATAATAATAATAATAATGATAATAACAAAAATGATAATAATAATAATAATAATAATGATAATAATAATAATAACAATAATAATAATAATAATAATAATAATAATAATAAGAAGAAAACGAAAAACACAAAATCATATGGGATATGAATGTACAAACAGACAAACCCATAACAGCAAGGAGACCGGACATGATAATAATCAACAAGAAAGAAAAATCCTGCAAAATCGTAGACTTTGCCGTTCCAGCAGACCACAGAGTGAAGACCAAAGAGACGGAAAAAAGAAGCAAATATACTGAACTTGCCAGAGAATTGAAAGGAATATGGAACATGAAGAAAGTCAGTATAACACCAATAATCATAGGAGCACTAGGAACAGTCCCCAAAAACATGGAGAAAAGACTAGGAGAAATAGGAATCAAAGGGATAACTGAGACCATACAAAGGACAGTAATGATCAAAACAGCTACAATCCTGAGAAATGTCCTCGAATGCGGAAACCAACCCACATAAGCAACGAATTGGAACAAACACATGGAAGCACAAGACAACAGAACCGGGGAAAATACAACCGCACGAGAGAGGCGCAAGCATAGGCTGACGCCACGAAAATTATGGACAGAGGGTCGAGGAGGGAAAGCGCAAACCAGACCTCCACTGGAAGAGCGCGGACAGCTCTGGGACCTTGGGGAGGCTTGTTGCGACTCGGGCCCCAGAGGGGACCAATGGCCCTTACCAGCGTGAAATCGGTGGTAGGTGGCTGTTGCGATACCGCAAGGTCATCAGCGGTGATGAACGAAAAGAGGTGGAGCATACTGGAAGTCTGAGGAGACTTGTTGTCACTCAGACTCCAGGGAATACCACAGGTTGTTGGCAGTGGGCGATCACTGACGATGACCAGTGTGATAACTCCTAGTGAGTAAATAATAATAATAATAATAATAATAATAATAATAATAATAATAATAATAATAATAATAATAATAATAAATATAAGATATATACTAATACGTCTCATAGAAATAAAAATATTCAGATGACATTTTAAGAATTGAACACTGATGTAATTGTGAAATAAGGGTAAATTTACCTCACAAAATTATTGTTTGCCAAAAACCATGATCTACCTCGCCACAATATACATTACTTAAATCTTGAAAAATATATCATATATGTTAAACCGCATCATAATAAAAAATGTATATAATAATACAAATATATTTAATGAGAAACATATGTAGAGTACATCATTGCTAAACAATTTATGGGAGCTTAAATGTAGCAAACTATTTCGGGCAGAAGGTAAATATATTAATCACCATTTTGTAAAAGGGTTAAAATAAAATAGTACTACATGATTGACTCGAAGTTGCTATATGATTAAATTAAAGACAAAGAACACGCTTTAGTTTTAAGTATGTATCGGGAAATGAAAACTTACTTTAAAAATCTAATGTATTTAAACTTTCTTGCACAAAGATGAAGGAAAATATAAATGCTAAGGTACTGATATTTAGATCGCTAAAATGATATGTATATAGTTGGCTAGAAATATGTCAAGTCAACAGATAACACATTGCTCGCGTGGTTACGCTGATTAATCAGTACGAGTAAACCAATTGTAACCAAAGTAATATTTGTTTGTTTAACCCAGTTAAAATAAAAATAAACAACTCAATAATTAAAATGAGAAGAACAAGTCAGTGAGTTAGTGGTAAAAGTGAGTTCAATCGGAGCAATAGACAGACTAGTAAGGATGAACGTATAACGTATATGGCTGTAATTTGTTGGGGTATGGTGTGACAACTGCATTTATATAAAAGGGATTGCATCTCCCCCGACGAATTCCTTAAAGGATGAGATTTATGCATCTCACTTTCCATATATTTTCATTTAATATATATATATATATATATATATATGTATATATATATATATATATATATATATATATATGTATATATATGTATATATATATATATATATATATATATATATATATATGTATATATATATATATATATATATATATATATATATATATATATATATATTGAGAGAGAAGGAGAGAGATAGAGAGAGAGAGGGGGTGAGAGAGATTTTGTGTTTGTTTTTACTTGCGATAGAAACATAGCTGTTTTCTTAGTATTGTTCAACTTCCTAACAAGTAAATAATATTGCATTAAGTCTCCCTTATAATGCGTGCCATTATTGTTTTAAATGTTTTATATATATATTTATTTATAGAGAGAGAGTGCGTTTTCGTTTCTCCATAAATAAATCCATCTATTTGAAGATCGCTCTCACTACATATCTTAGTTCGCTCTCATTTATATCTATCTATCCATCTATTAATCTCTTAACCCGAACTCGATACTGCATCTCATTTTCTGAATCGATCGAAGTCACTCATCGTGTTTCAACACATCAACTATAATCGGCCAGCGCTTTGATGTAGATTTCTCTTCCAGTCAAAACTATCAATTATTTGATGAAAATATGAAAATCGATGTTTAATGTGATAAATGTCTTCGCTCATAATCGACCGTCGTGTTTTTTTCCGTTTCTCAAAGGGAAGAGTTCACTCGAAATAACTAACTAAGAAAAACAAAAAAGAAAGACTATGCTGGCGTAAACATTAATTTTCTATAAATTATCGATTTTAATACGTATAAATAAACTGACAACCTACATAAACACTCTGATGTTTAACTAGTAATCTACTAGGTTAAGTATCTGACGAAACCGGCTGCGAATACATTCAAAATCTACATCCCTTTATTTATTCACGATATATTTAAAGACTTGAATGCTAAAGGCGATAAATCCAATTTCTTCAAATTGAGAAATTTTAAATATAAAATTCTACCGTAAAAATATATTGTCATTAAAATCAATAATTTCAAGCAATTACCACATTAAATTAACACAATGATCGGAGTGTGTTAGAGTGCTGAAATATATAAAAAAAACTTTTTGTAGCGATAATTTTACAATTTATAAAATTTCCTATATTACATTTTGCATTCGAACTCTTGATTTGCAAGCTTAATGTTGACCTACGTATATATTCCACATTAAAGTTTACTCACAACATTCTTTTTTTTTCACTCGTTCATACATATAGCTGTTATCTGCTTCATTCTCTATTCTGAAAACGTATACTCTTCCCACATTTCTAGGCCGAGAACATTTTAACAAATAATAGAAATATCAAAACGTAAGCTTGTTTGAGATCTTACTGCCATGCATTTATGATAGGTTTTAACATGATTACTGTTGCAAATTTACAGCACTGCTTTTCTGTTTACAAATTAAAATATTAAAACCACAATCTAGTATTGCATAATGTATTCAATCCAGTAAAACCCCTTTCTTACAGAAGACACGTTGCTAGACCTTCCTTAATCTATCCTTATTTCCATGAAATGTGTTCGAACAGGCGCCAATCGATTTTTGTTTCTAAAGTAATATAAGTATATATTCCTTTAGAAACAAAAATCGCGCAAACACATCATTGGCTAAACGAATTTGGGAACTAAAAGTAAAAAGAATCCCCTTTTTCTATAAATTGGAAAATTATAGAGAGAAAACCAATTCATTCACCTATATCGAAAGTTTGCCATTTGTGTAATGCTGAAAAGTTCCATGTTTTTAAGGCCATCATCAACCGAAGCACCAGATGTCTAAATGTGTGCGATGAGGTTTTTAAGGGTTGCGTACATCGTAAACAAGCACTCCTTATTAATTGGATGGATCAAGTGACTTAAACCTACCCAGAGTCCCCCTTGAATTAATTTTCAGACCCTTATACATTTCCACTGTAGGCTTCTCATCTATGAACCTGATTACAATTCTTTTACAATTCTTTTTCCTCTTTTTTCCTTCTACTCCTTCGAGTTCTTTCTACCATTTCCTTTTTTCACCACCTTCTTTAAACGTTTACATTTTCTGATTTTAAAATCTTCTGATATTGGTATTTTGGAATTTTATGATTTTTGAAATTTTAAGATTTTTAAAATTTTCGAATTTTTAAGTTTTGTAATTTTTGAATTTTTAAATTTTTTTTTGAGAATTTTTAAAATTTTTAAATTTTTTAAATTTTTTAAATTTTTAAATTTTTAAAATTTTTTAATTTTTTAATTTTTAAAAAATTTTAATTTTTAAAAATTTTTAAAATTTTTTGAGGATTTTTAAAAATGTTAAAATTTTTACATTTTTAGGATTTTGATTTTTAAATCTTTATTTTTAAATTTTAATTCATAGACCTTTTATTTTTTAAATAACATTTATATTCCCTCTCATAGACTTTGATACTTACTTCTATAACATTATGATATTAAGAAGTAGCCACAATAATTATCAATTCTTAATTTTTAATAGTATTATTATTATTAGTATTTATTAACATTTTTAAGTTTAATGAGGAATTTTTTTAATATATTATCTTAAAGGATTTTGCCAGAGATTTGAAATAAGCGTTACATTAATATTATTATTATTATTATTATTATTATTATTATTATTATTATTATTATTATTATTATTATTATTATTATTATTATTATTATTATTATTATATTTTTTATCAATATTTTTTATCATTATTTATTAACAGTTTTATTGTTTATTTCTAACATCATTATTTTAACATTACTATTTTTACAATAAGGGTTCTTTTCTTATATAGTGTAGATCTTGAAGGGTTTTAACAGAGAATTTTAATAAGTGTTACATCTTAATATACATTTATTACACCTGACATTTTAATAGATAATATTTAATGTTTAATATATAATATTTAATGTATTTCACTCAACATTTTTGTTGCATCTTAATTTATCCTTGATTGACATCTGATACCCTTTTCCCTCGTTTTATTAATGTAAGGGATAACTATTTTAAAATTTTAATATTTTAACATTTTTGAAAAATATATATTTTTAGGATATTTTTCAGTAATATTATCATATTGTATAGATTTAACACGGTACTATCCGCAGAATAATAAATGGATTCCTCACTTAAATAACATACGTGTATATATAAATAGCTTTATCTAGTTATAGCATTCGGGTTATTACCGCCACACTTGTGTCGAATAAACGTACATATACAAATGCGCGTGCACGCGCGTGCATATATAAAATATATATGTATAAAAAAATATATATATATATAAAATGTATAAGCATGTGTGTATATATACAATCACAAGGACATGCCTACGTATGTTTAGTATGCATGTGGGTATGAGCTGTTTTGTTGTAATATGATAAAGATCGAGATTACTTTTTTGAATTATTAATAGAACTTTTAGTAATATTGAAAATATATATATATAAAAATAATATACACCCCTAAATAGTTACCTCCCCTTATAAGATAATTTAATCAAAGTTAAGTACCCTCAACCATCGGGTTTATTTCCCTTTATAATATTTTTTAATGATATATATTTTTAATAATATATTTTTTAATAATATTTATTTATATTTTTATTTTTTTTATTTTCTCTTCTCTTTCCCTTTTTCTCTTTCTTTTTCTTTTTCCTTTTCTTTTTCTCTCTCTTTTTTCTCTTTCTTTCCTTCTAAATATACAAATACCAACATAACGGCTTTTCTCTTCATGATTTCTCTTGATTAAGCGTCTTCACGCTTTTTCATTAAAAATTTTCTGCATATAGCGTTTCATAACGGTTAACACTGAACACAGATGCTCCTTTAATAATTTTCATTATTTACCATTTCAGGCTGTGCTGATAAAGACGGGATTTGGGGATCCAACCTTGTTCTAGTCAGAAACCGCCGGTCCATATGTCTGATTAAAATCTGTATTTATGAATAATATATATATATATATATATATATATATATATATATATATATATATATATATATATATATATAATATTTTGGAGGGGTTTCTGTTTCATGTATTCATCAACAATTCCTCTCTATTATAAGACTTCCTCAGGATGAGTGTCTGAAAAAAAACAAAAAAACAAGTATCACATGTCTGAAATAAGGTGATGGCGGATGTAAGCTTAAAATGAAGGCCGCTTATGAAATATATAGATGATGAGATACAAATAGATGATGACAGTTCACAATTGGGTTGGCAGTAAAGAGTGTGGGGGAATTATGGCGGTTGGAGTTATTAAAAGCATTAGGTAAGGACACATTCCACACGCCTGATCTTGATCTCGCCCTCTCCCCTCCCATCGCTCTGTCCTACACCGTTATTATTACATGACCCTGATTTTGTAACTCTCCCGTTCTCTCATCTCAAGGCTAGTGTTAAATAGATCCAATAAACATGGCTCATGTCCCTCCCTCTTCTTTATAGCTTAAATTACTTCTAACCGCTACCGATGTTACCCCCATTTGTCACAGTTTTTGCAATGTCTTCCCTTACCTAATGATCTTATAGCTCGAACAGCTACCACCGCCTTACATCATTAACTGTCAACTCAATTTCCTACTGCCACCATCTATTGGTATCTCATATTTTTTCTTCATAAGCGGCCTTAATTTATAGCTTACACCCGCCACCACCTTGTTTTAAACATTTGTACGTGTGTTTTTCTTCTTTAGACAATCATCCTGAAGAGTATTGTAATAAAGTTTATGAATAAATAAATAATATTTTTAGTTTTCCTTTTTTAATTTCCATTACGTCGGAACACTTTTTCCATTCTTCATCATATATATATATATATATATATATATATATATATATATATATATATATATATATATATATATATATATATCATGATGTAAAAATATAAATACCAAGTATTGTACAAGTTTTTATAATGTTAACTAATTAAATTCCAAACTGTTAAATTCGAAATACAATATGCCGTGATAAAACATATAACTTTTAATATTGTTGTGGGTGAACCTACCTCCCCTTTAATAATAACTAAATGGTAGCAACCGGCTACCATAAATACCGGCTTTTGCCGGGAGAACATTGGGAGGCACATTTAGGCACTAGCACTGCCAACACTGACTTGTGTATAATTTCTCTGTTCAATAATATTCATTATTATTATCTCTAAACCTGTTGTTCTTTTATTTCATTGTTGGTAAACCTAAACGGGTCCACAACAAATATTTAATAATTTTCTGTTTTTCTCATTGCAATGCTGGCGTCTACTATAACTCTAATGCTAATGCCGCTTAGAAACATCGATGCCTGAAGAAAGTAAAATAAAACGCACTATTATTCGTCAAAGACATATCCGAAATGACTCAATATATTCTCGTAAAGTTACGCCGAATAGTTTGATGTTAATAAGCAGATGTGTAAGTTTTTTTAATTTGAAGTGTGTACAAAACAATACATGTCATAATTTCGAGGATTATATTTAGAAAATATATATTACCCAGTTTCGGAAATTTAAAGATAAGGATTGATAATTACTATGATTTCGATTATTCGGACTACTGTTCTCATCTTTGATATTATTATCACAATGTTTGAGCCGATTTAACGTCCGATATTCATACAACTCGCGGATTTTCATGTAGAACTCGATAATCTGCACCGGAATATCAAACGAGACCCATTATTTAATCCACGGTGTTAGACTGTTCTCGTTTCTTCATCAGCAAGCAGGTAGAAATCTTAAGTAATTCTTAATTACATTCATAATATCGCGTCAACTGATGTTTGAACATTCTAAATACAGAAATTTGTCGCTTAGAACTGATTATACATGAAACTTTACACTTTGCGTCACTGGCTTAGATGAAGATTGTAAGAGGTTAAATCGGCCGAAACGTTTTTAGAATAACAACCAACATTTGAACAGTAGTCCCAATAATCCAAATAATTCCCAAAATATCCGATCCAATGCAAAAGTAATTCGTGTGTGATTGACTGAGAAAATAAGTGTATATCTCAGCTCTAGTTACAAATATATAACGTATTCATTGTTAGGTCTGGTCGTCTCTCTTGCCGACTATTCGTACACTATAAACTGGTATTACATATTCATTATTCGGACTGTCGGTAACTAAAATGTATATCTTCATTTGAGTAGACAAGGGCTTGTACGATACGATGGGTGTGTAGACCCCCGGGAACAACAGGTGTTAAAGGGCGGTTGAGCTTATGGCAGCCAACGTCCATCCATATTGATGAGCATAGAAAGTGGGACTTACGTTTACTATCCGAAGCTTCGTAACTGTCGCTTCCCACTATTTTGTCTTAGTCTTCACATTCCATGCGGGAAGTTTCTCAAAAAGGAAGAATAATTCCTGTTGTCTAGAAACCATGTTGTTCAAGTGGATGATATATAGGAATTTACACTCGTCTTATAGTATTCTTTATAAACCAACTAATTAACTTTTATTCCCGAGTAGCATTTGAAAATGGCGAATTACACCTTATTAGTAAAAATTAAAAAAACAGTGTCACTCAGCTCTATGTAAATAGTAACCTATATTCAATATTTTATGAAAAATGAATATATATTTTTTGTTTGAGTATTAAATAATCAAAAATAGTTGATATGCCGTAAAGTAGACAGGCCATGCACGGACTGAAGCAATGTTTAAGATTATATACTGAATAAAATTAGTTAATTTAAGGACATTTCATTTTGAGAGAAACCGAAATGTATCCGAAGATAAATCAGTTGCTAAGCATTATTCCTGGTAATTGTTTTGCTGCGTCTTACTTCGACTAAATCCTCCGTGAAAATGATGCCCGAAAGTCACAAACACAACGAAAATACTCTCGTTACCGACAAGACTTCCAGCGACCACGATAGGGACTTCCGTTCATAAGTGCTTAGCAATTTCTCCAAAGCACAATGCACTCAAAATGTATCCCCTTAGGATGCTGTTTTAGCTCATCTTCACGGCCTTTGTGTCTGTTTTCTCATTTCAAAAAGTCTGCTGGGTACTTATAACCAGCACATTGCTTGGAAGAACGTCATGAAAAAGCTAAATGTAATGTTAATAGATCTTTAAGTCAAAGTAGAAGAGGTTACCTATATATATATATATATATATATATATATATATATATATATATATATATATATATATATATTATAGCAGAAATTAAATAAGTTGAGCTGTACAGCAGTGATAGATAAATAGATAGCTAGATAGAAAGAGACAGATAGAGAGAGAGAGAGCACGGGGAGACTACCTGAAGTAAGACAAGACCATTGAACCCTTTCTTATTGAATAACGTGAGATAATAAGCCGTTTTTATCCATTGTTAATAAGAATAAACCACCAGGATATCTGCAAGCGGAATGTGCTGGCGGTTCAGGTGGCGGCGACGTGTATTTAATTTTGACTGGGAGCCCATACTAATAGTTTTCCCAAAGACTGACAATACCTGGAAGGATAAAGCGTAGAAAAAACGCAGATGTACTTGTGAATAATGATGGGGTCGGATCTGGCCCTATGGCAGAACAATGCATTCTAAACGAACAGAATTATAGGTATTCTTTTATTCCCCGTGAGTACCCCTAAACCATAATAATGATAACGATGACGATATTAATTTTTTTAAATATATATTTTTAAATACTACTATAGTTACATTTGTGAGTAGATAGAACTTACACAACTGACGTTATGATTTTAGAAAATGTATAATTTTGTGGTGGCGAGTTTTTATAAGGAGCTACAATGACCGAAATTTGCTAAAATTTTGAGAAGTACAGTTATGATGAAAATAAAGTTAACCGCCTTTAAAGTAGGCTGTATTGTTGATAAGATTAATGTTTATTTTAGAATGGACCATTAAGTATATTTCACTCTATATTAAATACCAGTATATATATATATATATATATATATATATATATATATATATATGAGAAAAAATGGAAATACTATTCCAACGTAATGGAAGATGAAAAAGGGAAACCAAATATATTTATAAATACATCAACGTGTCGTCTTCATTTACAGACTCCCTCAGGATGGTCGATTTGAAGAGAAATAAAATATAAAACACCCACAATACTTGGAAATACTTCGTGGGTATCCGATATGACAAGAGTGTTGTTGTTGTTGATTTTTTCGAACGAAACATGGCCGGTAAAACACGCATCACATTTTAAATTCTTACAGCCATGTTTCTTTCGAAAAAAGAACAAAAACACTCTACCATGTCACATACACACCAAGTATTGTACTTGTGTATTATTTTATTTTACTTCACATCCATCACAATGACGAACTTATTGCATGAAGACAAAACGTTGATAAATTCATAATTTTATTTGAATTTTACTTTTTTATTTTCAATATATATATATTTATATATATATATATATATATATATATATATATATATATATATATATATATATATATATATATATAAATATGTATATTCTACCTTCATACAACATTAAGCTTCTACCCTACTGCAAACAACAAAACAGACCATACAACTACTCCAGACAAATAGATGTAATCGAAATACTCCAAGCACTAACCATATCATCAAACAAAGCCACCATACGACACTCCTTACCTACATAACCTTACGACACAATACAAACCCCAGTACAACTTTCAGCATCAACACATGCTGGCAAGATACCTCAACTCGAAACAACCAACCCACAATAGCAACACATCTAAATATATCAAAATAAACATCATAATAACACGCACAACACTAATCTCCCTAAAGCAACATAATCGTCTACAAAACCAAAATATAGAGAAAGTAATCACTCTGTAAAAACTCCACAAAATACCGAAGCAAACAGCATTCAAGATTTTTTTACAAACTCTTCCCAGAACAACAATCCCAGATTAGGTAACCCAAAACCCAAAATCATCAATTTATCCACATAGCCATTAATAAAAGAAGAAATAGACAAATTCTGCCGAACTCCCAATAGTAATATAATAGAATCGAAGCAATACTTTAAATAATTCGAACATATATTCAGACAAGTAGAAATATTAAATAATAACTATAACGAAACAGATGATTCGTTAGTTAAAAACAAATCAAATATTCAATCCAGCATGTAACAAATTATAGCACAACTGACAAAACATACAAATAACACACCTACATACATATAAAACGCTTGTGATTGCGTGTATGTGGGTGTGTGTATAAACAAGAATGCACACACACATGCATATACGAATCCGCATACATAACACAGATACATAACACACGTATATGTGTATATATGTGTGTGTGCATACATGTGTATAACATGGATTCGGGTGTGCGTATGTGTAGGTATAAACAAAATCATATATATATATATATATATATATATATATATATATATATATATATATACCTCAACCCTTGTACGCAAAAGTTAGTGACAGAAACCCGTTTCCCACGCCTAAAACTATTAAACGCAATGGGGGGAAGCTAAGTGTACTTTAGACAACTAAATAAGACTAGCATGCCGACTCGAATGAATTAGAAAGTAAACTATCATCTCAATAATAAAAGGTCAGTCGACAGTGGACGGTTTTCTTCTTTCAGTCATCAGAAATGATAATAATAATTGATCTATAGATACTTAAATTACTGTCGTCGTAATGTGATGTTATATGAATATTTTATTCAGATAATCTAGATAAATGACGAGTGTAAAATATGCCGGAGTTTAATATTTTCCTGTCATTGTTGACGGAATTCTACATTAGTATGTATATATTCTTATAACTATCTGTAACCGCAGAGAATAATTACTACTAAATATCAATTTATAATGTGTAATAGCCTTAAGCCTGTCAGCAATGCACTGGCATGCATACAAACATATATCCACAATTCATATAAGAACATACTCATGTATACCTTGTTTCCTTTTTAGTATTTTCTAGCTGACACATTCTTTAATATTGCTGCCACATCATTTTATATTACTGATTCACGCCATAAAATACATATTTCTTACACATCCCTTTCAGCTTTTCTAAGAATCATGTTTTCTCTATCGGAGTGCCCTCTGCGTAGCCACGTTCATCTGTTTTGATCTACATGGTATTCTTATTTTTTTAATTCTAGAAAATCCGTATGTATATTTAACTTTTAAAAAAAAATATTTTTAGTGAGTTTCAGTTAGAGATATGTAAGAAAATAGAGATATAGAGTAGGAGATATGGTGTATTTGTAAATATTGTGTGTATGTGTTTATTCAATGTGCAAATATTTTACATGAACAGTACAAAACGCAGATGATGGTAAGTGATTTCGACAAAAAGCTCTCCAAAAAGCAAATACATATCCTTTCTGCTCTCGAACCCGAAAGACGAGACTTTTCGTCGCCATTTTAAAAACAATCTTACGTGGAAGCTCTTCACACTCGCTCGAACAACAACAGATCTATCCAGATCCTTCTACTTGCTCAACTGACCAGAAAGGTCGGCGTGTTATAGTATTGCAGCCATCTACCCCAGTCAGTCTATCGGGTAACTATCTTATTGACGCCAATTGGGATCTAGCCGTTAACCATCGATAATACCGCGTGATTTTTTTCCAAACAACTCCACATTGAGTTTCTTGGAGCGTTTCATAAACGTGTAAGGAATAAAACATGCGAAAGAAGAAAAAAAGAAGACATTTTATTCTGTTTCTGTTTAGTTTACGTCCGACCATCATTTTACAATTCTTGGCGAGTACTGGAAAGGGGAGGTACAAATGTATTGTTATTAAATTTACTTATAATATATAGTAGAGAAGTACCCATCAAAATACGGGTTCATAATATTAGTATATCCGTGTATCCAATGGTAGCGCTGAAGATAAATGCACCCTATTTATGGTACAACGAAAGCATTGTTAGTAAACAAATGTTCTTATTATGTTTAGCAATTTGTAAAATGGTGGATTTATTATTTGTATCATTTGGAGTGTTAATACTACTATGCTCAATGTTTCGGCTAATGTGTCCCTTAACCTTTTTCAGGTGTATCTTTTTAACTCTGGAGACTTTCTGTCACACAGGAACTGAACTATTTATTTATTTCATGTGTGTATATTATTCTCGTTACGTCAGCCATGATGTGGTATAAGTATTGAGTAAGCGAATTTCTATTTTATTCTTACTTAGTACTAGCTGTAGTGAGGATTGAACATTCACCCCCAAGAAGACTGCCGATATGAACATATTGTTACTCAACGATTTTCCCGTTGCATACTGTGTTAAATAAAGTGTTAAGTTTGAAATTACGTATATATTTCCGAGTTCGATATACAGATTTTCGAATTCGACAAGATGCACCTGAAGAAAATCGGACGCTATATCGTTCGAAACGTTCGAAAAGTTTAAAAAATAACATTTAAGATTAGGATAGTAGTACGGATATTCACAATTAAACCCATTGTATTAATTGTTTGAATTACCTGAATGTCAGTTATAAGGAACAGGAGCATAAGTTAGCCGTGATATTGCATACATCTTTCTTACAACGTATGGGTCGACAAAACTCATATATGGGTCTAAGTTCTCCATATTGTATTACGTATTCCCAAAGTTATGCCATTGCAACTTGTAAAACGAAAAAGCTATTTATCTGATCAAGTTTAACATTTGCATGGACGTTACTGTTATCAAAAACCATTAGATCAATGCATCAACTTTGGAAAAGTCGGAAGTACAAATTCCCGAAATATTTCGAACATTACCAAACTTTTAAAGGCAAACGCTAAGGTCAAGAGTTAAGTTAAGATGCGAAATACAACCGGTTACAATATGGGCTAAGGAGTGCATATCTACGATGAACAAAACGTAATGTATCGAAAACATTTACTTTCATTTTTTCATGACTTTGAACTTTGACCTAGATAGACAATAATTAAATCAGTTCTAAGTGAAACCATGACCTAAATTTCCACCAAGTCTCGTGATAAAAGGTGAATCCATCTAGACGCAAGAGAGTACACAAACACACACCCATAGTGTCTAACTAGATTGAAAGCATAACCTCAAGAGGTAATACAACTTTTAAATTTCTACTCAAATATTTTATTTTCCCAACTAGCGTTTCGAATTCACTCCATGCTCCTTGTTTCCACGAAGAGCTAGTCTTTGGAATTCTATCATTGCTCTCTGTTTCCCTAAATGTAACAGAACACGCACATTTTAACATAATGTGCACAAACACCTCTCTACACAACTTATCACTTAGTATGATCCTTATAAACCTGGCTCTTAATCCACAGTAGGCCCTTATGTCTCAGTGTCAACATGCCTTAATTTGGGAGAATAAAAGTTAAACAAAAAATGTTTTTCTTAATATTGATTAGGGTGACATACATAAGCAGCAACGTTATTACACATATGTGTTCATGAGAAAATCCACACGATATAATTTACAACAAAAATTGGAGGAAGAAACACACAGAATAAAACTAAGCAGTCAGTAGACCGCTGTAAAAACAATCCGTTCTGCATCTTTCAGTGGTAATGAGTCCTCTGGTGAAGTAATTTAAAGCTAAGTAACGCCAGCTTCTAAAACCTTTTGTTAATAGAACGGATTCCAACATATTTTAAATCATTAAAACACATATAGTTATGGTGAAACCAGTGTTTAAATACGCCACTAATTGGCTTGAGATTTTATTTAATATTTTGAAAGTTAAGAGGTTTAAAATGCCTTCAATTCTTGGAGTGTGTACCATCATCATATCATCATAGTTGGTTCGCCGCCCGTTTTACATGCTGGCATTGGTTTGTCGGCTTTAGGAAACTTACTTCCAAACTGAGCTATCTCTGACCAGACCGTTATTTATCCCTCTTCCCTCATGTTCATTTTTATCACTTCCTCACGTATTTTCTTGACCTTCCTATGTTGGCATCCCATGCTACATTCACTGTTCTTAATATACTAACTCTAGAACACTCACACATTATTATCACGTGCAAATACCATCGAAGTCTACTATTGTGAACACATTTCTCTACACTGCCAACATTTAATATTAACTGATCTGTAGTTTTTTTTCCTGTTCAATGGAATATACCATCTGTTTATATTATATAATGCTGCAAAATAAAATATTTTAATGAGAATAAAACTATGTAAACTATTCATCGGACATACGTTGCTATATAACTTGTTCATAGTTTCGCAAAGCTATTGAAACCTATCTATTATTACTTTAAAGAAAACTTAAACTTTTGTTTCTAAAAAGCTTTTTTTCTTAAATCACACAAAATAAATGCAAAATATTACTTAGTTTTAGGAATTAGTTATGTTTGAAAACATCCATTCCTACTGTTCTAATTAGCCGTAATTTGCAAATAACTCATCACATGACATATCTCTTGCTATGTTTCTATTATACTCTTTTATTTTGACTGTCCCTTCTGTGATCGCCGCTATTATTTTATACTGTTTCTATTACGATTTAGTGATTCTATCTCTTGCTTTCCCCGGCTTTCTGTTTATATATTAACAGCCGAATCAACTTACGATTAAAAAATAGTTTTGAATACCCACTTATAGACAAATGTTAACAACACCACAGTTATTAAAGGGATTTTATCCACACATGTGAACAAAATTAAGAGAAAAAAGAGAAAAAAGAGAGAACAATAGAGAGAGAGAGAGAGTTGAGGATTTAGTACTTGATGCGAGATCTTGTATGATAAAAAATTATATATATATATATATATATATATGTATACACGTGGCTACATAGTCCAAGATTAGATGTAATAATAAATATATTTTTGAATTCATGCAAATATATGCATGTATTGTATTAAGTTTATATGTATATCTGAAATATATCGTGAGAGCATCGACTCATTAAGTTAGAGATATACTCACGAAATGCCACGTTACAAGTTCTTAAAATGAATGTAGTTTGTATACACTTAATCACACATACATATACACACACAAACATACACATATATATATATATATATATATATATTATCAAAAACATCTTATGAATCAAGACATGACTATTGTTTCAAGCATTAGGACATCAAGTCAATTATAGCGTACAATCGTGTCCAAAACAGTTTGAACATTTTTTTTATTTTATAATTTTATAAAGTCCAAAACGTCATATCATCAGCGCCTATACCAACACGTCTTACAAGAAAATCTTTAAAAAATCGTTCCAGAGAAACATCCACTGATAGAAAGAATCACAGGAGAGGAAAACACAATGATACGGCTACATGTAAAAAATAACACAACACTTTCCAAAAAATATTAAAATAAAAAAATATTTTGGCAGAAATGTACTTAAACCAATAAAAATAAAAATTCAAATAAAAATAGGAAAAAATAATAAAAATAAATAAAAAATAGAAAATAAGAAATAAAAATAAAGAAATTAAATAAAGAAATAAAAAATAGAAATAAAAAATAAAAGCAAAAATAAAAATAAAAATATAAATCAAATAAAATTGGAAAATAAAGGTAGAAGAGCATCAAGGTGTTTTTTTACAGAGGCTTAAAAAACATCTTGCAAAAGGATGTGCAGGGTAAGAGTGTAAGAGTAAGAGTATAGAGGAAGATAAGGACAAGGATAATTTATGGGGAAGACAAAATATATAATGTCATTCAATTTTGGGATTTTGCTTTAAATGCGGAATTGCCTTAAGTACACAATTGGAAATAGATATCATATATTTCATGTAATGATGCTTCTCTTACCCTTATGCATTACTAAGAATGTTTCCCCTTCCTCATATAATATATATTTATACACTTCAATGTCCAGTGCTTTCGGTATGATCCTAACTATACTCTTTCTTATATTACAACCCCTATTTCCTTATGCTTTCTGTTTCTTTTCCCCATAAGAGTGTTTTATAAGTTTTTTTCGTCCCCCTAAATTATCTTGGTTCTTATACTCCTCTATAATCTTCCTCTTACCCTCTTACCCTTCATATCCTCTTGCAAGATGTTTTCTTAAAAAAGCCTCCGTAAAAAAACCCTTGAATGTCTTCAATCTTTATTTTCTAATTTAATTCATTTCGATTTTTATTTCATTCACTACCCCACTGACAATTTTTAAAAACATTTTAATACTTTTTTGCTGAAATTTGTAAGGGTAAATCTTTGGAAAGTTTGGTGTTATGTTTATATGTACCGGTGATTTGTTTATAGGTATCATTGTGTTTTCCCCTCCTATGATACCAGCAGATCTACCTGTGATACGTTCTGTCAGTGGATGTTTCTCTAGAACTTAAAAAAAAAAATTTTCTGTTAGACGCGTTGCTATGAGCGCCGATGAAGTGACGTTTGGACTCACTTTCTAGAATTATACAATAAAATAAAGTATTTCTTAACTGTTTTGGAAACGATCGTACGCTAGATTGGACTTGATGTTCTAATTCATTAAACAATAGTAATGTTTTTATTCATTACATCTTTTTTATTATAGCTCCGGTTAGTTTATCTATAATCTATCGAGCCGATACTTGTATGTACAGTGCTCGGTTGTTGTAATGCACGTTCTTAGAATTTAATATTTGATGCACCTTGGTCTTAGATCCTATACCCTCCGTTTAAGTCAACATTTCCTTGGATTTAAACTTAAACTTATATATATATATATATATATATATATATATATATATATATATATATATATATATAACCACACCACATGTACAGTGAGAACTATATAACCATTTATTTGCGGATCAAGCTTAATAGACTGTGCTCCTGCCAACTCACTATACAGCTAGTTCACCATCAGAATCTCCTTTATCAAGTGGCTCCCCGACAAGTCTCTTACCACCTTCAGCTGCTTATTTACAATCACAAGATATCCCCTCACTGAACCCTACGCTTTCCCAATTATCACCGAGACCGCTGCAAAAGGGTAAAGGTCCACCATTACCTCGGAAATTACCAGAGCAAGATAATGAACAATTAACCTTTGAGGGAGAACTTCGTAACTTCCCAGGCTTTGCCTCCCCTCTTTGAGGAGGAGAAAGTTTATTGCTTACTGCCTGAGGCGCCTCTATCGGGGAATGCCGACGGGGCTGCCCAGGCAATTTTTAAACCCCACTTTGGGTCACATCTTACTTGTGGGAGTAAGATAAAAACTGGCCTTGTGCCTAACTCCTGAGTAAATCAATACTCTTTTGCTTGGCGATATATCCTCTAAGTAAATTACTTAACTGAGCCGGGTCCGTCAACAAGACTCAACCACAAAGAAAGAGTCAACAATCTACTTTTCATATATGACCGCTAATTATATGCCAGTTAAAACACTGACTTAATGCGACTCTTGCAGGTTGTTTATACCTTCTGTAAATGTATTAGAATGATATTTGACATTGACAAATGTGACAAGTGCTCATTAAGAGCTGGGAAGAAGATACAAACGGAAAACATACAGTGTGATGTACACACTGACATGAAAGACATGAAAGAGCAGGAACAATGCGAATCCCTTGGCATGAAAGTAAACGATTCAATTTAACATGCAATGATGAGATAAAGAATTGGCAGAGAATATGTACACCGTGTTAAAAATAGTTTGCAACACAGAGCTGACAAACAAAAACAAAGTAAGATCCATTCACCAACTAGTTATGCCGCTTATAACATACAGCTTTGACATTATTGATTGCCCACAAAAGAACATTACAAGACTAGAAACTAAAACGAGGAATTTATATACACTGTACTGAGTTATGTACAAAAATCAGTGTCGACCAAGGCTGTATCTGCTAAGGAAAACAGGGGTATGGGTCTCTCAAAAATTGGCCATCAACATCGAGCAACTATTGTGTGCACTGGGCTATATCTGATGAGCTCCCAGAACCGAATCCTTATGATAGTACGTCAACACAAAGACACTAGAGCAAGTAGAGCACTTACTTTCACAGAACTGGCCTAAGATTTGGCACAGGAATGTCTTGCAAATCAGGGAAACACGGAAAACAAGCCTGCAACGGACAGAACCCGAAAGAGCCATATCATTTCATCAATACATTTCATTGCAGAAAACTAGAAGAATGAGAACACCAACAACGTTCTAAATACTTACTGGATGAACTATTCCACGAATATATAAATAAGTAAGTATCAATAGACTTGCACAATAGAGAATCGCTCCGCAATAATCAGGAGAGAATTATAATTGCTGCCAAAGATCAAGGCTTGATGACCGATGTTTTTTTAATTATCACTTCTCTCAGAAACATTAACAAATGCAGGTTCTGTCACACAGAAATAGAGAGTGTTAGCCAACTGATATCCAGTAATACGGTTTTGATGGGGGATGGCTACTATACAATACGACTAAACGGAGTGTGCCAATATCTTCATTGAACCTATGTAAAAAGTTTAATATCCAGTGTAGCAGCAAGTCCCTGGAATATATACCATCAAGAACAGTTGAAAATAAATCATACACCATCCATTATGACTACGCAATCCATACAGCTGCATATCTTGAAAAACTAATCACATGTTGCAGATTAGACAAAAGAAGGAAAGTAGCAACACATTTCTTTTCAGTGTCTCTAATAGTGCTGGTTTAAACAGAGCTAAAAAGAGACAAATAATGAAATAACTAAGTCTCGTGTACGACATGACACATAACTAAAATATAAGGAAGATCTCCATCATTCCAGTAATTATAGGCGCAACTGTACTCATGAAAAATAATTTCAAAAACTGGAAAATATAGCCGGTTAAGCAAGTGCAAGTGAGATAAAAACAATTGCTATTAAAGGGACAGTTTGAATCTTAAAGAGATCTGTCGGCTTACGTGTCTGAAATAGCGTGTGAATGTCTGGCATCTATTATGATGCCTCATTCCCTACAAACAAAAAATAAATAAAAAATTGAAAACAAAATATGACATGAATGCCTACTAGGCAATGCCCTGTAAGATCGCTCTGTACAAAGGTGTGTTATGACAACCTGGCAAGACTATATTTCCCCTACAAGTAAACCATGACCAAATATTCAAAATAATATAGTATTCTAAGCCCAAATAACATCCACTCGATATGAATACTCTCCACTGGCTTATACGAGGAATAGTACACGTTAACCAAGTTATGTTGTTTATAGTAAGAGTACTAAGCTGAATACTCCACCAGACTAGATGAATTCTGGTCCTTGAATTTGGTAAGACCAGAAGACCACAAGTAAGCATACTATAACATAGTCACCTGGTCAATTTGTAAAAGGAAAATACATTTCCTTTACTTATTTAAAAACTCAACGATTGAGAAAAAAAAATAGGAATTTTAGTGTATACTTAAATGTGTATGTATCTCATATACAGATTACTTGTTAGCATCAAGAATACGACAAGTAAAATGAAACAACATATATATATATATATATATATATATATATATATGTTGTTTCATTTTACTTAAGTCGACTTAAGTAAAATGAAACAACACATACACACACACATATATATATATATATATATATATATATATATATATATATATATATATATATATATATGATACAATTTGAATACCTTCAATACTATTATCTTCAGTGTCTAAGGTATATGGGTACAGGGTTTTCTCAGAGCAACCCGACATGAGGATACTTCCCATTACAAATAAACCCTGACCAAACTTTTAAAATAACATAGCAGTCAAAGCCCAAATAAGATCACCTCGACACGGCTACTGACTAGCTTTTACAATGAATGGTGTACCTTCTGAAAGTGGTGTTGCCTCTAGTAACCAAACTAAGCGTGATACTGCACCAGAATAAATGAATTATAGTCCTAAAATCCAGTAAGATAAACGGAACACAAGAAAAATATACTACAACATAGTTAACTAGTCAATTGTGGAGAGGAAAATCAGTGTTCGTCATTTCTTTATTAACTCAATGTTTGATAGGTAAAGGAAACCATCAATATAGCAATTAATCGATCCGGGGGTTGCTCAAACGAAAATATTCAAGAGACTTTACACTGAAGTAAAATAAGTTTTAAAAAATAATGTATTTAGACATCAAACATTTCCACAGGCGATGCTGACGCTTCATAAAGAGTTCGTGTATACATAAACACTTAATCAACTTTATATTTAATTCAATTTACCTCTGATAAGACACATTACCATTGAGACATGAGAGGCTACTGTGAATTAGAGGTCAGGTTTATAGGGGATCCTTAGTGTAGTTAGGTGGGTGTTCAGATTACAATAAAACTACCAATGTTATCATACAGAGGTGTTTTATTATCTAAGCTAAGTTAAGTCTGCTCTCTTACCTACTAGGACATGATTAGAAAAATAACAGTCATTTATTGTAAATATCCCTTGTAACAGAAGATGTTTTACTTGCGCTGTTTCCCAGACTATACTAACATGCGGAAACTTAAATGCGATGTCAACACACACCTTGTACGTCGACTCCCCACTCAGGTTGCCCCTATTAAAAGAAGTACTAACTGTGTAGTGGTACATTACCTTACAAAGAACAAGACAAACCAAGCTTTTTACATAGTGTGCAAACTAACTGGAAAAAGTTTTATGAAAATCAATTAACCAACAATGGAGACATCATACATTCTAAGACCAGGCTATTACCATACGTCTGGGTGTATAATTCACTGCTAGGCCTTCATCTCCACATGAAAACAAAATCGATTTTATAGCCATAGGATCATTATCGGTAAACGATTGTGAAAAAAACAAATATATTTACAAAGTTAAACAGAGTCGGTTGCGGAATATGTATTACGGTTCTTATACTTATTTATGATGGATGTTTTGTATTATAATTTGAATGCATTCTCGGTGTCTACATCTCTATCCTTACGTATAAAGTTAAATAACATTACTTTTTCTCCTCGTCGTTAACCAATAGGTGTTTATGTTCTAGTACGTTATTCAGTTATTCACTTATATCGTAAGTCTCGTGAATTCTTCAAAAGTTATTTATTAATTATTCACGAAAATTTCAATTTTGTAATACACCTATGAACACAGAAAACTGGTGCAGTCATATTTAGTGGGACAACTCTCATTTGCCCCACAGAGGCTAACATGTCCCCCCCCCCCCCCGCAGGCTTGCAAAAGTTGCCTCTTTCAATTATATATAAAGACACATATGTTATTCTAGAATAACTCCACGCCGTGAATTAGTGTTTACGGGTTGTTTAATGGATTCAGAAACTGAATAGTAATCAGATTTTCATTGTTTTTATCTTTTTATTTGGTATTACATGTGCACAAAAAATGTTTAGTATCTGCATGAGATATGAATGAGAAGTCAGCTAATTCAAATACACCTAATCAATACCATAAACACAATACGGAATAAAACACTACTACTTTCGCTAATATAAGTATATTCTCCTCAAACCAATCTAGTCCACCTGAACGAACTATCAATTATCCTACAATACTTATCGTAAATACTCCTGATCAAATACTCTCGGAGCTTATACAAATATATTTAATTAATGCCATCTAAATAATGAAAAAAAACTATTCTACGACTTTAGCTAATATCATTTTATCCACTCAAAAACAATCTACAACACCTCAAATTCCCAAAACTATCAATTGCTTAAATATTAATTCCAACATGCAACATGATATTTACAGCGATAACCTCCCTTACATAGCCACACTAATTGACACTAAGTCTGACTATCCGTATATTGTCCACAGGTACATTACATCCACTTGCTTTTCAATAATGGTACGAGAGAAGATATTAGATAGTCTTGTTTGTTAACTCTCCTAGTATTATTAATAACATCCATACATCTATACCATCTTTATTTTCACAATCCTCGAATGTGTTTCTATATCTATTTCATACAACGAATTATTGGTTTTACCATTTTAAAATTATTTTACTCTCATTTACATAACCCTATTTCCCTTTAGCTATTATATAAGTATTATTTTATTTTAATTTTTAATTTCAAATGTTAAATTTATAATTTTTATGTATTACTATTTATTTTTCACCTCTATCAATTACTGTTTTTAAAAATATTTTCATATTTTATATAAGAGGAATCCTCCATAGAAATATTATACTCTTTTTTTAGGTCTTCCATAATATTTCCTTTTTAAAAAAAATATATAATCACAACCTCATCAAACCTGGTATTACTCTTGGTATTATAACCTCCACATAACATTTAGATATTTTTCCTGTTACATAATCTAATATTCTTAAATATTTTCATCTTTTATTTTTTATCGTGGTATGTCTCCGTATCCATAAATAGTTATATCTATCACCCCCACTTAATCATTCCCTTACCCTCCACTATTCCATCATCATAGTATTCCTCTATTAAATCTAGTAACGAATTTTACAATTACAATAACATTTATACTTTTCACTCTAATTAATTTAACCTCTATTTCTCACACAGTAAGTCTATAATTAATTAATATAGATAGATAGAAAAAATAATTCCAAATAATGGACAAAGCAAAATGATAATAATTGATGATATTTAATAGTCAATATAGACTATTAAATATCATCAATTGTTATCATTTTGCTTTGGCCATTATTTGTAATTATTTTTTCTATCTATCTATATTAATTATACACTCCCTGGAAGTACTATCTTTTTACCCTACTTTATCTCCCTTTCTTCTACCATTTTATAATCACAAACACGTAAATTTGAATTTACTTGGCAAATAAATTTGACGTCTCCTTTACTACTCATAGTATTTAAATATTCTTTCTTAATGCATATACGTATACTCATAATCATTTTATATACCCTATCAACCCATTTATAATAACACATAACTATGATATTAATGTAAGAGAGTATATCACAATTATTCATCTAAAACTCCTATCCTATAGATTGAACACCCAACTTTTATTTTTTCAATTCTTTTAAAATTATCTTCTACTTGAAACAATTATTATAACTTTCTATTAGAATAAGAATATATTAGAAATCACAATATGATTATGTTTTTTTTAATGGTTCAGTTAATATAATATGCAACAACAAATATTTATATACAAATATTAATATATCAAATTGGAAAGAAAGTAACGTATACTTTACTTCATTACTTTGCAGCCTTCTAATGTGTACACAGTTCTAGATTTCTTTCGTGAATTGGTGTCTTAATATATTGCTTTGCCTCTCAGATATAGTAATTTGTTAGAGGATATTACGTTTAACGGTCTCAACCGTCAACAAATGGATATTAGTGATTAGCATCTGAGATATTGAGTGCTCTATGAATTCCAAAAACGAAACTCAGCTGCAGAAGATACAAAGAATATTGGAACTATCAATGGGATAAATGTTGTGAATGATCAAAAATGTCAACGGTGGTTTGCACAATTTTCTTAAGGATCAGCGACGTTCGGGAAGGCCAAAATCAACTGATAAAGACGCCATTAAAAACGCTGTGGAGGACAATCCAAAGTAATCCAGCAAAGAATTAGCTCAGCAATTCTATACAACCCATACCACAATTATTTCATGCATTCACGAGTTAAGAAAGGTTTCAAAACATGGACTATGGGTTCCCCACGATTTGCCCGACGCTCGACGAAATCAAAGATTGACTGTTGGCACATCTTTGCTTCCTAGTAATCATTGATAACCATTTTTGCAAAGAATTCTAACTGCAGATAGAAAATGGGTTCTTTATTAGAATACCCAACGCAAAAGACAATGGTTAGACCGAAACCAACACCCACCCCCTGTTCCAAAACAAGGACAACACCCAAAGAAGGTTATCCTCCCTTTATAGTGGGACATGAGAGGACTAATTCATTATGATTTACTAGAGCATAATAAAGCAATCACAGAGGTAAAATATTGTTCGCAGCTAAGTGATCTAAGAATTACTATATAAAAAGACGACCAGCATTACTCAATAGGAAGGGTGTAGTGCTTTAGCATGATAACACGAAACCTCACATAACAAAACCCTCTCAGAAAAATGTCATGATTTTCAATTGGGAAGTTTTGCCCCATCAGCCTTATTCCCTTGACATTGCTCTACCCGACTACTATCTTTTCCGGTCGTTGCAGCATCACTGAAACCATAACATTAATGAAAATTACGATCAACTAAAAAATGATCTAAATTAGTTTTTTTCTCAAATATCAGAAATTGCTTTTTGAAGAAGGCATTAAGAATCTAGTTGATTGTTGCACAGAAGTCATAGAAAACGAGGGAAATTATTCTAAAGATTAAAAATGCTCTAATGTGAATGTTTCAGATGAATTAAATGTGTTGGCCCAAAACGACATTACTTTCTTTACAACATGATATTATCTAATTTCCTTATATACACGTTAACTCTTTAAAACCTTCTTACTTAAATACTATAAATAATGATATTACAATATGATTCAGTTTTAACTGTATCACACCTTTACATTTTATACTCACAAAATAATAATTACAATTTATTTAACGTAATTACGTAGTTATATGTAAATGCACCTCGCGATGTTATAATAAATGACATCTAAATAAGATTCACCTGAAAACATTATATTATCGCAGTTTATTTTTATATCCGATCTCAGTTTCTAACCAAACCCAATTATATAAAAAAAATGTTTTTTTCTAAAATGACAGAATTACCATCCTTTAATTGCTAACCGGGAGTTGCTATTCA